>CM062531.1:40294630-41494630 GCA_031439595.1 Pterocarpus santalinus
AATTTTTATCAAATTTTATACTATCAACTCTTATTCTATTAGAACTTATATTATCAGAGCCTCTAAGTTGTATAGAGGGATGCCCACTTCCATCATCTCATATTTAAAGATAGCAAAAGCCGAAAAATTTAGGAATAAATTAATGGTAGCCGTGATGCATAGGAATTGGAATCGGAAAGGCACGAATTAATGGGGCGTTGTGAAATTTTGGTATTATAAAAATAAAAGCCGTGTCAATGAAACGGTGGAGTTGGGGGTTCAGGAGATTAGGATAAATGTGGCTGAAAAAGCCGAAAAACAGAAATGGTGGAGCTTGCATAAAATGCCAGTCTTGGAAAATGGTAAAATTAGTGTTTAGAAACTGACCAATAGAAGAATGGGATCGTTCAGGTTAGTGGACGTGTAGATTAGTGAATAGCTAAAAGAATTCAAAATGAATGCAAATGACTAAAAATTAGCTGGTGAAGATTACTGGAATATGAATTTAATAATAGTATACATTGAAAAAGAAAAAGAAATCCAAGAATATTAAATTAAGACTTTTCATATGTTAGAATATGAAAAGCTAAATTTAATTAAAAAAATGGAAATCTGAACTTTTCAAATTCTATTATATTATTTTTAAAAGATTTAGATATATTTGGCCCAAGCCCAACCCACAATCTGTATTCAAAAAAGTTTAGCGGAATTCTTTTATTTTCTTTTTTTAAGTCCGTGACCCTTCAGAGAAAAATAAAAAATCTCCGCACAATCAAAACTTTAAAAAGCACACACAAAAGAAAAAAAAAACGGAAAAAGGGATAGGGCACAGCCTTTTTCCATTCAGTCCTTCATCATACAGAAAATGCAGACAAGCGATGTGTTAAAATAGAGTTTTCTTGCAAAGAATGATACGAGCCACATACCAAAATGGAATGATGGGGGAGATCACAGTGGTGTAGCTAGAACTAGATGAAAGTGGGAATAAAAACAGGGAAAGAGGGGGTCTTCTCAGAGGAGAGTCTTGCATTCGGAGTGGAGAATGAAGAAAAATACTGGGAGGCTTGAGAAGCGGGAAGCGGGAAGCGGGGTTCGGAGAAGAGGGTCGAAGAAGTGCTAATAATAGAACCAGAAAAGAAAAAGAAAACAGAGAATATAAGAAGCGAGCAGGAGAGGCACAAGAGGCAGCTGGAGGCAATGAGGAAGCACAAGTAAGAGCACAATGCAAGAAGCTGAAGACAAAGAAGAGGAAGAAGGCAAAGTCATGAGCTACTTCTTTAATTCGGGTACGTAACTTAACACTCACCATGTAACAATGCTACTACTCCACAAAATTGATGAGATATATGCTTGCTTATGTATGATTCTTCTTGTTCCGGTAAAAGAAAGAAAAATAAACTCCAAAACAAAAACAATCCCTCAATACCCCATTCCTTGCAATGACAATTAACCAGAAAAATTATTCTTACATCATAAATCCCAAGCCTCCCAACCCAAGAACAGGAACCAATATGTCCCAAAAATCGAAGCCAAGCCAAGTCCAAAGCCACAAGACAGATCCATTCAAACTCAAACCAAACAATCTGAGAGTCATAAATAGAAAATAAAACCAAAACAGAGCTGCAAATTAAACCCAAGAAGAAAAAACAACAACAATGACAAACAGAGGAAAGAAAGTCAGCACAGAGCAGCCCCCTCCATCACCATTTTTTCAAACCACCACCAGAAAGAGACACCCAGCCACCGCACCGAAAAACTACCGTGAACCCACCGGGCCACCACGAGCTGCCACCATCATCACCACTCGTCCAGCCTCGTCAGCTTCACAAAATCGCACCATCGTCGCCACCAACATGCACCTAGCCGTACTAAACCGCAACTGCCCTCCACAGTGTGGCCACCCTTCACCACCCTCAGCCGCTTGCCCTTCAACCGCGAGCCACCACCCGAAACCACCTCAGCCGCATCATTAAACCCGCTTCGTCTACCCCTTAGTCGTGCTCAACCTCGAACCACAATCGCGAACCACCACGAACGAACCTAGCCACCCTCAGCCGCACCAATATCTTTGCCTCCACCGCGGGTGCGCCACTGGCGAGCCATGCTCGCCCCGTCGCCGCCGCGTTCCGCACCGTCGGGGTTGACAGCACCACCCCATGGCCGGCGAAGTCCTTTTTTACTCCCTGTTACATGAACACTACCCGCCCCACATTTTTCCGAGACCCCTTTATCTTTGATTATGTTTAGGGAATTCTTACGTTTCGGTCTAATTTTAATTTTCATTTTAATTTTATTGCATTTTGAAATGTGTAAATTTAATTATATTTATTAATATAATAAGATATGGTTGAATAATAATATAAAAAAGTTATATTCAAATTAAATTCATTAGATGTTAGCTTTTATTTTTTTTATTTGTTTTTTAAACTTATGTTAGAGATTAATTCGTCAATAAGGGTTCGCAGTATTTGAAAGCAACGTGCTCATATCCAATAAGGATACAAGTTCAATTGCACCCTCATTAATAGATGATTTCGTTAGTTCCTTATAGATTCTCTCTTAAGTCTCTGGACTGTATCTTGATTTTGGTGGATTGACCAATAACAAATGTAACTAAATTTTTATGTATAAAAATATTTAGAGATTAATTCTTTTATATTAATAATGTAAAATTCTTTTATATTATCATCTAATCAAATATTTTTATTTATAAAATTTTTAAGTAGTGAAGGGTTGAATTAAAATTTTTTATTGATATGATTATATATAATTAAATATTTATATAATTTTTTTTATCGACAATACGTAAAATTAAATCCTTCTTATTATCTTCTCTTTTTTTTTTTTGGGTCAACTGTTATCTTACTATTTTGTGTGAGTATGTACATATGTTATTGGGCTTATTGTTATTTTTACTTTGTTTTTTTAGTTGGTTTTCTTTGACTGACTTGGGTTGGGCCAATCTGGTGTGTTTGGTTTCTTTCAAAACAAAAACTTATCATCAACTTCCGGATCTGAATGTTTTTGAACAACAAAGTAAGGGACCAAAGAAACAAAAGACAACCACTTAGAGGCGTAGATAGAATGGTCGCATGTTCGGCCTCCTCAACAGTGACCCGGAAGAGTGGGATCGCGTGTTCGATTCCCACCATGGGCCTGAGGCCCAGTCCCCCCTCATGACCACAATAAAATAAAATAAAATAAAATAAAAGACAACAATTAGAGGGCCTTAAAAATGACCAAGAGAAAATAATAATAATAATAATAATAATAATAAAATGCTAAAAAAATCATCTTAGTTCTTTTAGTGAGTTTGACCTTTCATTTAAATTTTTTTAGTTTATATATTTAAAAGTAAAATAAAATAAAAAAGCATAAAAGTGAAAATAAAAAAAAATCTTAATTGTCTCAATGAATTTAATATTTTGGATCTTTTGGTTTAGCCATTTAACTTTTGAATTGTCTTCTTATGATTGTCTTTTTGTTTTGTTCAAGTTAATTGCATGCTTATTGTTATCTAATTATCATTTTATATTGTTTAGCTCTTACACAATATGAATCCGTTGCAAAATCAAATATTCCTTTTTCAAATAAAAAATCTTTTGAAAATCTTTTTAATCCGTACAATAATTAATAATAGTGATTAAGTAGCTATTTTTTTATTATATTTTAATTATAAGAATTTATTGAATTGTCTAGTACTAATTTACAATCAAAATAAATATTAAATTAACTTATTTATTATTTAAATTTAATTTTAATATAAATTTTTTATATAATAATCTAATTATATAAATCCACACTATTAAAATTTTTTTGTTATATATTAAAATTATAAAAAATATAATTAATTAGTAATAAAAAATTTTATATTAATATAGTATATTAAAATAATCTTTTATTAGAATTTAATTCTTATGCACCGATAATGTAAAGTAATTTTATACTCTCATCTAATAAAAATATAAGATGTGCTATTTTATGAATTTTAAATTTAAATTCATATAATTTGTTATAATAATATGATAATTTTTTATATTTTTATTAAATAATAATATAAAATTATTTTATATTATTGATATATATAAATTAAACTTGTTTTATTATATATAAAAATAAAAATAAAATATATTTCATGGTCAAAAAGTTAAGTTGAAACTTTGAGGGTACCAGCTAACGACGTTAACCATATGTACTTGACTCCTTAATCTTCACCTAAACCAGAAGACGGCGGTAATAACGGTCGCTCCGGTCACACGCTGTTTTGCTCTAGTGACCTTGACCCGACAACTTCCTCTCTCTTTCCCATTCTCTCTCTTCCTTGCGCCTCTGTGACATTTCTTTTTTCTTTTTTCCTTTTTAGCTGTGCATCTATGACATTTCAATGCCATTTCCGCATAGCTTCTCGAATATATTGACATAACTTCCGCTAATTTTGGACCAAGAAAAGTCTCATTCCTCTTTATTTTATTTTTTAAGAAAGTGTACTATAATGCTGGTTTTTGTTTTTTATCCACATTTCTTGACTTTTTTAAACCCTTATTGTACTTCCCTTCCCTCTGAATGTATCTATCTTCGATCCTGCTGTTCAACCCCATAAACCATCCCAACAATTTTCAGTTTTGTATTTCCGGGGAAGAGTGAATTGATTGTTTCTTAGGTAATGAAGTTGCTTTTTGTAGCTTTTACTGTTCCTAATTGACCATACAATTCACATGCATTTGGGTGATCGTATTTATTTTTTCCCCTTTTTATTTCCCTTTGTAATTATTCTTTTAATGAAGCTGCATCAATGGAGTTGGATCCGTCTTGTGGTGTAATTTGGCTGTTAATTTAGCGGATCTGGGGTCTTTAAGGAAGCATGCTTGGTTAGGAGCTGCCCCTTTTTTTCTTTTCCTTTTGGGTTTCTCTTGTTCCAATTGTTGTTGTTTGGTGTCCGAAAATGTTAAAAGATCAAAATAGCAGCATTATGTTGTTTCCTCCTGCAATCGATTAGCTTTTGTTTCCTCCCAATAAATTTAACTACACAAGATATTCATTGCACAAATGTGTATCACTTTTTATGTGTTGAACCAATTGGGTTGAGGTTTTCATATGGAATTAGCTACTTATTGCTACCTTTTATTTCTTTATTTTTATTCCCCCCGGTTTTTCAGTCAGCTTCATCAATTTTGGACATAGATCTCCCTCCATAAACAAGTTCTCATCTTACAATTATCTGTAGTTTAGCTTGAATTTTGATATAATAGCTTGATTTATGTTTGCAGGTGACACAAGACTAGTGTTGTTTTGACTACTGGACTAATTGTTGCATACAAGAAAGGCTAGCTCCCTTTCTACCTCGCTTTGCCTTGTGTGCAGAATTTGAGAACTAACATCTGTTAGATAGAGTCCTCAAATTTTCTGCTGCATGTGGGGTCTCCTTCACAGTGCCACATCTTTTTATCTATGGGGGAGTGGATTGTTGGAGCATTCATCAACCTTTTTGGTAGCATTATTATAAACTTTGGGACCAATCTACTCAAATTGGGGCATAATGAGGTACAAAAATTCACTCTGTTAGTGCATTCCTTTTCAGATTTCAGCTGACAGAATGACTGTTAGCATAATTACATGGTTATTACATCTTTATAATGTTACATCATTGCTTTGTATTCCAATGATGTAGAAAAGGTACAGTCAGCATGATTTTTTGGAATTGGCTTGTAAATATTTGTGACGCTGACTTCCAATATTAAAGTGAAGCGCTGAAACTTTCTTATATTTTAATTCCAACTGATTCTGTGTTTCATAATTGTTTAAATTCACATGACTCCTTTGAATATCAATATTATGATGTTAGGAAGTAGACCTTGGAGAATAGTTTGGATGTGGCATTGTTTGGCTTGGAAGATAGTGGAATGCCATTACTATATCTTGAAAGTTGCAATACCAAATTATTTTGGAAACATGAAGCGGTTGTGCTATATTTTTTGCAGAGAGAGAGACATTTACTTGGAAGTGATGGTGTAAATGGAAAGATACATCTTAAGCCTATTATATACTTCCAGAGTTGGAGAATTGGTATGTCTAGCTGCCTTTTATATATATGTTTTTAACATGTCACCTGTGTGGCTGATTCCTGATTCTTGCTTTGCTTGCATAATTCCTGATATGCAGGTATCATATTTTTCTTTCTTGGAAATTGCCTTAATTTCATTTCCTTTGGGTATGCTGCTCAGGTATGTTTTCCATGATATAAATATTGTTTCGGTTTTTAGTCTAATGTATGATACGATTTATGATAGCATGCGGTTGTTTTATATTTTTCGGTTGTTTGGCATATATTCAGTTAAATACATAGTTTATTTTGATTTGATTTGATGGATGTATTTCCTTTCCTTCTGATTAGCTATTTTTCTGTGTGCTGTGCAGTCACTTCTTGCAGCCCTCGGATCCGTTCAGTTTGTATCTAACATTGCCTTTGCTTACTTTGTCTTGAACAAAATGGTGACGGTCAAGTATGCTAAATCTGAATTGAGATTACCGTTTCACCTTCTTTTTTCGGTTTTTTGTTTTTTTTTTCACAACTTGATTCTGGTGATGTGAATTCTTATGGTTTAATCTTTTGCCTTTCAACAGGGTGCTGGTTGCCACGGCTTTTATAGTTCTTGGAAACATTTTTCTTGTAGCTTTTGGCAATCACCAATCACCTGGTATGAAATGTTTTGCTTAGTGCAATTAAATCTCTGCTGGAAGGTTTCCTTGTGGAAACAATGTTAATTAGGCTGATAGTCATATAGTGCTTTAGACAGTATCAAGTATTATATGCAATTGAATAATTGACTTAACCAATATGCACAATTTGGAAAGCTGCTGACTTAAATATAGTAGGCGGTCGTATGTGAGAGATTGGAAGGAGCATTTGTAATTCTTACTCTGTAAACTTCATTTGAAGTTATGTTTTATATATGCCTACTGAAATGTTAAAATTTGTTTTTGCTAAACATTTCAATCATTTTATGAAGCAATTATTGATTTCAGTGTGCAAACTAATTTGTGGTTAACTAATTGCATTTCAGTTTATACACCAGAGCAGTTGGCGGAGAAATATTCCAATGTTACATTCCTTCTGTACCTTCTAGCTCTGATCTCAATTGTTGCCTTGCATCACTACATTTACAAGTAATGAGTAGGATTTAATAATATGTTGCTAGTTTAGTCAAACAACTTTTCTTCTTTATGACTAACATGTAGAATATGCAGGAGAGGAGAGCTTCTGCTTGCAGTATCAGGACACGACCTCAGACCCTATTGGAACATGCTAATGCCGTTTTCATATGCTATAGTTTCAGGTGCTGTGGGTTCGTGCTCAGTGTTGTTTGCCAAATCACTGTAAGTCAGCTACTCCAACATGTCAATATTCTATATGACATGACAACCATATACTTTATGCCTAATTTCAACTTCATTTTTTCAGTTCTAACCTCCTACGATTGGCCATGTCCAATGGTTATCAATTGCACAGCTGGTTCACATATTCCATGCTTCTTTTATTTTTTAGTACAGCTGGATTTTGGGTAAGGCATTTGTTTTTTGGTAAAGATTTTGATTAAGGGAAGGATTTATTAACGTGCACATATGTTTTGATCTGATAAACTTCTTGTAGTATATTTATGACCAACATTATTGCTAACCTAGTCTATTCCTATGTGTGCAGATGACCAGGTTGAATGAAGGACTGTCCTTGTTTGATGCAATTCTTATTGTTCCCATGTTTCAGATAGTGTGGACATTTTTCTCAATCTGCACAGGATTTATATATTTTCAGGAATATCAGGTACTTTTTCCTTTTACATATGCTCACAGGTGATTTTTATGTGTGGTTTGGTGAACGTGTGAATGTTGACTATCCTTTTCAAACTATTTAGTATCTTGTGCCTTGCAGGGCCACTCTAAGAAGTTTTAACCATATTATTGATGATAGAATATGAAACAGCAACTCCTAATTTGATGAAATGGAATAATTTGATTGAAAATCAAATTCATAACATCACTTTCTGCAGGGTTAACACACTTTTAGATAACATTACTCTTTCTTCTTTGTACATTTTCTTAGTTGTCAAGAAGTGATGTTTCGTAACATAACTGCTTGGTAGGCCCATTATTGGTGATGACTGGAAGCCAATTTGTCTGTATCTTAAGGTCTATGCCCACTGAAGTTTACCACTTAGATTATAGAAGCAGCCTTTTCTTTTTCAATCATTTGTTTTTGCCACTTGAGCCATGGCTTGCTGCAGAGGGACTGTGTGAACTCTTAATGTGCAGCAAATGCAAGCAAATAATACGTGTAAAGAGAACAAGAAAATAATAAATAAATATTACAGTAAAGAAGATGGCTAACTAAATCCAGCCGTTAAGCCCATTGTAAAATAGGATAAAGGGGGGACAATTCCTAAAAGATGCTCGAGATACAAATTCTGACATTGAAAAATGTATAACTGCAAAATACTAAAGGAAGAGCATTTTTCTTCATATTGGCAACATTTGGAAGAAAAATATGCTTATATTTGCTACACTGTTAACAAAATTTGTTATACTACAAACTCAACAAAAATTTTGCAAAAGCCTAAGTGTTACATCTTTTCTGTTTGCAGAGCAATTCTCATGACAATTTAACCATCAATAAGGCAATAACATCAGTTTATACATCTCGTGCATTGCTCTCATTTTTTATGTTAAATAAAATGGTCAGATGTTCAATAAACTATGAAGTACAAACTAAAGGTAATCACATATATTGCTAGAGAGTCATACATGGTGGGACTGATTTTCTTCTCCCCTAGGATGCATGTGAGGAAGCTTGAGAAACAAGGCAGATTTATGTATAGCCATTCAGTATCTGCCAGAAGAAAAAGGATTTCATTAGTCTATGCCACTCATTTTTGTGATTTGGATTTCTACCATGATGCTTTCCAAGATACTTGCCATATAAAAGTCAATATGAACTTATGTTCAGAATCTGCCTTGACCTATTTACACCTATCATCAATTCTTGCCTCTGAGTCATCCGCATTTCTCTCCTTTGGCAACTTCCTGTCCTCTTGGCACTTCTTCATCAGGAATGCCTGAGAAGAGGTCTCGTTATGAGTAGTATATATTCTCACAACAAGAAAAGACTTAATTATGTTAAAAATTTGTAATAGCATAGGGTCAGCTAGATATATACATAATACCCAGGAAAATGGAAAGTGGGCTGTGTCAAACAAAATGGGTGCGTTCTCCATCCTTCTACTACTGATTCACAAGTCACAATAAATTCCAAATGACAAACCCCGAAGTATTTGTAAGTATAAATATTGCAGGGGGATTAAGGCAGCCACATGGATCTCCAAGTTTGAACTAGCAAAGTGAATTTGAAAATTAGAAATATTCCAGGTTTCTAACTAAGAGAGATGCATGGATGTTAGATGGAGATAACAGCTGGGAAAATAGAGCCACTCTCATAAAAGATCTCGCCATCTATTATATGAGTGGGTTGATGGGTGTCCACAGCAACATTACCAAGCGCATAGCTTGACAATTTGGGGGAAGCAAATGCGACTATATGGATTTTAGATGAATCACGGTTGATGGATTTAAATTTTTTCATTCCTCTAATGTGACATGTAGTGTGTTGTTTGATTTGAATTATTTCCTTGGTTTCCTCACGCCTTTCTCCTAAAATCAAGTTTGAATTTATTATTGCAAGTTTTGTTTGGCGTGATGCAGTTGAAATGGGCTGCCTTTCTTTTCATACCTGTTATTGTATTAATTTTAGTTTTCAATTGAATTGGGATGAAAAAGTAGTGGAGAATATAACATTATTATATGCCTGCAAAAATTTATACCAAAAAGTGACCTATGCAGCTCATGAGCGTTGCCTGCCTCCATTTATTTGTCTGATATGTGGTCTAAAATAAGTAGACGGTCATCTGACCTCAACTTTTAGAAGTAAATTTTCTTAAGTCTAGGTGCTAGTTTCACAACCTCCCCATGTCCCCTTTTTGGTGAAAGGTAGTATCAGCACTTTGCTAAATGAGTTCTGATAATGAATTTAGGTGTCATGCGAAATTTATCTTCCTGAAAGCAGGTATTTGATGCGTTGAGGATAACAATGTTTATCCTTGGAATGATGTGCGTGTTCATTGGCATTTCTTTGCTGGCACCTGATGAATCAAAAGGTATTATAAATTTATAGTTACATGTTTTATGAGTTTACTGGAATTCGAGGGATGATGTTGGATAATATGTAGCTTGTTCTAAAAAGTTTCAGGTGCTGAGACTAGAGATAGTTCTCTGGATTCCATGGTGTCTCCTGCCATTTCAACAGAAGTGAACAGGTACAATACGAGCTCATTCTATGACTTATGGAAACTGAGAAATGGTAGCCCCTACATTTTTCCCATATTTAAGAGACATCAATGAAGAATCATTTTGCTGTATTTTTGTATCATCTTGTATTTATGCTGTAGGTTTGTTTTAACCTAATGATATCTCATAAAAAGTTGTCTGTTGAGAAGCTTTGACTACATTCTTTTAACTTCAGCATTGATCTTCCAAAACAGAAAAAAGGTCCTTTCAAGTTTGTTGCCAGTTTTGTGTACTTGTGTATGACAGTGTGTCTTCTTTTCCTTAGTTTGATTTATTCATGATTGATGTGTATGTGCTTGTTACTATTGGTGACTTTGACTAATGCTAGTGCTGTTTATCTGTTGTAGGCTGGTAGTGGCTTCTGAAGAAGCACAGCACAAAGACACGAGATCATTTGTCAAAGGAATATTGATGAAGATTACAGATATGTTGGTCAAGGCAAAGGTATTACTAGTTGCATTGACATTCTTGTCGGATGGCCCATATGGTTTGATTAGTAACAGACTGAGCTTCTATTTCCTTGCAGGCATCTTGTGCATTATCTCTTGGTTTCGGGGAGGATACCATCAATGCATCTTCAGTTCTTGTGATGCCGATGATGTCGTCAAGAATGACTGGATTCAGAGGCACTGGGCTTGAGCGGGCAAGGTTTTTGTCCATGCGAAATTCTGGTTGGACCAAGATCCCTGTGGATGAAGATGCTGGGAAATTGCTTGAAACTAGTCCAGGTGTACCCCCTAGCCCTTGATAGTGGATGTTAGGTATAGGATTGTCCCACGGTCGGGATTTCTTTTTCCTTGTTATTAATTCTTTTTTAATGATTGGAGTAGCTGCGATACCCAAGCCTTATAGTTCAATTATTTGCTCAATTGAGCATTCGTGTAATCTCCCCACAAGGGAAAAGAGGAGCCAAATTGTTGTATATTGTATATACATATTGTAAATTTTTGCTTGCATAATTGAAAAGAAAAAAAGTTCTATTCAGACTATGGTATGGAACTATGAAGTCTAAAGGTTTCCAGCTTTTCATACAATCGAAGGTTTTGTAGTATGGGACAATTTTACTTGTTACGAATTAATATTCGTGTTGTACGAATTGCTCGAATTACAAGTAGTTTTCCTCAAAATTTGCTCTTTCATGTTTTCTCACCCATGATTTTGTTTTTTTCGCCATTTTTTAATTGCTAACTTAGTACCTAATACCACTTCTCTTTAAGTATACTCTAGCAATGGAGGCATGAGAATATATTGGGTAACACATTGAAAACTTTCGGTTTTCTGCCATCTTGGATTGCATATTCTAGTCACAAAGAACATTTTTCTCCAATTGCAGGCGTGACATTCGAAAGCTTCCTCTATAACAAAAGGTGTCCTGTTTACATAATATTTTTGCCATATGAAATGGCTGACTCCAGCAGAGGAAATAGCTTTTTTTGCTGTCTCGTTACATAATAAGAAGCAAAAATACGTGATCGGTAAAAAGCCTAAAAGTAATGCATGAGTCCACTTCGCCGTGGCTGAGGCCGTAGCTTGAGTGGCAATCATTTGCCTCTAACAGTAGCCACACTAAAGTTTGATTAAGAGGATCAACCCTTCTCCCTACCCTAGTGTGTGTGTTATGACCAAAAAAGAAAAAAAAGGTCCACTTCGCCAATGCTAAAATCTCACCACTGACCGATGTTTATGGTAGCTCCCTTATATTTAGCCATCGAACAATCGCATAAACTTATTGATAGGTTTGCTACAAATCTCACATCTATCGATTATTGAGACAAGTTCTAATCTAGTCTTTAGCACCTTTCGTAGCTAAAACTCTTAGCATATCATCCGCTTAGCTCGACTAGACTCCATAAACTTGACAGAAACAAGTGTACTTCCTATTAAATTATATAGTGGAATTTGTATACAATGTATTTTATTGATTAAGGGTTAAGAACCTCCTCACTTTCAATTTTTAAAGGAACTTTTTTCCAAATATGGAAGTCTCTTCAATATTTTAATTTATATCTCATCATAACTAGCAAGAAGCAACAACGTCTTTTTTTTTTTTTTTTTTGGTTAAAAAAGAAAATCTCCCAGTTGAAATAAGTTATAGATAAATTTTCATGCAATTGAAAATTCGAAATGCCATCTTACAAAATTTAATTAAAATACGAAGGAAACTGTTTGTTGGAACTTGGAACCAACAATCCAACACACAATGTAAGCCCAGTCAACGAGATTCCAACATATTTCACACACCTGGAAAGCAAGCAATACATACAGACCTGCACAACTAGACATCCAACAAAAGTTATGTAACTTATACATTCGAAAATCAAATACAATATTTTACTCATCTCATATAAACACATCATATATCTATCCCACTTTGATACACACATCATATATCATATGTTCACAAAATATTTTTCCAACAACATATTACCATTGAAGGGACTAAGGCAATAAACCGCCTAACATATAGCACACATACAATGCCACCACAATGAAAATGCAAAGCTTCCTTGGGAGCTAGACATAATACATCATTCCAACTTCAATCAAACTGACATGAGGAATGTCAAGGACCACATCAGGGGCCCTGTAGTTCTTGCGAAGGAATGCATACCCATAGTTAATGGCCAGCATTTTAAAGAATGAGGATGATTTCCTGGTCTTAATATTTGTGTGGCCCATTATATAGGCCACTCCGGCTTCCCTAGCTTCAATCAAATCTTGAAGCTCTTCCTTGACAGTAGGATCCATATCAACGCTGTTATTTAGCTTAAATCTTTTTTGACACTTCCTAAATTGTGGGTTTTCATCATCGGTCACTGATCTGTTGCTATAAATGGAGTTGCCCACACCATCAACCACTTGCTCAGACGCTACTTAACACGTGATAATTCTCCATCAGACAGTTAACTTAATAACTGAAGTTAGTTAGTGGTAGTTATAGTTAATGGTAGTTAGTTACAGATTTGTTTCTTTTCTGCTATCGATTAGTTAGCTCTGTAGAAGCTAGTTCAGCTAGTGTAGCTTGTATATAAATCCTAAATACTCATTGATCGAAGTAAGTAATACAATCATTTTCTTCATTCATTTCATATTCAAGAGTTCTCTCTCTATCGAGTGTTGGAGCTTCTTGTTCCACCTCAATTGTGCCTTTTCTCCATGTTTTGTTCATTGATTTGTTATGGTACCAGAGCTCTAAGCTCTGCTGTGCATTCTAGCATTCATGGTGGATCAAGATGCAGAAAATCAAGGTCCTATGGTGGTTCCAGTTCCTGTGTTGAATCAGCAGCAGAATCTGGGCCAAATTCCACACAATGCTGTGCCAATTCAACCTCCTGGTATGAATCAGTTCCAAAATCTTAATCAATTCCTTGGTCAGAATCAATTTCCTAATCAGATTTAAGGTCAATTTCCAAATCCACTTCAAGGTCCGAATCTGAATCCTCTCATTATGCAAGGTCAGTTCATGAATCCTATGGTAGATCCATTCAGTCCATACTATCTGCATCTAGGTGAGAATCTTGGAACTTCTTTGATTTCGGTACAACTCACTACTCAAAACTACAATGTTTGGGCTCGAGCCATGAGAATGGCTCTCAAATCAAAGAACAAATTACCTTTCATCAATGGCCTTCTTCCTAGGCCTGCAGATAATGATCCTCTATACTTTGTGTGGGATAAGTGCAACAGATTTGTAGTCTTATGGATTCACCAGTCCTTGAGTCCTGAGATTCTACAAAGTATTCTGTGGATTGAAATTGCTTCAGAATTATGGAAAGACCTGAAACACATGTACTATCAAAGAGATATGTTTAGAATGGCAGTGCTCCAAGAGGAATTATTTGCAATTAAGCAAGGAGACTTATCTGTGACCTCTTATTTTACCAAATTGAAAACTGTGTGGGAGGAATTAGAGAATTTTAGACCTATCCCAGGGTGTCCTTTCATAGGGCAGTGCACATGTGGCTTAGGCATTATACGAGAGTACAAACAGAATGATTATGTAGTTCGATTTCTAAGGGGTCTAAATGAACAATATGCACATGTCAGATCACAAATTATGTTGATGCGGCCTTTTCCTGATATCAACACAGCTTTCTCTTTATTGACACAACAAGAGAGGCAAATGCACAATGAGGAATTTGATTCGAAAACACTTATGAATGTCACTGACCAAGGTCCATATGGAAGAGGTCAAACCAGAGGAAGAGGCATGAGAGGCCAGCCGGCTAACACTAGTGGTAGAAATGGAAATGGCAGGGAAAAATCTGCAAAATTCTGCACATACTGTAAGAAAACTGGTCATACAGTTGAAACATGCTACAAGAAGCATGGATTTCCTCCCCACATGAAGCAATACAGGAGCACTGTGAATAATTTCACCTTAGATGAAATGGAAGATGAGGGAATTACATACATGAATTCTCAAAAGGGAGACACTCAGGAAGAGCAACCAGGGGTGTTTTTCACCAAAGAGCAACAAATAAAGCTATTGGCTCTGTTACAACAATCTGATTCACAGCAGAACCAAAATTCACACCTAGCAAGTCAAATCACCACACAACCACCCTCAGGTATAGTAATGTCTTGTAGCACCTCACCACATTAATGGATTCTGGATATAGGAGCAACAGATCATGTCTGTTACTCCTTATCTCAGTTCCATCGTACAAAAGGATACAACCTGTTTCAGTTCAATTGCCTAATGGTAATAAAATTCTTACTGAAACCTCAGGAACCATTATATTCTCACATGATTTCTTTCTCACTAATGTGTTATATATACCACAATTCTCTTTCAACCTTATATCCATATCCAAACTTGTTTCTAACCTCAACTACACACTAACCTTTACTACCACATCTTGTGCCATTCAGGACCAAGTCTCATCGAGGATGATTGGTGCTGCTGACCTCCAAGGTGGCTTGTACACAATGAAGCTTGAAGCTATCAGAAACCTACCTTCAACCTGCATAGATGCAGAAACAGTAAATTCACACACTGCAGCCTCCTTTAATTCCAATAATGTCTCAGCCTTATGGCATGCTAGATTAAAACATTTACCTTTTGAGAAATTATGGATTTTACATTCCAATTTTCCTTTCATTTCTTGGAATAAAGAGATCACACACTATGCAATATGTCATTTTGCAAAAATGAGAAAGCTACCTTTTCTGGTCAGTACTTCCAAATCTGATGCATGTTTTGATTTAATTCATGTTGATATTTGGGGACACTTTCATGTTTCTTCTGTTTTTGGCCACAAATATTTCCTAACTATTGTGGATGACAAATCAAGATTTACTTGGGTTTACCTCATGAAACTAAAGTTTGAGACCAGACCTCCTTTTCAAAACTTCATTAAACTGGTGCAAGTGCAATTTAACAAACATGTAAAATTGATTAGAAGTGACAATGGTAAAGAATTTTCTAAGGAAAGCTATTTTTCTACAAATGGCATAATTCACCAAACCTTATGTCCTGAAACACCACAACAAAATGCTGTTGTGGAACGAAAACACTAGCACATTTTAAACATTGCTAGATCCCTCATTTTTCGATCATATTTACCCCTATGTTTCTGGAATTTTGCCATAGCACATGCAGCTTTTTTAATGAATCGAATTCCGAGTATCAACCTTAGAGGGTGCAGTCCATATTAGCTTTTACATAATAAGTTGCCCTGCCTTAATCATCTTACAGTGTTTGGATCATTATGTTATGGCACTTCTCTCACAGCTCATAGGCAAAATTTTGACTCAAGGGCAAGGCAATGCATTTTTCTTGGTTTTAAGAAAGGGACAAAAGGTTACATTCTTTTTGACTTAATAACTAGAGAAATTTTCTTATCTAGACATGTTGTATTCCATGAGACATTATTTCCTTTTAAATCTTCCTCCACTTGCCAAGCAGAATCTCCAACCATACCTCCATTAGCCCAAGTTGGCTTAGACACATTTTCTGACCCATTCATCTCATATTTTCCTGACACTTCACAACCTATACAAACTGTTCACCCTCTTCCAGAGCCCTCCCCAACCACTGAAATCCCCACTAGTGCCCTCCCACCCTCCAATCCTCCCACTACTACCTTTGACCTTTGACCTCCTTCCCCTCCATCTATTCCTGTCGGAAGGTCCTCCAAAACCAGAAAACCTCCATCATACCTTCAAGACCATCATTGTCACCTTGCCACCAAGGATCATAGCTCCACACCCCTTGATGTCATGTATCCAATAGCACGTGGTAAGTTATGACCAACTTTCTTGCAAACACAAAGCTTTTTCTTTAGCCATTTCTTCTCAAACTAAACCCACCTCCTATAAAGCTGTTATGATGAATGATTGTTGGCGCCAGGCCATACAAGCTGAACTTAAAGCTCTTGATGCAAATCACACTTGAACTTTGACTGATTTGCCTCCTGAAAAGAGAGCCATAGGCTGTAAATGGGTCTTTAGAACCAAGTATAATCCAGATGGTTCTGTTGAATGTCACAAGGGCCGGTTGATGGCAAAAGGCTTCACACAAACTGAAGGTCTTGATTATTTTGAGACTTTCAACCCTGTGGCAACAATGACAACCATCAGAATTGTATTTGCTTTGGCAGCAGCTCACAATTGGCATTTAAAGCAACTTGACGTTAACACAGCCTTCTTACATGGTGATCTCCATGAGGAGGTGTATATGACATTGCCCCCCTGGGATTCCACCATCTCACCCTAGTCAAGTTTGTAAACTCCAAAAGTCTTTATATGGCCTTAAACAAGCCAGCAGACAATGGAATTGCAAACTTACTAAGGCTCTCTTAACTTGTGGTTTCTCACAATCAAAGGCTGATTATTCTTTATTTGTCAAATCAGTTGCTAATCGTTTCACTGCCATCCTGGTGTATGTAGGTGACTTACTTTTGGCAGAAAATGACCTTAATGAAATTCTCAGTGAAATAAATGCTGCATAACAAGTTCACTATCAAAGACATGGGGGGTGTCAAGTACTTCCTTGGCATGGAGGTAGCTCAATCTAGCAGAGGCATTGTTCTTTACCAACGTAAATATGCTCTTGAGCTTTTGGCAGATATTGGTCTACTTGCTGCCAAGCCTATGTCTCTGCCATCTGACCCTTCCATTAAACTTCAAAAGACTGGAAGTGCTGCTTATGAAGATCCCTCAGCCTATAGATGTTTGGTAGGAAGACTTTTATACCTTACCAGCACAAGACCAGATATATCCTTTGCTGTGAGTCAACTGAGCCAGTTCATGTCTTGTCCTATGATAGAACATCACCAAGCTGCCACTCGTGTGCTCAAATACATCAAGTCTTCTTCTACCACTGGTCTATTTTTCCCATCTTCATCTGATCTCAAACTCTCAGGATTTGCAGATGCAGGTTGGGGTGCCTGCTTAGACACAAGAAGGTCTGTTATTGGTTTCTGCTTCTTCATTAGGATAGCACTTCTATCTTGGAAATGCAAGAAGTAACCCACAGTTGCTGGAAGCTCCTCTGAAGCTGAATATGGCTCCTTGCAATTGCGAGCTATGAGGCACAATGGCTTAGCTTCTTACTACAAGATCTTCATGCTTTGACCTCCGAATCAATTCCCATCTTTTGTGACAACCTCTTCGCTATACACATAGCTACTTATCCAGTCTTCCATGAAAGAACCAAGCATATTGAGATGGATTGCCACACTGTGCATGAAAAGATCACCTCCGGTCTGATTCGATTACTACCAATCCCCACCAAACACCGGACTACTGACATTTTTGCTAAATCACTCCATTCTGGCTCGTTCCATCACCAATTCTCCAAGCTAGGCCTTATGAACATATACCGGCTTGCTTGTGGGGGGCTAACATGTGATAATTCACCATTAGATAGTTAACTTAATAACTGAAGTTAGTTAGTGGTAGTTATAGTTAATGGTAGTTAGTTACAGATTTGTTTCTTTTCTACTATCGATTAGTTAGCTCTATAGGAAGCTATTGAGCCAGTGTAGCTTGTATATAAATCCTGAATACTCATTGATCTAAGTAAGTAATACAATCATTTTCTTCATTCATTTCATATTCAAGGGTTCTCTCTCTATCTAGTGTTGGAGCTTCTTGTTCCACCTCAATTGTGCCTTTTCTCCATTTTTCGTTCATTGATTTGTCACTATTATGCTTGAACATGATTCTGAGCTTTTGACACTTACAATTCCCATCCCCCATCGAATGAAGAACTTTTAGAAACTAAGAGTTGTTGTTCCATTGCTTCCATCAAGATAAACTCTGCTAGTCTCTGTATGATCTGGTTCTCAAAATCTTCATCATTGCTATGAACGTCTTTATAGCCATACGTAACATTGCACCTATACATATGATACGGTTTGGGGCAAACTCACTCAATAAGAAATCGTTCTTCACATGAGACATAGGGAACAGGAACTGATTTTACACACACAAAAAACCAACACCTTATGAAATGCAGGGAGGTTAGTGACAAAGTGGGAGAATATTGCAGGCACTCCTGTTGGCAGTTCTGAGTAGATGAAGCCTATATCTGGGACACGGACAATGGCAAGGCTAAGGCCGAAGCCTAGTAACCATTTCAATGAGGCTTTGTTTTCCATAGCAAAGTTGTACTTCATACTAGTTCCATAATGCCAAACATACATAACAGCCATGAAGATGCATGATAGGACAAGAGAAACCCATGCACCCTGACCCACTTTTATCAGAACTGCTGCTACGAATAGACCCTCAATTGCCCAAAATGATAGAAGAAATACCATGGCAAGGAAGACGCTTTTGTGCCAGATGAAGATGATCACGAGTGACCTCAAAAACGTAGTCACAAACATAACCATCATAAAAGCAAGTCCTGGTTATCAAAACAGGTCCATTATCCCTTGTCTTAAAGAAGTAAAATTTTGAGTGAAAGAATGTGCATTTATAAGCACGTAAAACTAGGCATGTCCACGCAAAGAAATTAAGTTTCACTTGCACATGGTCCTATCTTCAAAAATTTGTCTAGGTTTATAGCGATAAAGTAAAACTCAGAGAAGAATAATTACCGTAAGCATTTCCAATTATGGTTGTACTTCGGAATCCAATGGTTATAGCAAGAGATAGCACCATAAGTATCCAGTTTATTTCTGGGATGTAGATTTGCCCGGATATGTGTTTGGAGGTGTGCACAACTTTGACACGTGGATAGCAATTAAAGGCCTGACATTGCTTGATGATTGAGAATGTAGCAGTAATTACAGATTGACTTGCAACAATAGCTGCAAGGGTGGCAATGACAAAGACAGGCCAAAATACAGGTTCTGCATGACGTGACATAACATTAACATATTGGAACAATTAGTGTTAAACTACATTACTCTAGTAGGAGTGTCAATACGTCAAACAAACTAACCCGGTATTGACTTACAGTAGCTATAACAAATTGAGGTGGGATTTTTTGACAAGAATGCAGCTTGGCCCATGTATCGTACTACCAAACAAGGGTATATAGTGAAAACAAATGCAAGCTGTACAGGGAACAGAAAGAATAATGTCAAAAAATTGAATTTCTCACTGGCCATGTAAGATCATAGCCTTGTGGTTTGAAGATCATTTATCGAGCCCTATGGCGTTGAAGCTAGCTCCATCAAGTGGCTTTGAAACCCGAGTGTTACAAAAGTCTCCATTTGTAACAAAACTACTAAGTATTATTGAATAAAGACACAACAACCCAGACTCTTCATATCACCCAAATTTTAATTGAGATTAAAGAAGCAGAAATGTTCCAGTTCATTTATCATTTCAAGCAATTAATAAATATTTTTGTCCATTTATGTTTAAAATCGTTTCAAGTTAAATGCTCACCCTTTTTGACAAAGTGGTAAAATGACCAAGATCTGCGAACATCGCTTCAGTCCCTGGTGAGATAGAAAAGTGCTGAATAGTTAGTCTAATAGTAGAGTTTGGTCTAGATTTTCTTAAAATCTCATAGTTATAGCTCCTAGTAAATCAAGATTCAACAATTTAGAGAAGTCAAGCATGCTTCTTCTAGGCCAAGCAGTTTAGATAATTATGCATGAAGGACCAGGTCCAGGACAGGGTCATTTAACATACCAGTGAGGCATAGGAGAATCCCTCCAAGAGAAATCCAACCATTTTTACCAGTCCTGCTGAAGAACTTGAAGATATGGTGAGAGGATAATGCCTGAACTATTTTCGGATTCCAATGTATTATATTGTACAACCCAACAGAAAATATGGATACAAGCCAGGTGACTACAATCGGTGCAAACATAAATCCTACTATGTGGGTGCCGCTATTTTGGAGTGCATACGGACAAACCAGTATAACACAGGCACGCAATACAACTTCTCCTGCAAGCAACATGAAATTTCTAACCACAAACTAACTCCCGTTCTATTAAAATTCAACAAGCACTAAAAGGAATCACAATAACTTCAGGAAAGGGAAGCAAACAGGAATTATCTCACCTTTCGTATATTTATTTAGTGCAACACTTAATCCTGATACTGACGACAGAACTGCAAGCGTGGGGGAATATAGTCAACCTTTGAATAATCACAGGCTGATTTTTGCCTGATTTTAAAACTTTTAACATTAATATATATTTAACTTGCAATATGGTTGTCAAAATGTTAATTGCATCGAGAATATTTATCTAATTTTTGAATCGTAAAGAAACACATCAATAATAAACATAAACATATATGATTATGTTCCTTCAACATGAAGAAAGTACTCAAGTCTCAAATACGCACCTAAATTTCACATATCACTAAGGAAACAGTCAATTCCAGTAATACCATAAAGCCATCATAAGCCATAAGTCATTAGTAAACTGACGGTAACTCTTCACATGTTCCCGCTAAATGGTGCTTTATCCTATGTGCACCTCAGCACATTGTTTGTGAGCAATAATTATACTAACATGTAATCTACCTGCCAGAACAGTACAATGTTCTTATGTAACATCATTCTTTCTTGTCTTCTTAGCCGTAGGAGTCACATAAAGTGACTGTGAAGTCTTTGTTTCATAAGTATTAAAACAGAGCAATGAAACAACCAAATAATGTGCATATAGAGTGAATGAGTTACTGTGTGAAGCTCATGCTTCGAAAGAACAAAAATTGAGCCATAGAACAGACAAATAGAGTGTTAATAGAGCGAGTGAGTGACTGTATGAAGCCCCTGTTTCAAAAGAACAAAAACTAAGCAATGGAACAATCAAATAGAGTGTATTGAGTGACTCTGTAATTTCTTTAGAGCATGGGCGAAAAATAAATGTTTTGAAAAATCACTAAGTCATTGAATTGTGTAAATTGTACATGAATTGTACGATTCATAGCCATATGCAATGCACTACACGATATGAATTGCTGGCCTGCCAAATCTTATAGAATTGTGAGATTTGAATTGTGAATAGTAATGATTTGCCAAAAGCTGTGATACATGGATACTTTAAAATAGCCGTCGTATCCATATCCTACACGTATCGTGTCGGATGCTTCATAACTACTTTTAGATACTTCGAATTATATTTTAAAATTTTTTGTTGCATTTTTTGGCATTTTTATATCATATAAATAGAAATTCTAAAGCAATCAATAAAATAAATATATTTTAATATGTTTATAAAATTTTATACTAATATTCAAATTATTATTCCTCTATTTTAATTTAAGATTTATGTTTTTATATTAATTTTTTTTATTAATTTTATATATCATACTATAGCTGTATCATGTCTTATAATTTATAAACATTATCGTATCCCCATATCCGTGTTGTATCGCATCCTTATCTAGTATCTACATTCGTGTTTCATAGGCAAAAAGTGAAAATGATTAAATAGTATGATAAACTAATGAAGGTTCGTCTATCTGAATTGGAAAATACGTAGAACATAGTTATCTACAAGAAGTAAGAGTAAGCTAACAGACCACTTATGCCATTTTGTTTGGTGTGAGCATCGTTTTCTGCAATAAATTTGATAATGAATTATAAATATGAAATTTGAGAGTCCATAATGCCTATGATTAATGATGTCATCAAGATTTGGGGTGGCCACTGAGAAAGTGAAACAGGTTACTAAATCCCACATTTTTCTTTTCTAGCAACAGATTTTGATTAATATGAAGGAAGTGATCTTTCTCCTGTTGAGAAGCTTCCTTCCAAACAATTTTCCTTAACAGATTAGGCTCGAATTCCATATCAAAACACCATCTATGAGGAGAAGCAGTTGGCGTGATATAACATTTTGATATTAATATTCTTTTCTAATTCCCTTCCGGTGCTTTCAGAAAAGTTGCGAAAATGGGGCCTTCGTCCGAAAAAAAGTTCTATTTGCATTTAACATCAAGAATAACACTAAAATATAACAATGAAAAGCAATGATTACTTCCATGTCAATAAATTGTTTGGCATCTTACCTGAAATTGCTGGAGTGAGCACACCATCTCCTATGACCATGCAAGCACCAAACAATAGCACTATATAAGCAAAGCTACTCTGAAATTTTTACGTTTATCCATAAACCTCTTCAGTGGAGATAAGGCTCTAGCCTTTGATGAGGCATTACATTCGTGAGCTAAAAGCTCCTCATCATTGGTTGGGAAGTAAATTGAACATAGCATGCCTGCAAAGGAGAGTGTAAAGAGCCAATGTGCCACCTGACAATGGTGCTAACATAATCAGAGCATTACATTTGACAATATGTTCTCCAAAGAAGAATGGAAAAACAGATGTTATGGACCGTGCCATCTATAGTGCTCCTCGCTGGTTAGGAAGCATGATGCACCTTGTAATCTGATTGTGAAGATTGTGAGGTGTATTGATGCACTAATCATTTATAATGCACTGTAGTAATATCTAATTTTAAGAAAATTTAAAAATATAATTAAATATATTTTAGAAATTAATAGTTATACACTGACATACTGACATAGTAAAATTATATTAGCTGACAGTATAAAATTATTTTATATTGTCAGTATAATTTTACACTATCAATATATGATAATTAATTTCTAAAATATATTGAATCATATTTTAAATTTTCTTAAAATTAGGATATTATTACAATACATCATAAGTGATTGATATATCGATACACTTCACAAATCTCTACCATATGATGTGCTATAGTCGCAAGGTGCATTAAACACCTTGGACCACGGAGTGCATAGCAAACAATGCCTAACATGCACTATCCTATGCATAGAAGATTAGTCATAAAATACCTTCACCACTATCATCTGCACTCAATACGATGAAAGCATATTTAAGCAAGGGTATCAATGTAAGGGTCCAGAATATCAACGAGAAAACACCAAAAATAGTTTCCTCATTTATGTCATGCCGCAACTTTCCTTCGAGTGTGCTTGTATAAACGTAGAGAGGTGATGTGCTAAGTTCTCCATAGACTACACCAAGGCTTTGATATGCTAATATTAGATTCCTAGAGAGGTTTACCCATGACAACTGAAAAGCACAAAAGTAAATGAAAAACTACTAAATTTCACATTCAATTTTAAATATTTAGGGAAAGATGGTGAAGCATTTGGCAATATGAGCGACAAAATATCTAAAATGTTGTAGGTAAAACCAAAATATAAGTAAAGCTGGAGAGTATGTCATATAATATTAAACAAGAAAGTCAACAAGGGAAAACCTAAATTTATAGTTAGCATTTCCCAGAGTACATGCTTTTCCTTCACACTTAAGTCAACAAATAGTGAAAGTATAAAATGCAGTAGTTGTCCTTAGTGACACTATATATCTAAGTCATATGTCATAATTGCGCAGGTGTCTTGTCTCTATCATATATGTGCATGGAATTTACAAATGTTTTGGTTGCTGAGGAGTGAGGAGACACTAAAAATTACAAAAACTGAAACTTAAATAATTTTGGAGCAAATATTATTTTGGGTGAATGCTTTTACACCCCTTTGACTGCATAGCCCTTTTACTACATATTTAAAAGGACAGACAAAATGATGAGAGTAAATTGGGTGGGTTGATTTAAGGAGTGGTTAAGTATCTTGACAAGAAAAGATATACGCACAGAGAGGGTCACATTAAATCATGTCTTTACAAGATATGGTTATTAGTCTAGTAAAATTGTCGAACTAAAGGACACCAATTTATTCATAGTCAATAGAATTAGAGTGCTCTAAACCAGAATTTCAGTTAAAACAAATGTTTGTATATCATCTTATCATCTTATACAGTTCCTAGATGAGTTTAACACGTCCATATATGGGAATAACGAATTAAGTCCTTAAATTACTATGCAAAAGACAAGAGTAGATAGATCTACTTACACCCAAAAACTATAAATTATATAACAAATCTCAATGAAGTCATCATAAACATGCAGGTGAAATTGAAGAGATAGTCATATTATTGGATTCAAAGCAATGCATTAGCAGAGAACAATTTGGCCTAAAACATGCAAACAGTAACCTAAAAATGCATTCAAACCCAAATTTGGCTATATAAGCATGCTTATTCGCGATGCAACAAAGGTAAGTAAGAGGGAATTGTGACCTTAGAAGGATTTGGAGTCGGAACTCTAGAAGGATTTGGAGTCGGAACTCCAGCTTCCCGTGCCATAGGTTGGCACAAGCCAGAATTGGCACCTTCTCCTATCGTTGTCTCTCCTCTTGAGAAATACTTATATGATTCGGGAGCACCATGTGGCTATGCTCCCAGCCAATCATGTAGGTGCATTTTGTATGGGATTGTGTATTAGTGGTGAGTCCTATATAAAATATACTTATAATATTGATCCAAGAGCATAGCCATGTGGTGCTCTTGGACCATATAAGGATTTCTTCTCTGCCCTTTGTTTTGGCCTGTGAGCGAAGCTCGTTCAGAAAGGCAAACAAAACCCAAACTTCTCTCTCGTGGCATTGCTTTCCAAGTCACAAAGAATTGCCAAATGGCACCAAAATGTCTCATCACACCACTCATGTTGTATTTATGGAAAAAGTCGCATTTCTGATTTTATTTATCTATCTATCTCTCACAATACTTGAGGTGCTTGCTAACATGCACCTTATAAAGTACAGTGCAAGATGTACCGTGTATTATTAGGTGCTTAACATGGTCCATCATATGTAATTTGAGGTTTTCTCCCAATAGCCGGTTATGCTACATAGAAAAAGTGATGAAAGCGACAAAAACACTCAGACGACTGGTCCCTCAGTATTATTGTTTCTTTTGATTTTTTTTTTGGTCTAGAAATTTACCATCGTAATGCTGAAAACACTAGTAAAAAGCTACTAAGTAAGACTTTCTTACCAGCATTTTTAGCAAATACACTGGTAGGAAAAAGTTTTTTGGTTATTTTTTTTCCAGAACACTAGTAAGTTATATATATATATATATATATATATATATATATATATATATATCTCAAAAGTAGAAGTTCAAGAAAAGATGACAAAAAAGAAAAGTTCAAGAAGTAACAAAAGGAATCCCTGAATAGTAAAAGGTATTGTCGGCAAAGAATCCCTCAACAGTAGCAGCATCTCTTAATAGTGACTAAGGACAAACAGCATCTATTGAAATCTCTAATCAAAATCTACTTTTTGATTCTCAATAATTGTATATTTTGCTTTTCATGTGTATAAATGAACTGCTCAGAGATTGAACTTAGCAGAGGGCAATCGAGCATAAAAGTTCTCTCTCGTTGTGAACTTTTGAAAAACTTTGTATCTTGAAAACTTTGTGTTTCAATAAAATCTTTGACGAAGTTCTACAATTGTAAGTCTTTGACTCTTTCCACTTTTATTTTGTTATCCTTATTTATGAATCCTTCTCTCCTTCATATGCCAATTACTTTGATCATGGATTACTCTGATGAATTGTTCAATACTGAGAATTTTGATGAAGTGTTGCTGCGTCTCTAGTATCTGAGCCAGTAGACTGTTGTTTTAAGTTTTTCTTCTATTTGAGCTATTTTACTATTCAAAGTAATCCTATTCATTATCTTCCATAGTTAGTGTTAAGTGTAGCACTGAGAGGTGTGTATACGTTGGTCAGCCCTTTGATCCTGTGGTCCTGGTAGTAAAGCCTGAGAAAGGTAGTAAGACCGTTAGTTTAGTAGGATAGGAGTCTTTCGTAGGGTGGTCCTGTAACATAAAACACTAAGATTGTAAGAAGATGGCAGAATTATTAAGAACACTAAGTAACTTAAACTTAAGAAAAAACAATAAGATAATAGTCTGCCAGCCAGACTAGGTTAGCACCTCTGATAGTCAAAAGGATAAAGAGTCAAAACAGGTAGAGTTACAAATAGCAGATATAAAAAATCTTTACAAAATTGGTCGATTCCTATTGTTAAAAAATGCAAAGTTTGCAAACAACACTTACTCTGGAATTCCTCTCATGAAGAAATTCATATGTTAGAATATAGCTACCCGGGCACTAGAAAAATAGGACAATAACTATATTAGAACAAAATATGTTAGATCAACATTTTGGGAAGGGTTATAATTTCATCTACTTAGGATTAATACAAGTAGTTGCTAAACCAAATTACCGACTAGGAGTCAATATGCCAATAATGATGCTATTAAGAGACATAAGATTACTATGGTTTAAAGATTCTATAATTGCAGTTATGGAAAGTAACCTTCATGACGGGCCAACTTTCTTTAACTATTATCCAAACTTTTCAATGGATTTTAATAATCCTAGAATAGTTGAAGCCGTTAAATTATATATAAGAACCCCAGACAACATAATAGATGAAGTTTCAGGACCATTTAGAATAATTTATAGAATATATTATAAAGTTACAAAAATTGATTATAATTTTAAAGCCTTAAGAGAATCCCCTAAAGATAAAACAATATTAGTAGAAGGAAACCTAACTAAGTCATCAGTCCAAGTTCCAAAAAGACTGAGTCATGAGGAAGTATCAAAGAAAATACTGGAAGAGTGGTTACTAGAAGAAGTCATGCCTCAACCTAAAATCTACAACATACAAATGCGTGAAATAATTCAAGAAGGTACTAACATTAGGTTAAGAATGAATAGATCAACGTTTGTACAAATAAAAGAGCCAAAAAAATTATTTAGAGAAGAACCCTCTAGAGCCTCTGTAGATGGATCAACAATTAATATTGATCTTAAAGGATTAGATAATACAATACCAAAAATATCTAAGCCAGTATATCAAGACACTTATAATTCAGAATCTCCCCAGTACTCCCCCACAACATCGGAAATATTGAATACTTTAACTAGGGAACAACCCTTTCAAATTGATAGAAATTGGATTAGACAAGACTTTGAAGCAGAATATAATAAAGAAAAAGAAGATTGGTATTTCAACACCTATAATAAAGAAGTAGTACAAGAGTTTAGAAGATTATTTTATCAATATGTGGAAAAGAAAGAAATAAATTTATATTTCTTTGATTGGTTTTGAAAATATAGTAAAACAATTATTTAAATTATCCTTTTAACATAAAAAATGGGATTAATCCCCTTGAAAAGAAAACAACTCCATGGAAAACTCTTGACGATAAAATAATATAATCAGAATATCCCCTTAAGATGGTTTAAAGCTACAATTATCAAAAGATTTAGAAGTAGAAGCTATACCTTACAAAAAGACCTATAATGAAGACAAACTAGTAGATAAAAAAGATATACAAAAAATACATTAGCAGTTAAACTATTCAAACACTATCTTAAATACTATGGCCCAAATAGAAAATCAGTCTTTAACTAATAAACGTAGCACTTCAAGAATGACTAAATCTCCAGAAAAACCCATTTATAAATTGGTAAATGTACTGCAAAGGGAATTAGAAGCAATAAGATTTACAAGCAATGCTGATAAAAACCTAGAAGAAATTGAACAAAAATTAGAGAAACTACATATAGGAAAATCAACAATAAATACAATCAAAACTACAAAATTAGAACTAAACAAATTAAGATTCCAAAATAAAAAGTCTCCAAAACTAAGAAATTAATATCCAAGACCTACTTATCCAGATATACAATTTGAAGAAAAAGGAGAATTAGTTCAAAATGCATTCATTGGATCAGATATTGTAGAATGGAATTTAGATGGTTTAAGTGAACAAGTAATATTAGATTTAACTTGTCAATTGTCCATGGCTGCTATGGCTTATAAATCAAAAAGGTTATCTGAAAGAGATGCAACTATAACTTTAGTTCATGGGTTCAAAGGGCAATTAAAAGGTTAGTGAGATAATTTATGTACTGAAGAAGATAGATTATTAATACTCAATAGTATAAAGTTAGAAACCAATGAATCTGATACTGTGTTAACATTAATAATATTCAATAATACAAAATTTTGTAGGAGGCCCTAATATATTCAAAGATAGAGTTGCCAGTTGTAACGTTCGAAAGAAAATTTTATTGTTATTAACCGAGTTGTTCGGTTTTCATCGAATAAGTGGGTTTAATTGGAATTTGATTAAGCATTTAATTAAAGCCAATTAAGTGTGATTTAGAAGTGATTAGGCTTGATGGAATTAGATTAGGAACATAGGAAACCTCACAGAATTTTTCTAAAACCGGTTTACCAATTTAAGAGAAATTGGTAAGATTTCAGTAATTTAAAATGTCGAAATCGGATCAATAGAAATTATACTGTGAGAACCCTAGGATGGATGGCCAAGATTTAGCCAACTTACCCATGGAAGTGGCACCATCTCAGCCCTCCATATGGGCTACTGAAGCAAGTTAAATAACTTGCTCAAATCCACCAATCACATGTAACTTGCTTTAGAAGTTTTTATATTTTTCCTTTTTTGCCCTTGCAAAGATTCGGTCCATAAATGCTGACCCCTCTCCATTCTTTTCTCCACCGTCTCATCTTATCTCAACTCATATCATCCTCCTCTCCCACAAACCTTCAAGCCACAACAAGATTTCTTCAACTCCAACCACAAATCTAACAAGAATCACACATAGGAAAGGTAGGAATCCTACTCCTCTTCTTACTTTCCATGGTTTGGGACTATAAAGGGGTCTTGGATATCTTGTGATACTGATTAGATTTGAAGTGATGATGATGAATTATAATTGATTATACATGTATGTTGGGATTAGAACTGGAGTTGGTATGAAAGAACTGGAAGAAAAGAGAAAACTCAACAAGTTGTTAGGGTTCTTCCTCGGCAGTCCATACGGCAGAGTGTACGGCTCCACCTACAACTGTTTAAAGTTGATAAACCTATTTTTATATGAAACTAGACATTCAGGGCTTTCCATACATATACAATATAAGGCCATTGGATTAGTATAGATGTAGTTATGAATTTTTGAAGTTTCACCTAGAAATTAGTACTTTCATCTAGGCAGTTTGGGTTGAGAAGGGTGTGACTCACCCTACACAGCTCTAAATTGATTGAATCTAACATTGTTTGAAAGCTAACATATGAAGGAACATCCCATAAAAATTTTAGAATCAGATTCATTGCCAACTATCCCCAGTACATCAATGAATTCATCTTATGTTCAACCCGGGCTGGAACAGGGTAGTTTAGTAGGGTCAAGTTTCAGGCCTTATACCTTCAATTATACTTGTTCAAATGATATGCAACTTCTTTCATTTGAAAGCTTGCTTTGTTAGCTTTACTTTGATATAGATTTTGTATGATTTCACCCAACTTTCTATTTTTGGTGAATTTTCTCTTATAAGAGTGTAATTTTGGCTAGAAATAGAGTTAGATCGAGTATACTTAGGGTGAACTTGGAACTTAGCAAACATAGAACTAGATTGAGTATACTTAAGGGTGAACTCGGAACTTAGCAAACATAGAGCCTGATCGGGTATACTTAAGGTTGAACTCGGAACTTAGTGGATAGTAAACTAGATCGAGTATAGTTAATGTCAGAACTCGGAATTTAGGAAACCTTCATAAAACTCTTGGAAGACCAAATGTAGACTAAGGTCGGAGATTGGGATCAACCTAGAATCAATCTCGGAGGTTGAACATACCCGGAGGTTGGAACTCATATAAGATCGGAACTTGGACCACATTTAATCTTGGAAGTTGAACTCGGGAACATCAATAGAAATTAAAAGCTTGCAAGATAGATTAAGACTTAAGGTTTTAAAACTTGCATCTATTGATATTGTTATATTCTTGATATGAGCATGCTGTTATGTATTGGATTTGCTATTTGTTTAAAATTTTCTGGTTGTCTGGCACTATTCATGGGGAAGCGGACATGATCCATTATGCTGCCGAGATTTTGGCAAAGATTGAGATTAATCTAAGTTTACAAGTTATGTATGCATTGGTCAAAGTGTTAGACAAGCTATGCTAGCCCCATAAGAATAAGGAAGGATTTCCATGCGACTTGGGCCAGCCCTTGAACAAAGTTAAGGGAAATAGATTAGTGGGAAAGTCGGGAAAAGCAAACCCAGCGACCCTATATAGGAACGAGCTTGATCCTGAAAAGCGGACTATTACCCAGGAGTCTTAAGGCTAATATACTCCCACAGGACCAAGTATGGAAAAATATGAGTTAAAGTCAAGTGCATTATCAATTTTGCATATCCACAGTTTTTGTTACCATGTTTTGAGTAAATTGCACTATTTTCTGCTATATATGTACTTTTGTTCACTTTACAATTGCCACTTAATTATGTCAAATTATATGTCTTGCTGCTTATTTCTCTATTTAATTTTTCTTTATCTCCTTAAGGAAAACCAAGCTGTGTTTTGGGCTATGATTTCTATAATTAATTGAGTAAAACATCCTGTTGATGTAATGTTTTCTTTTAATTAACCAAAATCCAAAACACCTAAGAATGGCGGCGATGACAGATATATATATATATACATATATATATATATATATATATATATATATATATATATATATATATATATATATATATATATATATATATATATATGATTCCTACTGAGAAATCTTTATTGCTCACCCTACTATACATTTCCATGTCATTCTCAGAGCATAGAGAATGCGGCAACCGGCCGTTTATTGAGTTTCCCGAGCATCATATCCATCTCGATCCATTCATAGACTCCATGTATATATCCGGTAGATGTCAGTTTCGCTTTTATTTCTTCTTCCAGAGAGATTTTGCTGTACCACTTCTACACTCGCTTTTCGATCCTGCTGTCCCTTATATTGCCATCCCTCTTCATCTAGCCCATCCCTTTCTATCTCCACCAAGCAGCAAAGAAGACTCACCATGGCTCCGCCAAATTTCACCACCATAGCAGATGCCCTCGGTCTCGATGTTTAAGGAGGATCTGTTTGAGGCAGAGAGTTCATCTTCTTCATCCTCTGCTCCGAATGTGGACTACACTCCTATGGATGACGGAATGGTGAACGGGTTCCTTTCTTTGGAATCCATCTAGTTAGAGTAGTCGCTATAGCAGCAGTAGGTGTACAGGATGACCCTCTTTTGGCAATTTGGGTCGTGGGCAGGTGGGTAGGAGTCAAGATTTGTACATGAAATGTCCCATGGGGACCAGATAGGGTACTGTTCATATAGATAGGCTGATTTATTTTTGTACTAGCGGCCTTATTTTACTACCCTATACCGTTTATTGTATCATGGTCAAACTTGAAAACAGATATATATATATATATATATACCGTTTAATAGTTCTATCTATTTTGCATTTTTATTACCTTACTTTCGGTACAACGATTATCTAGTATTTATTTCATCATCAAACAGAAATTGCAAAAAAGCAACAAGTAAGGAGAATGAAGCAAAGAATAGTCACATGTAATAACTTATCAGGTAATATATTATAACTTAAGCATAGTATTTTGTTTGGTAAGGTGTTACATTTTTGGTATCAGAGCAGTTCATCCTAATATAGGCCTGAGGATTGGACTGACTATGCTTCGCATATGCTCTATATTCTTTAGATATTATCATGCATTGAATCTTGTCTAGATGGATAGATGCATGTGAAAGGATTGCCTAACTATATGCTGTTATTTACTAGCACACTGAACTTAGTATTGAGCCTGATCAACTCAATTACTCCTGTTTTGTGTGTTTAGGACTTGATGGCTTCTAGAAGGTGAGGTAGGCTGCGAACTTCCTCAATCCAAGAGGAATATACTGAGTTTCTGGATATAATGCGAGAAATGGCACACACTATAGGCGAGCAAGCAGCTGCGGCAACACAAATGATGGGCCAACTAGGGAGGCAGCCAGAGGTAAGTCTTGGAGGGAATCATAATGGCTTTAGAGTAGATCTAGAATACCTCAAATTTGCTGAGTTTAGAAAGGCTAACCCACCTAGCTTCAAGGGAGCCTTTAACCCGGATAAGGCGGATGAGTGGGTTAAAGCTATAGAGAAGGTCTTCTCTGTATTAGACTGCATAGACCATCAAAAGGTGACCTTTGCCACCTATATGCTAGAAGTAGATGCAGAGTTCTGGTGGAATAGTGCACGTCAGTTATTAGAAGGATCCCAAACAGATATTACTAGGGATGTATTCAGAGACGCATTTTATCAGAAGTACTTCCTTGCCTCTATTCACAATGCGAATGAGTTGGAGTTCATGCACTTCCATCAAGGGAATAGTAGTGTATCAGAATACATTGCTAAATTTGAGGATTTGTGCAAATTTTCCACTATTTATCAACAGAACCCCGACGAAGCCTGGAAATGCATGAAGTTTGAGGGTGGGCTGAGAGAAGACATCTTTACCACCATAGGGCCAATGGAGATCAGAGACTTCCCTACGTTGGTGAATAAGCACCACCTAGTGGAGGATTGTAACAAGAAGTTGGTTGCTGCTAGGTCAACCGGCAGGAACTTTAAGAAGGCGTTAGCCTGGCAAGGCCCAAGGTTCAAGCCCAACTTTCAGCAGCAGAGAAAGTTTCAGCCTATGGGCAACAGAGGCAAGAAACCTCAGAGGTCTTTTGGGAACCAGACTTGCAGCTAGTGCGGCAAGAATCATGGCAACCGCCCTTGCTTGGCAGGTCTCTATTTTGGATATGGCAAACCAGGCCATAAAATCTATAAATGTCCTGCCAGAAACCCTCAGCCGACTCCTAAGCCACAATGACAGGGAAGAGTTTTCACTATGGATGCACAGAAGGTCAACAAGTCAGAAGATTTGACTCAAGACATGTGTGAAGTGAATGGTAAGACCTTGACTGTTTTATATGATTCAGGTGCATCCCACTCTTTCATCTCTCATGATTGCATGTCAGCCTTGCAGTTATCTATTTCTGAATTACCCTATGACTTACTAGTTTCTACTCCTACAAGTGATGTAACACCCTACTAATTTAATGTTATGCTTAAGTCATAGCATGAAATTAAGTAGAATGTGTTACCGTATTGTTATTCTGCTTACCTTTCATGATTCATATCACATCTCATTTTTTTTGTAAACAAACGAAATAGTGCGCTGCTATATAATGAGCGTGACGAAATTTAACAAAATACCATAAAAGATAAGAATAAGTAATATAACATCAACTGTATACGTGCATATATAGATCAGAAGCCAATGCTTCAATTTATGTACAAATTCAAAACTGGATACATAGTGGGGCTGGTGTACCAAAAAGACATAAGGCCCGTGTCAGTCAAAACAATCCTATGGGGTCCTCAGAGGACATTTTAAACCTACTGCTAAGCCTATGGCCCAAAACTACACACTGTCAAAAGAGGGCCATGCTATACAATGTCATCTGCTTCTGACCTACTCAGTCAAATAGCCATTGGCCATGCCAGGCTTGGCTGGAGAGTAGTCTGCATTGGGTCCCGAGGAGGAGGACAATGAGCTGGTGGCCTCAGAAGGGTCGCTTTTAAAGCTGAGCAGGATGTCAGGTACCACTTGCGGGGGTGACTCTGGTACAGGGTCAGCAGGGGCTCCAGGTGTTGCAGATGCAGGAGGTACTGGAGGTGGGTGTGCCATGTGCAGTGGGATCGCAATGTATGGGGTAGTAGGGTCAAATGCAGGATGAAATAAGGGGATGACAAAATTCCTAGTACTAAATAGGTAAAGACGGAAATGGCAGGAACTGGCTATATACAGTGAGTCTATGATGGGATCATGGTGAAACTGCAAGTCTGGAATCTCAATAAAGAGAGTGGCTATTGAGTCCATTGCCAGTGTTTGAGAATGATGCGGAAATACAAAACGAGGTGAGAATTTAAAGAAATTCTCAGTAGGGTTCGCGTGTGGTGTTTATCTGACTCACATTCATTCTCAGTTGCCTCGAGTTTTATGTAATTATAAAAATATGAGATCAAACTTGACTATCCATATTTAATAAGGTTGAGAAAATGTCTGGTCCGAAGCAAGGTTCAGTTTTACTTAAGATAGTATAATAAACAGAATGCTACTAAATAGTGATATACAGAATAGTGAGCAAAATAAATAAACATACAACAGTAAGTAAACATAACAGACAAACTGTAAACAACTTGTAATAACTATTCAATGTAATCATGCATTCAATTTAATCATGCAAAACTCATTCTTGAACCTTTCTTCATAAACTTTTTCCATTACTTGGTCCCCTAGGAGTTCTTGGCCATTTAGACTCCTAGGTAATAGTCTGCTTTTCAGGATCGAGCTCGTTCCTATACAGGAATGCCGGGTTCACTTTTCCTGACCTTTCCACCGATTTATTCCCCTTAACTTTAATCCGGGGCTGGCCCAAGTATCGTGGAACTTTCACCATCACATATTCCTTATGCTCATCATAACATAACTTTCATAACTTTTTTGAAAATGCACATGTATCAACATGTATATCATAACTCATGCATAGACTTTACCGAAATTTCGGCAGCATAACAGAACATGTTCACTTTCCCATGAATAGTGCTAGTGCTCAGTACACCAACTCATCAAAGAAGTCATAACATTCCATTCATAATTCATCATTAACTTCATATGAGCATTAATTACATCAAGACAGGGTTACTGCCTCAGCACAATCATTCAACTCGATTTTTATAATTCAGGCCATAATTTCTATTTAACTCATTTGGACCTAATTTTGGTTACGTTAAAGTGTTATATGTTTATTTTCTAACCTCTTTGGTCCCATCTGATTTGGATAAATATAGTTCAAGTTATATAGGTTTTATCCCGGCCTGCCCTGTAGCTAGCTAGAATCACACACTGAAAAGTAAAAATCCACTAAAAATCTAAAACTGGTTCAAATCATACGAAATTGGTCTCATATTAAAGATAACAGGACAAACTTTCATTTGCAAAAAGTTCCATTCCATTTGACTTAGAAGGGCTCGAGTTATAAACCCCAAAATCTAACCTTCCTAAACTGCCTCGTCTTGGCTCGGGTTGGACATAGAGCAATTTTCTTGAATCACTGGGAACAAACGGGATCTTATCTAACTTTGAAATTTTTATGAGATATTCTTTATGTGGAAACTTTCTAATAAAGTTGGTTTCATTCAATTCCAAGTAGTATAGGGCGAGTTTTTCCCTAAACAACCTAATCTGCCCATATTCAAACTCAAAAACCTAGGTCAAAATTCAAAAATTCATATCTTTCTCAATACTAATCCAATAGCCTTATATGATATATGTATGGAAATCCCTAGATGTCTAGTTTCATATAAAAATGGTTTCATCGAATTTAAATGGTGATAGGCGGAGCTGTACACTCTGCCGTACAGACTACCAATGGATTCTATGTTTCCAGCTTCTCACATCTTCATTCTTTCACCTTTTCTTACTTCTTAACCAAATTTAACATCAACAACAACCAACCTTCCTTATTTTTGTGGCCAAAGTGGTGCCACTTTCATGGGTTAAGTGGCTGAGTTCTCAGCCACTTAAAGTAGGGTTAATGAGTTAAAATCCTATGGTTTTGATTCCGACAGTTTAAAATGCCGTAATCTTACCGATTTCCTTTAAATCAGTAAATTTGTTTCAAGAAAATTCTTATGAAATCTTCTATACTTCTAACCTAATTCTCTCATATCTAAACTTAATTAATTACTAATCAATTGATCCTAAATAATTATTTAGTCAAATTTTAATTAATCTCAATTACTCGATAAAAAATCGAACAATTAGGCGAAAAATGATAAGAAAATTTTGGGTGGATGTTACAAGTGAGCCTGTTAAGACCAATCATATTTGTATGAATGTCCCCTGTCAAATAGGAGGTCAAATTTTTTTAGCTAATTTAATTTGTCTTCCTTTGTCCGGCCTCGACATCATTTTGGGTATGGATTTGCTCTTTGCCAACCAAGCCCTGTTAAATTGCTCTGATAAATCCATTGTGCTTCCCCCTGTTTCATCTTCTAAATCAATAATCCCTAGAAGCCTTTATTTAAGCTCCTTAGCCGTACACCACTGTGGGGATAAAAGTCAAGGGTATATTCTCTTATCAACCAGCGTAGTAGAGGTTGATAAGAAGTTAGATAATATTCCAATTGTTAGGAAATATCCCTATGTGTTCCTTGAAGATATTCCTGATTTTCCTCCGGAGAGGGAAATTGAGTTTGCCATTGAATTGGTACCAGGAGCAGGGCTAATATCTATAGTGCCATACCAAATGTCATCTTTGGAGTTGACCGAACTAAAGAAGTAGATTGAAGAACTCCTGGAAAAGAAATTTATTAGGCCAAGTGCATCACCATGGGGAGCCCCAGTTCTGTTAGTTAAGAAGAAAGAGGGAGGCATGCGACTATGTGTGGATTACAGGTAGCTGAACAAGGCAACGATAAAAAATAAGTACCCATTACCAAAGATTGATGATCTCATGGATCAACTACAAGGGGCTACTGTATTTTCCAAGATTGATCTACAGTCTGGATATCACCAAATTCGGGTTCGAGAAGAAGATGTTCCAAAGACGGCGTTTCGAACTCGTTATGGACATTATGAATACACTGTGATGTCCTTCGAGTTGACGAATGCACCAGCAATATTTATGGATTACATGAATCAGATATTCCGACCATATCTTTACAAATTTGTGGTGGTATTCATTGATGACATACTTGTTTACTCGAAGACGAAGCAGGAGCACACAAAACATTTGTGACTGGTTTTGCAAGTTCTAAGAGAGAAGAAACTTTATGCTAAGCTATCCAAATGTAAATTTTGGATGAAAGAAGTAAAATTCTTTGGCCATGTGGTATCCTATGGAGGAATTTCTGTAGATCCTAGTAAAGTGGAAGTGATATTAAACTGGGAACGGCCAACGACAGTTGTGGAAGCTAGGAGTTTCTTAAGTTTGGCAGGATATTATAGGAGATTTGTTGAGAACTTCTCTCAAATAGCCATGTCCCTAACAAAGCTAACCAAGAAGAATGCCCCATTCGAATGGACACCTGAGTGCGAGCAAAATTTCCAAGAATTAAAAGAAAGGTTGACTACAGCCCCGGTACTTACTCTGCTGAATCCTCGTGGACCGTTCGAAGTTTATTGTGACGCTTCTAAGAAAGGTTTAGGGTGCATGTTAATGCAGAACATGAATGTCGTCGCGTATGCTTCTAGGCAATTGAAAAGTCATGAAAGAAATTATCCAATGCATGACCTCGAGTTAGTGGCGATAGTGTTTGCTTTGAAGATATGGATATGGAGTGAAATTTGAAGTATTTTCTGATCATAAAAGCTTGAAATACCTTTTTGATCAAAAGGAATTGAACATGAGGCAGCGAAGGTGGATGGAGTTTTTAAAGATTACGAGTTTGAGCTAAAATACCACCCTGACAAAGCAAACGTGGTGGCAGACGCCCTGAGTAGGAAATCTTTAACTATGGCATGGATGGTAATCAAGGAGACGGAACTCATAGAGAGTTTCCGAGACCTCAACTTAGGAATCTCTATGACCTCTAATGCCATTCAGTTAAACCAACTTAAGATAACCAGTGATTTCAAAGACCAAATCCAACAAGCACAACAAAGAAATGATGACTTCTAGCATACAATGCAACAAGTGCAATCTGGCAAGCTAACAGGATTTACTCAGGATGCAGCAGAACTATGGCGATATTAGGGAAGAATATGCGTACCTGAGGAGGATAATCTCAGGAAGAAGATATTAGAGGAAGCCCATAAGAGTGAGCTTACTATATATATCCTGGCATTAACAAAATGTACAAGATCTTGAGAGGATGTTTTGGTGGCCAGGCCTTAAGACAGTATGACAAATTTTGTGAACAAATGTTTAACCTGCTGGAAGGTAAAAATAGAACATCAGAGACCAGCAAGAACACTGCAACCCATAGAGATTTTAGAGTGGAAATGGGAGAGTATTTCCATGGATTTCGTGATAGCTTACCATGGATGCCCTTAGGATATGATGCTATATGGGTCATAGTGGATAGGCTAACCAAGTCCGCTCACTTTTTACCCATTCGAGCGAATTATCCTCTAGAGAAGTTGGCTCAATTGTACATTCAAGAAGTGGTATGGCTACATGATACTCCTTTAACAATCATTTCAGATCGAGATCCAAGATTCACCTCACAATTTTGGGGAGCGCTCCAGAAGGCGTTCGATACTAGGCTATGTTTAAGTACTGCATACCATCCACAAACAGATGGCCAGACCGAGCGAACTATTCAAACTTTGGAAGATATGCTACGAGTGTACATTTTGGAACAACATGGGAGCTGGGATCGATACTTACTGTTGGCGGAGTTTGCGTACAACAACAGTTACCATGCTAGCATCGACATGGCTCCGTATGAGGCTTTATATGGATGGAAGTGTCAATCTCCTTTGTGTTGGTATGAATTAGGAGAACAGAGTCTGTTGGGATCGGAATTAGTTAGACAAACTACATAGCAAATCAAAAGGATACGTAGCAAGATACTTGCAGCTCAAAGTCGTCAGAAGAGCTACGTGGATTTCAGGAGAAAGCCATTGGAGTTCGAAGAAGGAGACCATGTGTTTCTAAAGATCACACCCACAACTGGAGTAGGCAGAGCCATTAAAACTAGAAAGTTAAGCCCTCGCTTTATAGGTTCTTTTCAAATTTTGAAATGAATCGGGCCAGTTGCATATTGAGTTTCTTTACCTCCACATCTATCAAATCTTCATGATGTCTTTCATGTTTCTTAACTCAAAAAGTACCAGCCTGACCCTACTCATTTCTTGGAACCTGAATCAATGTAGTTAACGGATGACTTAACCTTTCATATACCCCTAATACGGATAGTGGACAAAAGCATCAAGCATCTTTAGAATAAAGCTGTACAATTAGTAAAGGTAGCATAGGGGCACAAAGACTCAACGGACAGTACGTGGGAACTATAATTTGATATGAAGAGGGAATATCTTGAATTACTCTTAGGTACTAAATTTTGAGGACAAAATTTTTTTTAGGAGGGTAGTAATGTAACATCCGAAAGAAAATTTTATCGTTAATAACCAAGTTGTTCGGTTTTTATCGAATAAGTGGGTTTAATTGGAATTTGATTAAGCATTTAATTAAAGCCAATTAAGTCTGATTTAGAAGTGATTAGGCTTGATAGAATTAGATTAGGAACATAGGAAACCTCACAGAATTTTTCTAAAACCGGTTTACAAATTTAAGAGAAATCGGTAAGATTTCGGTAATTTAAACTGTCGAAACCGGATCAATAGAAATTATACATTGAGAACCCTAGGATGGATGACCAAGATTTAGCCAACTTACACATGCAAGTGGCATCATCTCAGCCCTCCATATGCACTGCCAAACCAAGTTAAATAACTTGCTCAAATCCACCAATCATAATTTGCTTTAGAAGTTTTTATATTTTTCCTTTTCTTCCCTTGCAAAGATTCGGTCCATAAATGCTGACCCTCTCCATTCTTTTCTCCACCGTCTCATCTCATCTCAACTCATATCATTCTCCTCTCCCACAAACCTTCAAGCCACAACAAGATTTCTTCAACTCCAACCACAAATCTAATAAGAATCATACATAGGAAAGGTAGGAATCCTACTCCTCTTCTTACTTTCCATCATTTGGGATTGTATGGGGGTCTTGGGTATCTTGTGATACAGATGAGATTTGAAGTGATGATGATGAATTATAATTGATTATGCATGTATGTTGTATTAGAACTGGAGTTGGTATGAAAGAACTTGAAGAAAAGAGAAAACTCAACAAGTTGTTAGAGTTCTTCCTCAAAAGTCCCCACGACAGAATGTATGGCTCTTCCTACAACCGTTTAAAGTTGATAAACCTATTTTTATATAAAACTAGACATTTAGAGCTTTCCATACATCTATAATATAAGGCCATTTGATTAGTATAGAGGTAGTTATGAATTTTTGAAGTTTGACCTAGAAATCAAGACTTTCATCCGGGTAGTATGGGTTGCAAAGGGTGTAACTCACCCTAAACAACTACAAATTGATTGAATCCAATGTTGTTTGAAAGCTAACATATGAGGGAACATCCCATAAAAATTTTAGAATTAGATTCATTGCCAACTATCCCCAGTACCTCGATGAATTCATCTTAAGTTCAACCCAGGCTGGAAAAGGGTAGTCCAATAGGGTCAAGTTTCAGGGCTTATACCTTGAATTATACTTGTTTGGATGTGGGTTACCTGAGAAGTCTCCGAACTGAAAATGGGATCTCAAGCTGCTTGAAGGAGCATTTCCATAGTGGTGAAGGGTGCACCTGCAAGGACTCCGACGCTCAAGTCAGTGTGTGCAGGAATATGAGAGGTAGGTCAGAAAAAGATACCTATAGCTCGAAATTGGACCCATTTTTATACTGATGAGTAGTTGAGAAGAAAGGGGGATTTGATCCCACCTTTGTAGGGGATAACCCTGGTCGTCCGTTATCTTGGGGATATTGGATGGGTCCGAGTTTTCCGACCGTACGAGGGAAGGTTGTTCCGTGATGCCAGGGCACAAAGGGTTTAGCCCAAGTTTGGGCCCCAACTCGGATGAACGGTCAGGGATAATCTTGGATTACAAATCCGTTATCTATTTGGGCCCAGCCATTGGGCCGAGTTGGGCTACTACGTTATAGTCCGGAACAGTGCCCCCAACTCGGTGTCCGAGGTGGATTCTTCAGATACCGAGTTCTTTGTGAACCTCCGAGTTAACATGTTGCGTTCCGACCTCGGATTGCCATTTAGGTGATTTGACATTTACCTGTAGTGATGTTTAGAGTCTTCGCGAACTGGTGGTGTCCTTTCGTCTCATAAGTCACGCCTGATAACCCCGAGCGGACACGTGCTATTTTGGCGTTTCGTTTAGAGCGCCTCATCATTTGAACTGGGGCATTCTTTCCATTTCTGCCCCCACTCCTTTTACTTGAAAAGACGGGTCGCACCCTTGGCGACGTTTGGGATGCGCGGCAAGGGGTGTTTTCATTCCTATAAGAGGGGTGTCATGTCTTCGCAACCCATTTCTCTCGTCTTACCCAAAAGAAACTCACCTTGAAGGAGAAACGAAGGAGCGGTGCAGAAACACAGTCGTTCGCGCCACCATTGCCTTGCTAGTGACAGGTATGCTTTACCCCTTTTGTTTGCTACTTCTGTAACTTTTATAGTTTCATTGGATGGTGTATCAGTGGTGGTTTGGCTTCCACTGATCCCTTTTTGATTCATACTTTGGGGAGGTTTCAGCATTTTGCTTGCTTAGTTTTTGCTTCCGCCGCCCATCGGTGGCTTTTTGTAGAGGGAAACCACCGTAGGGAGCTTGTCTTTTCAGTTCCCATTTTGTCTTTAGGGGTTTTTGACTTAGGCTTTTCCCGAGTTTGTGACATAGTGGTGGTTTCCTATGTAGGTTGTTTGGGATCGAGAAAAATGGCCAAAAAGAGGGCTTTAACCTTTCCTTCCGAAATCAACTTTATCTACCGATGGGTCGATCCTGAGGTTCTGGGGACTTCATCGGTCGTAACCCCGGAATTCCTGACTCATTTCAGAGAGGAGAACCTTATCTCGCCGGAGGCCGAGTGCGAGGAGGAGTACTATTTGGAGGCTCCGGGTGAGTGACTTTAACCTCTGGGGTCCTTTTTTCTGGACTAGGGGGTGATCAATCCCTTAGGAGAATTAAGGCGGGTTGGTTGAAATCGTCAACCATGATGTGTAATAAAAATAATGGAAGCAGAATAATGGAAGTAATGGAAATGAAAGAAAAAGCCGATGATATAAAAATAATGAAGTAATGTTAGATCAAACAAAATAAAAGTAACATCTAAAAGCAAATACTAAAGGCAAATATCGAGAGGGATTTTCTAGCTACTGCTCGGCCCACGGAGTCCCGCCTTGTTAAAACCTCCTCGAGAAAACCCAGTGGGACAAAACCAAAGGTAGGGAAAAGAGTACGGCTATCTCACGTGGTATATACATCAGATAAAAAATTTCTGGAGGTTGGAAGAGTTCCATGACCTCGGAATCTCTGTGCCCGACAATGTGGAGAGTTTGTATGCTCCTTTTCCCAAGATGTCAATAACTCTGTATGAGCCTTCCTAGTTTCCAGCTAATTTCCCATGGCCCACGGGAGGTTTTCTGATGTCAACTCATCTGAGAACCAATTCTCCTTTGTCAAAAGTCCGGGGTACTACTTTGGCGTTATACCTTTAGGAGATTCAATGTTTTAGCACCTTCTCCCTTAGATGAGCCATTTCCCTTGCTTCATTTGACAGATCGGACTCCTCCCGAAGTGCATGGTGGTTTGTAGGTCGGAACATGATGCGCAGGCTTATCTCCTCGTCTTTAATCAGTATCATTGCATCCATCCCGTAAGTCAGCTTAAAAGGAGTTTCCCCGGTTGTTGAGTGCGGGGTGGTTCTATAGGACCATAGAACGCTCTCGAGTTCGTCGGCCCATGCCCTCTTTGCTTCGTCAAGTCTCTTCTTCAGTCCTCGGAGGATGACTTTATTGGCAGCTTCAGCTTGGCCGTTTGCTTGGGGGTGCTCGACTGAGGTAAAATGGTGCTTGACCTTGTGGCTGGAAAGAAATCCTCGGAACTTCTGATTTATAAACTGGGTTCCATTGTCTGTAACGATCGAGTCAGGTAGTTCGAAGCGAGTGAAGATATTCCTCCATATGAATTTCCGAGCTTGGGCAGCAGTGATGGTGGAACGCGGCTTCGCTTCTATCCACTTCCTGAAGTAATCTGTTACCACAATTAGGTATTTTACTTGTCTCGAGGCAAGTGGGAAGGGACCTAGGAGGTCAAGTCCCCACTTGCTGAAGGGCCAGGGGGACATGATCGATGTTAGTTCGTCGGAAGGGGCAAGGTGGAAATTGGCATGTCTTTAGCAGCTGGAGCACTTTCGTGCATACTCTATTGAATCCTTCATCATCGACGGCCAATAGAATCCAGCTCGTAAAACTTTTAATGCAAGTGACTTTCCTTTGAGGTGATGGCCGCAAGATCCTTCGTGGACTTCCTCAAGAATGGAGGGAACCTGATCCGGTCCCACGCACTTTAGCAGTGGCTGGGACAACCCCCTTCTGAATAGTTGATCATTGATGAGAGTGTAATAGGAGGCTTCTCTGGCTAGCCTCTTGGCGTCGACGAGATTTTCTGGTCTAGTTCCATTCCTCAAGAACTGAATGATCGGAGTCATCCAGTTCGGAACTCCGTCGACGAACAATGTCAGGAGGGTATCTGGTATTGACGGAAGCTTCAAGGTCTCTTGGATCAAACTCTGATTGTTCCCTTCGGACTTAGTGCTCGCCAGCTTCGAGAGGATATCGGCCCTGACATTTTCTTCCCTTGGAACATGTTGGAACTCTATCCGCGGGAATTTTTCCACGAGTTCTTTCACTTTTGTCAAGTACTTCTGCAGTAGAACGTCTTTGGCTTGATATGCCCTGGTGACTTGGGAGTTCACGACTTGAGAGTCACTGCATACCTGAAGTCGGGATACGCCGACATCCCTTGCTAGCTTGAGGCCTGCGATGAGGGCTTCATACTCGGCCTAGTTGTTGGAAACTGAGAAGTCGAATTTAATGGAGAGCTCGAGGATTATTTCACCTTCTTTTTCGAGAATGGCCCTAGCTCCGCTCCCCTTCGAGCTGGAAGCTCCGTTTACATGCAGTGTCCAACCAGATTTCGGGGTATCCGTCTTGTCCACCATTTCAACTAAGAAGTCTGCCAATGCTTGAGATTTAACGGCGGTCCTTGGTTCATATTGGATGTCGAACTTCAAAATCTCCACAGACCATGACACCATCCTTCCTGCCAAGTCCAATTTTTGTAGGATTTGCCGAATTAGCTGGTCAGTTCGGACGATAATGGTGTGGGCTTGGAAATATTGGCGAAGCTTTCGTGCTGCAATGACTAGGGCCAAAGCGATCTTTTCAATCTTCCGATATCTAGTCTCTAGTCCCTGAAACACTTTGCTAATAAAGTATACTGGGTACTGTTGTCGCGAATCATCCCGGACTAGTGCCCCAGTGACGATAGTGTCACTAATAGATAGATATAGGAACAGCGGTTTTCTGACTTCAGGCTTACTCAGTATTGGCAGGCGGGATAGATAGTCCTTGATGTTGGTGAAGGCGGCTTCATACTCCGACGTCCACTCAAAAGTATTGCCCTTTTTTAGGAGGGAAAAGAGGGGGATAGCTTTCTTGGCCGATGCAACTATGAACCTCGATAAAGAGGCAATTCTTCCCATGTACTTCTTTTATTGTAGTTGGACTTTTCATTTCGAGTATTGCTCGGCATTTGTCGGGGTTTGCCTCGATCCCCCGATACGTGAGCATGAATCCCGGGAATTTGCTGGCTTCTACTGCAAAAGCACACTTGTGTGGGTTGAGTCTCATGTTGTGTTGTCGGACTCGATCAAGTACGACTTTTAGGTCGAGTAAGAGATTTTCTTCTTGACGGGACTTGACCAACATGTTGTCGATGTATACTTCCATCAGATCCCTGACCAACTCTGTGAACACCTTATTCAAAAGCCTCTGGTATGTTGCTCCCGCATTCTTCAATCCGAAAGGCATGACCTTGTAGCAATAATTGGCCGTTGGGGTTAAGAATGCCGTTTTCTCTTCATCGAGCTCGAACATCGGAATCTGGTTATATCCCGAGTAAGCATCCATGAAGGTGAGCAGTTTGAACCCAGAAGCAGCGTCCACTATTCCATCAATGCTTGGCAAAGGATACCGGTCCTTTGGGCAGGCTTTGTTCAAGTCAGTGTAGACAACGCAAATTCGCCATTTCCTATTGGACTTTTTTACCATCACAACGTTGGACAACCATGTCGGATACTCGATTTCGCATATGAAACCGGCTTCCAGGAGGCTCTGGACTTGCTCTTGGACCGTTAGGGCTCTATCTGGGCTCATTCTTCTCCTCTTCTGGGTAACCAGTTTTGAGCCGGGGAAGATGGAGAGTCGATGGGAGATGAATTCTGGATTGATTCCCAGCATATCGGCGGCGAACCAAGCGAACAGGTCTACGTTGGACTTAAGGAGATTGATTAACCTTGTTTCAGCGATATCGGAAGTTTTTTGTTAATCCAAGTTACTTTTCAGTTTTCTTTCTCGATTTGGATTTCTTCTAACTTGCCATCCGGCTCAGGTATCTCTCCTTCAACTTTCCTTGCGTCCAAGTCCATCATCATGACATTCGAAGAATTAGGGGGTTTGGCATCGGCCTGGGACACCACCTTTCGTCTCTTTTGCATTTCCAAGCTGGCGTTATAATATCGCCGAGCCGAGGCCTGGTCGGCTTTCACAGTGGCAATTTCCCCTTGGTCGGTAAGGAACTTCATGGTTAGGGATGCCGTTGAGATAATAGCACTTATCTTGTTCAATGTCAGTCTTCCAAGTATGGCGTTGTAGGCCAAGGGGCAGTCGACAACTAGGAAGTTGACTTTGATCATCCGAGTTTTAGGTCGAAACCCCAAGGTTAGGTGGAGGGTGATGTAACCTTGAGGGTGGACTTTTTCTCCGAAAAACCCGATCAGCTCTTCCACGTGTGTTTGGAGGTCGGCGTTACATAATCTGAGTTTATCAAATGCATCTTGGAATAGAATATCGGATATCACCATTGGGTCGTCGTGTCTTGAGATCACGCCCTCGAAATCAGAACTTGAGAAGACAATGTCTAGTATTGGCCGAGATGTCGGCGTTGGCTTTTTTATCTTTCCAGAAGAAACGTTAAGAACTTCTTGCAAATGCTTCTTCCGGGCTGACTTCGTCGTTCCGCCACTTGCAAAGCCTCCAGCAATGACGTTGATAGTCCTTGTGATCTGTTCCCCGTCATTGGCTTGACTTGCTTCTGGCTCTGAGGTTCTCCGGCTCCTCGGATTCCTTCTTTCTTCGTCCCCATGATTGGGAGCTCGTCTTCTTCGTGGACTTCTTTGGGAAGCCACGTACTTCGCCAATCTACCTTCCCTTATCAACTGTTCGGCAACATCTTGGAGGTCGTAGCAATCTTCGGTTTTGTGTCCAAAACCGTTGTGATATTCGCAAAACAAGGACTTGTTAGTGTTGGCTCTCATCTTGAGGACCTTTGGCTTGGGGAACCTCTCGACTTGGTCGATCTCTCGAAACAGCTTGGATAGGGATACGTTAAGGGGGGTGTAGTCATTGTACTTACCGGCCCTGGAACGTATGTCCTTCCTCGGGTGTTCATCTTGGCTACCGATTTTCCTCTCGGATTGGTTCCTTGCGGGGTTGGCTGTGGCCTTCTCAGTTTCTTCGGGAAAGATATACTTCTCAGCCCTTGTTTGTATTTCTTCCGGGGACTCTGGCGGTCTTTTGGACAGCAAAATTTTAAACGGTCCCAGTCGTAATCCGTTTAGCAGCGTTAGAATGGCCGCTTGAGTCTGCACCTCATTGACAAGCAAAGATTCGACATTGTATCGCTCGAGAAAGTCTCGTAGCGACTCGTGTTACCGCTGGTGAATTCCGAGGAGGTTGGAGACTGGCTTAGGCTTGAACTTCTTAGTAGTGAAGTAGGCCAAGAAAGTTGAAGCAAGGTTAGAAAATCGATTGATCAACCTAGGAGGAAGAGAGTTGAACTACTTCAATGCGGCTTTCTTTAGAGTTATTGGGAAGGCTCAGCATTTGACGGGTTCCGAAACTCCGGCTAGTGCCATTCTGGATTTGAAGGCGTCCATATGTTCCTGGGGGTCAGTGCTCCCATTTTATGGTTCCATGTCAGATGGGGGCTTGAACCCCTTGGGAGGCAACGTTCTCATAATGAAGTTGGAGAATGGTGTGTCGTCGCTGTATCGAGGGAGAGGTCGGATGTCAGAATGTTCGTCGTGGCGGCGGGTACTTCCTACCCGAGGCTCTTTATGGCCGCGGGATGCACTCCTACGTGGCGAGTCCCCATGGTGATGACGTTCCGAGCTTCGACTTCATTCTCTCGAACTCTGGCCTCTACGATAATCTAGACTCCTATCGTGGTGGCACCTATGTCGTTCGTGACCTCGCCTTCGTTCTGAGTCCTTCATGTGGTCCACGTTTTCTTCCAGCCTTTGAATGCGAGTGGCCTGCTCCAACATCAGGGTTAACATTTCGGCGAGCGGGTTGGTGTTGGCCTGAGGGCGAATTTCGACTCGAGGCGCCACGCTTCTCGTGGGTCTGACGATGGTGCGGGTGGTCAGCTGAAGTTCGCTGCGTCCGGGCGTTCTCAAGCACGCAAGCCGAGTCGGAGGCAGTTCGCCCTTCCATTAGTGGTTGGTTGTGGCTTACAGGGGCATGTCTTGTTGTGCGTTCTCTCCTTGGGAGTTAAGACATTGTTGCAATCACAGCCGTGGTATGGTGGTGAGCAGCGTGAGATCCCCACAGACGGCGCCAATGTTCGGATGTGGGTTACCTGAGAAGTCTCCGAACTGAAAATGGGATCTCAAGCTGCTTGAAGGAGCGTTTCCACGGCGGTGAAGAATGTACATGCAAGGACTCCGATGCTTAAGTCAGTGTGTGCAGGAATATGAGAGGTAGGTCAGAAAAAGATACCTATAGCTCGAAATTGGACCCATTTTTATACTGATGAGTAGTTGAGAAGAAAGGGGGATTTGATCTTGCCTTTGTAGGGGATAACCCTGGACGTCCGTTATCTTGGGGATATCAGATGGGTCCGAGTTTTCCAGCCATACGAGGGAAGGTCATTCTGCGATGCCAAGGCACAAAGGGTTTAGCCCAAGTTTGGGCCCCAACTCGGATGAACGGTCAGGGATAATCTCGGATTATAAATCCGTTATCTGTTTGGGCCCAGCCATTGGGCCGAGTTAGGCTCCTACGTTATAGTCCGGAACAATACTTATTCAAATGATATGCAACTTATTTCATTTGAAAGCTTGCTCTGTTAGCTTTACATTGATATAAATTTTGTTTGATTTCACCCAGATTTCTATTTTCGGTGAATTTTCTCTTATAAGAGTGTAATTCTGGCTAGAAATACAACCAGATCGAGTATACATAAAGGTGAACTCAGAACTTAGCAAAATATAGAGTTAGATCGGGTATACTTAATGGTGAACTATACTTAAGGGTGAACTCGAAACTTTGCAAACGTAGAGCCAGATTGGGTATACTTAAAGTTGAACTCAGAATTTAGTGGATAGTAAACTAGATCGGGTATAGTTAATGTCAGAACTTGGAATTTTGGAAACACCCTCATGAAAGTCTTGGAAGACCAAATGTAGACTAAGGTCGGAAATTGGGATCAACCCAGAATCAATCTCAGAGGTCGAACATACCCAAAAGTCGGAACTCATATAAGATCGGAACTCGAACCACATTTAATCTTGGAAGTTGAACTCGGGAACATCAATAGAAATTAAAAACTTGCAAAATAGATTAAGACATAAGGATTTAAAACTTGCATCTATTAATATTGTTATGTTCTTGATATGAACATGATGTTATGTATTGGATTTGCTGTTAGATTAAAATTTTCTAGTTGTCTAGCACTATTCATGGGGAAGCGGACATGATCCGTTATGCTGCCGAGATTTCGGCAAAGATTGCGATTAATCTAAATTTACAAGTTATGTATGCATTGGTCAAAGTTTTAGACAAGCAATGCTACTCCTATAAGAATGAGGAAGGATTTCCATGTGACTTGGGCCAGCCCCTGAACAAAGTTAAGGGGAATAGATCAGTGGGGAAGTCGGGGAAAGCAAACCCGGCTACCCTATATAGGAACGAGCTCGATCCTGAAAAACGGACTATTACCCAGGAGTTTTATGGCCAATATACTCCCAGGGGATCAAGTATGGAAAAATATGAGTTAAAGTCAAGTGCATTATCATTTCTGCATATTCACAGTTTCTGTTACCATGTTTTGAGTAAATTGCACTATTATCTGCCATATATGTACTTTTGTTTACTTTATAGCTGCCACTTAATTATGTCAAATTATATGTCTTGTTGCTTATTTTTCTATTTCATTTTCCTTTATCTCCTTAAGTAAAATCAAGTTGTGTTTCGGGCTATGATTTCTATAATTAATTGAGTAAAACATCTTTATTTATGAGAAATTTTTATTTCTCACCCAACTATACATTTCTGCATCATTCTCAGAGTATGGAGAACGTGGCAATCGGCATCCTATTTATTGAGTCTCCTGAGCTTCACATCTATCTCGATCCATTCATAGACTCCATGTACATATCCGGTAGATGTCAGTTTCGCTTTTATTTTTTCTTCCAGAGAGATTTTGCTGTACCACTTCTGCACCCACTTTTCGATCCTGCTATCCCTTATATTGCCATCCCTCTTCATGTGGCCCATCCATTTCCACCTCCACCCATAGCAGCAGCATTAGCCATGGCTCCGCCAGCCTCACCACCACAGCAGATGTCCTCGGTCTTGATGTCTGAGGAGGATCTGTCTGAGGCAGAGAGTTCATCTTCCTCATCCTCTGCTCCGAGCGTGGACTGCACTCTTGCAGATGACAGCATGGTGAATGGGTTCCTTTCTTCGGAATCCATCTAGTTAGAGTATCCGCCGTAGTAGCAGTAGGTGTACAGGATGACCCTTTTTTGGCAGTTTGGGTCATGGGCAGGTGGGTAGGAGTCAGGATTTGTACATGAAATGTCCCATGGGGACCAGATAAGGTACTGTTCATATAGATAGGCCGATTTATTTTTATACTAGCGGCCTCATTTTACTACCCTGTACCATTTATTCTATCATGTTCAAACTTGAAAAGAGATGTATATATATATATATATATATATATATATGTATGTATATATGATGCAGTTTTCAGTAGTTCTATCTATTTCACATTTTTATTACCTTACTTCCGGTACAATGATTACCTAGTATTTATTTCATCGTCAAACAGAAATTGCGAAAAAGCAATGGGTAAGGAGAGTGAAGCAGAGAATAGTCACACGTAATAACTTATCAGGCAATATATTATGACTTAAGCATAGTATTTTATCTGGTAAGGTGTTACACCAATCAGTTTAATAACCTAAGATGTCAAACAATGTCTGATTACAGATGGTATAAAGATACATTTTTATCAAAAGTAACATTAAGAGAGGACGAATTTGCAAGATTTTCGAAGGAAAGATTCATTGATGGACTTCCAAAACTCTTTGCAGAATAGGTCTAAACCAATTTGCAACAGTATTATGAAAATCCAAATTTAGAAAAATTGACATATGGTCAAATACATAATATAATAATAACTATAGGGATACAAGTATGCACAAATTTTAAATTACAAGACAAAATACACGAAGAAAAGATAACAAATCAAAAAGAAGTAGGAACATTTTGTCAACAGTATAGCCTAGAACTGATTAGGGACCCTAGTACTCAAGTAAAGAAAAGAAATAAACAAAACCAAAAGTCACATACCTACAAGAAGGCCTATAAAGCCCCCTATAAAAAGAGCCAAGAACGACAACCTCCAAAAACACCTAGAAAGCCTAAATATACAAAGTTGAAGAAGAAGGACAATGCGTGTTGGAAATGTGGAAGAATAGGACACTATGCTAATAAATGTAAAGTTCAACAAAAAATCAATAATTTAAAAATAGATGAAAAAATTAAAGAAAGCCTTCTCCATGTTTTAATCAATTCAGAACCTAAAGAAATAACATCATCTAGTGAAGAAACTGAAGATGGAAAAATTTATCAATTAGATTATACCTCTTCTAATTTAGAACAAGATTTTGGCTCAGAAGAATATTGTTTAGGGCTAGGATTATATAGTTGTCAAGATTGTAAAACAATAAATATGTTAACCAGAGAACAAAACAATACCCTAATTTCAATAATAGATAAAATGGACGAATCTCCGTTAAAAACTAAGTTCTTACATCACTTAAATGACTTAGTTAAAAGAGATGAAGAAAATAAAGTTCAAATTAAACCAATAAATATGAGAGATATTTATAATAGATTTAAATCTCCTACTGAACAAGTTACTATTAAAGATTTACAAAATGAAATAAAAACATTAAAATAAGAAATCGAATTATTAAAACAAAATGATATCTTTTTAGAATACAGAATGTTGGAATTAGATGGAAGACAAATTATTCAGTTCCAAACTAACACATCTCAAGAAAAAGAAGAAGCTGATCAAGAGTCATATATTAATTTATTAAGTCTAAATACTACTCATAAATGGCATTGTGAAATAACTTAATTACACAAGATCAAAAATTTAATATGATAGCCTTAATAGATTTAGGAGCTGATGTAAACTATATCGAAGAAGGGCTAATACCTATAAAATATTATGAAAAAATTACTGAAGGAGTAACAAGTGCTAATAGATCAAAATCAATATCCAATATAAATTATCTAATGCTAAAATATGCAAAAATAAAATGTTATACCGCATCATTTGTATTAGTAAAAAACATGAATACTTAGTTAATATTAGGAACACCTTTCCTAACTTTACTATATCCTTTTCAGGTCACTGAAAGAGGAAAAATATCAAAAGTTCTAGAAAAAGAAATATTATTTGACTTTATCAAACCTCCAAGAATAAAAAAGCTAAGTTTATAACGGGAATCGCCAACAACTAAAGTTAATTTAATTGAAAGAAAACAAAAACATATTATTATGTTGAATAAAGAAATCCAATAGAAGAGAATAGAAGAACAATTACAAATCCCGAATATTAAAAAGCTGATATAAGAACTTCAAGAAAGAATCAAAAATGAAATTTTTGAAACAAATCCAACTACTTTTTGTCATCAGGAAAAGTATGAAATTTCATTACCATACGTTGAAGGGTTTAATGAAAAAGATATTCCTACGAAAGCAAGACCTATACAACTGAATCAAGAATATTTAGCTTATTGTAAAAAAGGAATACAAGAATACTTAGATAGATGGTCCAAAGTCAAAAAACCCATCTGATGAACCATTTTGGAAATTTGAGGAAATTCCTCCTTTTGAATCAGATAAAGTAGGAGTGATGATAAGGTTTGCAATAAAATATATTGTACTGAGCTTCTTTATAATCATAATAGTTATAGGTTTGAGGAATGAATTGTCTTGAAAAAGGTTTTTTGAGAGATGCAACAGCACTTCTTCAAATTTTCAGCATTGAACAATTCATTAGAATAATCCATGATCAGAGTAATCAGCATATGAAGGAGAGAAGGATTTGTAATAAAGGATAAGGAAATAAAAGTAGAAAAAGTCAAAAACTTATAATTTTGTAGAGCGTTGTCTGAGATTTTGTTGAAACATAAACTTTTCAAGTAAGAAAGTTTTTCAAAAGTTCACAACCATAGAGAATTTTTATGCTCAATTGCCTCTGCCGAGTTCAATTTTTGAACAGTTCATTTATACACATGAAAAGCAAAATATACAATTATTGAGAATCAAAAAGTAGATTTTGATAAGAGATTTCAGTAGATGTTTTCTCTCCTTACTCACTATTGAGAGATGTTGCTACTATTGAGGGATTCTTTGCTGACAATACTTGTTACCATTGAGGGATTCCTTTTGTTACTTCTTGAACTTTTATTTTTTGTCATCATCTCTTGGACCACCAATTTTGAGAGATTCTTTCGGAAGCTCTTTATTATTGAGCGTATGAGCCTTGTATAATTACACCTTCATGTCAATTTGTCCAATATTCCATAACGATTGTACTCATTACACTTAAGAAAATTGGTGGAACTGGATGCTTCCTCATCTTCAACATTGCTAGGTTGTGGGGTTTGCATTGCCTCTAGCCTTTCTTCAAACTCTTCTTCTGAAGTGGCGGCAGCTAGTTTGGCCATTATTTTTTATGTTTCTGCTAAGAAGCCTACTTCCTTTTCTCCCTATTTTTCGGCTGGGGAGATTTGCTGCAAGTTCTTGATCCATTCTTCAATTTTTTCTTTTCTGATCAGAGTAACATTGAACTTTGACCACTATGTGACACTTATTGATCTAACTAGATATAAAAGATCAATATCATCTAAAAACATAGTTGTGAAATAATGCCAAGCCATTATCCAGGTTATTCCTTAGCTAGCCACAAATGAAATTAATTCATATCCTTGAACAAATTAGTTTTTTCTTTAAAGTATTTATAAATGGTTGGAACTTCTGGTGGGAATTTGGAGATAGATGGTCCAAAGTCAAAAAAACCATCTGATGAACCATTTTGGAAAGTTCAGGGGGATCCTCTTTTTCAAAAGTTCACAATGAGAGAGAATTTTTATGCTCGATTGCCCTTTGCCGAGTTCAATCCCCGTGCAGTTCATTTGTACACATGAAAAGCAAAATATACAATTATTGAGAATCAAAAAGTAGATTTTGATCAGAGATTTCAGTAGATGTTGTTTGTCCTTTGTCACTGTTGAGAAATACTATTATTGTTGAGGGATTCTTTGCCGACAATACTTTTTTTACTATTGAGGGATTCCTTTTGTTACTTTTTGAACTTTTCTTTTTTGTCGTCTTCTCTTGATCTTCTACTTTTGAGAGATTCTTTGGGAAGTTCTTTATTATTGAATAATTACACCTTTATGTCAATTAGTCCAATATTCCATAACAATCATCCTCATTACTCTCAAGATAATTGGTGGAATTGGATGCTTCCTCATCTTGAACGTTACCAGGTTATGGAGTCCGTACTCCATTGAGCCCTTGTTCAAACTCTTTTTCTTAAGTGGCAGCGACTAGTATGGCCATTATTTTTGATTTTCCTACGAGGAAGGCAGCTTCCTTTTCTCCCTATTTTTTAGCTGGGGAGATTAGCTGCAAGTTCTTGATGGATTCTTCAATTTTTTCTTGTTTGATCAGAGCAATATTGAACTTTTACCAGCATTTGACTCTTATTGATCTAACTAGATATATGTAACATTCCTACTTTCGTAAACAGAACATGATGGAAACTTTGAATTCTTCCTTTAGGTAATGTGGGAATTTTTTAGGCAGCGTTACATCATAATGATCTTCACACTTAGAATTATAAGGTAGTTTAACACTGTCGTTGAAAATATGACACTGTCGTTGTTAATTGCAGTGATGCCTAGAATTTTGAGAAATTTTATTTTGACCCCAAAGAATTATTTCCGTAATAACCTTAGAACTTTTCATAAAATGACCTTTATGTCCCTACATCTGTAAAATTAGCAGAATGTGATTTTGAACGAAGCAGAATCACGTAGTGAAACCATAGCAGTTTAAATCTCTGCCGATTTGGCCATGGAGGCAGTCTGGTGTGAAATGATGTGGGGTGCCCTTGGACTTGCTCAAAATTACGAAAATGCCATTAGCTATAGAAAATAGAAAATAGAAATGCTTTGAATTTGCAAAAACAATTATTTCACGTTAACAAGCAATTTATTCGATCGTATTGACTAAGGTTAATTAGGAGTTAATTAGATGTTAATTAGAGGGATTATGCTTAGGAACAATTAGAATAGCGATATATAAATTCTCTCAGAGTCATTTGGTAAAGTTTTGCCAATTTAAAGAAAATCGGCAAAAATTTGGTATTTTAAACCGCCAGAACCAAACCAATAGAATTTTCTATGGGAATCCGTTACTTAAGTGGCTGAAATTCAGCCACCCTTACCACATACGAGTGGCGCCAAGTGTTGCTCAAGATAGTGGAAAAACTTGGCTTCACCTCCACCGGATTTTTATCGTTTTCGCCTAGTTGTTCAATTTTATCAACTACTTGAGATTAATTAGCATTCGATTAGATATTTACTTAGAGCCAATTAAGTATCATTTAGAGAAATTATATATGAGGGAATTAGATTGAAAGCATAGGAAACTTCATAGGATTTTTCCAAAACCGATATACCGATTTAAAGGAAATCGGTAAGATTTCAGTACTTTAAACTATTGTAATCGAACCAATAGAAATTATACTGTGAGAACCCTAGAATGAATGGCCAAGATTTAGCCAACACACCCCACAAGTGGCGCCACAATCAACCTTCAAGAAGGCAGCCAAATCAAATTGGAGAAGGAAAAACACATCCACCAATCACATGTAATCTTGCCCCAAAAGTTTCCAATTATTTCCTTCCAACTCCCTTGATTATTTCGGATTTCATAACCAGCTGAACCCTCATTATTTCTCTTCTATCTCAACTCATCTTCACTCCATCTCCATCTACTCTTCAAGCTTCATCAAGATTCCTTCAATCCAAGGCACCAATCTAGCACAACAACACTTAGAAGAGGTAGGAATTTCAACTTTCTCCTCCTTTTCTTTGAATTGGGGCTACCTCGGGTCCCTTGTTCATCCATCATTCTGATGTTGTGATGGGTGGGGATGATGAATTAAGGCTGGTTTTAGGTGTATATGTGGGTTTGAATTGAAGATTTGATGGATTGATTTAAGGAAAACATGAATTCAAGAAGAATTCAAGAAGCTATTAGGGTTTTCCCCTCGATAGTCCGTACGGCAGAGTGTATGGCTCCACCTACAGCTGTTAAAATTTAATGAATTCATTTTTATATGAAACCAAACATTTAGGGCTTTCCATACATATAAAACATAAGGCCATTGGGTTAGGATAGAATTAGTTATGAATTTTTGAAATTTGACCTAGAAATTTGGATTCTCATCTGGGCAATATGAGTTGAGAAGGGTGTAACTCACCCTACACAAATCTAAATTGAGTGCAACTAATGCTGTTTCAAAGCTCACATGTAAGGAAACATTCCATAAAAATTTCAAAGTCAGATTCAATGCCATTTGTTTCCAGTACATCAATGAAGTTGACTTAAGTTCAAACCAGGCTGGAATAGGGTAGTCCAGTAGGGTCAAGTTATGGGGCTTATATATCAAAATATACTCATATAAATAACATGTAACTTCTTTCATTTGAAATGTTATTCTGTTAGCTTTAAATTGATATAAATTTTGTATAATTTCACCTAGATTTCTATTTTTAATGAATTTTCACTTATAATGGTGCATTTCTAGCTAAGTACAGGGTAGTCTGAAGTAAAATACTAATAACTTGAGTTATACAAATCAAAATGAGATGGGACCAAAAAGGTTGGAAACTAGACACATAGATCTATGACATAGCCAAAAATTCAGGTCTAAATGAGTTGAATAGGAGTAAGTGTGGACTTTACAAAATTCGGGTAGAAGAGGATAGAGTAAGCAGAAAACTCTGTTGATATTTCTATTGATTTTGACATACCATATGATTAATAATGTTGCTGTGACTTGCTGTTTTACATTGAATTGCATACTTAATTGATTGTATTGGTAGCTTGGCACTATTCACATGAAAGCGGACTTGATTTGTTATGTTGCCAAAATTTTGGCAGGAATTTATGAGAACTTAAGCTATGGGTGATTATGCTTTGAATATATTTACATTCACATGTCATGTTCATGTACGTCATGCATGCAAGCATAATTAGAATATGATATGAGAAGTAAGGTATGAGACATATCCATGAATGTACAAAGTATCCGCATGCATGATAAGATATGGAAAGGAAAAGATAACAAGAACGTACAAGAGGGATGTACTAAGCTGCCATGTGAGGCATAGCATAGAACTAGCTAGCATGGGCCAAAGTGGTACTGTCTAAGACTTAGGCTAGCCCTCAACTAGATTTAAGGGGAATAGACTGGTGTGAGGGTCGGGGAAAGTAAACCCATCACTCATGTATAGGTACGAGATCGGACCTGAAAAACAGGCTATTACCCAAGGGTGAGAGAGGCCATTCACCTCGGGGGGATCAAGTATAGAAAAGAGCAAGATTAAGTTGCAAGTTAAAGATAGAGATGAATTAAGTCAAGTGCACTTGCATACAATCAAGTATAAACATCTATATGTGCATTTCTAATTATCTCATTATGTCATGATGTTATTATGATTCTTACTTAAGTATATTATACTATTCGTGTTTCTATGTCTGTCATATAATATGCCAAGTGGTTGTTAAAATATAATCTACTTCGAGAAAGATGTTTTCAACTTAAAATTGAACCACTGCTTGCGTATTTGTGCTCACATTTTCATAAGAAACTGAAGCAGCTGGAATGTTTATGATGGCATTGTATGAGTAATAGTTTGAGTTTACCTACTGAGAATCTTAGGTTCTCACTGGCTGCTTGTATGTTTTTCTTTCCCATAAACATTCCAGCACCTAAAGTGTGTAGTTAAAGGGCCATGTATTATATTTTCCACATTTTAAAGATTTCTTAGTACAGTGACAACCTTTTAATATGACTCTGTGACTCGAGCATAACTTATATGATAGAGGTTGTTATAATATAAAAGATCAATATCATTTGAAAACTTAGCTGCGGAATAATCCCAAGCCATTATCCAAGTTATTCCTTGGCTAGTCGCAAATGAGACTAATTTATATCCTTGAACAAAATTAGTTTTTTCTTTAAAATATTTATAAATTCTTTGAACTTCTGGGGGGAATATGTTGATAGATGGTCCAAAGTCCAAAAACCTATCTGATGAACCATTTTGGAAATTTGAGGGAGATCCCTTTTTTGAACCAGATAAACCAGGAGTGCTGATAAGGTTTGTAATAAAAAATATAGTACCAGGCTTCTTTATAATCATGATAGGTGTAGGTTTGAGGAGTGAATTGTCTAGAAAGAGATTCTGAGAGACGCAACAACACTTCTTCAAAATTCTCTATATTGAACAATTCATCAAAGTAATCCATGATCAGAGCAATCAGCATATGAAGGAGAGCAGGATTTAGAATAAAGGATAAGGATATAAAAGTGGAAAGAGTCAAAGACTTACTTTATAGAACTTTGTGAAAGATTTTATTGAAACACAATGTTTTTAAGATACAAAGCTTTTCAAAAGTTCACAACGAAACAGAATTTTTATGCTCAGTTGCCCTCTGTTGAGTTCAATCTCCGAACAGTTAATTTATACACATGAAAAGCAAAATATGCAATTATTGAGAATCGAAAAGTAGATTTTCATCAGAGATTTTAGTAGATGCTGTCTGTCCATGCCCACTATTGGGAGATGCTGCTACTGTTGAGGGATTCTCTGCCAATAATACTTTTTACTATTGAGGGATTCCTTTTGTTACTTCTTGAACTTTTCTTTTTTGTCATCTTCTCTTGCTTGTCCACTTTTGACAAGTTGTAACATCCCCATTTTACCTAAGTTAATTAGCTCGGTGTTCCCGGCTAATTAGAGAGAGATTAGCGATTAATTGAGAACTAATCGGCTAATCTCAAGAGCAAGAGCAAGAGCTTAGTAAATTAAGTCTATCCAACAATTTAATCATAATGTCCTAAGCGTTTTAATAAAACCTTAATCGTCTAATCCTTAATTACTCGAAGGTGCCAAAACAAAAGTAAGACAACCTAACCTTACTAATTAAGTTTATAATGATTAAGACACTTAAGACAACTCTTGAAAAATTAAACCCCAAATTAAGCATATGCTTAACCGTAATGCAAGACCTCATAAAAAGTGTAATTGACAAGAGTTAACTCATGGGTAATTAAGCCAATTAAGTTAAATTACATTTAAATAATTCTAATAACATTTAGAGATAAAAGTTCTTCCATGCATATGCCCTAAAAAGACATCCCAAGGAGAGCAACATCTCACCCTTCATTCAATCTCTTTAATCCTACACCATTAGATCAAAAGTCAAGACTAGGATCCTTGTCATCCACCATTAGATCTTGACACTCTGGATGAGTCTTAGACAAGCAACCAAATCCTGAGGTACTCCCTTTAACCCTAGAGAAAATACAAATTGGAATTAGGATGCCTCCAAGACTCAAAGGAAAACAACTCACTCTTTTACCCTGTCCCTAGCCCTTTTGCTTGAAAGAAGTAGACACACCTACTCTCTCTTGCTTGTTGAAGAGGCAAAGCAATCAGCCCACTTTGCCCCATTTTTGCGCCACTTACCCCCTCTCTCCCACTCCTCATTTGTGGTTTTCATCCTCTCACTACAAGCCCAAGCTCTCACTTCTCTCTAAGCCTCATTCTAACTCTTCTACTCTTCTAGATTCCCTCTTGTTCTTCTTCCCACTTTCACACCCCATCCAACTCATTTCCATCACCACCATCACCATCCCTTCAAGGACTACCATATTTGGTCCTTGGAGAAACAAAGCTACTCATACACAAGCCTCAATATCAAGCTCAAGGAGAAGGAGGCCATCTCCAACCATCTCCATCCTTCAAGCCTTCAAGAAAAACTCTTTTGGTAGTGGCTCTAAACTCATTTTCTCTCTTCTTTTTCAAGTTTTTAGAACTCATGCCTCCATGTAGCTAGGTGATTTTAAACATTGATTATGGGCGTCATAGCCATTCTTGTCATAAAATGAGATGTTGTTGCTTGTATGGTTGTTTGTTGTTGCTTTTTTGGTTTGGTGTGATGCATGGCTGAACTCAATATTTTTGAACTCCAACATGTTAGTTTTTCACTAATCTTTCATGGTATATGAGTGTTTTATAACTTGAGAATGGTTTCTCGAAAGTGAGGTTGAGTGTTTTCGAGAAAACATGAGAAAAATCAAAACGTAAAATCTGGATTTTCTAACAGTCTGTAAACCGAATGGTATAACTTTTCCCAGAAAACTCAGAAATTAGTGGAACCAATTTTATATGAAAATAGACTCAGATAGCTTTCCATGCATATAAAATACATAAGATTCGGAGTTAAAATGAGGGAGATATGATTTTTCAAAACGGACTGTTCTCGGATTGGTTTCTGTCTGGGCAGTCTACACTAAAATGTGTATAACTCGAGCTACAAAAATGATTTTTGAGTGAGACCAAGTTTAAATGAAAGCTAAGACATAGAGGAACAAACCCATAAAACAGTTTTCTCAGATTCCTTCTGATCAATTATAATGAGAGGTAATAATCCACTGAACCGGGAGTGAACTTAGAAACTGAACAGTCAGAATAAAATATGCATAACTCAAGCTACAAAATGAATTTTTGAGTGGGGTTTCTTTTGTTTGAAAATAGACTCAGAGAAGTGTGAGCATACCAAAATTCGAAATAAAAGAATAAAAGATGAAATTATGGTGAATTTTTGAAGTTACTGCCCCACTGTAAAAGTAAAACTGGTTAGGGTAAAAGTTAAAGGTTAATGAAGAATAAGTTTAAGACATTAATATTTTATACTAAGTATTGAAAACCTTCATAACTCAACTTAAAAAGTATCAAAAAGTATATTAGATAAAATTGGCCCTACAACTAATAAAAGAGGACACACAAGAGACAACCTCAAGTAAAAGCTTGCACCAAATTTACTAAGCTAAGCTCATAAGACTTTGTGTGATGTGTATGCCTTCATGTATTAATATGATGATAATTATATGATGATGATGATCATGATATGATGATAGTATGCTATGAAGATGATGATGACATGATAATGATAATGACGATATGATACGATATAGTATACTATGATGATGATGATGGCATGATAATGAATGATGATATGCTATGATGAGGTGATACTGGTTTTCTGTTTGGCAAAATTTTGGGAAGCTTTTCAGCCGTTATGTCTTGAAATTTTGTAGAAATTGTGGACTTAGAAATATTTTGCATCATAAGCTTTAATAAGAAGAGAAAGTAAGCTAAGGGTGTGATCCTTCAAAAGGGAAGGTGACCCAAAGTAAGTTCCCCTCATCCACGACTCACATGAGGCATGGCATGACCCAGCTAGTGTGAGTATAGGGGATAGGGCTTACCGAAATGTTATGGTGGCGACGGCCACGGTATGAGCTCATTACCACTTATGTTTAGTGGGTGAAAAGAGAAGGACTCAAGATGAGTCAAGTTAAGAAAAGAAAAGGACTTAAGATAAATCAAGTTAAGAAAAGAAAAGAAAAGCGGACTGATTGGCCCAAACCTTTAAAGAGAAAAAGTTAAGAGAAGCTTAGTAGTACGCCATGCATGTTTTATGTGCTTATACTTATGCCCATGTATGTTATGATATAAATGATTAGAGAGCATGTTAAAATTGAATCCACTTAATACTCACATTTTCGAAACTCAAGAACTGAATCTTATCCATGCCCACTTGTTTTCATTATAAACCGAAGTGGGAGGATGATTTACGATGACACCTCTGTGTCGGGTTTGAGTCCCACCGAGAAATCTTATTTCTCACTCTAGTTACTTTTCCGCATCGTCACCAGATTTTTGTTGGCACACCCAATGGAGTGGAGTTGAGCCACCGCATTACGAGCTTTGACGTCTGACGTGGAATGCCGATTTAAGCTATTTTGGGACTCATAGCGACCGTCACTCTACATCTTCATATTCTTTTGAGAGCTTTGTCATTGAAGTCTAGTAGTATACTAGTACTTAGGTCATGGCATGACCATGAGCTTTCTTCGATGTAATGTTTATATATATATATATATATATTATGAACTCATATGGATGTAATGATTAGTTAATTAATGCAATGTATTTGTGAATTTCTGTTTATTTACCTTTCTCTTGTCTTATGATATTTGGGTATTTATTTTATGCGACACGCTCTTTCTCTATCTACCTTCTCGCTCAAGGCTTTACTTTCCAAAGCGATGATGTATTTCACAAAAAGAAAAATCTTACCGTATTTTCCACGTAATTTAATTTCAAGTAAAGTTTAATTTTCCACGAGCATAAGTAACAACTAATAAAACGCCGTAATACGACTTAAGCGTAGTATGGGTTTATTAGGGTGTTACACAAGTTCTTTCGGAAGCTCTTTATTATTGAGTGTACAAGTCTTGTATAATTACACCTTTATGTCAATCAGTCCAATATTCCATAACAATCGTCCTCATTACTTTGAAGATAATTGGTGGAACTGGAAGCTTCCTCATCTTGAATGTTGCTACGTTGTGGGGTCTATACTGCCTTTAGTTTTTCTTTAAACTCTTCTTCTGAAGCGGCTATGGCTAGTATGATCATTATTTTTTATTTTTCTGCTAAGAAGGCAGCTTCCTATTCTCACTATTTTAAGCTAGGGAGATTTGTTGGAAGTCATGATCCATTCTTCAATTTTTTTCTTTTCTGATTAGAGCAATATTGAACTTCGACCACCATTTGACTCTTATTGATCTAACTGGATATAAAAGATCAATATCATCTGAAAACTTAGCTGCAAAATAATTCAAAGCCATTGTCCATGTTATTCCTTGGCTAGCCATAAATGAGAATAATCTATATCCTTGAGGAAAATTAGTTTTTTCTTTAAAATATTTATAAATGCTTTGAACTTCTGGTGCGAATATGGAGATAGATGGTCCAAAGTCAAAAAAAACATCTTAAAAACCTTTTTGGAAATTTGAGGGATATCCCTTCTTTGAACTAGATAAAGCAGGAGTGCTGATAAGGTTTGTAATAGAACATATTGTACTAGGCTTCTTTATAATTGTAACACCATAATAGTCTCATGCTATGCTTAAGTCATATTACGGAATTATTAGTTGTTACTTTTGCTTGTGGAGCTAACATTACCTTTTGAAATTACTTTATAAATGAAAATATGGGTAATTTTTTTTGAACAATAACGAATAAACTATTTTGAAAATCAAGAGCCATGAACACTTCGTGAACATGTAAAGTTGAACGTCTCTATCTCAATAAGCAGTGCGAATAAAATAAATTGAGGCAGCAAGAATAGCAAATATCTCAAGTAAATATAACATTCATTCCACAACCATCATAGTTAATTAATAATAGTAATGCTAGAAGTCATACATAAAGATAATGATGGATTCGATAACTGCTGTCAGCCATACAAAAGAATCCTAACCAAATACATCATGAAGGAAAATACATCAGATCTACTATCCAAGCATGCCATACAACAAAATGATAACCCTATAGCTAAAAACAAAAAGGGCCATCCTCATGCTCCGCTCCGCATGCAATCACCATATCATTCATTAGATGGGAGGAAATCATTCCCGAATCCACCAAGAAGAACATTGCCACGTCCTCCTCCTTGGGCACTCTCATCCACACGAGGCCCAGCACGAGTACGAATGAACCCACGACCACGAACCAGGGGCAGTGCATGATGAGAAGTTGCTGAAGAAGAAGACAAATAGGAAGTCAGGCGAATCATTGGTGGGTAAAAAGGCTCGGAGGGTTCAGACTCCACATGTTAGCTTAGGTAGGAGGGCTTCAACGGATCATAATCCAAGGAAATAGTTGGTTTTAGACAGGTATCTAAGTTAGTCCTCCATCAGTGGGGTACCTCGGAGGCTAAAAGTGAGGGTGGATATTTTTCAAGGTGACCTCGCTATACGGCTGATGTGGGCAGAAAAACGGGCTCATAACTGGCACCTGAAACCAATAGTCATGGATAATGTAGACTTTTATAGCTGCTCTTGTAGACATCATAGAGGCATTCGGCACTGGGTCAAAGTGCCAATGCCAAACTAGGAACTTAATGAAGATCACCATTGTGCCCGACGCTGGCATCCTCTGAAGACGACATGGAACCATAGGAATGAGAAATACTAGATTTCTCAGTAGGATCACGACTAAACAAACACTATGTCATCATCATCATCCCAGCCACTTCGGGTTTAATTATAAAAATAGTGGACATGCATAAGTTTAATTTTAATGATTTTGAAAACATAAGTCTCGAAGCGAGTTACTTTTAAACTTAACGTCATAATCATATCATCATAAGTAAACATATATACGAAAGCATGGAGTAAATATTCACAATGCATATGGACAATATAGTTACATGCACTGGCATGCAACCTCATAGACTTAACCATGGTTTTACTTTAACTTTACCTTTATTCTTTGAATGTGCTTAACATTCTTTACTTTTCCTTTGAAATAGACTACTTTTGGACATGAGCTCATTCCATGACCGTCGTCATGCAGTACTAACCAAATCAGACTAAGTTAATATTGGTTACCCCTAAGTTGGAGGGTCTTCTATGTCACCCTGCCTCCCCTAAGAGATTCTTTGAGTCTTTATGGATCACCGTCTTTCACTTCCCTTATTGAAGTGATTGAAGGGTCATATCCCATTTTTCCTTTTCTTATCATTATACTTTACATGCATAGTATTTCTTTGACAAGACACATGCAATGATATGACTAAGTCCATAATTTTGATGGAAATTCAGCAGCATGATGGCTAGACTAGAGCTTCTCCAAAATGCCAATCATAAAACTTTGAACTAATAGTCCATTATATCCATCTCATATCATCATACCAATTATTCAATCATGAGACAATACTCAATCAACTTGTCCTACATCATGCCTAATGGCATCATACATTCATACCCTAAAGGGGTTTATAGTTATGTTATTCTCTATGGAAAGTCCTATGAGCCACCATGTGATCTCCCGTGGTTACCCATGAGAGGATGACATAGTTAAAATAAATGTGTAATTAGTCTTTTAGTTACTTAGTCCTTATAGGGAAATTACTTTTTACTTGAGTGCATATCTTATGGAACACTTGTTCAAGTTAACTAAGTTAGGTAATTATTCCTTTCCTTGAGATAGTGCACTTAGTGATTCCTAGGTTCATGTATGCTCAGAGGCCCTAATCATATTTCTGTTCCTAAGGATTTTAAGATCCCTCCTTGGGTCATGACTGTAACATCCTTATATAACGTAATAGGAAATGATGAAAATGTGCTTGGGCAAACTTTTATTATTTACAACCTTGCCCTGAATTTTTTAGAAAATGACATTTAGGTCCCTATAATCAATAGGATTAATAGAATAAGATTTTAAGCGAAGCAGAATCATGTAGCGACAACGTAGAAACCTAAACCTTGGCTGATTGAGCCACAGAGGTATCCATATGTGAAATGACATGGGATGCCCCTAGACTTGCTCAAAATTATGAAAATATCATTAGCTGTGGAAAACAGAAAACAGAATGCCCTAAATTTGCAAAATATTTAAGTTACACCGTTAATCGATTTATTCATTTTTATCAAGTTTGTAAAGTTAATTAAAAGTTAATTAAAGGTTAACTAGGAGCTGATTAGAAATTAATTAGAGAGATTAGGATTAAGAAGAATTAAAATAGACATATAGAAAACCTCACAAAATTCTTCAAAATCATTTTGCCGATTTGCAGGAAATCGGCAGAGGTTCGGTATTTTAAACCACCAGAACTGGACCAATAGAATTGTACACTAGAAACCCTAGAAAGAGTGGCAAAAATTCAGCCACCATTCTCCCACCTAAGTGGCACCAAGTGGCTGCCCAAAGAGTGGAGAAACTTGACTCAATGTACACCATTCAAGCCTCCACCAATCACCATTTATTTGTCATGCTTTTAGACTCTAAAATCCCCTCTAACTCCCTCATTTTCATGCTTCTCTTCAGCTGGCCATTCCTTACTCTTCCTTCTCTCATTTTCACTTCATCTTCCTCAAAACTTCAAGCCTCATCCACTTCTTCCACTAAGAGCTCAGTTCTAGCTAGTTTCTACATTAATTTGAGGTAGGAACTTCATCTTTTCTCTTATTTTCCTCTGATTTGGGGCTGCGTAGGGCTTCCGTTCTCCCTTTGTTTTGATGTTATATTGGTTGAATATGATGGATTATGGGTGGTTTACGATGTATGATTGAGTTAGGATTGAAGATCGGGTGGATTGATTTAAGGAAATCATGAGTTCAAGAGGCTGTTAGGGTTTTTCCCTCGATGGTCCATATGGTGGAGTGTACGGCTCTACCTACAGCCATTTAAATTTGATGAATTCATTTTTATATGAAACTAGATATTCAGGGCTTTCCATACATATAAAATATGAGGCCATTGGATTAGTATAGAATTAGTTATAATTTTTGAAATTTGACCTAGAAATCTGGATTCTCATCTAGACAGTATGAGTTGAAAAGGGTGTAACTCACCCTACACAATTTAAATTGAGTGAAACTAATGCATTTTGAAAGCTAACATGTAAGGAAACATCCCATAAAAATTTCAGCGTCAAATTCATTGCCATTTGCTCCCAGTACATCAATGAATTTGCCTTAAGTTCAAACCAGGTTGGAACAGGGTCATCCAGTAAGGTCAATTTATAGGGCTTATATCTCAAGATATACTTGTGCAAATGATATGCAACTTCTTTCATTTAAAAGCTTGTTCAATTAGCTTTAATTTGGTATAAATTTTATATGATTTCAGCCAGATTCCTATTTTTATTGAATCTTCTCTTATAAGGGGGCAATTCTGGCTAAGAATAGGGCAGTCTAAGGTAAGATACAAATAACTTGAGCTATACAAATCAAAATTAGATGGGACTAAAGAGGTTAGAAAATAGACACATAACGCTTCAACATATTCAAAATTGAGGTCTAGATGAGTTAAAATAAATTTATGGCCTAAGTTACAAAAATCAGGTGGAATCAAAAGGAAGTGGCAGAAAACTAATTCAAGATCAAAGTTATGAAACTTTGTTTGATTATTAGAGTATCTATACCTTGCATTAATTTTTATGTATGAATTAATATCTAGTTGACTAGCTCTATTCATGGGGAAGCAGACTTGATCTGTCATGCTGCTAAATTTTCGGTAGAAGCATATGAAGTTATGATAGCTTGTGTTATGAAGATTTAAGTTATGAATATGAAATTCTAAATGCATGAATGTTCGAAACTAAGTGCACTATAATGCATATAAAAGAAATATATATGAAAGATGGCATCTTTGCATGCAAAGGAAGAGATATATATAAATATGTGAGAATGAATCCCTTCACTTGGAGCAGTTATTTGGATCCCTCTCTATGAAGGCAGTTAAAAGATATGATGAAGGTCCCATATTCCCAAGGAGTGTGATATGGCGATCACACCCCGATGGGGTATGACATGGTGATCATACTCTGGAATGTGGCATGATGAGCACATCCTAAGGAGTGTGACATGGCGATCATGCTCTGATAAGGTATGACATGGCGATCATACCCTAGAATATGGCATATAAAGATTCTATGATGAAAGATATGATGATGAGTCCATATTCCTAAGGAACGTGATATGGCAATCACGTTTTGATAGGGTATGACATGACAATCATACTTTGGAATGTGGCATAATGATCCCACACCCTAAGGAATGTGACATGGCGATCACATCCTGATGGAGTATGACATGATGATCATACTTTGGGATGTGGCAGGAAGAACATATTCCTAAAGAGTGTGACATGGTGATCACATCCCGAAGGAGTATGACATGGCGATCGTACTCTGGAATATGTGTAACAAGCAAAGGAAGATAAAGGAAGAAAAGAAAATTATGCGTATCTGCATAAATTCAAATACAAGTAAAGGCGTGTGTAGATTTTATGTTTTTAGTATATTGGTGCTATTATATTTTAATACGTTTCAGTTATTATACATAGTATAATTCATGAATTGATTTTGTATTGGCTTACCCAAATGACAAGTGTGTGAATAAAATGAATTTTGTTTCGGACAGTATATTTTCGAACTATAAAACTAAATAGTTTGTATAACATGTTCACCTTTTTCTTAATAAACCGAAGCAACTGAAGATGACAACAATGACATTATGTATAATAGTTAAAGAATCCTACTGAGATTTTAAAATTCTCACTCGTGTTTTCGTGTTATCTCCAGATAGTTTGAGAAGTTGCAAAGACAGTTGAAGTTGCTGTCAGATAAGGTCCGCTTAGGTAACAGTAATAATTCCTAAGTGTGGTACTATAACTTAAGCATAGTATTGTACAGAGGAGGATGTTACAATGACAATGCATAACCACACTCATAAACCCAACAACACCATGTTCACTAATCACCAAGGGTGATTTTTGACTTATCTGAGTTGCAAAGTTTCAAGCTTTTATCATTAACATAATAAGATTTTACCTTTAATGTTATGAAACTTATCATTCTTTAAGAAAGTAAGTGCCTCTAAAATTATGCTCTTGTCTTAAAGATTAAATCTTGACAAATAACGATACAAGATATTAGCTTTAGAACTAAAAAGTCTTGTTCTTTATGAAAGTTGACACTTTTACTTATTCAAAGACCATCAAAGTCTCAACTTTGTGACTTAAAGTTGTCTTAAAGTCTAAAAGATTCCTACTTTAGGATATAAGGATACAAGACATTGGCTTTAGAGTTAGAAAGTCTTGTTCTTTATAAAAGTAAACACTTTATAAATTATTTTGACTCAAGATACAAACTTTATAGGTTAAAAGTTGCAAGTCAACACTTTTATAACTTAAAAATTTCATTCTTCACTTAAGTTTGAAACTTTATGAAAGGTTTTGTCTTCAAGATTTGATTTGTAAGATGCAAAGTGACTAGCTCTTATTTTTATGACTTAAAAAGCTTCATGGTCCAACAAAATTGAACCTTTACACGTATTCTTGCCTTCAAAAAGAACAAAATGGAACTATGTGACACCCATAAAATAGCGCCACTTTGCATGCCTCAAAAAGCAAACTTTTAAAGCTTTATACTTTTGGAATGTTTATAGTCTTATCAAGTCATGAAAAACATGTAAAGATGAAACATTTGTAATCATAAACTCATCATAAAAAAAGGAACAAACTTTAAAAAAAAAATACCACAAAGAACATCATTCTTTTTCAAACAAGTCACAAGAAATATCAAGATTTCATGCATCAAGAAAGGAAAATAGAAACTCTGAGGCATTCAAGAAATAAACTTTCAAACAACCAAGAACATCTCATAAAGAAGAATATGAACACTTTTTGGTAAAAAGGGAAACTTTTGCTCTTGAAGAGCATAAGAGTTTTTCTCAAGCTTTCACTTGAAGATCTTGGTCATGGGAGAAATCAAAGTTCAAACTTTCTTGAGTAAACAAAAGAAAAGAGTAGAGATCACTACCTAAGCTTGAAAATGGCGTCCTTGAAGGAGAAAAAGAAGATGAAGAAGACTCATCCTTTGATGATGGTGGTGGTGGTTTTGAGAGGATGAAGATGGAAGCTCTTGAGTTCTCTCGAAAATGAGTCTTATATTATTTAGATCTCTTCTCCAAAGACCAAAAGATGTGGTCTTTGAAGGGCTAAGTGAAGAAAGTTTATTTATGAGGTGGGGAATGAAGAAGAAGATGAAAAAGAAGAAAAGAGAAGGTAGTGAGAAGTTGGAGGAGTAGGAAACTTAGAGAGAGAATAGAAGTTGAAAAATGAAAAGTGGATGTGTGTTTGTGTGTGTGTTTCTGCCGTAACATATTAGGCCATGGGGGAGAACATATTTTCTTAAGTTTGTGCTAATTAAGATTTAGGGAGATAAATTGGATGATGGGAGAACAAATCATGTTCTTACTCTTATATAAAGCACTTTTGTGTAATACTTTATGCTTTAGTGACATCACTTTTTACTTATTATTTAGTTGACTAAATTTGAATTTAATCATGTGATTAAGTGCTCTTGTAACTTAATTAACATGATTAAGCAAGGATTAGTGATTAACTCATGTGATCATGATTAACAAAAATTAATCTTGAGATTAAGCTTAATTATACTTAATTAAACATGATTAAGCTAATTATGTGTGATTAGTGCTTAATTAAGCTATTAAGAGTTTGACTTGCTTAATTAGAGATTCTCTAATCTTAATTAAGCATTCTCTAACTTTTCTTCTCATAATTAACTTATAAACACTTTGTTAACCTTTAATTAAGCCTTAATCTCACAATTTCTCAATAAGTACCAAGCTACTCAAGGTTACTGAGGTAATTTAGCATGATAGGAAATTGAGGATGTTACAATAATCATAATAGGTGTAGGTTTAAGGAGTAAATTGTCTTGAAAGAGATTTGACCGATGCAGCAGCACTTCTTCAAAATTCTCAACACTGAACAATTCATCAAGGTAATCCATGATCAGAGTAATTAGCATATGAAGGAGAGAAGGATTCATAATAAAGGAAAAGGAAATAAAAGTAGAAAGAGTCAGAGACTTACAATTTTGTAGAACTTCATCAGAGATTTTATTGAAACACAAAGTTTTCAAGTTACAAAGTTTTTCAAAAGTTCACAACGAGAGGGAATTTTTATTCTCAATTGCCCTCTGTTGAGTTCAATCTCTTTGCAGTTCATTTATACACATGAAAAGCAAAATATACATCTATTGAGAATCAAAAAGTAGATTTTGATCAGAGATTTTAGTAGCTGTTGTCTATCCTTAGTCACTATTGAAAGATGTTGCTATGGCTAAGGGATTCTTTGCCGACAATACTTTTACTATTGAGAGATTTCTTTTGTTACTTCTTGAACTTTTCTTTTTTGTCGTCTTCTCTTGGACATAAACTTTTGAGAGATTCTTTCGGGAGCTCTGTGTTATTAAGTGTATGAGTCTTGTATAATTACACCTTTATGTTAGTCAGTCTAATATTCCATAACAACCATCCTTATTACTCTAAAGATAATTGGTGGAACTGGATACTTCCTTATCTTGAACACTACTGGGTTGTGGGGTCTGTACTGCCTTTAACCTTTCCTCAAACTCTTCTTCTGAAGTGGTAGCAACTAGCATGGCGATTATTTTTTATTTTCCTACTAAGAAGGCAATGTCCCGTTCTCCTTATTTTTCAGCCAGGGAGATTTGCTGGAAGTTCTTGATCCTTTCTTCAATTTTTTCTTTTATGATCAGAGCAATATTGAACTTTGGCCACCATTTGACTCTTGTTGATCTAACTAGATACAAAAGATCAATATCATCTGAAAAGTTAAAAGCAGAATAACCCCAAGCCAATATCCAGGTTATTCCTTGACTAGCCACAAATGAGATTAATCTATATCCTTGAAAAAATTACTTTTTTCTTTAAAATATTTATAAATGCTTTAAACTTCTGGTGGGAATATGGAGATAGACAATCTAAATTCAAACATTGGATGAACTATTTTGGAAATATGAGGGAGATCCCCTTTTTGAATCAGATAAACCTAAAGTGTTGATAAGCTTTGTAATAAATCATATTGTACCAGGCTTCTTAATAATCATAATAGGTGTAGGTTTGAGCAGTGAATTGTCTTGAAAGAGGTTTTGAGAGATGCAACAGCACTTCTTCAAAATTCTCAACATTGAACAATTCATCAGAGTAATCCATGATTAGAGTAATCAGCATATAAAAGAGAGAAGGATTCTTAATAAAGGATAAGGAAATAAAAGTAGAAAGAGTCAAAGACTTACAATTTTGTAGAACTTCGTTAGGGATTTTATTGAAACATAAAGTTTTCAAGGTACAAAGTTTTTCAAAAGTTCACAACGAAAGAGAATGTTTATGCCTGATTGCACTCTATCGAGTTTAATCTCGGAGCAGTTCATTTATACACATGAAAAGCAAAATATACAATTATTGAGAATTAAAAAGTAGATTTTCATTAGAGATTTTAGCAGATGCTATCTGTCCTTAGCCACTATTGAGAGATGCTGCTACTGTTGAGGGATTCTTTGCCAACAATACTTTTTACTATTAAGGGATTCCTTTTGTTACTTGTTGAACTTTTCTTTGTTGTTGTCTTCTCTTGGACTTCTATTTATGAGAGATTCTTTTGGAAGCTCTTTATTATTGAGTGTACGAGTCTTGTGTAATTATACCTTTATGTCAATCAGTCCAATATTCCATAACAATCATCCTCATTAGTCTGAAGATAATTGGTGGAATTGGATGCTTCCCTATCTTGAACGTTGCTGGGTTATGGGTTCCGTACAGCCTTTAGCCTTTCTTTAAACATTTCTTCTGAAGTGGCAGCAGCTGTAACATCCCCATTTTTACCTAAGTTAATTAGCTTGGTGTTCCCGGCTAATTAGAGGGATTAGCGATTAATTGAGAACTAATCGGCTAATCTCGAGAGCAAGGGCTTAGTAAATCAAAGGCAAGTCAACAATTGAAGCATAATGCATTAAAAGTTACAATTAAAAGCCTAATTGCCCAATCCTTATTAATTCATGACTTAGAACATAAAATCAAGGTGATCAAACCTAATTGACTAAGAGCATATAAGTATCACATCCTAATCATATTAACCTTCACATCTTCTTTATATAATTAACGAGGAAAAAAAAATCCTTTTCGATAAAAATGTGTTAATGGCATAATTAAACCAATTGAATTAATTAACATTTAGATAAGTGTAACAATTATAAAGATATAGAAACTTCCCTTTAATTATTGTTTGAAAGTTTGGTCAAAGCAAGAGCCACATCTAACCATTCAATTGCCTTCTCATCATACACCACTAGATCAAGAGTCCATGTTAGTAGATTCCTTAAGTCATGACAAGAGTTGTACTCTCCTTCATCAAGATTGTGACACTTGGAGTGATCACAATCATTCAATGCCAATCCTAAGATAGCTCATGCTTTTAACCATTTGACAAAAACACTACAAAGCCTTTTACCCAAGTGCCAAGACTCAAAGGAAATACAACACTCCCTTTTGCCCTATGGTTTTTCCCACTCCCTAGCTTGTGTAAGAAGCAAAAATCACATCACCTTTCCTCCCTCATTTGCACCACCCATCAGCCCTCCTCTCTCCTCATTTCATTCTTTCACTCCTCTCACAAAGACACACACAAAAGCTCTCACCTCTCTCTAAACCTTTCTTCATTCTTCCTACTCTCCTTCTTGTTTTTCCTACTCTAAGTCACCACTTTTCCACCACTATCACCCTCATCTTCTATCACCACCCTCACTAACTTATCAAGGATCATATTCTTTGGTCCTTGGTAGAGCAAAACAAACACTCATTTAGCCCCATTTGCTAGCTCAAGAGGAAGGAGGCCATCTCCAACCACTTCATCTTTCAAGCTTCCAAGAGAAACTCCTTTGGTAGTGACTCTATCCTTCTTCTCCATGTGTTTTTTTCAAGTTTTAGAACCCCTAATCTCTTTATAGTTAGGTGGTTATAAACTTGCTCCAAGGTCTCATGACCATATTTTTTTCCCTATGGGTTTTCTTGTCTTGTTGAAAGTGTTGTTTTGAAATGAGATTATGTGGCATGATGGTTTTATGTATCTTGCTCTATTTTGTGGTAAAATACTGATTTGGTGACTGAAACTTTGGATATGGTAATGAGATAAAACATAAAAATGGTGATTTGAAGTGGTATAGCAACATTTTCACAAGCTTGATATGTAAAACTTAAAAATGAGTTAATCTGGAAATTCTGGCAGTCTGTAAAGCGTGCAGTATAACTCACTCCACAAAACTCAAAATGCAATGAAACTAATTTTCTGTGAAAGTAGACTCAAATATCTTTTTATACATATAAAATATGCGAGATTTAGCCTTAAGATGAGAGAGATATGAATTTTTTAAAGTCTGCTGTTCCTGGATGGGTTTCTGTCCGGGCAGTAGGTAATAAAACGTGCATAACTCAAGCTATACATAACATTTTTGAGTGGGACCAATTTTGATAGAAATCTAAGACATAGAGGAACACCCCCATAAAACAGTTTTGTCAGATTCCTTGTGAGGAGATCACAGTAAATGTTAAAAATCACTTACCCGAGATGAATTTTCAAGTCTGAACAGTCAGAATAAAATATGTATAACTCAAGCTACAAAATGAATTTTTGAGTGGGGTTTATTTTGTTTAAAAATAGACTCAGAGAAGTGTAAGAATACCAAAATTTGAAATAAAAGAGTAAAAGATGAAATTATGGTGAATTTTTGAAGTTACTGCCCCACTATAAAAGTAAAACTGGTTAGGGTAAAAGTTAAAGGTTAATGAAGAATAAGCTTTAAGACATTAATACCCTTATAATAAGTATTAGAAAACCTTCATAATTCAACTCAAAAAGTATCAAAAAGGACATTAGACAAAATTGGCCCTACAACAATTAAAAGAGGACACCCAAGAGGTAACCTAAATTAAAAGCTTGCACCAAATTTACTAAGCTAAGCTCATAAAACTTTGCTTGAGAATATGCCTATGTTTATGTTGCAAGCATGATGTTACAATGATGATGTGATAATGATGTTATGATAATGATGATATGGTATGATGATATGATATGATGCTGTGATACTGGTTTTCTGTTTGGCAAAATTTTGGGAAGCTTCGGTCTAGCCGTTATGCTGTCGAAATTTTGTAGAAATTGTGGACTTAGAAATATTTTGCATCATAAGTTTAATAAGAAAAGATTCAATAAAGTGTGTGATCCTTCAAAAGGGAAGGTGACCTAATCTAAGTTCCCCTCACCCACGACTCACATGAGGCATGGCATGACCCAGCTAGTGTGAGTATAGGGGATAGGGCTTACATGAGGCATGGCATGACCCAGCTAGTGTAAGTACCGAAATTTTATGGTGGCGACGGCCACGGTATGAGCTCATTACCACTTATGTTTAGTGGGTGGAAAGAAAGGACTTAAGATAAGTCAAGTTAAGGAAAGAAAGGGACTTCGGTCTGGCCCAAGTAAAGAGCGTAACTCTCAGCATGTTCATGTATGTTATGAATAGTCATATAAGCCTTTATGTATGCCATGATATTGTTACTACAACGAGAATAAGTACTAAAAATTGAATCCACTTCGGGTAGTAATGTTTTCAAAAATCAAATAATTGAACCTATTGAATGCTCACAGTTTTCATTTATAAAACCGAAATGGTTGGGATGACGACGATGACACTTAGATGTCAGGGTCTAGTCCTACTGAGAAATCTTATTTCTCACCCTAGTTGTTTTTCCGTCTCGTCACCAGATACTCATGGCACAACCCGTGGAGTGGAGCATGGAGCCTCCCCACCATGAGTGGGCCTATAATGAGGGTGCCAACGCTATTGTGGCCACGACCACCACAATAGTCCGCACATACTTCTATCTGGGTCGAGTTTTTGAGCAGGAGGAGCCAGAGATCCCGCCTGCCCCTGTAGACGTATCATCGGCACACCTTGGACAGCCGCTGGGTCCTTGGGATTTCCCGCCTGAGCCATTGCCAGAGATCGAGATGGAGCCAATGTCTCCAGGTCTACCTGTAGCCGAGCCCGTGCCGCTGCCAGAGGTCCCTGTGATCAAAGTGAGTTCAACCGCTACTCCTAGGGCCGTAGCCGCTTCGCCGCCGCTCCCCGCGTATCATCCTGCCGCGTCCGAGGAGGATCCCTCTGAGGAACGTTCTTCGGTCGCTAGCTATACTCCTAGCCGTCGCATTCGATGCGTGGAGGTGATCAGTCGGCACCCTCGCATCATCCGTACTCCTCATGTTCCCTGAGGCCGAGGAGCGAGGGGGACCAGGCACTCGAGGACCTGAGTCCATTCGATGGAAGGGTGTGGAAGGGGTAGAGAAGCCAGTATATGTCGACGTGCGCCTATCCCATTATTGCTCCTTATCTGTTGTATTTCATTTTGTATTAAACCTTGTCAGACTTGTACTCTTGATATTTTGGGGCTATGGCATGACCATGAGTTCCCTTTTATGTATTTGTTGGATATTATGAGGATAATTATAATTATGTGGCCGATGTTGTAATTTGAATGCATGATATTATGATTTATCTCTTGTTCTTTCCTCTTATACCGAAATCTTTGCGATACGCTTGTTTACCGCTATCTTCTCATGCAAGGCTTTACTTTCCAAAAGTGACGACATATTTCAAAAAAAAAAAAATTTTACTGTATTTTCCGTGTAATTTAATTTCAAGTGAAGTTTAGTTTTTCACGAGTATAAGTAACAACTAATAAAACACCGTAATACGACATAAGCGTAATATGGATTTATTAGGGTGTTACAGCAGCTAGTATGTCCATTTTTTTTTTTTACAAAGAAGGCAACTTCCTTTTCCTTCTGTTTTTTAGCTGGGGAGATTTGCTAGAAGTTCTTGATCCATTCTTCAATATTTTCTTTTGTCATCAGAGCAATATTAAACTTTGACCACCATTTGACTTTTACTGATCTAACTACATATAAAAGATCAATATCATCTGAAAATTTTACTGTGTAAGAAATCCAAGCTATTAACTAGGTTATTCTTTGGCTAGCCATAAATGAGATTAATCTATATCCTTGAACAAAATTAGCTTTTTCTTTTAAATATTTATAAATGCTTTGAACTTCTGGTGGGAGTATGGAGATAGACAATCCGAAGTCAAAAAAACCATTTGATGAACCATTTTGGAAATTTGCGGGTGATCCCGTTTTTGAACTAGATAAACCAGGTGTGCTGATAAGGTTTGTAATAAAACATATTGCACCAGGCTTCTTTATAATCATAATAAGTGTAGGTTTGATGAGTGAATTGTCTTGAAAGAGATTTTGAGAGACGCAGCAGCACTTCTTCAAATTTCTCAGCATTGAACAATTCATCAGAGTAATTCATGATCACAGTAATCAGTATATGAACGTGAAAAGGATTCATAATAAAGGATAAGGAAATAAAAGTAGAAAGAGTCAGATACTTACAATTTTGTAGAACTTCGTCAGAGATTTTATTGAAACATAAAGTTTTCAAGGTACAAAGTTTTTCAAAAGTTCACAGCGAGAAAGAATGTTTGTGCTTAATTGCCCTTTGCCGAGTTCAATCTCGGAGTAGTTCATTTGTAATACGTTACCGGACAATATACTATACTTAAGTCATAATATATTACCCAGTAAGTTATCACGTATGGATGTCTAATGAACTTCATTCTTATTCAATGTTATTTACCCAAAGAAAACTTTTTCTATCCATTTATTTATTTATTTTTGTCGCAGAATGAACAAATAGATTTAACGTCATAATAGAAAATTCACGAAACTGATAGAAATTACGAAAACTATATCATGTATATATATACATAGGCAGGTATCCATCCTTTGAATTTGCTACAGTAATAGAAAACATAACAGTACAGGATATAAAGATGAGGCCATCAAATAAAATAATTCGACCTATCTCTCAAAGACAGAACCCTAGCTGGTTCCTACGGGACATTTCATATACTATCAGACTAAGTCTTTGACCAAAAATGTAACATCCTCCATGAGCTCTGACTTCCGACCTTATTTCCAAGGTTTAACTGAAATGAACAAGTTGTCCGATCTTCAACCTTTTCGAATTAGTCACGATTTATGACTTCAAGTTCCAAATGAAAGGTTAAGTTCTCATGATTTCCGACCTCAGGGTTGAGATTCTGGCTAGCTATAGGACAGGCTGGGATAAAACCTATATAACTTGAGTTATATTTATCAAAATTAGATGGGACCAAGGAGGTTAATAGATAGACACATAGCACTTTAACATATCTAAAATTGAGATCCAAATGAGTTAAATAGAAATTATGGCTTGAATTACAAAAACTGGGCTGAATGATTGTCCTGAGGCAGAAACCCTGTCTTGATGTAACTAATGCTTCTATGAGTTCAATGTTGATTTATGAATGCAATGTTTTGACTTATATGAGAAATTGGTATTTTGGATACTGGCATTATTCATGGGGTAGGGGACACGTTTCGATATGTCGCCGAAATTTTGGTAAGACCTATGCATGAGTTATAAGATACATGTGCATTTTCAAGAAAATTATAAAGATTATGTTATGATGAAAATTTCATAATACTTGGGCCAGCCCCGGATAAAAAGTTAATAGGAATAAATCGGTGGGAAGGTCGGGGAAAGTAAAACTGGCATTCATGTATAGGAACGAGCTCGATCCTGATAAGCAGACTATTACCCAGGAGTCTAAAATGACCAAGAACTCTCAAGAGACCAAGAAATGGAAAAGTTTATGAAGAAAAGTTCAAGAATGAGTCCTACATGATTACATTGAATGCATGATTACATTGAATAGTCATTGCAAGCTATTTACAATTTGTCTGTTATATTTACTTACTGCTATATGTTTATTCTGCTCCTTATTCTGAGTATGACTACTTAATAGTTTGTTCTATTTCTTATGCTGTTTGAAGTAGAACTGAGCCTTGCCTCGGACCAAACATTTTCTTAAACCTATTTAAGTATGGCTAGTTCAGTTTGAATCCATGTTTTTATAACTAAATAAAAACTGAGGCAACTGAGAATGAATGTGATGTCAGTTAAACACCATACGCGAACCCTATTGAGAATTTCTTTAAATTTTCACCTCGTTCTGCATTTTTGCATTATTCTCAGACACTGGTGATGGACTCGACAGCCACTCTCTTTATTGAGACTCCAGACTTGCAGTTTCACCATGATCCCATCATAGACTCATTGTATATAGCCGGTTCCTGCCATTTCCGTCTTTACGTATTTAGTAATAGGAATTTTGCCGTCCCCTTATTTCATCCTGCGTTTGACCCTGCTACTCCATACATTGCGATTTCATTGCACATGGCACACCCACCTCCAGCACCTCCTGCACCCGCAGCACCTGCAAACCCTGCCGACCCTGCGCCAGAGTCACCCCCGTAGGTGGTACCTAACCCCCGCTCAGCTTCGAGAGCGACCTATCAGAGGCCACGAGCTCACCATCCTCCTCCTCGGGACCCAGTGCAGGCTACTCTCCAGCCGGGCTTGGCATAGCAACGGCTATTTGATTGAGTAGGTCACCAGCAGATGATATTGTATAGCATGGCCCTCTTTTGACAGTATGCCGTTTGTAACATCCCCAATTTTTGTCTAAGCTAATTAGCTCAGTGATCCTAGCTAATTAGAGAGGTTAACGATTAACAAAGAACTAATCGGCTAATCTCGATGAGCAAAAGCTTAGTAAATTGAGTCAAGTCAATGATTAATCATAACATACTAAATGTTTTAGTTAAAACCTAATTACTCGAACCTCATTAGGTCATAACTTAGAAATCTAATTAAGCTAATCTAATCCTATTAATTAAGTAAAAGACAAATGTTCTACCTTACCAATTGAGATAGATAAATTCTTATACCCTAATTACATAATTCATAAGATCAATTCTTTTAGAGGAGAAATGTTTTGAAAATGTAATTAACCGAAATCGGTTAAAGAGCAATTTAACTAATCAAGTTAAATTAACAACTTAGGTAATTCTAATAGCTTTGAAGATTTAAAAATTTCTCCTAATTGATGCACCAAATTTCGGCCAAGGACAAGAACAAAATCCAACCATCCATTTGCCTTCTCACCATGCACCATTAGATCAAGAGTCTATGTTAGTAGTATTCCTTGAGTCAAGCCAAAAGATGTACTCTCCTCCATCAAGATTGTGACATTTGGAGTGATCATATGCACCCAAGCCAATCCCAAGAGTGGTCATGCTCTTAACCACTTGAGAAAACACAAAATGGTCTTTACCCAAGTGCCAAGACTCAAAGAAAACACAATTCACCCTTTTACCCCAAAGTCCTTAGCTTTATTACTTGAAAAAGAAGTTAAACCCACCTACTCTTTCTTGCTTGTTGGAGAAGCAAAGCAATCAGCCCCCTCACCCCATTTCTTGCACCAACTAGCCCCCTCACTCTCCTCATTTGCAAGTTTTCATTCTTTCACTAAGTCACAAGCTCTCACATCTCTCTAAATATCTATTTGTTCTTCCTAATCTTCTTCTTGTTCTTCTTGTTTTCCTACTCTAACTCATCTCATTTCCACCACCATTCTCACAAGCTCTTCAAGGACCACCCTCTTTGGTTCTTGAAGAAGCAAAACAAATACTCACTTAGCCCCATCATCAAGCTCAAGGAGGAGGAAGGCCATCTCCAACCATTTTCATCCTTCAAGCTTTCAAGAGAAACTCATTTGGTAGTGACTCTAACCCCTCCTTCTTCTATGTTTTTCAAGCTTTAGAACTCCTAAGCTCTCCATAGCTAGGTGGTTTTAAGGCTTGCTCTAAAGGCCTCATGGCCATGCTTTCATTATATGAGGTTGTTTGTGATTTTGCTCTTCTTTTGGGAAATGACTTTGGTTGTGCATTTTGTGCTATATTGAACCCAACTTTTTAGAACTCAAAATATTGATTTTTACCAAGATCTCAAAGTTTAAAGATGGTTTGGATATGTAAAATGGTCACTTGGAGAAAAGACTTAATGTTTTTACAAGAAAACTCCTTGAAACCAAAACCGTGGAAACTAGAAAATTCTGCCAGTCTGTATGGCGCAACCAATAACTCTTTCAATATAACTCCAAATGTAACAAAACTAATTTTAAATAAAAATAGACTCAGAGATTTTTATACATATAAAGTACGTGAAATTTGGCCTTAAAATGAGGGAGATATGAATTTTCAAAGTCTGCTATTCCTGGATGGGTTTCTGTTCGGGCAGTAGGTAATAAAACGTGCATAACTCAAGTTATACAGAACATTTTTGAGTGGGACCAAGTTTGATAGAAATCTAAGACATAGAGGAACATCCCCAAAAAAAATTTTTGGCAGATTCCTTGTGAGGAGTTCACAGTAATGTTTAAAAGTCACTGACCCGAGATTAACTTTCAAGTCTGAATAGTCAGAATACAACGTGCATAACTCAAGCTACAAAATGACTTTTTGAGTGGGGTTTCTTTTGTTTAAAAATAGACTCAGAGAAGTATAATCATAGTAAAATTCGAGATAAAAAGAGTAAAATATTAAATTATGGTGAATTTTTGAAGTTACTGCCCCACTATAAAAGTAAAACTGGTTATGGTAAAATTAAAGGTTGATGAGGAATAAGCTTTAAGACATTAAGACCCTTACATTAAGTATTAGAAAACCTTCATAATTCAACTTAAAAAGCATCAAAAAGGAATAATAGATGAAATTGGGCCTATGCCTAATAAAAGAGTTTACACAAGAGGCAACCTCAATTAAAAGCTTGCACCAAATTTGCTAAGTTAAGCTCATAAGACTTTGTGTGATATGTATGCCTCTATGTGTCATTATGATGACCACGATATGATGATGATAGTGATGACATGAACATGATATGATGATGATCATGATGATGATGACATGATATGATGATTATGATAGTGATATGATGATATGATATGATGATTATGATAGTGATATGATGATGATAATATGATATAATGATGATGATATGATAATGATATGAATATGATATGTTGAGTATATGATGCTTAATGATATGTGATAAAGGAATCACATTTGGGGACGGCGATATGTAACGCCTAAATGTGGAAAAAGAATTAAAGTAATTTTTGCATCATAAGCCTTAATAAGAAGATAAAGTAAACTAAGGGCGTGATCCTTCAAAAGGGAAGGTGACCCAAAGTAAGTTCCCCTCACCCACGACTCACATGAGGCATGGCATGACCCAGTTAGTGTGAGTATAGGGGATAGGGCTTACGTGAGGCATGGCATGACCCAGCTAGTGTAAGTACCGAAATTTTATGGTGGCGACAGCCACGGTATGAGCACATTACCACTTATGTCTAGTGGGTGAAAAGAAAAGGACTTAAAATAAGTCAAGTTAAAAAAAGAAAAGAAAAGGGACTTCGGTCCAAACCCTTAAAGAGAAAAAGTTAAGAGAAGCTTATAGCACAGTCATGCATATTTTATGTGATTATACTTATGCTCATGTATGTTATGATATAAATGATTAGAGAGTATGTTAAAATTGAATCCACTTCGGATATTCATGTTTTTGAAAACCTAAGAACTGAACTTTATGCATGCTCACTGTTTTCATTATAAAACCGAAGTGGTTGGGACGATGATGGTGACACCTCTGAGTCGGGTTCGAGTCCTATTGAGAAATCTTATTTCTCACTCTAGTTACTTTTCCGCATCGTCACCAGATTTTGTTGACACATCCAATGGAGTAGAGCCTGGAGCCACCGCACAACGAGCGAACGTAGGATGAGGGATGCCAGATAATGTCAATTTGGACTTGTAGTTGCCGTATACATTCCTTTTTGTGACGAATAATGTCAATTTAAGTTGTATTTAGTATTTGGATCATGGCGCGACCATGAGCCTCCTTCGATGTAATGCTGATATATATGTGTATGTATATATATATTATGAACCCATAAGGATGTAATGATTAGTTATGTAATGCAATGTATTTGTGAATTACTATTTATTTATCTTTCTCTTGTTTTATGAGATTGGGTTAGGTATCTTATGCGACACGCTCTTTCTTTATCTGACTTCTCACTCAAGCTTTACTTTTCAAAACGTTGCAAAGCGATGACGTATTTCGAAAAAAAAAAATCCTACCGTATTTTTCGCATAATTTAATTTCAAGTGAAGTTTAATTTTCCACGAGCATAAGTAACAACTAATAAAACACCGTAATATGACTTAAGCGTAGTATGGGTTTATTAGGGTGTTACACTGTTGTGGGCCATAGGCTTAGCAATAGGTTTAAAATGTCCTCTGAGGACCCCATAGGATTGTTTTGACCGACATGGGCCTTATGTCTTTTTGGTACACTGGCCCCACTTATGTATCCTATTTTGAATCTGTACATAAACTGAAGCATTGGCTTCTGATCTATATATGCATGTATACAATTGATGTTATATTACTTATTCTTATCTTTTATGGTATTTTGTTAAATTCCGTCATGCTCATTACATAGCAGCGCGCCATTTCGTCTGCTTACAAAAAAAAAAAAATGAGATGTGAAACCGAATCATGAATAGTAAGCAGAATAATAGCATGGTAACATAGTCTACTTAATTTCATGCTATGACTTAAGCATAACATTAAATTAGTAGGGTGTTACATTTTTGGTATCAAAGCAGTTCGTCCTAGCTAAGGCTTGAGGATTGGACTGACTATGCTTTGTGCATATTCTGTATTTTTAAATGTTGATAGCATGCACTAAATCTTACCTGGAAGTTGATATATAGAGGTGCATGCGTATGAAGTGCTTGACCGTGTGAGTTGTTATTTACTAGCACATCAGCTTAGTATTGAGCCTGATCAACTCAATAACTTTTATTTTGTGTGCTCAGAACTTAATGGCTTCTGAAAGGTAAGGCAGACCATGCGCGGAACCTGCTTAAGAGAACCCTGCTGACCTCATGAACACGATGCGGGAGATGGCTCACGCGATGCAGGAGCAGGCCGCAGTAGCTCACCAGATGATGGATCAATTAGGCAGGCGACCTGAGGCAAACTGCGGAGGAAACCTACATGGGCCAGGAGCTGACCTAGACTATCTCAAATTTGCTGAGTTCATGAAGGTAAATCCGCCCAGCTTTCGAGGGGCGTATGATCCTGATAAAGCCGACGAATGGATCAAAGTCATGGAGAAGATTTTCTCTATCCTAGATTGTTCTGATCATCAGAAGGTGACCTTTGCCACCTACATGCTTGAAGCAGACGTAGAGTTTTGGTGGAACGGTATACAAAGTCTATTTGAGGAATCTTAGACAACAGTCAGCTGGACGGTGTTTAGGGATGTTTTCTACCAGAAGTACTTCCCTACATCGGTTTGAAATGCCAAGGAGCTAGAATTTATGCAGCTCTGTCAAGGAAACCAGACAATAACCAAGTATATTGCTAGGCTTGAAGAGCTGTGTAAATTTTCTACCATTTATTAGAGGAATCCTGATGAAGTTTAGAAGTGCGTCAAATTCGAAGGAGGGCTATGAGAAGATATTCTCACCGCAATAGGGCCAATGAAAATTAGAGACCTCCCCACGTTGGTAAATAAATGCCGACTTGTGGAAGATTACAACTTGAAACTAGCTGTAGCTAAGGCATCTGGTGGTAGCTTTAGGAAGGGGTTAGCACCGTAAGGCCCAAGATTCAAGCCCAACTTCCAACAGTAGAGAAGATTTCAACCGGCGAGCGATAAAGGCAAGTAGCCCCTGAAGCCCTTCTCGAATTCGGCTTGCACAAAATGCGGTAAGAACCACGATGATCGACCATGTTTGGCAGGCCGGAATGTTTGCTATGGGTGTGGCAAGCCAAGCCACAAAATTTATGAGTATCCAGCCAAGAATTCAACCAAGGATCCACCACAGACGTCTAGACCCCAACGTCGAGGATGGGTTTTTACGATGAATGCAGAGGAAGCTGACAAGTCCGAGGGACTAATCCAAGGTACCTGTGAAGTGGACGGTGAGACTCTAATTGTACTTTATGATTCGGGGGCCTCTCACTCATTTATTTCTCATGACTGTGTGACTATTTTACGATTGCCAATTTCTGAATTACCTTGTGATATACTGGTTTCTACTCCTACCAATGACCCTGCTAAAATGAGTCAAATTTGCGTCAACGTTCCTCTTCGAATTGAGGGTAGAACCTTCGCAGCTAATTTGATTTGTCTCCCTCTGTCCGGACTTGACATAATTCTGGGCATGGACTAGCTTTCCGCCAATCGAGTCATGCTCAATTGCTCTGATAAAACAGTGGTATTCCCCTCTGTCTCATCTTCTGAAACCCAAGCCTCACCACTCTTCTATTTGAACTCTTTATTAGTAAACTATAATGGGTCGAAGAGTTGAGGGTACATCCTCCTATCAGCTAATGTGACGAAAGTTGAATAGAAACTGGGGGAGATCCCAGTTGTTAAGGAATATCCCGATGTTTTCCCAGAAGATATTCCTGAATTCCCTCTTGAGAGAGAGATTGAGTTCGCCATTGAGTTGGTCCCAAGTACAGGACCAATATCTATAGCTCCATATCAGATGTCACCTTTGGAGCTAACAGAACTAAAGAAACAAATCGAGGAACTATTGGGAAAAGGATTCATACGGCCAAGTGCATCACCATGGGGAGCTCCAATCTTATTGGTCCAGAAGAAAGATAGGAGCATGCGCTTATGAGTGGACTATTGACAGCTGAATAAGGTGACGATTAAGAATAAATACCCACTGCCAAGAATTGATGACCTCATGGACCAACTGCAGGGTGCAATGGTATTTTCCAAGATTGACTTGCGTTCCGGATATCATCAAATTCGAGTCCGAGAGCAAGATATCCCCAAGAGAACCTTTCGAGCTCGTTATGGACACTATGAGTATACCGTAATGCCATTTGGGCTGATAAACGCAGTAGCAGTATTCATGGATTATATGAATCGGATATTCTGCCCATATTTGGACAAGTTTGTAGTGGTTTTCATCGATGACATACTTGTCTATTCGAAGATGGAGTGGGAACATGTGGAACACTTGCAGCTAATTCTACAAATTTTAAGAGAAAGAAAACTCTACGCTAAGTTGTCCAAATACGAATTTTGGATGCAAGAAGTAAAATGTCTCGGCCATGTGGTATCCCATGGAGCGATCTCCGTAGACCCCAGCAAAGTAAAAGCAGTACTAGATTGGGAAAGGCCAACCATAGTCACTGAAGTTAGGAGTTTTCTGGGCTTAGCTGGATATTACAGGCGATTCATTAAGGATTTTTCCCGAATAGCCTTGCCCTTGACCAAGCTAACCAGGAAGAATGTTCCGTTTGAATGGACGCCAGAGTGCGAATAGAGTTTTTAAGACTTGAAGAGAAGGTTGACTACGACACTAGTGTTAGCCTTGCCAGACCCTCGTGGACCATTTGAGGTCTATTGTGATGCTTCCAAACAAGGATTAGGGTGCGTGTTAATGCAAACCAGAAACATGGTCGCATATGCCTCTAGACAATTAAAGCCACATGAAAGGAATTATCCGACACACGATCTTGAATTAACAGCAATAGTATTTGCCTTGAAGATATGGCAACATCACCTGTATGGAGTGTGGTTCGAGGTTTTCTCTGATCATAAGAGTTTGAAGTATCTCTTTGATCAGAAGGAATTAAATATGAGGCAGTGGAGGTGGATGGAACCTCTTAAGGACTACGAATTCGAATAAAATACCACCCGGGCAAGGCAAATGTTGTGGCAGATGCTTTGAGTAGGAAATCTCTGACGATAGCCTAGATGATGGTGAAGGAGATCGAGCTTATTGTGAGCTTCCGAAATCTTAATTTAGGAATCATTATGATTCCTAAGACCATTTAGTTATACCAAATTAAGATAATAAGTGACTTTAAGGAACAGATCTAGCAAGCACAGCAGCAGGATGCAGATTTTTAGCATACAATCAGTCTTGTGCAATCAGGGAAATTAGTAGGTTTTGCTCAAGATAAAGAGGGTATATGGCAATATCATAACAGAGTATGTGTACCCGAGGTGAATGATCTCCGAAGAAGAATCTTGGAAGAAGCACATAAGGGTAAATTTACCATATATCCCAGCACTATTAAAATGTATCAAGAGCTCAAGAAAATGTTTTGGTGGCCAGGCATAAAGCTGGATATGGCAAGCTTTGTGAGCAAATGCTTGACCTGTTAGAAGGTGAAAGTGGAACACCAAAAACCCTCCGGAATGTTACAACCTTTGAAAATCCCTGAATGGAAGTAGGAAAGTACCTCCATGGATTTTGTGATGGGATTACCAAGAATGCCAGTAGGATATGATGCCACATGGGTTATTATGGATAGATTAACCAAATCTGCTCACTTTCTACCCATTCGAGCAAACTATCCATTGGAAAGGTTAGCGCACTTGTATATTCAAGAAATTATAAGACTACACAAGACCCTGTCAACTATTATCTTTGATCGAGACCCAAGGTTTACCTCACGGTTTTGGGGGGCTTTACAAAAAGCATTGGCTAAGTTGTACCTAAGCACTGCATATCACTCGTAAACAGATGGGCAAACGGAGAGAACAATTCAAACCTTAGAAGACATGTTGTGAGCCTATATATTGGAGCAACGTAGGAATTGGGATCGGTACTTACCGCTAGCTGAATTTGCATACAACAATAGCTATCACGCTAGTATCGGCATGGCTCCTTATGAAGCATTGTACGAACAGAAGTACCAATCTCCACTGTGTTGGTATGAAATAGGAGAATCAACCCTATTGGAGCCCGATTTAGTTGAACAGACCACTAAGTAGATCAAGAAGATTAGAAGTAAGATGCTTGTTGCTTAAAGCCGTCAGAAGAGTTATGTGGATACTAGGAGGAAATCTCTGGAATTTCAAGAAGGAGACCATGTATTTTTGAAGGTTAAGCTTACCACAGGGATAGGTAGAGCCATTAAGGTCAAGAAGCTAAGTCCCCGCTTTATCAGTCCCTTCCAAATTTTGAAATGGATCGGATCAGTTGCGTATCGAATCGCTTTACCTCCACATCTGTCAAACCTTCACGACGTCTTCCATGTTTCTCAACTCAGAAAGTATCAGCCTGACCCTACACACCTTCTAGAACCTGAGTCAATACAATTGAAAAAGGACTTGACTTTCCACGTACAATCGGTACGGATCGTAGATAGAAGCTGCAGACAACTTCGAAACAAAACCGTGCGGTTAGTAAAGGTAGCATGGGGAAGAGAAGATGCAGAGGACTATACTTGGGAGCTAGAAGCGGACATGAAGAAAGAGTATCCTGAACTCTTCTAATGTACAAAATTTTGAGGACAAATTTTTTTTTTTAAGGAGAGTGATATTGTAACATCCTCCACGAGCTCTGACTTCTGACCTTATTTCCAAGGTTCAAGTGAAATGAACAAGTTGTCCAATCTCCGATCTTTTGGAATTAGTCACGATTTCTGACTTCAAGTTTCAAATGAAAGGTTAAGTTCTCATGATTTCCGACCTCAGGGTTGATCTCAAATAGAATGGATGCGAGTTCAGATCTCTGAATTGATTTCCAAGTTTGACCACAATTTACACGAGTTCTGGTCTCCAACTTTATCCCCTAGCTTCAAATAAAATGGGTACAATTTTCGATTTCTGACTTATCCTTTAAATGTCCAAACCAAATGGATGTGGTTATCGATGTCTGAGTTTATTTATGTTCCGATATCTGAACTTAACTCAAGAGCATTCTAATTTTCATTTACATTCATGAGTTTGAATTTGTGACCAACTTCCGAGATTACATACGTTCCGATTTCCAGGTACCTAAGGTTTTATGTCCTGATACTAACTTCCAAGTTTATGTAACATCCCTGACTTCCGACTTTAAGTCTCTTACGTTTCATAGTCTTGTCTGTGACCATCGATTTAAGGTAAATTTTTTGCTATGGTCTCCGATCTCAGACTTTATATTTCTAACATGATTTCCGATCTAATAACCTATTTTCAAGTTACTCAAGTTCCAATATCCAAACTAATATCCAGGTTTGAATAAGATGGACAAGAGTTTTGACTTTATATAGAATGGATACGAGTTCCAAGTTTATACAGAGTGCAAACGAATCCCATTTTTGCGTGGACAATAAGCAAGCCACATTAAACCACAAAAGAATGGAAGCATGGCTGGAAATCAGCCACAAGAATTTCAGCCAATCAACACTCATAATTCCAACTACCCTCTTTATGTTTATATCAGATTTTTCCTTCTTCGTTGAGCTGATTTACATGCTTCTTTCTCTCTTTACTTCAGTCTCACTTTCCTCTTCTCATTTCTCTCTTCTCTTCTCCTTTCAAAAGCAACCTCCAACACTTAACAAAACAACACACAAAGAGGTAGAGGTTTAATATTGTCCTTGTTATTTTGATCTTGGATGACTAATTTTTGGTTTTATTCTCTTACTTCTTAATGCGATTAGTGAAGGAATATGATGAATTTTGGCTTGTTATTGGTTGTTTTTGTGCTTAAGTCTGATTGATTAAGAAATAGGAAAGGGGGAGAATAAGAAGATGTGAGGGGCTGGAAAACCAAACTCCCTCGATAATCTATACATCAGAGTGTACAACTCTGCCTACAACTGATTAAATCTGATGAGACTATTTTTATATGAAACTAAACATTTAGGGCTTTCCATACATATATCATATAAGGTCATTGGATAAGTATTGAGAGAGATATGAATTTGTGAAGTTTGACCTAGGAATCTGGACTTTCATCCGAATAGTGTGACTTGACAAGGGTGTAGCTCACTTTACACAACTCCAAATTGAGTGAAACTAATCTTGTTAGAAAGATTACGCATAGGAGAGTCTCTGCAATGAAAGTCCAGGTTTTTTATGGTCCCTTATGCTCCCAGTAGTTCAAAGAAATTACCCTATGTACAAATCGGCTAAAATAGGATAGTTCAAGAAGGTCAAATCTCGAGGCTTATAACTCGAGCCTTACTGAGACAAATGGAATGGATCTTTTTGGAAATGAAAGTTTGTCCTGTTGGCTTTAATATAAGCCCAATTTCATATGATTTGAATTAGTTTTCGATTTTTAGTGCTTTTTATTTTTAAGTGTGTGATTCTGGTTAGCTATAGGATAGGCCGAGATAAAACTATATAACTTGAGTTATATTTATCAAAATTAGATGGGACCAAGAAGGTTAAAAAATAAACGCATAACACTTTAAAATATCCAAAATTGAGGTCCAAATGAGTTAAATAGAAATAATGGCTTGAATTACAAAAACTGGGCTGAATGATTGTCCTGAGGCAGAAACCTTATCTTGATGTAACTAATGCTTCTATGAGTCCAATGTTGATTTATGAATGCAAAGTTATGACTTTTATGAGAAATTGGTGATTTGGATACTGGCATTATTCATGGGGAAGTGAACACGTTCCGATATGCTGCCGAAATTTTGGTAAGACCTATGCATGAGTTATAAGATACATGTGCATTTTCAAGAAAATTATAAAGATTATGTTATGATAAAAATTCCAATAATGCTTAGGCTAGCCCCGGATAAAAAGTTAATGGGAATAGATCGGTGGGAAGGTCGGGGAAAGTAAAATCGGCATTCCTGTTTAGGAACAAGCTCGATCCTAATAAGTAGACTATTACCCAGGAGTCTAAAATGGCCAAGAACTCCCAGGGGACCAAGAAATGGAAAAGTTTATGAAGAAAGGTTCAAGAATGAGTCCTGCATGACTACATTGAATAGTCATTGCAAGCTATTTACTGTTTGTCTGTTATATTTACTTACTGCTGTATGTTTATTCTGCTCCTTGTTCTGAGTATCACTACTTAATAGTTTGTTCTGTTTCTTATGCTATTTTAAGTAGAACTGAACCTTGCCTCAGACCAGACATTTTCTTAAACCTATTTAAATATGGCTAGTTCTGTTTGAACCCATGTTTTTATAACTATATAAAAATCGTGGCAACTGAGAATGAATGTGACGTCGTTAAACACCATATGCGAACCCTACTGAGAATTTCTTTAAATTCTCACCTTGTTCTGCATTTCCGCATTATTCTCAGACACTGGCGATGGACTCAACGACCACTCTCTTTATTGAGATTCCAGATTTGCAGCTTCACCATGATCCCATCATAGACTCACTGTATATAGCCGGTTCCTATCATTTCCATCTTCACCAATTTAGTAATAGGAATTTTGCCGTCCCCTTATTTCATCCTGCTTTTGACCCTGCTACTCCATACGTTGCGATTCCACTGCACATGGCACACCTACCTCCAGCACCTCCTGCACCCGCAGCTGATGAATTAGATTTTTATACTATTTTTATCCTTCATACTTGTCTCATTAATCCTCCTTTGCGTTTAATTGGTTGAGTTTAGATCATTTTCTTTCTTTTGGATCTTAGTGAGACTTAGTTAATTTTTGCAGCATTTCGGTTATTTTGACTTGCTTCAGTGTTTAGATCATATCTTGAGCTCTATACTTCATTTTATTATGCTTCTTGGTTTGTAGGAAAGCTAAGAGATAGAGCTACAATTTCTATGAAGAGGGCAAGGGCTAACTCTGAGATCTTAAAGCCGAAATTGGGCTCGGAACTGAACTGAAGCGTTTGGGCGCGGTTTCTGAGCAGCCTTCAATGATTGGACCATATCTTGGGCTACAGGGACTCAATTGAGCCCATTCCGGTGGCATTGGAAAGCTAACATCCAGGGCTTCATTTTATGTTCAGAACACTAAGCCAAGAAGAACCGTTATGAGGCCCAAAAACGTGTTGGAAGTCGCTGCTGAGTCTAAGAGAGCCCACTCAACTTGTTTTGGGCACAACTTTCTCTCTAAGCATCCAAATTGGGCAATTGAGCTATCCAAATTTAGCTTAGGAAAAGAGGATTATTTTAATTAAGTAATTAGTGACTTTTAATTAGAGGTATATATAGAAATTCTGATTATGCTTCAGGGACTTTTTGACCTTCTTTGGAATAAAAAAACTCTTTCTCTATTTCTCTCTTTCTCTCTTTCTCTATTTCTCTATTTCTCTCTTTCTCTCTTCCTCTCTTCCTCTCTTTTGCGTTTTCCTCCATTAATGGAGGGGTGATCCTCCTCTGATCCAAGGCATCAAGAGAAGCACTCAAGCTCTTGAGGATTGGTGCATCAAGACATGGAAATTCCAATTTCGGTTTCACTCCTCTTCTCATCTTCTTAATCTCGTAATTGAATTGGAGGTTTTCATTCATGCATGTTGATTAAGAGTCAATCAAATCATGTATAATTCGGTTGATATATGTGATTCAATTGTTCAAGAGTGTGATTCATATTTCAGTTCTGAATATGAGATGAGAGCATTGGTTTGGAAGCTAATCCAAAATCAATTCGGTTTTAGAGGTCTCTAAACCAAATGGCTTGAGTGATTAGTTGAATGCATGGAGATTTTCATGTGAATGCTAGGTTTGATTTGAGGTTTCAATTAAATCTAAAATGAATCATCGAATTGGAGTGTGCATGTACATTTGAATCCAATGATTGAGTGTTGATTTCTCTCTTCTTGTGTGTCTTGGATTAGAATTTTAATTCGGTTTAGCCTTTTCATTTTCTGTTTGCTTTAGAATTCAGTATTGCATTTTAAGTGTTTGTTATAAAAACCCCCCTGAATTTTCTGATCAAATAGTGTGTTCATCTTTGGGAAACGATCCGAGTTGGCTACTATACTATAGTCGCTATTCGGTTTAATTTGCTCGTGTTACGACGCCAGTGGTCAAAGACTGCAGCCCTCCGACCCTCGCACTGCAGTCACCCCCATAGGTGGTACCTGACCTCCCACTCAGCTCCGAGAGTGACTCTTCGGAGGCCACCAGCTCACTATCCTTCTCCTCGGGACCCAATACAGGCTACTCTCCAGCCGGGCCTGGCATGGCCAATGGCTATTTGACTGAGTAGGTCAGTAGCAGATGACATTGTACAACATGGCCCTCTTTTGACAGTATGCCATTTTGGGCCATAGGCTTAGCAGTAGGTTTAAAATGTCCTCTGAGGACCCCATAGGATTGTTTTGACCGAGACGGGCCTTATGTTTTTTTTGGTACACCAGCCCCACTTATGTATCCTGTTTTGAGTCTATACATAAACTGAAGCATTGGCTTTTGATCACATATGCAGTTGATGTTATATTACTTATTCTTATCTTTTATGGTATTTTGTTAAATTTCCTCACGCTCATTATATAGCAGCGCACCATTTTGTCTGCTTACAAAAAAAAAAATGAGATGTGAAATGAATCATGAAAGGTAAGCAGGATAACAACACGGTAACACAGTCTACTTAAGCATAATATTAAATTAGTATGGTGCTACAAAAAATACCAAAAGAGGGCCACACTATACAACCAACACCTACTAGGCTCGATAATACCTCTAAATGGATTCCGAAGAGAGGAATCCATTTGCCATGCTGGCATTTGCTAGCGCATAGCTGTCACTTGGTGTAGTGGATGAAGAGGAGCTCGTGGCCTCCAAAGGGTCATCATTATCAGAAAGGGAAATAGAAGGGACCTACTGGGGTGGTGAAGCAAGAGGTACTATAGGAGCTACTGCTACTGCTGCTAGAGGTGGAAATAGGTGTGCCATGTACAGTGGGATGGCAATATAGGGAGCGGAAGGATCAAACAGTGGATGAGAAAGTGGGATAGCGAAGTCTCTATGGAAAAAGAAATAAAAACAAAATCGACAGCTACCAACTATATATATAGAGTCTATAACTGGATCAAGGTGGAAATGTAGATCGAGGAACTCAGTGAAAAGGATGCCCATCGCTGCATTCTCCATGATCTGAGAATGATGTAGAAATACACAGTAGGGTGAGAATTTAAAGAAATTCTCAGTAGGGATCCAACACTATGCTAATCTAACATCGCTATCATTCCCAGTCATTTCGATTTTTGCTAATTATTTTAAAAAAAAAAGAAAATGTAACAAAATATGATATTTTACTCAATTAGCGTTAGGAAAATCATGAGCCAAAACAAGGCTTAGTTTTACTTAAAATAACGAGAGATGAAACAAGGAAACATATTCTAACATAGTTAGGGTAACAGCTGTAATGTAAGTAGTAACATAAACACAAGAGATATATAGATAATCATGCAGCAAGTTCAGGACTTAGTAACAGATCTTGTATATGCAGAAATGATAATGCATTTAGCCTTAGAAATTGTTCAAATTAAATGGCTTATATTTTTCCATACTTGGTCCCCTGGGAGTCTATTGGCCATAATACTTCTGGGTAATAGTTTGCTTCTTAGGACCGAGCTCGTTCCTATACAGGATTGCCTGGTTTACTTTCCCTAACATTCCCATTGATCTGTTCCCTTTAATTTTATTCAGAGGCTAGCCCAAGTAACACGGAATCTAGTATAATCCTCATGAATTGCATGAACAAGACTAGTTTGTTTTAAACTATATATGTATAGACAATTATTTCATATGTAAGATGCAATCTCTACCGAACTTTTCGGCAGCATAACGGATCGAGTCTGCTTCCCTATAATAGTGCCAAGCTACTAGAAAGATCAGTCAGACAATAAAACCAATATAGAACATCAAGTCCCTAAAAATGATATAACAATATAGCATGCCAACATAGATTGGGTTTTCTGCTCACTCTACTCAATTCTGCCTGATTTTGTAAATTCCACCAAAATTCCTATTTAATTCATTTATGTCTACATTTGGCTATGTTAGAGTGCTATTTGTCTAGTTTCTAACCTTTTTGATCCTATCTCATTTTGATATATGTAGCTCAAGATATTTGAATTTTACCTCGGCCTATCCTACAACTAGCCAGAATTGCACTCCTAAAAGTAAAAATTCACTAAAAATAGGAATCTAAGTGAAATCATATGAAACTTATATCAATGTAAAGATAACAGGACAAATTTTATTTCCAACAAGTTTCATCGCATTTGCATAAGCAGAGCTTGAGTTATAAGCTCTGTAAGTTGACCCTTCTAGACTGACCTATTCTGGTCTAATTTGGATTTAAGGAAACTTCATCTAATCACTGGGAATAATTGGGATAAATCTAAATCTAAAATTTTTATGGGATGTTTCCCTATATGTTGGCTTTCAAACAAAGTTGGTTGCACTCAATTTAGAGTTTTGTAGGGTGAGTTACACCCTCACAAGTCATACTGCCCATAAGAGAACCTAGAATTTCAAGTTAAACTTCAAAAATTCATAATTCAATACAAATCCAATGGCCTTATATTTTACATGGTTGGAAAGCCCTACATGTCTAGTTTGAATAAAAATAGGTTCATTGAGTTTTGATGGCTAGATTTTGGTCTGTACAAGACAAACGTATGGATGTCGTAGGGTTTCACCCTAAATAGCTTCCTGCCACTTTCTAGTCTCAAATTTTTCCACTTCAACTTTAATTCAAACCCAAAGATATATATTAAAGCAACCAATAATCATCATCTATACTCAATATAACATCAAGAAGTAAAGGAAGAAAATGAAACCCCAAGCAACCCCTTTTCAAAGAAAACAAGAATAGAAGTTGAATTCTTACCTCTTTTTGGTGTAAACTTGCTAGATTTAGGTCTTAGGTTAAGGGTATCTTGTTGGGGCTTGGGTATATGGCGGAGAGGAGGTGAATAGTGGATGAATAGAATGAAAAAATAAAGTGGGGTTTGCTGTCTTGAAGAGGGTCGAAAATTACAAGGAGTGAGGAGGGATTTTGGTGGTTTGTTTAAAAAAGCTTGGAAGGTGATTGGTGGAGGAATTTGTGGTTGTTGAAGAGCCAAGTCTCTCCATTCCCTCATGATGCAAGTGGTGCCACTAATTAGAGGTAGGGTGGCTGAGTTTTCAGCCTTTCAATTTAGGTTTTGATTTGTGAAATTCTACTATTTCAATTCTAACAGTTTAAAATACCAAAATCTTACCGATTTCCTTTAAATCGGCATAACAATTTTGGAAAAATTCTATGAAGTCTTCTACACTCCTAATCTAATTCCCTCAAACCTAATTTCTCTAAATGATACTTAATTGCCCTTAAATAAATACTTAATTGAATTCTAATTAGTTTTAATTATTCGATAAAAACCGAACAACTTGGTTAAAAACGATAAGATTTTTTGGACGTTACACCATTTATACACATGAAAAGCAAAATATACAATTATTGGGAATAAAAAAGTAGATTTTGATTAGAGATTTTAGAAGATGCTATCAGTCCTTAGTCACTGTTGAGAGATGTTGCTACTGTTGAGGGATTCTTTGCCGACAATACTTTTTACTATTGAGGGATTTCTTTTGTTAGTTCTTCAACTTTTCTTTTTTGTCGTCTTCTCTTGAACTTCTACTTATGAGAGATTCTTTCAGAAGCTCTTTATTATTGAGTGTATGAGTCTTGTGTAATTACACCTTTATGTCAATTAGTCCAATTTTCCATAACAAATGTCCTTATTAGTCTGAAGATAATTGGTGGAACTGCATGCTTCCTCATCTTGAACGTTGCTGGGTTGTGGGGCCCGTACTGCCTTTAGCCTTTCTTTAAACTCTTTTTTCGAAGTGGTAGCTGCTAGTATTTCCATTATTTTTTATTTTTCTGCAAAGTAGGCAACTTCCTCTTCCCCTTATTTTTCAGTTAGGGGCATTTATTGGAAGTTCTTGACCCATTCTTCAATATTTTCTTTTTTAATCAGAGCAATTTTGAACTTGGACCACCATTTGACTCTTACTGATCTCGCTAGCTATAAAAGATAAATATCATATGAAAATTTTGCTATGGAAGAAATCCAAGCCATTAACCAGGTTATTCCTTAGTTAGCCACAAATGAGATTAATCTATATCCTTGAACAAAATTAGTTTTTCTTTTTAAATATTTATAAATGCTTTGAACTTCTGGTGGGAATATGGAGATAGATGGTCCAAAGTCAAAAAAACCATCTAATGAACCATTTTGAAAATTTGAGGGAGATCTCGTTTTTGAACTAGTTAAACTAGGTGTGCTGATAAGGTTTGTAATAAAACATATTGCACCAGGCTTTGAAAGAGATTTTGAGAGACGCAGTAGCACTTCTTCAAAATTCTTAGCATTGATGAATTCATCAAAGTAATTCTTGATCAGAGTAATCAATATATGAACATGAGAAGGATTCATAATAAAGGATAAGGAAATAAAAGTAGAAAGAGTTAGAGACTTACAATTTTGTAGAACTTCATCAGAGATTTTATTGAAACATAAAGTTTTCAAGGTACAAAGTTTTTCAAAAGTTCACAGCGAAAGAGAGTGTTTATGCCTGATTGCCCTCTGCCGAGTTCAATCGTGGAGCACTTCATTTATACGCATGAAAAGCAAAATATTCAATTATTGAGAGTTAAAAAGTAGATTTTGATTCGAGATTTCTGTACATGCTATAACAACCCCCACTTTCTTAAGTGGAGTATAATAGAAACTTTGAATAATTTCTCTTAGGTAGTATAGGAATTTCTTAGGTAGTGGTTTACCTCGACAATCCTCACACTCAAAAATATAAGGTAGCATAGCACTGCCGTTAAAAATATGGCACCGCCATATGTTAAAAATTAGGAAATGTCAAAAGTGCCCCTGTCAACTTTTGTTAATTGCAATCTTGCCCAGAAGTTTTAGAAATTGTACTTTAATCCCAAATGGATATTTCGACAATAACCAAAGAACTTTTCATAAAATGACCTTTATATCCTCATATTTGTAGAATTAACATAATGGGGTTTTAAATGGAGCAGAATCAAGTGATGGAACCATAGGAGTTTAAATCTCTGCTGATTGAGCCACGGAGGTAGTCGGATGTGAAATGACGGGGGGTGCCCCTAGACTTGCTCAATATTACAAAAATGCCATTAGTCAAGGAAAATAGAAAATAGAAAGGTTCTAAATTTGCAAAACGTTTAAGTTACATCGTTAATCGATTTATTCGATTTTATGGAGTTTGTAAAGTTAATTAAAAGTTAATTAGGAGTTGATTAGAAGTTAATTAGAAAGATTAGGATTAAGAAGAATTAAGATAGGAACATATAAAACCTCACAAAATCCTTCAAAACCGTTTTACTGATTTAAAGGAAATTGGTAGAATTTCAATACTTTAAATTGTCAGAATTGGATCAATGGAAATTGTACTGTGCGAACCCTAGGATGGATGGCCAAGATTTAGCCACCTCACCCATGTATGTGGTGCTACAAAATCTCCCCAAAAGTGGGCAGCTCTAGCAAAATTGAAGAAGGAGTAGGAATCTACCAATCATGCAACAACTTGCTTCAAAAGTCTTGAGATAATTCCTTCCTTCTCCCTTGGTAATTTCGGCCAGCGTAAGGAGCTAACCACTCTCCATTTCTCTTCCATACACACTTATCTCCACTCCATCTTTAACCTCTCTTCAAGTCTCATCAAGAGTTCTTCCATCTAAGACATCAAATCAACAAGAATTCAACTAAACAAGGTAGGAATCTAACTTCTCTTCTTGTTTGTATTGATTTGGGGCTATGTGGGGATCTTGTTTTTCTCATGATATTGATGTGATTTGGAGTGATTATGATGGTTTATGATTGAATTTGCATGTGTGTTGTGATTAGAATTGGAATTGGTATGAAAGAACTTGAAGAATAGAGAAAACTCAAGAAGCTGGTAGGTTTCTTTCTCGGTAGTCTGTACAGTGGAGTGTATGGCTCTACCTATAGCCATTTAAATTTCATGAACCTATTTTGATATGAAACTAGACATTCAGGGCTTTCCATACGTATATAATATAAGGTCATTGGATCAGTATAGAGGTAGTTATGAATTTTTGAAGTTTGACCTAAAAATCAGGACTTTCATCCGAGTAGTGTGAGTTGAGAAGGGTGTAACTCACCCTACACAACTTCAATTTGAGTGAATCCAATGTTTTTTGAAAGCTAACACATGACAGAACATCTGATAAAAATTTTAGAATCAAATTTGTTGCCTACTATCCCCGGTACATCAATGAATTCACCTTCAGTTCAATTTAGGTTAGAATAGGGTAGTCCAGTAGGGTCAAGTTTCGGAGCTTATATCTCGATTTATACTCATTCAAATGATATACAACTTATTTCATTTGAAAGCTTGCTCTGTGTTAGCTTTACATTGATATAAAATTCGCATCATTTCACCTATATTTCTATTTTTGGTGAATTTTCTCTTATAAGAGTGCAATCTTGGCTGGAAATAGGGTAGTCTAGAATAAAACACAAATAACTTGAATTAATATTGGAACTTGGAACTTGGCAAACAATGAACTAGATCGGATATACTTAATGTTGAAGTTGGAATTTAGTGAATAGAAAACTAGAATCGGGCATGATTAATGTTAGAATCTTGGAACTAAGGAAATAGAAAACTAGACTGGTAAAAATAATGTTGGAACATGGAACTTAGGGAACAATTATAAAAGTCCTAGAAGACCAATTAGGGATTAATGTCGAAAATTGGAATGACATAGCACATAAAACACTTTGAAACCGAAAGTCAAAAACAAGAATATAAAGCCTAAAATACTTAAACCCAGAAGTCAAGGATTTTCAATATAAACTCGAAAGTGGGTACTAGAATATGAAACTTTATACCCGAAATCCTGGAATTCGAGAAAACTAGAATGCTTTAAAACTCTTATATACGTAGTTCCAAAACTCGATTCAGAATCGATCTCAAAGATCGATTCTAAACATAGCCCCGGAGGTCGGGAATCAAAACATTAACCTTATATACATAACCCCAAAAGTCGAAACTTATATAATCTTGGAACTTGGACCCAATTCAATCTTGGAAATCGAACTCGGGAACATCAATAGAAGTTAAAAACTTGCAAGATAGATTAAGACTTAAGATTTTAAAACTTACACCTAACTACCTAAGCTTTGCTCATAAGACTTTGTTGTATGTGACAACTAATGGAGATATGATGTTCTATATTGGGTTTGCTATTTGATTAAAATTCCTGGTTGTCTGGCACTATTCACGGGGAAGCGGACTCGATCCGTTATGCTACCGAATTTTTGGTAGGAATTTGTGGGAACTTATGCTATGGGTGATTATGTTTTGAATATACTTGCATTTACATGTCATATTCATGTACGTCATGCATGCAAGCATAATTAGAATATGATATGAGAAGTGAGGTGTGAGACATATCCATGAATGCGCAAATCATCCGCATGCATGATAAGATATGGAAAGGAAAAGATAATAAGAACTTGCAAGAGGGATGTACCAAGCTACCATATGAGGCATGACATAGACCCAGCTAGCATGGGCTAGAGCGGTACTGTCTATGACTTGGGCTAGCCCTTGACCAGATTTAAAGGGAATAGACCGGTGTGAGGGTCCGGGAAAGTAAACTCGTCACTCATGTATAGGTACGAGCTCCGACCTGAAAAGCAGTATTACCCAGGGGTGAGAGAGGCCACTCACCTCCGGGGGACCAAGTATAGAAAGGCAAGATCAGGTTACAAGTTAAAGAAAAGATGAATTAAGTCAAGTGCACTTGCATTCAGTCAAGTACAAGCATCTTCATGTGCATCCCTAATTCTCTCATTATGTCATAATATTATTAAGATTCTTATTGAAGTATGTTACACTGTTCTTATTTCTATATCTGTCATATAATATGCCAAGTGGGTGCTAAAATATAATCCGCTCCGAGAAATATATTTTCAACTGAAAATAGAACCACTGCTTACTTATATGTGCTCATATTTTCATAAGAAATCGAAGTGGCTAGAATATTTATGATGGAACTGTATGAGTAATAGTTTGAGTTTACCTACTAAGAACCTTAAGTTCTCACTACCTACTTGTATGTTTTTCTTTTCTATAAATATTCCAGCACCTAAGTTGGAAATCAAGTACGAGGCAGAGTAATGGGACATTCACTGAGCAAGACTCAGGCGCAAACCAGACCAAGAGACTATTGAAGCTAGCTAGTGACTAGTCGAAAGCAAGTTCTGTGTATTATGTTAGTCACAATCTCTTTTAAATTGTAGTTATTTTATCATCTATGTATTAGAGACGACGAAGCTTACAAACTATTAGTTAGTAATAAAGTGTATAGTTAAAGGGCCATGTATTATATTTCCATATTTTAAATACTTCTTAGCACAGTGACAACCTTTTAATATAACTCCATGACTCGAGCATGGCTTATATGATAGAGGTTGTTACAAATGCTATCTATCCTTAGCCATTATTGAGAGGTGCTGCTACTGTTGAGGGATTCTTTGCCGACAAGGCTTTTTACTATTAAGGTATTCTTTTTGTTACTTCTTCAACTTTTCTTTTTTGTTGTCTTCTCTTGGACTTCTATTTATGACAGATTCTTTCGGAAGCATTTTATTATTGAGTGTACGAATCTTGTGTGATTGCACCTTTATGTCAATTAGTCCAATATTCCATAACAATCATCCTCATTAGTCTGAAGATAATTGGTGGAACTGGATGCTTCCCCATCTTGAATGTTGCTGGGTTGTGAGGTCCATACTGCCTTTAGCTTTTCTTTAAACTCTTCTTCTGAAGTGGCAGCGACTAGTATGTCCATTATTTTTAATTTTTCTACAAAGAAGGCAGCTTCTTTTTCCCCTTGTTTTTCAGCTAGGGAGATTTGCTGGAAGTTCTTGATCCATTCTTCAATATTTTATTTTCTGATTAGAGTAATATTGAACCTCGACCACAATTTGACTCTCACATATCTAACTAGATATAAAAGATCAATATCATATGAAAAATTTGATGCGAAAGAAATCCAAGCCATAACTAGGTTATTCCTTAGCTAGCCATAAATGAGATTAATCTATATCCTTGAACAAAATTAGTTTTTTCTTTCGAATATTTATAAATGCTTTGAGCTTCTGGTGGGAATATGGAGATAGATGGTCCAAAGTAAAAAAAAAACCATTTGATGAACCTTTTTGGAAATTTGAAGGAGATCCCATTTTTGAACTAGATAAACTAGGTACGCTGATAAGGTTTGTAATAAAACATATTGCACCAGGCTTCTTTATACTCATAATAGGTGTAGGTTTGAGGAGTGAATTGTCTTGAAAGAGATTTTTGAGAGACGTAGTAGCACTTCTTTAAAATTCTCAGCATTGAACAATTCATCAGAGTATTTCATGATTAGAGTAATCAGCATATGAATATGAGAAAGGTTCATAACAAAGGATAAGGTACTAAAAGTAGAAAGGTTCAGAGACTTACAATTTTGTAGAACTTCATCTGAGATTTTATTGAAACATAAAGTTTTGATGGTACAAAGCTTTTCAAAAGTTCACAGCAAAAGAGAATGTTTATGCCTGATTGTCCTCTATCGAGTCCAATCTCGGAGCAATTGATTTATACACATGTATAGCAAGATATACAATTATTGAGAGTCAAAAAGTAGATTTTGATTAGAGATTTTAACATATGCTAATTGTCCTTAGTGACTATTGAGAGATGCTGCTACTATTGAGGGATTCTTTGCCGACAATACTTTTTACTGTTGAGGGATTCCTTTTGTTATTCTTCAACTTTTGTTTTTTGTTGCCTTCTCCTGGACTTCTACTTACAAGAGATTCTTTCAGAAGCTCTTTATTATTGAGTGTATGAGTCTTGTGTAATTACACCTTTATGTCAATTAGTCTAATTTTCCATAAACAAATGTCCTTATTAATCTGAAGATAATTGGTGGAACTGCATGCTTCCCCATCTTGAACGTTGCTGGGTTGTGGGGCCCATACTGCCTTTAGCCTTTCTTTCAACTCTTCTTCCGAAGTGGCAGTGGCTAGTATTTCCATTATTTTTGATTTTTTTGCAAAGAAGGTAGCTTCCTTTTCCCCTTGGTTTTTAGCTAGGGAGATTTATTGGAAGTTCTTGATTCATTCTTCAATATTTTCTTTTCTGATCAGAGCAATATTGAACTTTGACCACCATTTGACTCTTACTGATCTAACTAGATATAGAAGATCAATATCATATGAAAATTTTGCTGTGAAAGAAATCCAAGCCATTAACCAAGTTATTCATTGGTTAGCCACAAATGAGATTAATCTATATCCTTGAACAAAATTAGGTTTTCATTTTAAATATTTATAAATGCTTTGAACTTCTGGTGGGAATATGGAGATAGATGGTCCAAAGTCAAAAAAACCATATGATGAACCACTTTGAAAATTTGAGGGAGATCTCATTTTTGAACTAGATAAACTAGGTGTGCTGATAAGGTTTGTAATAAAACATATTGCACCAGGCTTCTTTGTGATCACAATAGGTGTGGGTTTGAGGAGTGAATTGTCTTGAAAGAGATTTTGAGAGACGCAGCAGCACTTCTTCAAAATTCTCAACATTGAATACTCCATCAAAGTAATTCATGATCAGAGTAACCAACATATAAATGTGAGAAGGATTCATAATAAAGGATAAGGAAATAAAAGTAGAAATAGTTAGAGACTTACAATTTTTGTAGAACTTCGTTAGAGTTTTTATTCAAACATATAGTTTTCAAGGTACAAAGTTTTTCAAAAGTTCACAAGAACGAGAATGTTTATGCCTAATTGCCCTTTGCCAAGTTCAATCTTGGAGCAGTTCATTTATACACATAAAAAGCAAAATATACAATTATTGACAGTCAAAAAGTAGATTTTGATTTGAGATTTTTGGAGACGCTATCTGTCCTTAGCCATTGTTGAGAGATGCTACTGCTATTGAGGGATTCTTTGCCGACAATACTTTTTACGGTTGAGGTATTCCTTTTGTTAGTTCCTTAACTTTTCTTTTTTATTGTCTTCTCTTAGACTTCTACTTATGAGAGATTCTTTCAGAAGCTTTTTATTATTGAGTGTACAAGTCTTGTGTAATTACACCTTTATGTCAATCAGTCTAATAATCCATAACAATCATCCTCATTAGTCTGAAGATAACTGATGGAACTGCATGCTTCCCCATCTTGAACGTTGCTGGGTTGTGGGGTCCGCACTGCCTTTAGCCTTTCTTTAAACTCTTTTTCTGAAGTGGCAGCAGCTAGTATGTCCATTATTTTTTATTTTTCTGCAAAGAAGGCAACTTCCTTTTCCCCCTATTTTTCAGTTGGGGAGATTTGCTGGATGTTCTTGATCCATTCTTCAATACTTTCTTTTCAGATCAGAGTAATATTGAACCTCGACCACCATTTGACTCCTACTAATCTAGCTAGATATGAAAGATCAATATCATATGAAAATTTTGCTGTGGAAGAAATCCAAGCCATTAACTAGGTTATTCCTTTGCTAGCCACAAATGAGATAAATCTATATCCTTGAACAAAATGAGTTTTTTTTTTTTAAATATTTATAAATACTTTTAACTTCTGGTGGGAATTTGGAGATAGACGGTCCAAAGTCAAAAAACCATCTGATGAACCATTTTGGAAATTTAATGGAGATCCCATTTTTGAACTAGATAAACCAGGTGTGTTGATAAGGTTTGTAATAAAACAAATTGTACTAAGCTTCTTTATAATCGTAATAGGTGTAGGTTTGAGGTGTGAATTGTCTTGAAATAGACTTTGAGAGATGCAGCAGTATTTCTTAAAAATTCTGAGCATTGAATAATTCATCTGAGTAATTCATGATCAGAGTAATCAGCATAGGAACATGAGAAGGATTCATAATAAAGGATAAGGAAATAAAAGTAGAAAGAGTCAAAGACTTACAATTTTGTAGAACTTCGTCAGAGATTTTATTGAAATATAAAGTTTTCAAGGTACAACGTTTTTCAAAAGTTCAAAACAAGAGAGAATGTTTATGCCTGATTGCCCTCTGCCGAGTTCAACCTTGGAGCAATTCATTTATACACATGAAAAGAAAAATATACAATTATTGAGAATCGAAAAGCAAATTTTGATTAGAGATTGCAACAGATGCTATATGTCCTTAGTCACTATTGAGAGATGTTGCTATTATTGAGAAATTCTTTGCCAACAATACTTGTTGCTGCTGTAACGCCCTACTTAATAGCATACTATGCTTAAGTCATTTTATGGCATTACTAGTTGTTACTCTTATCTAACAAAAGTTCTTATCTTTGAAATTAGCGTAATATACGAAAATAGTATATAATTCTTTTCTTGTAAAACCTTTATGCTTGAAAACTGAGTCTTTAAGCGCTTACTTACTTGTATACCTATGAACGTTGTTCTTCATATCATTGAGTTACTAATAAGACATATGACAAAATGGATGCAACATAACACATACATTAAGTCAAGAATGTAATCATAGATAATCAAGGTCATCATTACATTTAATAAGTATCACATATGTAATAGGTGAAATTAAGCAACATGACTTCCGGCATGCTCTTAATTACATATAAACTGCCCAACTAGGGCTCTTAAGAAAATCAAAATACTATGCTACTATCTCAATCCTCCTTAGCTAGGTGAAGAAACATGGCAGCTCCTCGTCTTATCCAGTCAGGTACTGACGTGATTGCCGAACTCACTCAAATTAATCAGGCTATAAAGAAAAACTTGCAATATAGAGCAACCTGAATCGTTTCCCAAGGAATTTGCAATGAACCAATTTGCTCAATCGGAATTAGCACAATACAGAATTAACAACAGAAAGGAGAACTCGGGGGGGGGGTTTGTTCAATTAACAGATAATAGATAGTAGATGAAAAATACGAAATTAACAATTCAAAAGCAACCAACCCAGACTTGAGTTCCTAAAATCCGTCATTGGACAATGAATCACTGAATTCGTGGTTGATCCTAAACAAATCGGAATCCTTGCATTCATTTAGAAAAACGAATCTACTAGGCGATCACCTAGCATTTTATCTGAAACTCGGCGTGTTCACTCATTCAACGTACAGTGCTCACTTAAACCCGTTCCGATTTTAAGCGCTTTCGATTAATCAACCTAAATGTAAATCTAACATTCAACACCCCTTCCCTTAAGTTATACAGAATCGAAATACAGAAGGGAAAAGAAAAGAACAAACTCAATATGAAGCAAAAACGTCCTCTGGATTGAAGGCAGAAACTCAATTCATGGGTTGGTCGATTAGTGCCTTAACCAACCATGGTAGAACAAAAACCAAAAATAAAGAAAGAAAGGTTGAATGTACTGAACATCCGAAATACAGAACTTGGAATCCCTAAAAAAAATGAAAAGTTCCTCCCAAGTATATCCGCCTTTTGTCCCTTTGTTTTCCAACTCTTAAAAGCAAAAAAAATAAACCTGTTCAAAAGACAAGAACCGGACCGAACAAAAAAACTGAAAACTAATGGCTTTGGTCCCTTGCAATTTGGACGCTTAATTAACTAAACTTTGCTCCAGCATTTCATGACTGCCTTGTTGTCCGAATTTGGCCTTTAATTGGGAACCTGAAACAAAATTTATAATTAATTCCACTTAAAAGCCCAAAATCCAATTTAGACCAAAAACCAATATTTACACACTAAATTGCCCCATGATCATTATTCAATTGCAGAAATAAAGTGTGATAAAAAATCAATTATCAGGTACCGTCAGAAATGCTACCATGGATGCCATCAACTCCATCTGAAAATAACATAGAAACGTAGGAGTGAGAAATACAAGATTTCTTAGTAGGATCGCGACTAGACAAACATTGTGTCATCGTCACCGTCCCAGCCACTTTGGCTTTAATTATACAAACAGTGGACAGATATAAGTTCAATTTTAATGATTTTAAAAACTTAAACCCCGAAGCGGGTTGCTTTTAAACTTAACATCATAACTACATCATCATAACTCATACATACTAAAGCATAGAATAAACATTCATAATGCAAATAGACAATATAAATACATGCACACACATGCATCATCACAGATTTAACCATGGTTATATTTGACTTTACTTTCATTTTTAGCACATGCTTAACATTCTTTACTTTTCTTTGAAATAGACTGCTTTTGGGCATAAGCTCATTTCGTGACCATCGTCGCACAGTACTAACCAAATCAGACTAAGCAGATATTGGTTACCTCTAAGTTGGAGGGTCCTCCATGTCACCCTTGCCTCCCTCATAGAGGTTCCTTGTGGATCGCCGTCTCTTACTTCCCAGAAGTGATCGAGGGGTCATGTCCCATTCTTTCAGTTCTTATCATTATACTTTACATGCATAGTTCTTCTTTGACTAGACATATGCAATGATATGACTAAGTCCATAATTTTGACGGAAATTCGGCAGCATAATGGCTAGACTAGAGCTTCCCCAAAATGCCAATCATCAACTTTCAACCAATAGTTCATCATATCTATATCATATCATCATACTTATCATTCAATCATGAGATAGAGTTCAATCAAACTTGTCATTCATCATGTCAAATGGCATCATACATTCATACCCTAAAGGGGGTTCATAATTGTGTTATTCTTTGTGAAGAATATTATGAATCATCACATAATTTCTCATGGTTACCTATGAGAGAATCACATAGTTAAGATGTATGTATGTGGTCTTTTAGTTACTTAGTTCTCATATGAAATTATCCTTTACTTGAGCTTACGTCTTATAGAACACTTGTTCAATTTAATTAAGTTAAATGATTGTTTCCTTCCTTTGAAATAGTTCACTTAGTGGTTCCTGTAACATCCCTCCACTTTCTTAAGTGGAGTATAATAAAAACTTTGAATTATTTCTCTTAGGCAGTGTGGGAATTTCTCAGGCAGTGGTATACCCCACCAATCCTAACACTCAGAAATATAGGGTAGTATAACACTGCCGTTAAAAATATGGCACTGCCATATGCTAAAAATAAAGAAATGACAAAAGTACCCCTATCAACTTTTATTAACTGCAATCTTGCCCAAAAGTTTTAGAAATTGTACTTTAAACCCAGGTGGATATTTCCACAATAACCCTAGAACTTTTCATAAAATGACCTTTATATCCCCACATCGGTAAAATTAACAGAATGGGGTTTTAAACGAAGCAGAATCAGGTGGTGAAACTGTAGAAGTTTAAATCTCTACCGATTAGGCCACGGAGGCAGTCTGGTATGAAATGACATGGGGTGCCCCTGGACTTGCTCAAAATTATGGATATGCCATTCCCCATGGAAAATAGAAAATAGAACAGCTCTAAATTTGCAAGAATGATTATTTCACTTTAACAAGCAATTTATTCGATCTTATTAATTAAGTAGGGTTAATTAGAAGTTAATTAGATGTTAATTAGAGGGATTAGGCTTAGGAACAATTAGAATAGAGATATAGAAATTCTGTCGGAGTCATTTAGTAAAGTTTTGCCGATTTGAAGAAAATCGGCGAAGATTCGATATTTTAAACCGCCATAACCAAACCAGTAGAATTTTCTACTGGAAACCCTCACTTAAGTGGCTGAAATTCAGCCACCCCTACTACATATGAATGGCGCCAAGTGTTGCTCAAGATAGTGGAGAAACTTGGCCTCACCTCCACCGGATTTTTATCGTTTTTCGCCTAGATTGTTCGATTTTCATCGAATAATTGGGATTAATTAGGATTTGATTAAACATTCACTTAAAGCCAATTAAATGTGATTTAGAAATATTAGACTTGATGGAATTAGATTAGAACCATAGGAAACCTCATAGGACTTTTCTAAAACTATTTTACCGATTTGAAGGAAATCGGTAGAATTTCGGTATTTTAAACTGTCGGAATTGGACCAATAGAAATTTTTCTATGAGTGCCCAAGGATCAATGGCTAGCATTTAGCCAAACCACCCCTCATGTGGCGCCTTGATCAGCCATTGAGGGAGGGAAGCTAAGCAAAATTAGATGATGAAGTGAAATCCACCAATCATCATGCATCTTGCTTCCAAAAATCTCCACCTTTTCTTTTCTTCTCTCCTTGTCATTTTCGGCCTCCCCACAAGTGGTGCAAGCCAACCCTCATTTTCCCACTTTCCTTCATCTTCTTCCACTTCCTCTCATCCCCAAGCTTAAGCCCCAACCATCAACTTCACTCCAAGATCAAGTTCCATCAAGATTTCACACCACCAAGGTAGGAATCTCAACTTTCTCCTTTTCTTTGAATTGGGGCTACCTAGGGTCCCTTGTTCGTCAATGATTCTACTGTTATCTTGAGTGCTGATGATGAATTAAGGTTGGTTTAAGGTGCATATGTGAGTTTGAATTGAAGATTGGATGGATTGATTGAAGGAAAACATGAATTCAAGAAGAATTCAAGAAGCTGTTAGGGTTTTCCCCTCAATGGTCCGTATGGCAGAGTGTACGGCTCCGTCTACAACAATTTAAATTTGATGAATCCATTTTTATATGAAACTAGACATTCAGAGCTTTCCATACATATAAAATATAAGGTCATTGGATAAGTATAGGATTAGTTATGAATTTTTGAAGTTTAATCTAGAAATCTAGATTCTTATCTGGGCAGTATAAGTTAAGAAGGCTATAACTCACACTACACAACTCCAAATTGAGTGAACCTAAAATTTTTGAAAGCTAACATGCAAGGCAACATACCATAAAAATTTTAGAACTATATTCATTGCCATCTATTCCCAGCACACCAATGAAGTTGACTTAAGTTTAAACTGGGCTAAAATAGGGTAGTCCAGTAGTGTTAAGTTTCGGGACTCATAACTCAAAATATACTCATGAAAATGACATGAAACTTAATTCATTTAAAAGCTTGTTCTATTAGCTTTAATTTGATTAAATTTTGTACGATTTCACCTAGATTCCTATTCTTAGTGAATTTTCACTTATAAGAGCATAATTCTGGCTAAGAACATGACAGCCTGAGGAAAAATACTTATATATTGAGTTATACAAATCAAAATGAGATGGAACCAAAAAGGTTGGAAACTAGATACATAAGGCTATGACATATCCAAAAACTTAAATGAGTTGGATTGGAATAAGGGTGGAGTATACCAAACTCAGGCAGAACAGGGGAGAATAAACCGAAAACTCTATCGATGCTTGAATTGAAATTGATGAATGATGCTATGAATATATGTCATATATTTGCTAGCCCATATTAAATTGCAAGTTTGTACAATTGTACTAGTTGTCTGGCACTATTCACGGGGAAGCGAACTCGATCCGTTATGCTGCCGAAGTTTCGGCAGGAATTTATGAGAACTTATGCTATGTGTGATTATGCCTTGAATATATTTATATTTATATGTCATGTTCATATACGTCATGCATGTAAGCATAATTAGAATATGATATGAGAAGTAAGGTAAGAGACATATCCATGAATGCTCAAAGCATCCGCATGCATGATAAGATATGGAAAGGAAAGGTTAATAAGAACTTGCAAAGGGGACGTACCATGCTACCACGTGAGGCATGGCATAGACCCAGTTAGCGTGGGCCAGGGTGGTATTGTCTAAGACTTGGGCCAGCCCTTGACCAGTTTTAAGGGGAATAGATCGATATGAGGGTCAGGAAAAGTAAACCCATCACTCATGTATAGGTACGAGCTCGGACCTGAAAAGCAGGCTATTACCCAGGGGTGAGAGAGGCCAGTCACCTCCAGGGGACCAAGTGTAACATCCCCATTTTTACCTAAGTTAATTAGCTCGACGTTCCCGGCTAATTAGAGGGATTAGCGATTAATTGAGAACTAATCGGCTAATCTCGAGAGCAAGGGCTTAGTAAATCAAAGGCAAGTCAACAATTGAAGCTTAATGCATTAAAAGTTACAATTAAAAGCCTAATTGCCCAATCCTTATTAATTCATGACTTAAAACATAAAATCAAGGTGATCTAACCTAATTAACTAAGAGCACATAAGCATCACATCTTAATCACATGAAAACTAATCCTCATATCTTCTTTACATAATTAACGAGGAAAAATCCTTTTCGATAAAAATGTGTTAATGGCATAATTAAACCAATTGAATTAATTAACATTTAGATAAGTATAACAATTATAAAGATGTAGAAACTTCCCTTTAATTATTGTTTAAAAGTTTGGTCAAAGCAAGAGCCACATCTAACCATTCAATTGCCTTCTCATCATACACCACTAGATCAAGAGTCCATGTTAATAGAACCCTTAAGTCATGACAAGAGTTGTACTCTCCTTCATCAAGATTGTGACACTTGGAGTGATCACAATCATCCAATGCCAATCCAAAGGTAGCTCATGCTTTTAACCAATTGACAAAAACACCACAAAGCCTTTCACCCAAGTACCAAGACTCAAAGGAAACACAACACTCCCTTTTGCCCCATGGTTTTTCCCACTCCTTAGCTTGTGTAAGAAGCCAAAGTCACCTCACTTTCCTCCCTCCTTATGCGCCACCTTCAGCCCTCCCTCTCTCCTCCATTCATTTTTCATTTCCTCTCTCAAGAATACACACAAAGCTCCACCTCTCTCTAAACCTCTCTTTGTTCTTCCTACTCTTCTTCTTGTTCTTCTTGTTTTCCTACCCTAAGTCCTCACTTTTCTACCACCATCACCCTCATCTCCTATCACCGCACTCACCATCCCTTCAAGGACTACCATTTTTGGTCCTTGGAGAAACTAAGCCACTCATACACAAGCCCCAATATCAAGCTCAAGAGAAAGGAGGCCATCTCCAACCACTTCATCTTCCAAGCTTCCAAGAAAAAACTCATTTGGTAGTGACTCTAACCTACTCTTTTTCATGTATTCTTCAAGCTCTAGATCTCCTAAGCTCTACATAGCTAGGTGGTTTTAGGACTTGCTTCAAGGTCTTATGACCATTTCTTGCTCTATGAGTTCTCTTGTCTTGTTGAAAAATGTTATCTTGAAATGAGAATATGTGGCTTGATGGTTTTATGTATCTTGCTCTATTTTGTGGTAAAACACTGATTTGGTGACTGAAACTTTGGATAAGGTAATGAGATAAAACATAAAAATGGTGATTTAAAGTGGTATAGCAACATTCCCACAAGTTTATTATGTAAAACTTAAAAACGGGTTAATCTGGAATTCTAGCAGTCTGTAAGGCGTTCGGTATATTTATTTCTAAAAAACTCAAAATGAAATGAAACTAATTTTTTGTGAAATTAGACTCAAAGAGATTTTCATACATATAAAATATGCGAGATTTGGCCTTAAGATGAGAGAGATGGGTTTCTGTCCGGGCAGTAGGTAATAAAACATGCATAACTCAAGCTATACATAACATTTTTGAGTGGGACCAATTTTTTTAGAAAGCTAAGACATAGGGTAACATCCCCATAAAACAGTTTTGTCAGATTCCTTGTGAGGAGTTCACAGTAAATGTTAAAAGTCACTGACCCGAGATGAACTTTCAAATCTGAACAGTCAGAATAAAATATGCATAACTCAAGCTACAAAATGAATTTTTGAGTGGGGTTTCTTTTTTTTGAAAATAGACTCAGAGAAGTGTAAGCATACTAAAATTCGAAATAAAAGAATAAAAGATGAAATTATGGTGAATTTTTGAAGTTACTGCCCCACTGTAAAAGTAAAACTGGTTAGGGTAAAAGTTAAAGGTTAATGAAGAATAAGTTTAAGACATTAATACCCTTATACTAAGTATTAGAAAACCTTCATAACTCAACTTAAAAAGTATCAAAAAGTATGTTAGATAAAATTGGCCCTACAGCAATTAAAAGAGGACATCCAAGAGGTAACCTAAATTAAAAGCTTGCACCAAATTTACTAAGCTAAGCTCATAAAACTTTGCTTGAGAATGTGCCTATGTTTATGTTGCAAGCATGATGTTATGATGATGATGATATGATGATGATGATATGATATGATACTGTGATACTGGTATTCTGTTTGGCAAAATTTTGGGAAGCTTCAGTCTAGCCGTTATGCTGCCGAAATTTTGTAGAAATTGTGGACTTAGAAATATCTTGCATCATAAGTTTAATAAGAAAAGATTCAATAAAGTGTGTGATCCTTCAAAAGGGAAGGTGACCTAATTTTAAGTTCCCCTCACCCACGACTCACATGAAGCATGGCATGACCCAGCTAGTGTGAGTATAGGGGATAGGGCTTACATGAGGCATGGCATGACCCAGCTAGTATAAGTACCAAAATTTTATAGTGGCGACGGCCACGGTATGAGCTCATTACCACTTATGTTTAGTGGGTGGAAAGAAAGGACTTAAGATAAGTCAAATTAAGGAAAGAAAGGGACTTCGGTCCGACCCAAGTAAAGAATGCAACTTTCAACATGTTGATGTATGTTATGAATAGCCGTATAAGCTTTTATGTATTCCATGATGTTGTTACTACAACGAGGATAAGTACAAAAAAAAGAATCCACTTCGGGTAGTAATGTTTTCGAAAATCAAATAATTGAACCTATTGAATGCCCACAGTTTTCATTTAAAAACCGAAGTGGCTGGGATGATGACGATGACACCTGTGTGTCAGGGTCGAGTCCTACTGAGAAATCTTATTTCTCATCCTAGTTGTTTTTCCGTCTCGTCACCAGATACTCATGGAGCATCACGTGGCATGGAGCATGGAGCCTCCCCACCATGAGTGGGCCTATGATGAGGGCGCCCATGCTATTGTGGCCACGACCACCACGATAGTCCGCACATACTTCTACCTGGGTCGAGCTTTTGAGCAGGAGGAGCCAGAGATCCCGCTTGCCCCTGCAGACGTATCATCGGCACACCTTGGACAGCCGCTGGGTCCTTGGGATTTCCCGCCCGAACCATTGCCCGAGATCAAGATGGAGCCTATGTCTCCAGGTCTACCGTGGCGAGCGTGCCCGCCCTCGCCGAAGTCCCCGTGATCGAAGTGAGTTCGACCGCTACTCTTTGCCGCAGCCGCCACGGCGCTCCCGAGTACCATCCCGCCACGCGTCAGGAGGATCCTGCGAGGAACGTTCTTCGATCGCCAGCTATACTCCTGGCCGTCGCATTGGTCGCGTAGAGGTCAACAGCCGGCACCCTCGCATCATCCATACTCCTCATGTTCCCCGAGGCCGAGCAGCGAGGGGGACCAGGCATTCAAGGACCTGAGTCCGTTCGATGGAAGGGCATGGAAGGGGCAGAGAAGCCAGTATATGTCTACGTGGGCCTATCCCATTATTGCTCCTTACCTGTTGTATTTCATTTTGTATTAGACCTTGTCAGACTTGTACTTTTGATATTTTGGGGCCATGGCCTGACCATGAGTTCCCTTTTGTGTATTCGTTGGATATTATGAGGATAATTATAATTATGTGGTTGATGTCGTAATTTGAATGCATTATGATTTATCTCTTGTTCCTTCCTTTTATACCGAAATCTTTGCGATACGCTCGTTTACCACTATCTTCTCGCGCAAGGCTTTACTTTCCAAAAGCGACGACATATTTCAAAAAAAAAAAAATTTTACTGTATTTTCCACGTAATTTAATTTCAAGTGAAGTTTAGTTTTCCACGAGCATAAGTAACAACTAATAAAACGCCGTAATACGACTTAAGCGTAATATGGATTTATTAGGGTGTTACACCAAGTACAGAAAAGAGCAAAATCAAGTTGCAGGTTAAAGAAAGATACGAATTAATTAAGTGCACTTGCAGACAGACAAGTACAAGCATCTTTATGTGCATATTCAATTTTCCCATTAAGTCATAATGTTATTAAGATTCTTGTTGAAGCATATTGCACCATACGTATTTCTATGTTTGTCATATAATATGGCAAGTGGTTATTAAAACATAATCTGCTTCGAGAAAGATGTTTTCCACTTAAAATTGAACCATTGTTTGCATATAAGTGCTCATATTTTCATAATAAATCGAAGCGGCTGGAATGTTTGTGATGGCACTATATGAGAATAATTCATGTTTACCTACTGAGAATCTTAGGTTCTTACTGCCTGCTTGTATGTTTTTCTTTTCCGTAAATATTCCAGCACCTAAGTTGGAAATCAAGTGCGAAACAGAGTACTAGGACATTTTCTAAAGAAGTTTCGGGCGCAAGTCAGACTAAGCAACTATTGGAGCTAGCTAGCGACTAGTCAAAAGCAAGTTCTGTGTATTATGTTAATCACAATTTCTTTTAAAATTGTAATTATTTTATCCCCTATGTATCAAATACGACGAAGTTTATGAACTATTAGTTAGTAATAAAGTGTGCAATTAAAGGGCCATGTATTATATTTTCCGTATTTTAAAGCTTTCTTACCATAATGACGCCCCTTTAATATAACTTCATGACTCGAGTATGGCTTATATAATAAAGGGTGTTACATTTATTGGTATCAGAGCATGGTTCATCCTGTATAGGCCCGTGGATAGACTGATTATGCTTCTGATGCATACTCTGAGAATCTAGATATACCATGCTTTAGGTCCTCACATGAAGAGGACGTAGAAATATTATGCATGGTAGCCTTGTTGTAAGTGTTGTGGACTACCTGTTGCACTTGACTGAATATTGAGTCTGATCACTTCAATATAAGGTTTTGTGTAAGCAGAGACTATGACACCTTGCAAGCTTATTAGGAATCTTCTAAACATAAATATTAGGGATGAGACTCCCAGGAAGTAGCAATGGCAATAGGAGGTAGACGACTGAGCAAGTCAAAGGGTATAGTGAATTGGGGCTCTGCTTAAGAAAATCATGTTGGACGGTTTTGCATTGACCTAGTAAATCTGGTCATAGCCAAGAAGGATCGTCTCCCAAGTGCTACCGGGTAGCCGAAAATTTAAGTCATCAAAGGTAGGATCTTAGTTGGTAATGAGTGGAGCAAGAATCTTTTTTACTCTGACGACGCTTATTCTAAGCTTCATCTGCAACCACCTAATCCAAGCTATCTTCTTTAGATTGAATCTAGGAATTTTCTTGCCTGGTGTAGTAGACCTAATTCTCAACAAGAGTAAAGTAATTATCCGCTGATGGGGTTATCTTGAGTGGCGCTGATGGTACCCTTATTTTCTTTGTAAGTAAGATTCTCTCGAAAGTACTTCACCGGCAAATTCAGTCAATGGTTTTTAATTTGGAGTATGGTAATGCCATATCAGAAATACCCGATCCTTCATTGCGAAGTTTGAAGTATGGACAGATGAGGCAAAGTTTTAGAAAAGGGAATTAAGGTTAGGAGTCTCAGTTAGGTATAAGGGAAAACCTTTTTAAGACTCAATTCAGAGGTTAAAATGGTTTTCTTTTTTGAGCGCTTGTAAAACTGAGGAGTATTAAGCAGGATCTCAACCTCAAGGGAAAATATTAACAAATTTTGAAGAAATTCATCTAATTATACATTATATCAGAGTAGAGGCGCGGTTATTCACAGTACAAAAATGAAGTAAAGCTACATGAATAACCCGAAAGCATCCTTTAAAGCAAGGGCAAGATATTTCCTACTAACTAGAAGTAGGAACACTTTCAGACTAGGGCAACACATGAAGCAAGCTTGGTATTTCTTATCCATTAAGGGTAAAGGAGGTATCGGGAGATCGGGTTACATTGGAACTCTATCAATCTTAGTCATCACAAGCACCACATGATGCGACTATTTTCAACATTAGTAGAGAGATAGCAGTAGTATAGGAGGTCATAACGAGCTAAGACCAAGATAAGCTTCTACACAAATAATAAGACATTACAAGAAGAAAGAAAGAGGCAGTCTTGATTTTCGAGTGGCCTATTACCCAGTATGAAATTATGGTACAAACGAGAGTTTGTAGTAGGTAACAAACTAGGCGGTCTTTTCACCAGTAAAGAGTGCAACCAATCTGATGCACCCTAGACAAAATTGGGGGATGCACCAATATGAAATTAAAAGATTTGGAAATATGTCCTATGTTGGTTAAGGTTACAATACAAGATTGGGGGAAGTCCGTTAAGTATTCATACTCACAGCTAGATTAGGTATGTGCATAGCAGCGTTAACGTACCGAATCCCATTAGTACCCTATGGCTAAGTATGCTTGGACAAGAGTAATACTGAGATGGGTGACCATCTGGGAAGTCTTAGTGTTGTAACCTCAATAGGGAGACAAGACTATTAATTCTTTCTCTCACATTGGGTAGTTGCACTTGGGTACAAGATAGTGCAATAAATAGTAAAAAAGTTCAGTAATGAGAGTGATATGAAATTTGACCACTAAGACTGATATGCATTGTATGGAGGCTAACCATCGATGAGGCCGATAACTTTGGGAACCACAAGACTTCTTAAGTTAGCATTAAAAGACTCGGAGGGATAGATATCAACATATCAAACGAGGGACCTACATGTTATTAAGATGAAGAGGATAGGCAAGGTAGGATCTTTGCAAATCAATAAGGAGGCAAAGCTGCTATTTCCTCTTTCTCCCATTGAGTTGATCTTGTTTTGGGAAAATAAACTCATGAGGAGCACTAAGAGTTTTCATAGAAAAGACAATATGAGACCTTTCTAACACGCATTGAGATACAAAATAAAGCTTATAAAGAAGAAGAAATTCTAAGGCGAAGCTCCTACCTATAATTCCAAAGGGGAACTTTTTAAGCCTTCATAAGGGTCATGCATATGAAGTAGTAGTATAGTCAATTGAGAATGCCGAGAATGGTTGGATTCATGGAATCGTACTATGATAACTCTAACTAAAGAAACAGGAGGGAATGTCCCAACTACCCCATGTATAGAGACACCTATGCTATAGATCCAATATAAATGCAACGCACTTCTTGATGATTAGTACAAGATTTTCTTAAAAGTCAAGTAACAAAGGACACTCATCATTAGATAAGTTGGACTCTACTTGTGACCTTTGGTATTCGATAACTCAAGCTGAGCCATAACTTTAAGAAGATTTCACAAGGAAATTTCCTAGCATAACCTCATGACTTGTTAGCCATATGTTAATTGCAGTAGAGCAAGGAAGCATGCCCCACGTCATTTGGGAGTTAGTAGACAAAAGTAGCCAACCATGCTAAACAACATGATTATAGAGTTGTTGCGAAGGATAATTATAGGTCAAGATCACCATTCAAGATCTAAGGAAGAGTATGACCCTACAAGTGGGGTTTAACAGAAAGAGCTTCTACATATGATCAAGGGTGATTACGTAAGTAGAAATTCTTAAAATAGAGAAACCAGCTTCCCAGCATCGAATATAGCTACTATGACTACCACATATCGAAGTTAATTATTGCTATAAGTGATAACAGTAGAACTCACAAGGCTGCCCGAAGTGATAAAGAAGGCAAATACCCTTTTGAGGAACTCAGAATTGGGTCAAAGTGTTATATTTAGGGTGTTATTGGGGTAAATACTTTAATATTGTCGTCGTAATCATGACATGCTGACGTCGAACATGGTGACAGTTGGTAGCCTTTAAAACCACGAATCTTCATGAATCGATATTTGGAATCTTGAGCACGCACAACAAAAAGTTTAATGGCAACTACTATGCAAAGTAGTTGGGCACAAAAACAAAGAAGATGAAAAAAAAAAGTCTCCAATAAATTGGATGCTGGTTTAGGCATCATAAAAACTAGACAAATCCGAGCACCAACATACTTCTTAAGGATCCTTTGTACTTATTGAGACAGTATCTCATAGCTAGTAGCAAACAACACCGCGAGAAGGAGCGCTTTTGTAGGATAAGAGATTTCTCCTCAACCGTTCTTAGCCATGGAATTTTGGGGACAAAATTCTTTTAAGGAGGGTAGAATGTAACATCCCCCCACTTTCTTAAGTGGAATATAATAAAAAAAACTTTGAATTATTTCTCTTAGGTAGTGTGGGAATTATACCCTGACAATCCTTACATTTAGAAATATAAGGTAGTATAACACTGCCGTTAAAAATATGGCACTGCCATATGCTAAAAATTAAGAAATGACGAAAGTGCCCCTATCAACTTTTGTTAACTGCAATCTTGCCCAAAAGTTTTAGAAATTGTACTTTAACCCCAAGTGGATATTTCCACAATAACCCTAGAACTTTTCATAAAATGACTTTTATGTCCCCACATCGGTAGAATTAGAAGAATGGGGTTTTAAACGAAGCAGAATCACGTTGTGAAACCGTAGAAGTTTAAATCTCTATTGATTGGGCCAAAAAGGTTGGAAACTAGATACATAAGGCTATGACATATCCAAAAACTTAAATGAGTTGGATTGGAATAAGGGTGGAGTATACCAAACTCAGGCAGAACAGGGGAGAATAAACTGAAAACTCTATCGATGCTTGAATTGAAATTGATGAATGATGCTATGAATATATGTCATATATTTGCTGGCCCATATTGAATTGCAAGTTTGTACAATTGTACTGGTTGTCTGGCACTATTCATGGGGAAGCAGACTCGATCCGTTATGTTGCCAAATTTTCGGCAGGAATTTATGAGAACTTATGCTATGGGTGATTATGCCTTGAATGTATTTATATTTATATGTCATGTTCATATACGCCATGTATGCAAGCATAATTAGAATATGATATGAGAAGTAAGGTAAGAGACATATCCATGAATGCTCAAAGCATCTGCATGCATGATAAGATATGGAAAGGAAAGGATAATAAGAACTTGCAAACGGGACGTACCAAGCTACCACATGAGGCATGGCATAGACCCAGTTAGCATGGGCCAGAGCGGTATTGTCTAAGACTTGGGCCAGCCCTTGACTAGATTTAAGGGGAATAGATCGGTGTGAGGGTCGGGAAAAGTAAACCCATCACTCATGTATAGGTACGAGCTCAGACCTGAAAAGCAGCCTGTTACCCAGGGCAAGAAAGGCCAATCACGTCCGGGGGACCAAGTACAAAAAAGAGCAAGATCAAGTTGCAAGTTAAAGAAAGATATGAATTAAGTCGAGTGCACTTGCATACAGACAAGTACAAGCATCTTTATGTGCATCTTCAATTATCCCATTAAGTCATAATGTTATTAAGATTCTTGTTGAAGCACATTGCACCATACGTATTTCTATGTTTGTCATATAATATGGCAAGTAGTTGTTAAAACATAAACCGCTTTGAGAAAGATGTTTTCCACTTAAAATTGAACCATTGTTTGCGTATAAGTGCTCATATTTTTATAATAAATCGAAGCAGTTGGAATATTTATGATGGCACTGTATGAGAATAATTCATGTTTACCTACTGAGAACTTTAGGTTCTCACTGCCTACTTGTATGTTTTTTTTTTTTCGTAAATATTCCAACACCTAAGTTGGAAATCAAGTGCGAGACAGAGTACTGGGACATTTTCTGAGGAAGATTCGGGCGCAAACCAGACCAAGTGACTATTGGAGCTAGCTAGCGACTAGTCAAAAGCAAGTTCTGTGTATTATGTTAATCACAATTTCTTTTAAAATTGTAATTATTTTATCCCCTATGTATCAAATACGACGAAGTTTATGAACTATTAGTTAGTAAAAAAGTGTGCAGTTAAAGGGCTATGTATTATATTTTCCATATTTTAAAGCTTTCTTACCACAGTGACACCCCTTTAATATAACTTTATGACTCGAGCATGGCTTATATAATAAAGGGCGTTACAATTCCTTGGTTTATGGTATGCTCAGAGGCCCTAATCATACTTCTGTTCCCAAGGAGTTTGAGATCCCTCTATTCCTTGGGTCATAACAACGTATAACCACATCATGAACCGAACAACACCATATTCACTAAACACCAAGGGTGATTTTTAACTTAACCAAGTTACAAAGTTTCAAGATTTTATTACTAACATAACAAGATCTTACCTTAAGTATTATAAAAGTTATCATTCTTTATAAAGTAGTAATGAAGTTTTATTCTTTATTAAAGTAAGTGCCTTTACGATTAAGCTCTTATCTTAAAGATTAGATCTTCATGAAATAATGATACAAGTTACTAGCTTTTTAACTAAAAAGTCTTGTTCTTTATGAAAGTTGACTCTTTTAATTATTCTAAGACCATCAAGGTCTCAACTTTATGATTTAAAGTTGTCTCTACATTAAAAAGGTTCCTACTTTATCAACTAGTGATATAAGATATTAGCTCTAAAGTTATAAAGTCTTGATCTTTATAAAAGTTAGCATTTCTATGATCCAAACGTGACCTTTATGATTTCAAGTTTCAAACTTTATGAAAGGATTTGCTTCCAAGGATCAATCTTTGAAACATAAAGTGACAAGACATCATTTTTTTTTTTAACTCAAAAAGGCTTATTAATCCAAAAAGCTTATACTTTTACATGTAGTCTTATCTTCAAAATAAAACAAAATAAGACTTTTATGAAGGCACTAAATGTAACATCCCCAATTTTTATCTAAGCTAATTAGCTCAGTGATCTTGACTAATTAGAGAGGTTAATGATTAACTAAGGACTAATCGGCTAATCTCGATGAGCAAAAGCTTAGTAAATTAAGTCAAGTCAATAATTGAATCATAACGTACTAAATGCTTTAATTAAAACCTAGTTATTCGAACCTCACTATTTCGTAACTTAGAAATATGATTAAGGTAATCCAATCCTATTAATTAAGTACAAGACAATTGTTCTACCTTACCAATTGAGATAGATAAATTCTTATACCCTAATTACATAATTCATAAGATCAATTCTTTTAGAGGAGAAATGTCTTAAAAGTGTAATTAACCGAAATCATTTAAAGAGCAATTTAACTAATCAAATTGAATTAACAACTTAGGTAATTCTAATAGCTTTGAAGATTTAAAAAAATTTCTCCTAATTGATGCACCAAATTTTGGCCAAGGATAAGAGCAAAATCCAACCATCTATTTGCCTTCTCATCATGCACTCTTAGATCAAGGGTCTATGTTAGTAGCACCTCTTTGATCTAGACAAGAGAAGTACCTTCCTCCCTTAGGATTATGCCACCTAGAGTGATCATATTCACCCAAGCCAATCCCAAGAGTGGTCATGCCTTTAACCAATTGAGAAAACACTAAATGGTCTTTACCCAAATGCTAAGACTTAAAGGAAACACAACTCACCCTTTTACCCCAAGGTCCCTAGCTTGCTTACTTGAAAAAGAAGTTAAACTCACCTACTCCTTGGCCTTGATGTGAGACACCAATCAGCCCCCTCATTTACTCTCTCATTTTGCAAACTTCCACTCTATCTCTTAGACACAAAAGCTCTCACTTCTCTCCACCTCTCATTGTTCTTCCTACTCTCTGTCTTGTTCTTGTCACTTTTCCACCACCATCACCCTCATCTTTTATCACCACCCTCATAACTTATCAAGGATCACATTCTTTGGTCTTTGGTAGAGCAAAATAAACACTCACTTAGCCCCATTATCAAGCTCAAGGAAGAGGAAGGTCATCTCCAACCCATCAACTCTTTCTACTCCTCAAGAAACTCATTTGGTTGTAACTCTAACCTTCCTCTTTTATGTGTTCTTCAAGCCCTTGAACTCCTAAGCTCTCCATAGCTAGGTGGTTCTAGAACTTGTTTCCAAGGCCTTATGGTCATGCTTGTTGGTATGATGAGTTTTCATGTGTTGTGTCCCTCTCTTTGGCATGAAATTTTCGGTTGGAATGATTTATTATTGTTGAAATAAATTTTTAGAAGTTAAAACATTGAGTTAATATCAAGATCTCAAAGATTAAAAGTGGTTTGGAAGAGAAAAGTGATCACTTGAAGAAGAGACTAAATGTTCTTACAAGAAAACTCCTTGAAACCAAAACCATGGAAATTGGAAAATTCTGGCAGTCTGTATGGCATGACTAATAACTTTTTCCATATAACTCCAAATGGAACAAAACTAATTTTAAATTAAAATAGACTCATAGAGCTTTTTATACATATAAAACACGTGAAATTTGGCCTTAAAATGAGAGAGATATGATTTTTCAAAATAGACTGTTCCCGGATGTGTTTCTGTTTGAGCTGTATGTAATAAAATCTTAATAACTCAAGTTATATAGAACATTTTTTGAGTGGGACCAAGTTTTCTAGAAAGCTAAGACATAGAGGAACATCCCCATCAAACAGTTTTGGCAGATTCCTTGTGAGGAGCTCGCAGTAACGTTTAAAAGTCACTATACCAAGAATAAACTCAAAAGCTGAGTAGTCAGAATAAAATGTGCATATCTCAAGTTACAAAATGAATTTTTGAGTGGGGTTTGCTTTGTTTAAAAATAGACTTAGAGAAGTATAATTATACCAAAATTGGAAGCAAAAGAGTAAAAGGTGAATTTATGGTGAATTTTTAAAGTTACTGCCCCACTGTAAAAGTAAAACTAGTTATGGTTAAGTTTTAAAGATTAATGAGAAATAAGCTTTAAAGCATTAAAGCCCTTATATTAAATATTGGAAAACCTTCATAATTCAACTTAAAAATTTCCAAAAGGATAATAGATGAAATTGGCCCTATGCCTAATAAAAGAGTTTACACAAGAGGCAAACCCAATTAAAAGTTTGCACCAAATTTACTAAGCTAAGCTCATAAGACTTTGTGTGATATGTATGCCTCTATGTGTATATATGATGACACTAATATGATGACGATATGATGACGATCATGATGATGATGATATGATATGATGATGATGATTATGTTAATGATTTGATGATGATCACGAATGATGTTGGTATGATATGATGATGATGATTACGATAGTGATATGATGATGATAAGGATGATAATGATATGATGACGATATGAAAATGAATGAAGATGATATGAATATGATATATTGATGATATAATGCTTAATGATATACATTAAAGGAATCACATTTGGGGACGACGATACACAACGCCTAAATGTGGAAAAGAATCAGAATAATTTTGCATCATAAGCTTTAATAAGAAGATAATGAACTAAGGGTATGATCCTTCAAAAAGGAAGGTAACCGAAAGCAAGCTCCCCTCACCCACGACTCGCATGAGGCATGACATGACCCAACTAGTGTGAGTATAGGGGATAGGGCTAAGTACTGAAAATTTATGGTGGCGACGGCCGCGGTATGAGCTCATTACCACTTATGTTTAGTGGGTGAAAAGAAAAGGACTTAAGATGAGTCAAGTTAAGGAAAGAAAAGGACTTAAGAGAAAGTCAAGTTAAGAAAGAAAAGGACTTCAGTCCGACCCAAGTAAAGAATAAAACTCTCAACATATTCATGCACGTTATGAATTGTCATATAAGCTTCTATGTATACCATGATGTTGTTATTATAACGAGAATATGTACTTAAAATTGGATCCACTTCGGATAGCTATGTCTTTGAAAATCTAAGAATTGGATCTTATGCATGCTCACTGTTTTCATTATAAAACCGAAGTGGCTGGGACGATGACGATGACACTTCTGTGTCGGGTTCGAGTCCTACTGAGAAATCTTATTTCTCACTTTAGTTACTTTTTCGTATCGTCATCAGAATCCGATGGCGCATCCGGTGGAGTGGAGCATGGATCCCCCACACTGTAAGCGGACGCATGACGTGGGACACCAAACGAAGCTATTTTGGGACTTATAGCGACCGTCACTCTGCATCTTTGCATATTCCTTTTTGAGATGAACTTTGTCATTGAAGTTTGTATTTGGTACCTAGTATTTGGATCATGGCATGACCATGAGCTTCCTTCGATGTAATGCTATTATATATGTGTATGTATATAAATATTATGAACCCATATGGATGTAATGATTAGCTATGTAATGTAATGTATTTGTGAATTACTATTTATTTACCTTTCTCATGTTTTATGATATTTGGGTATGTACCTTATACGACATGCTCTTTCTCTATCTACCTTCTCGCTTAAGGCTTTACTTTCCAAAGTGACGACATATTTCAAAAAAAAAAAAATATTACCATATTTTTTGCGTACTTTAATTTCAAGTGAAGTTTAGTTTCCCACGGGCATAAGTAACAACTAATAAAATGCTGTAATACGACTTAAGCGTAGTATGGGTTTATTAGGGTGTTACACTAAACTTGCGCCACATTTTATGCTTCAAGAAGCAAACATTTTAAAGTTTTAAGCTTTTAGGATGGTCATAGTCTCATCAAATCATGAAAAGCATGTAAAGATGAAGCTTTTCTAATCATAAACTCATCATAAGAAAAAGAACAACTTTAAGCAAAACACCACCAAGAACATCAAGAACATTCAAGAAGAAGAACATGAATATATTTTTCAAAAGTAGAAACATCAAGAACACTTAAAGAACAACAAGAACATATTTTTTGAAAAGTAGAAACATCAAGAACACTTGAAGAATAACAAGAGCATATTTGACCAAAAATGGAAACTTTTGCTCATGAGGAGCATGAAGGATCTTCTCAAGTTTTCACTTAAAAATCATAGTCATGAAAAGAACCAAGCTTTAAGCTTTCTTGAGCAAACAAAATAAAAAGATGAAGATCACTACCTTTCTTAGAAATGGCACAAAAACTAGAGAAGAAGAAGAAGATGATGGTGGTTCCTTTCCTTGAAGATGGTGGTGGTTTGGCTTGGTGGAAGGAGAAGTTCTTGAGATTTTGTGAAAATGGAGGTTGTAGTGTTTAGATCTAGTCTCCAAAAACCCAAAGATGAGGTCCTTGAATGGAGGTGGAGAATGATGAAGAAGATGAAGAAGAAGAAGAAAGGATATAGAGAGAAGTGAGAGGATTTGAGAGACTTAGAAAGAAAGAGTGAAGAGTCACAAAATGAAAATGAATATGCATAAGGGGGGAGGGGAAGTCGTAGCCTTCATGTGGGCATGGGGAGGATATTTTCTTTAATTTGTTGTAATTAAGGGAACAAAATGGTTAATTAAAGGGTTTACTTTAGACAAGACCTAATGCTTTTCTTAGATAAAGCAATATTGTCTTCTACTTTTTCACTTTAGTGATGTCACCAAAGCTTTATTATCTAGTTGACTAAATTTGAATTTAATTATGTGAATAAGTGCTCTTGCAATTTAATTAACATGATTAAGCAAGGATTAGTGATTAACATACAAGAACATGATTAACAAAAATTAATCTTGTGATTAAGCTAAATTAACCTTAATTAAACTTGATTAAGCTAATTAAGGGTGATTAGTGCTCAACTAAGCTATAAAGGCTCTGACTTGCTTAATTAGAGATTATCTAATCTCGATTAAGCATTCTCTTGACTTTTCTCATCCGAGTTAACTCATAAAATGTTCGTTAACCCTTTAATTAAGTCTTAATCTCATAATTTCTCATCAAGTGCCTAATTATTCAGGATTACTGAGGTAATTTAGCACCATAAGAAATTGAGGATGTTACAACTATTGAGGGATTCCTTTTGTTACTTCTTCAACTTTTCCTTTTTGTCATCTTCTCTTGGACTTCTACTTATGAGAGATTCTTTCGGAAGCCCTTTATTATTGAGTGTATGAGTCTTGTGTAATTACACCTTTATGTCAATTTGTCCAACATTCCATAACAATCGTCCTCATTACTTTGAAGACAATTGGTGGAACTTGATGCTCCACCATCTTGAACATTGCTGGGTTGTGGGGTCCGTACTGCCTTTAGCCTTTCTTTACACTATTCTTCTGAAGTGGCAGTAGCTAGTATGTCCATTATTTTTTATTTTTCTACAAAGAAGGCAGCTTCCTTTTCCTCCTGTTTTTCAATTGCGGAGATTTCCTGGAAGTTCTTAATCCATTCTTATATATTTTCTTTTATGATCAGAGCAATAATGAACTTCAACCACCATTTGACTCTTATTGATCTAACTAGATATAAAAGATCAATATCATATGAAAATTTTGTTGCAGAAGGAATCCAAGCCAATAACCAGGCTATTCCTTGGCTAGCCACAAATTAGATCAATCTATATCCTTGAACAAATTTAGTTTTTTTTTTTTAAATATTTATAAATGCTTTGAACTTTTGGTCTAATATAGAGGTAGACGGTACAAAGTCAAAAAAACCATCTGATGAACCATTTTGAAAATTTAAAGGAGATCCCATTTTTGAACTAGATAATGTGCTGATAAGGTTTGTAATAAAACATATTGCACCAAGCTTCTTTATAATCATAATAGATGTAGGTTTATGGAGTGAAATGCCTTGAAAGAGATTTCGAGAGACATAGTAGCACTTCTTCAATATTCTGAGCTTTGAACAATTCATCAGAGTAATTCATGATTAGTGTAATCAGCATGAGAATGCGAGAAGGACTCATAATAAAGTGTAAGGAAGTAAAAGTAAATAGAGTCAAAGACTTACAATTTTGTAGAACTTCGTTAGAGATTTTATTGAAACCTAAAGATTTCAAGGTACAAATTTATTCAAAAGTTCATAACAAGGGAGAATGTTTATGTCCTATTGCCCTCTGCTGAGTTCAACCTCAGAGTAGGTCATTTGTACACATGAAAAGCAAAATATATAATTATTGAGAGTGAAAAAGTAAATTTTCATTAGAGATTTCAGCAGACACTATCTGTCCTTAGTCACTATTGAGAGATGCTGCTACTGTTGAGGGATTCTTTATCGACAATACTTTTTACTTTGAAGGATTCCTATTGTTACTTCTTGAGCTTTTTTTTTTGTCGTCTTCTCTTGGACTTCTACTTATGAGAGATTCTTTCGAAAGCTCTTTATTATTGAGTGTACGAGTCTTGTGTAATTACACCTTTATGTCAATCAGTCCAATATTCCATAGCAATCGTCCTCATTAGTCTAAAGATAATTGGTGGAACTGGATGCTTCCCCATCTTGAACGTTGCAGGGTTGTAGGGTCCGTACTGCCTTTAGCCTTTCTTTAAACTCTTCTTCTGGAGTGGCAGCGGCTAGTATTTCCATCATTTTTGATTTTTTTGCAATGAAGGTAGCTTCCTTTTCCCCCTATTTTTCAACTAGGGAGATTTGCTGGAAGTTCTTAATCCATTCTCCAATATTTTCTTTTCTAATCAGAGCAATATTGAACTTTGACCACCATTTGACTCTTACTGATCTAACTAGATATAAAAGATCAATATCTATGAAAATTTTGCTGCAAAAGAAATCCAAGCCATTAACCAGGTTATTCCTTGGCTAGCCATAAATGAGATTAATCTATATCCTTGAACAAAATTAGTTTTTTCTTTTAAATATTTATAAATGCTTTGAACTTCTGGTGGGAATATGAATCCATCTGATGAACCTTTTTGGAAATTTGGGGGAGATCCCATTTTTGAGCTAGATAAGCCAAGTATGCTATTAAGGTTTGTAATAAAACATATTGCAGCAGGCCTCTTTATAATCATAATGGGTGTAGGTTTGAGGAGTGAATTGTCTTGAAGGAGATTTTGAGAGATGCAGTAGTACTTCTTCAAAATTCTCAGCAATGAACAATTCATCAAAGTAATTCATGATCAGAGTAATCACATATGAACGTGAGAAGGATTCATAATAAAGGATAAGGAAATAAAAGTAGAAAGAGTTAGAGGCTTACAATTTTGTAAATCTTCGCCAAAGATTTTATTGAATCATAAAGTTTTCAAGGTACAAAGTTTTTTAAAAGTTCACAACGAGAGAGAATGTTTATGCCTGATTACTTTCTGCCGAGTTCAATCTCAGAATAGTTCATTTATACACATGAAAAGAAAAATATACAATTATTGAGAATCAAAAAGTAGATTTTGATTAGAGATTTCAGCAAATGCTATCTGTCCTTAGTCACTATTAAGAGATGCTGCTACTATTAAGGGATTCTTTGCCGACGATACTTTTTGTAACATCCTCAATTTTTTGTCGTGCTAAATTGCCTTAGTAACCTTGAGTAATTAGGCACTTAATGAGGAATTATGAGATTAAGGCTTAATTAAGGGGTTAACGAAGAATGTATGAGTTAACTCGGATGAGAAAAGTCAAGAGAATGCTTAATCGAGATTAGCTAATCTCTAATTAAGCAAGTCAGAGCCTTTATAGCTTAGTTAAGCACTAACTAGCTTAGTTAAGCACTAATCGCCCTTAGTTAGCTTAATCGAGTTTAATTTAATCGAGTTTAATTAAGGTTTATTAAGTTTAATTGAAAGATTAATTTTTGTTAATCATGTTCTTGTATGTTAATCGCTAATCCTTGCTTAACCATCTTAATTAAGTTGCAAGAGTACTTAATCACATGATTAAATTCAAATTTAGTCAACTAGACAATAAAGCAAAGAGTGATGCCACTAAAGCATAAGGCATTAGACATGAGTACTTTATGTAAGAGTTAGTACTTGATTTGTTCCCCTATCATCCAATTTGTCCCCCTAAATCTTAATTAGCACAAAAGTAAGAAAATATCTCCCTCCTTCCCCTTGCATAGTTGACGCCATGCACACCCACACACATACACACACATATCATATTTTCATTTTGTGTCTTCCTATTCTCTTTCTAACCCTCATATCCTCTCACTTCTCTCTAAAACTCTCTTATTCTTCGTCATCTTCTTCTTCCTTTCTCTACCTCCATAAACAAACCTTCTTCACTTAGCCCTTCAAAGACCACATCTTTTAGTCTTTGAAGACAAGATCTAAACACAACCAACATCATTTTCAAGAGGACTCAAGAGCTTCTACTTCCTCTTTGTAAATCACCACCATCATCATCAAGAGAAGCCATCATCTTCTTCATTTTCTCCTTCAAGAACATGCCATTTCAAGCCTAGGTAGTGATCTTCACTCTTTTATTTGGTTTACTCAAAAAAGCTTGAAGCTTGGTTCTTCTCATGACCAAGATCTTTAAGTGGAAACTTGAGAAAATCTTTCATGCTCATCATGAGCAAAAGTTTCTATTTTTGGTTAAATATGTTCATGTTCTTCTTCCAGTGTTCTTGATGTTTCTACTCTTGGAAAAACATGTTCATGTTCTTATTCTTGAATGTTCTTGATGTTCTTGGTGGTATTTTGCTTAAAGTTGTTCTTTTTCTTATGATGAGTTTTGTAACATCCTCAATTTCATGTCGTGCTAAATTATCTTAGTAACCCTGAGTAATTAGGCACTTAATGAGAAATTTTGAGATTAGGGCTTAATTAAGGGGTTGACTCGGATGAGAATGGTCAAGAGAATGCTTAATCGAGATTAGATAATCTCTAATTAAGTAAGTCAGAGCCCCTACAGTTTAATTAAGCACTAATCACCTTTAATTAGCCTAATCAAGTTTAATTAAGGTTAATTAAGCTTAGTCGCAAGATTAAATTTTTGTTAATCGTGTTCTTGTGTGTTAATCACTAATCCTTGTTTAATCATCTTAATTAAGTTGTATGAGCACTTAATCACATGATTAAATTCAAATTTAGTCAACTAGACAATAAAGTAAAGAGTGATGTCATAAAAGCATAAAGCATTAGACAAGAGTGCTTTATGTAAGAGTTTGACCATGTTTTGTCTCCCCATCATCCACTTTGTCCCCTTAATCACTAATTAACACAAAATTAAGCAAAATATCTCACTTTCCCTCCCTTAATGAAGACACCATCTTCTCTCTCTCCCTCCCTCATTCATTTTCATTTTCACTCATCCTATTCTCTCTCTTCAAGCCAAATTCTCTAACTTCTCTCTAAACACTTCTTCATCTTCTTCATCTTCCTCTTCCTTTCTCCACCACCACCACCCTAAACCACTCACTTAGCCCTTCAAAGACCTCATCTTTGGGTCTTTGGAGACAAGATCTAAACACTACAAGACTCATTTTCAAGAGAACTCAAGAGTTCTCTCCTTGCTCATTCAAAACCGCCACCATCATCATCAAGAGGAGTCATCATCATCTTCCTCCATTTCTCTTGTTTTGCGCCATCTTCAAGAAAGGTAGTGATCTTCATCTTGTTCATTTTGTTTACTCAAGAAAGTTGGAGCTTGGTTCTTTCATGACCAAGATTTCTAAGTGAAAGCTTGAGAAGATCTTTCATGCTCTTCAAGAGCCAAAGTTTTCATTTTTAGTAAAATATGTTCTTGATGTTCTTCAAGTATTCTTAAGTTTCTACTTTTAGAAAAATGTATTCTTGATGTTCTTCAAGTGTTCTTAAGTTTCCCTTTTTGGCAAAATATGTTCTTGAGTGTTCTTGATGTTCTTCAAGTGTTCTTAAGTTTCTACTTTTAGAAAAATATGTTATTGATGTTCTTCAAGTGTTCTTAAGTTTCCCTTTTTGGCAAAATATGTTCTTGAGTGTTCTTGATGGTACCTTGCTTAAAGTTATTCCTTTTCTCTTGATGAGTTGATGATTAGAATAGCTTCATCTTTTTATGTTCCCATGATTTGATAAGACTTTGAACATTCCAAAAGCTTAAAACTTTAAAAAGTTTGCTTCTTGACACACTTAAAGTGGCGCAAGTTTTAATGCCATCATAAAGTTTTCTTTTGTTTTGTTTTGAAGACAAGAATGCATATAAAGGTCTAAGCTTTTCAGCATAATAAGCCTTTTGAGTTAGAAAATGATATCTTGACACTTTATGTCTTAGAAATCAAAACTTAAAGAAAAGACCTTTTATAAAGTTTCAAACTTTAATCAAGAATGAGACCTTTAAGTCATAAAAGTGTTGTTTTATAACAATTAATTCATAAAGTTTAGATCTTGAACCAAAACAATGCTTAAAGGTGAGAGCTTCTATAAAAATTAAGACTTTTTAACCTTAAAGTTAATGTTTCATGTCACTAGTTTATGTAAAGACAACTTTAAGTCATAAAGTTGAGACCTTAATGGTCTTAGAATAATTAAATGAGTCAACTTTTATAAAGAACAAGAATTTTAGTGGAAAAGCTAGTAACTTGTATCATTATTTCATAAAGATCTAATCTTTAAAATAAAAGCTTGAAGCTTTGTAACTTGGTTAAGTTAAAAATCACCCTTGGTGTTTAGTGAACATGGTGTTGTTGGGTTCATGATGTGATTATGCGTTGTCATGACCCAAGGATTAGAGGGATCTCGAACTCCTTGGGAACAGAAGTATGATTAAGGCCTCTGAGCATACCATGAACCTAGGAATCACTAAGTACACTATATTGAGGAAAGGAAACAATCACTTAACTTAATTAATTTGAATAAGTGTTCCATAAGGCATGAATTCAAGCAAAGAATAATTTCACATGAGAATCAAGTAACTAAAAGACCATGTACACACATCTTAACTACGTGATTCTCTCATGGGTGACCATGAGAAATCATGTGATGATTCATAATGTTCTTCACAAAAAATAACACAACTATGAACCCCTTTAGGGTATGAATGTGTGATGCCATCCGGCATGATGAATGATGAGTTTGATTGAGCTTTGTCTCGTGATTGAATGATGAGTGTGATGATATGATATAGATATGATGAACTATTGGTTGAAAGTTGATGATTGGCATTTTGGGGAAGCTTCGGTTTAGCTGTTATGCTGCCGGATTTCCATCAAAATTATGGACGTAGTCATATCATTGCATGTATCTAGTCAAAGAAGTACTATGCATGTAAAGTATAATGATAAGAAACAAAAGAATGGGACATGACCCCTCGATCACTTCCAAGAAGTGAAAGATGGCGATCCACAAGGAACCTCTATGAGGGAGGCAAGGGTGTTTTGGAGGACCCTCTAACTTAGAGGTAACCAGTATCGGCTTAGTTTGATTTGGTTAGTACTGTGTGACGACGGTCACGGAATGAGCTCATGTCCAAAAGCAGTCTATTTTAAAGGAAAGTAAAAGAATGTTAAGCACGTGCTAAAAACGAAAGTAAAGTCTAAGTATAACCATGGTTAAGTCTATGATGATAGATGTCTTCACATGTAATTATATTGTCCATTTGCATTATGAATGTTTATTCTATGTTTCAGTATGTATGTTAGTCATGATGATGTGGTTATGATGTTAAGTTTAAAAGCGACCTGCTTCGGGGTTTAAGTTTTCGAAACTGTTAAAAGTGAACTTATATCTGTCCATTGTTTTTATAATTAAACCTGAAGTGGCTGGGACGATGACGATGACGCAATATTTGTCTGGTCACGATCCTACTGAGAAATCTTGTATTTCTCACTCCTACGTTTCCATGTCGTCTTCAGATGGAGCTGATGGCATCCATGGTAACACTTCTGACGGTACCTAACTGGATAAGACGAGGAGCTGCTATGTTCTTCACCTAGCTGAGGAGGATTGAGATAGTAGCGTAGTATTTTTATTTTCTTAAGAGCCCTAGTTAGGCAGTTTATGTGTAATTAAGAGCATGTGGGGAGTCATGCTGCTTAATTTGACCTATTACATATGTGATACTTATTAAATGTAATGATGACCTTGATTATCTATGATTACATTCTTGACTTAATGTATTATGTTATGTTGCTTCCATTTTGTCATATGTCTTATTAGTAATTCTGCAATACGAAGAATAACGTTCTTATGTATATGAGTAAGTAAGCGTTTAAAGGCTCAGTTTTCAAGTGTAAAGGTTTTACAAAAAAAAATTATATGCTATTTTCGTATATTACGCTAATTTCAAAGATAAGGACTTCCATTAGAAAAGAGTAACAACTAGTAATGCCATAAAATGACTTAAGCATAGTATGGTATTAGTAGGGTGTTACAAGTTTATGATTAGAAAAGTTTCATCTTTACATGTTTTTCATGATTGGATAAGACTATGAACATTCTAAAAGCTTAAAGCTTTAAAAAGTTTTCTTCTTGATGCATAAAAATTGGCACAAGTTTGGTGCCTTTATAAAAGTCTTATTTTGTTTTGTTTTGTTTTGAGGACAAGACTACACATAAAAGTTTAAGCTTTTTGGAATATTAAGCCTTTTGAGTTATAAAAATGGCATTTTGTCACTTTATGTTGCAAATATTGATATTTGGATGTAAATCCTTTCAGAAAGTTTTAAACTTTAATCAAGAAGGTGACTTTAAGTCATAAAGTTATAAGCTTACACACTAAGTCATGTTAAGGTGGAACCTTGAGATGAATATATTAGTAAAGTTCCAAGTTTTAGGCAAACATAGCACTTTTGAGTCATAAAAGTGTTAACTTTTATAAAGATCAAGACTTTATAACTCTAAAGCTAATGATTAATGTCCCTAGTTCATAAAGTAGGAATCTTTTAGACTTTAAAACAACCTTAAATCATAAAGTTAAGGCCTTGATGGTCTTATAATGAATGAAAGTGTCAACTTTCATAAGGAATAAAACTTTATGACTACTTTATAAAGAATGATAACTTTTATAATACTTAAGATAAGATCTTGTTATGTTAGTGATAAAAGCTTGAAACTTTGTAACATGGTTAAGTTAAAAATCACCCTTGGTGTTTAGTGAACGTGGTATTGTTGGGTTCATGATGTGGTTATGTGTTGTCATGACCCAAGAATTACAGGGATCTCGAACTCCTTGGGAAAAGAAGTATGATTAGGGCCTCTGAGCATACCATGAACCTAGGAATCACTAAGTGCACTATTTCAAGAAAAGGAAACAATCATTTAACTTAATTAATTTGAACAAGTGTTCCATAAGACATACACTCAAGTAAAGGGTAATTTCACGTAAGAACTAAGTAACTAAAAGACTACATACATATATTTTAATTATGTGATTCTCTCATGGGTAACAATGGGAAATCATATGATGATTCATAAGTTTCTTCACAAAGAATAACACAACTATGAACCCCTCTAGGGTATGAATATATGATGCCATTTGGCATGATGAATGACAAGTTTGATTGAGCTTTGTCTCATGATTGAATGATTAGTGTGATGATATGATATAGATGTGATGGATTGTTGGTTGAAAGTTTATGATTGGCATTTTGGGGGGAAGCTTCGGTCTAGTTGTTATGCTACCGGATTTCTGTCAAAATTATGGACTTAGTCATGTCATTGCATGTGTCTAGTCAAAGAAATATTATGCATGTAAAGTATAATGATAAGAAAAGAAATAACGAAATATGACCCTTCAATCACTTTGGTAAGGGAAATGAGAGATGGCAATCCACAAGGACTCAAGGAACCCCTATGAAGGAGGTAAGGGTGACATGTAGGACCCTCCGACTTAGGGGTAACCAATATCAGCTTAGTCTAATTTGGTTAGTACTGCGTGACGACGGTCACTGAATGAGCTCATGTCCAAAGCAGTCTATTTCAAAGGAAAGTGAAGAATGTTAAGCACGTGCTAAAAATGAAAGTAAAGTCAAAAGTATAACCATGGTTAAGTCTATGATGATGCATGTCTTTTGCATGTATTTATATTGTCCATTTGCATTATGAATGTTTATTCTATGCTTTAGTATGTATGTTAGTTATGATGATGTAGTTATGATGTTAAGTTTAAAAGCAATCCGCTTCGGGGCTTAAGTTTTTAGAATAGTTAAAATTGGACTTATATTTGTCCACTGCTTTTATAATTAAACCTAAAATGGCTGGGATGATGACAATGATACAGTGTTTGTCTGGTCGCGATCCTACTAAGAAATCTAGTATTTCTCACTCCTACGTTTCCATGTTGTCTTTAGAGGATGTCGATGTCGGGCATGGTGGTGATCTTCATTGAGTTCCCAGTATGGCGTTGGTGCTTCGACTCGGTGCTGAATGCCTCAATGATGTCTGCGAGCATAGCAATGAGGGTCTACATCTTCCACGATCATCCGTTTCAGACTCCAGTGATGAGACCATTTTTTCGACCTCATCAACCATATGGTAAGGTTACCTTGGATGACATCCGTCCTTACTTTCAGCAGCCGAGATACCCCACTAACGATGAGACCGACTCGGATACCCATCTGACTCCTATCGCTTCCTTTGATTCCGATCCTTCGGAGCCTTTCCATCCAAGCTATCATGTGGAGACTAACCTATCTGAGCCCTCTTACCCATCTGTGATACATTTGATGTTTGACTCATCTTCTTCTTTAGTAGCTCCTTATCACACTCCACCCCCAGTTTGCAATCATGGGTTTATTCCTACTCGTGCTGTGCCTCGAGGGCGTAGGTGCTCGAGGAAGGGGACGTGCTGATGTTACTCTCAGTGGGTTTGGGAATGATTTCCTCCTACCTCATGAGTGCTGTGGTGATTGCATGCAGAGCCGAGCGTGAGGATAGCCCTTTTTGGTTGTAGTTATAGGGTTATCATTTTATTGTATGGCATACTTGGGCTATAGGGATTTTTGATGTATTTTCTTTTATCATGTATTTGGTAGGTTTCATGTGTAGGGCTGACAGTAGGTATCGAACCCATCATTATCTATATGTATGATTTTTTGTAACACTATTAGCATTATATTAGCTATGAATGATTGTGAAATGAATCTTATATTTATCCAAGTTATTATTAATCTTGACACTGCTATCTATTCTATTCGCACTGTATATATGAGATAGCGTTGTTTATTATAGGCATTCACAATGCCCTCATGGCTCTTGGCTTCCAAAATAGTTTATTTGTTATTGGTTAAAAAAAATTTACCTCTATTTTGGTATAAAAGTATTTTTCAATGGTAATGTTAGTTTTGCGAGCAAAAGTAACAATTAGTAATTCCATAGTATGACTTGAGCATATAATGGGACTATTAGGATGTTGCACTTTTTACTATTGAGGGATTCCTTTTGTTACTTGTTGAACTTTTCTTTTTTGTTGTCTTCTCTTGGACTTCTACTTAAGAGAGATTCTTTTGGAAGCTCTTTATTATCTACTATACGAGTCTTGTGTAATTACACCTTTATGTCAATCAGTCCAATATTCCATAACAGTTATCCTCATTTGTTTGAAGATAATTCATGGAACTAGATGCTTCCCTATCTTGAATGTTGCTGGGTTGTAGGGTCCATATTGCCTTTAGCCTTTAAACTCTTCTTCTAAAGTGGCAGCGGCTAGTATGTCCATTATTTTTTATTTTTCTACAAAGAAGGCAGCTTCTTTTTCCCCCTATTTTTCAGCTGGGGAGATTTGCTAGAAGTTCTTGATCCATTCTTCAATATTTTCTTTTTTGATCAAAGCAATATTGAACTTCGACCACTATTTGACTCTTACTGATCTAACTAGATATAAAAGATCAATATCATATGAAAATTTTTCTGCAAAAGAAATTCAAGCTATTAACCAGGTTATTCCTTGGCTAGACATAAATGAGATTAATCTATTTTCTTGAACAAAATTAGTTTTTTCTTTTAAATATTTATAAATTCTTTGAACTTCTGGTGGGAATATGGAAATAGACGGTCCAAAGTCAAAAAAACCATCTGATGAGCCATTTTCAAAATTTGAAGGAGATCCTGTTTTGGAACTAGATAAACGAAGTGTTCTGATAAGGTTTGTAATAAAACATATTGCACCAGGCTTTTTAATAACCGTAATAGGTGTAGGTTTGAAGAGTGAATTGTCTTGAAAGAGATTTTGAGAGACGCAGCAGCACTTCTTCAAAATTCTCAACATTGAACAATTCATCAGAGTAATTCGTGATCAGAGAAATCAGCATATGAACGTGAGAAGGATTCATAATAAAAGATAAGGAAACAAAAGTAAAATGAATCAGAGACTTACAATTTTGTGAAACTTCATCAGAGATTTTATTGAAACACAAAGTTTTCAAGATACAAAGTTCTTTATAAGTTCACAATGAGAGAGAATTTTTATGTTTGATTGCCTTCTACCGAGTTCAATCTCTGAGCAGTTCATTTATACACATGAAAAGCAAAATATATAATTATTGAAAAACAAAAAGTAGATTTTGTTCGGAGATTTCAGTAAATGCTGCTTGTCCTTACTCCTTATTGAGAGATGCAGCTACTATTGAGGGATTATTTGCTGACAATGCCTTTTACTATTGAGGGATTCCTTTCGTTACTTCTTGAACTTTTCTTTTTTGTCGTCTTCTCTTGAACTTCTACTTTTGAGAGATTCTTTCGGAAGCTCTCTATTATTGAGTGTACGTGTCTTGTATAATTGCATGTTTATGTCAATTAGTCCAATATTCCATAACAATCATCCTTATTACTCTGAAGATAATTGGTGGAACTAGATGCTTCCTCATCTTGAACGTTGCTGGGTTGTGGGGTATAACACCCTAATAATACCATACTATGCTTAAGTCATTTTATGGCATCACTAGTTGTTACTCTTAACTAGCGGAAGTTCTTATCTTAAAATTAGCGTAATATATGAAAATAGCATGTAATTTTTTTTTTTTGTAAAACCTTTATGCTTGAAAACTGAGTCTTTAAGCGCTTACTTACTCGTATACATATGAACATTATTCTTCGTATCGTTGAGTTACTAATTGGACACATGACAAAATGGAAACAACATAACACAATACATGAAGCCAAGAATGTAATCATAGATAATCAAGGTCATCATTACACTTAATAAGTATCACATATGTAATAGGTCAAATTAAGCAGTATGACTTCCTACATGCTCTTAATTACACATAAATTGCCCAACTAGGGCTCTTAAGAAAATGAAAATACTATGCTACTATTTCGATTCTCCTTAGTTAGGTGAAGAAACATGGCAGTTCCTCATCTTATCCAGTCAGATACCATTAGAACTGTTACCATGGATGCCATCAGCTCCATCTGAAGACAACACAGAAAAGTAGGATGAGAAATACAAGATTTCTCAGTAGGATTGTGACTAGACAAATATGGTGTCATCTTCAACGTCCCAACCACTTTGGGATTGATTATTAAAATAGTGGACAGATATAGGTTCAATTTTAACAATTTTCGAAGATATAAATCTTGAAGCGGATTGCTTTTACGTTTATCATCATATTCATAGCATCATACATAGGCATATATACTATCACATGGGATAAACACTCATAATATGCATGAGAAATATAGAAACATGCATGACTATATGTAACATCCCCATATAACATAATAGGAAATAATGAAAGCGTCCTCGGGCAAACTTTTATTATTTACAGCCTTGCCCCTGAATATTTTTAAAAATGACATTTAGGTCCTTATATCAATTGAATTAGCAGAATAAGGTTTTAAACGAAGTAGAACCACATAGCGGAAATGTATAAACCCAATTCTTGGCCAATTGGGCCATGGAGCTATCCATATGTGAAATGATGTGAGATGCCCCACACTTGTTTAAAATTTCAAAAATGCCATTAGCCATGGAAAACAGAAAATTGAAGGCCCTAAATTTGCAAAACATTTAAATTAAACCGTTAATCGATTTATTCGATTTTATTGAGTTTGTAAAGTTAATTAAAAATTAATTAAGGATTAATTAGGAGTTAATTAGATGTTAACTAGAGAGATTAGAATTAGAAATAATTAGAATAGAAACATAGACAACCTCACAAAATTCTTCAAAATCGTTTTACTAATTTGAAGGAAATCGGTAAAGATCCGGTATTTTAAACCGCCGGAACTGAGTCAATAGAATTATACATCGAAAACACTAATTTTAGTCACTAAGAACTCAGCCACTTGCCTCCACAAAGTGTAACACCCTAATAAATCCATATTACGCTTAAGTCGTATTACGGCGTTTTATTAGTTGTTACTTATGCTCGTGGAAAACTAAACTTTACTTCAAATTAAATTACGCGGAAAATACAGTAAATTTTTTTTTTTGAAATATGTCGTCGCTTTTGGAAAGTAAAGCCTTGCGTGAGAAGATAGCGGTAACGAGCGTATCGCAAAGATTTCGGTATAAAAGGAGAGAACAAGAGATAAATCATAATATCATGCATTCAAATTACAACATCAACCACATAATATAATTATCCGCATAATATCCAACAAATACATAAAAAGGAACTCATGGTCATGCCATGGCCCCCAAATATCAAAAGTACAAGTCTGATAAGGTCTAATGCAAAATGAAATACAACAGATAAGGAGCAATATTGGGATAAGCCCACGTAGACATATGCTAGCTTCTCCGCTCTTCCATGCCCTTCCATCGAATCTGACTCAAGTCCTCGAATGCCTAGTCCCCACGCTGCTCGGCCTCGGGAACGGGAGGAGTATGGATGATGCAGGGTGCTCGGGTTGTTGACCTCACGCGACTAACGCGGCGACCGAGGTATAGCTGCCACCAAAGAACGTGCCTCTGAGGATCCTCCCTGACGCGGTCGATGGTTCTCGGGAGCGGCTGGCAAAGCGCTTGGCGGCTCGGGAGTGTCGGTCGAACTCACTTCGATCACAGGGACTCCTAGCGGCCAGACGCGCCTGCCATCGGTGAACCGAGACATAGGCTCCATCTCGATCTGGGCAATGGCTCTGGGAAATCCTGGCGACCCGGCACGTCAAGGGGTGCCATGATCCCACAGGAGCTAGTGGGATCTCTGGCTCCTCCTGCTCAAAAACTCGACCCGGGGTAGAAGTATGTGCGGACTATTGTGGTGGTCGTGGCCACAATAGTGTGGGCGCCCTCATCATAGGCCCACTCATGGTGGGGAGGCTCCATGCTCCATGCCACATGAGGCTCCATGAGTATCTGGTAACGAGACGGAAAAACAACTAGGCTTAGAAATAAGATTTCTCAGTAGGACTTGACCCTGACACACAGGTGTCATCGCCATCGTCCCAGCCACTTCGATTTTTTAATGAAAACAGTGGGCATTCAATAGGTTCAATTATTTGATTTTCGAAAACATTACTACCCGAAGTGGATTCCATTTTTAGTACTTATCCTCGTGGGATTAACAACATCATGACATACATGAAAGCTTATATGACTATTCATAACCTACATAAACATGTTGAGAGTTATACTCTTTACTTGGGTTGGACCGAAGTCCGTTTCTTTCCTTAGCTTGACTTATCTTGAGTCCTTTCTTTCCACCCACTAAACATAAGTGGTAATGAGCTCATACCGTGGCCGTCGCCACCATAAAATTTCGGTACTTACACTAGCCGGTCATGCCATGCCTCATGTAAGCCCTATCCCCTATACTCACACTAGCTGGGTCATGCCATGCCTCATGTGAGTCGTGGGTGAGGGGAACTTAGATTAGGTCACCTTCCCTTTTGAAGGATCACACACTTTATTGAATCTTTTCTTATTAAACTTATGATGCAAAATATTTCTAAGTCCACACTTCTACAAAATTTCTTGACAAAGATAACTTGGCTATACCGAAGCTTCCCAAAATTTTGCCAAACAGAATACCAGTGTCATAGCATCATATCATATCATCATATCATATCATCATCATCATATCATCATTATCATGGCATCATAATCACATCATCATCATAACATCATGCTTGCAACATAAACATAGGCATATACTCAAGCAAAGTTTTATGAGCTTAGTTTAGTAAATTTGGTGCAAGCTTTTAATTGAGGTTACCTCTTGTATAAATTCTTTTATTAGGCCTAGGGCCCGTCTTATCTATTATCCTCTTTAAAACTTTTTATGTTGGATTATGAAGATTTTCCAATACTTAATGTAAGGGTATTAATGTCTTAAAGCTTATTCTTCATTAACCTTTAACTTTTACCCTAACCAGTTTTACTTTTACAGTGGGGCAGTAACTTTAAAAATTCACCATAATTTCATCTTTTACTCTTTTATTTCGAATTTTGGTATGGATGTAATTCTCTGAGTATATTTTTAAACAAAACAAGCCCCACTTAAAAATTCATTTTGTAGCTTGAGTTATACACATTTTACTCTGACTGGTCAGACTTGCAAGTTCATCTCGGGTCAGTGACTTTTAACATTTACTGTGAACTCCTCACAAAGAATCTGACAAAACTGTTTTATGGGGATGTTCCTCTATGTCTTAGCTTTCCAACAAACTTGGTCCCACTCAAAAATGTTATGTATAGCTCGAGTTATACACGTTTTATTACCTACTGTCCGGACAGAAACCCATCCAGGAACAACAGATTTTAAAAATTCATATCTCTCTCATTTTAAAACCAAATCTCGTATATTTTATATGTATGAAAATCTATCTGAGTCTACTTTCACAGAAAATTAGTTTCATTGCATTTTAAGTTTTTTAGCAATAAATATACTGCACGCTTTACAGGCTGCCAGAATTCCAGATTTACTAGTTTTTAAGTTTTTCACTTCAAGCTTATGGAGAAATTGTTATATCACTTTAAAACACCATTTTCATGTTTTATCTCAACATTACCATCAATGTTTTAGTTACCAAATCAGTATTTTGAAACAAAATAAAGCAAGACACATAAAACCATCATGCCACAAGATTTTCTTTCAAAACAACAGTTTTCAACAAGACAAGAAAGCTCATAGAACAAGGAATGGTCTTGAGACCTTGAAGCAAGTCCTAAAACCACCTAGCTATGAAGAGCTTAGGGGTTCTAGTTCTTGAAAAATATATGGAGAGGAAGGGTTAGAGGCACTACCAAAGTTCTCCTCTTGAAGGCTTGGAAGATGAAGATGGTTGGAGATGGCCTCCTTCTCCTTGAGCTTAATATTGAGGCTTGTGTATGAGTGGTTTTGTTTCTCCAAGGACCAAAGATGGTAGTCCTTGAAGGGATGGTGAGTGTGGTGATAGGAGATGAGGGTGATGGTGGTAGAAAAGTGAGGACTTAGGGTAGGAGAACAAGAAGAACAAGAAGAAGAGTTGGAAGAACAAAGAGAGGTTTAGAGAGAGAGGTGAGAGCTTTGTGTGTATTTTTGAGAGAGGGAATGAAATGAATTGAGGAGAGAGGATGGGCTGAAGGTATGAGTTTGAGGGAGAGATGATGTGATTTTTGCTTCTTACACAAGCTCTAGGAGTTGGGAAAACCATGTGTGCAAAAGGGAGTGTTGTGTTTCCTTTGAGTCTTGGTACTGGGTAAAAGGCTTTGTGTTGTTTTTGTCAATTTGGTTAAAAGCATGAGCTACCTTTGGATTGGCATTGGATGGTCGCTGATCACCCAAGTGTCACAATCTTGATGAAAGGAGAGTACAACTCTTGTCATGACTTAAGGGTTCTACTAACATGGACTCTTGATCTAGTGGTGCATGATGAGAAGGCAATTGAATGGTTAGATGTGGCTCTTGCTTTGACCAAACTTTCAAACAATAATTAGAGGGAAGTTTCTAAATCTTTATAATTGTTACAATTATCTAAATGCTAATTAATTCAATTGGTTTAAATTACTCATTAGCACATTTTAATTAAGAAGGATTTTCCTCTTTAATTATATAAGAAGATGTGAGGGTTAATGTGATTGAGTTTTGAGACTTATGTGCTCTTAGTTAATTAGGTTAAATCACCTTGATTTTATGTCCTAAATCATGAATTAATAAGGATTGGGCAATTAGGCTTTTAGTTGTAACTTTTAATACCTTAAGCTTCAATTTTTGACTTGCCTTAATTTACTAAGCTCTTGCTCTTGCTCTTGAGATTAGCCGATTAGTTCTCAATTAATTGCTAATCTCTCTAATTAGCCGGGAATACCGAGCTAATTAACTTAGGTAAAATGGGGATGTTACACAAAGTGGTGCCGCTTGCTGCCACACATGAGCAGAAAAATTGGATGAATCATAGCCACCCAAAGAGCAACCAATGAGAAGCCAAGAATCCAACTACATAGAGTTTTATCAATGCAACAAATTCCTCCTCAATCCTTTTTCAATTTTCGGCCTCAATATACTAGGCCACTCTCTCCCTCATTTTCTTGCTCATCTCCCTCTCTTCATCCTTGTTTCTTCACCCTTCCTTCATGCCTTCACCCAAGACTTGTTTCCTCACTAGCTTAAGGTTCAATTTTGAGGTAGGATTCTTCAATTTCTTCTATTATTGGTGCTATTGTGGCTGAGTAGAATTCCTGTTCTTTCCATTAGATTGATGATATATGTTGTTTATATAAATTCTTATGGCTGGATTAATGTATAAATGCTGAGTTTAGATGAGAACTTGGGTGAGAATTCAAAAAGGGATGCAAAATAGAAGCTGAAACCTTGAAAAACCTTACAGCATCTATACTGGCGGAGTATACGGCTCCGCCTACAGCCATCGAAACTTGATGAAACTATTTTTACATGAAACTAGACATTCAGGGCTTTCAATACATATATAATAAACTATTGGATTAGTATTGAGAGAGATATGAATTTTGGAATTTTGACCTAGGTTTTTGAGTTTGATTCTAGGCAAACTAGGTTGTTCTGAGCAAAACTTGCCCTATACAACTTGGAATTGAATGAAACTAACTTTTTTAGAAATCTTACACATAGGAGAACATCTCATAAAAATTTCAGAGTTAGATATGGACCTGTTTGCTCCCAGTGGTTCGAGAAAGTTGCCCTAAGTCCAAATCGGGCCAAAACAGGGTAGTTTAGAAAGGTCAAATTTCGGGGCTTATAACTCAAGCTCTACTAAAGTAAATGAAATGAAACTTCTTTCAAATGAAATCTTGTCCTGTTAGCTTTAATATGATACTAATTTCGTATGATTTGAACTAGTTTTCGATTTCTAGTGGATTTTTACTTTTAGGTGTATAATTATGGCTAACTACAGGGTAGGCCGAGGTAAAACTTAAATAACTTGAGCTGATTTATCAAAATTAGATGGGACTAAAGATGTTAGAAAATAGACACATAACACTCAAACATACCCAAAATTTAGGTCTAGATGAGTTAAATAGAAATTGTGGCTTGATTTACAAAAATCGAGTTGAATGAAAGTGTTAAAGACAGCAACCATGTTTTAAATATAACAATTGTGCCCCTGAATTTGATGATTGAATCGTGAATGAAGTATTATGATTTCTCTGTACAATTGGTTTTCTGAGTACTGGAATTATTCATGGGAAAGTGGACACATTCCTTCTACTACCGAATTTTCAGCAGGATCATATGAAGTTATAATAGCTTGTGTTATGAAGATTTAAGTTGTGAATATGAAATTCTAGATGCAAGAATATATGAAAATAAATGATAAAGCATAGCATGTCTATGCGTGATTATGTATGAGAATGAAACGATATGAATATATTAAATATGGATCCCTTCACCTAGAGGCAGTTATGAGGTCCCTCCTCATGAAGGCAGTTAAATAAGATAAGATTAGGTCTCTTCACTTGGAGGCAATTAATTGGGTTCCTCCTTGTGAAAGCAATTAAAAGATATGATGAAGGTTCCATATTCCTAAGGAATATGACATGATGATCACGCTCTGATAGGGTATGACATGGCGATCATACTCTAGAATATGGCATATAAAGATTTTATGATGAAAGATATGATGATGAGTCCATATTCCTAAGGAATGTGACATGGCGATCACGCTCTGATGGGGTATAACATGGCGATCATACTCTGGAATGTGGCATAATAATCCCACACCCTAAGGAATGTGACATGGCAATGACATCCCGATGGAGTATAATATGACGATCATACTCTGGGACGTGGTAGGAAGAACATATTCCTAAGGAGTATGACATGGTGATCACACCCTGATGAGTATGACGTGGCGATCGTACTCTAGAATATGTGTAACAAGTAAAGGAAGATAAAGGAAGAAAAGAAAATTATGTGTATCTACATAAATTCAAGTACAAGTAAAGGCATGTGTAGATTTTATGTTTTCAGTATATTGGTGCTATGCTATTGTATTTTAATACGTTTCAATTATCATTCATAGTATAATTCATGAATTGACTTTGTATTGGCTCACCCAAATGACAAGTGTGTAAATAAAATGAACCTTGCTTCAGACAGTATGTTTTCAAACTATAAAATTAAACAGTTTCTATAACATGTTCACCTTTTTCATAATAAACTGAAGCAACTAGAGATAACAACGATGACATTATGCATGATAGTTTAATGAATCCTACTGAGAATTTATAATTCTCACTCCTATGTTTATTTTTGTATTATCTCCAGATAGTTCAGAAGTTTCGAAGAAGGCCCTCCGAGGTGAAGTTGACTAGTAAGATTGAACATGGCCGAAGGTTGCTGCCAGACAAGGTGCGATTAAGTGACAGTAACAACTCCTAGGTGAGTATTATGACTTAAGCATAGTACCATACTTGGGACGATGTTACATTATGCAACTCATCAACTTGATCATGGTTCTACTTTGACTTTACTTTCAGTTTTAGCACATGCTTAACATTCTTTACTTTTCTTTGAAATAAATTGCTTTTGGACATGAGCTCATTCCGTGACCATCATCACACAGTACTAACCAAATCAAATAAGCCGATATTGGTTACCTCTAAGTTGGAGGGTCCTCCATAACACCCTTGCCTCTCCCATAAAGGTTCCTTGTGGATCACTGTCTCTTACTTCCCGAAAGTAATCAAAGGGTCATGTCCCATTATTCTTTTCTTATCATTATACCTTACATGCATAATAATTCTTTGACTAGACACCTGCAATGATATGACTAAGTCCATAATTTTGACAAAAATCCAGCAGCATAATGGCTAGACCAGAGCTCTCCCCAAAATGCCAATCATAAGGTTTCAGCCAACAGTTTATCACATCACAATAATCAATCAATCATGAGACAATGCTCAATCAAACTCATAATTTATCATGCCAAATGGCACCACACATTCATGCCCTAAAGGAGGTTTATAGTTGTGTTATTCTTCATGAAGAGTCTTATGAATCATCACATGATTTCCCGTGATTACCTATGAGAGAATCACATAGTTAAGATATATATACGTGGTCTTTTAGTTGCTTAGTTCTCAAATGAAATTATTTTTTGCTTGAGTTCATGTCTTATGGAACACTTGTTCGAATCAATCAAGTTAGGTGATTGTTTCCTTTCCTTGAGATAGTGCACCTAGTGATTCCTAGGTTCTGTAACATCCCGATTTCAGAGTTCCGACTTCACCTTCAAGTTTGATCAAATCCCATTCTCGACTCCTTCTTCCATTTTCAGATCGATGGGATAAATTCCGAGTTCCGAGATCGTCTTACAGAATGTCCGACTTCATGTACCGATTTCCGGTCTCATAATATAGTCTCGAGTTTCAGTTGAGGTACCCGAGTTCCGACCTAAGACAATAAGGTTCAAAATAGTGTGCGTGGTTTCCGACCTCAGAAGTTATAGTTTAACACAATGGTTACAAGTTACGAACTCTGAGTTTAATGTAATGAGTTCCGGCCTTAGAGCTAAACTCAATTGGAATGGACACGAGTTCGAATCCTTGAGTTGATTTCCAAGACACGCACGATTTCCGATATCTGAGATTATTCCCAGGAGACCCACTTCGGATGGTGTTTCTGAGTTTGAATTGGGAGTTCCGAGATTATGTGATTGTGAGCTTTCGACTTCCGGCATCCGACCTTGCTTCTAAGTTTCAAATGAACCAGACAAGATTTCCCCAAGTCACAAACAAGATGGTACGAGTTCCGACATCAGGCTTCAGCTCCAAGCTCAAGTAAAAACGACACGAGTTCCGACCTCAAGCATAATAGGGACGAGTTCCGACTTGAAATAGAGTAGAGGCGAGTTCCGATTTCAAATAGTATGGCGGTGAGTTCCACTAAAAGGGAGACATAGCTAAATTTTTGTCCACAAGAAATTCAGCCAATCAAAGCCCTCCAAGTTAACTACCGCCTCAAGCTTATATATATATAACTCATTCTTTCTCTCCTTCAGCCCCATTTCTATGCTACTTTCTCCCTTGTTCAGCTCTCTTTTCTCTTCTCCAACTCCATTACTCCCTCAAGCTTAGCAGGGTTCTAACACTCCAAGTTTCAGCACTTAGCTCCAATCATACTCCAAAGAGGTAGGATTTGCTTCTATTCTTGAATTTCTTGCACTATGGTTGCATGAGATTGTGTTCTTCCTTATGTATCTGATGAATTATTGGATGTATTATGATGAATTATGATTGAATCAATAGAAGATTTTGAGTTAGAATTAGAATTAGAAGAAGAAAACTAAGAGAAATGAATGGATGAGGGTGCTGTCTTGGTGGAGATTCCACGGTAGTTTCGTATGGCGGAGCGTACGGCGCCGTCTACAATTGGTCAAATCTGATGAAACCATTTTTAGATGAAAGTAGACATTCAGGGCTTTCCATGGATATATCATATAAGGTTATTGGATTAGTATTGAGAGAGATACAAATTTTTGAAGTTTAACCTAGGGTTTAGGATTTTCATCTGAGTAGGGTGACATGAGGAGAGTATAATTCACCCTATATAACTCCAAATTGAGTGAAACCAGTTTTGTTAGAAAGCCTACACATAGGGGAACATCCCAGTATGAAATTCTGAGTTTGTTATGGTCCCAATTATTCCCAATGATTCGAGGAAGTTGTCCTATGTCTAATCCAGACCAAAACAGGGTAGTTTAGGAAGGTCGACTTTCAGGACTTATAACTCGAGGTATACTTAAGAAAATGGAGTGAAACTTGTGGCAAATGAAAGGTTGTCCTATTATCTTCAATATGAGAGCAATTTCGTATGATTTGAGCTTAGTTTCGATTTTTAGTGAATTTATACTTCCAGGAGTGTAACTCGGGCTAGTGACTGAACAGGTTAAGGTAAGATTTGAATATCTTGAGTTATATGGGTCAAAATGATATGGGACCAAAGAGGTTAGAAAGTAGACATATAGAGCTATTACATATCCAAAATTCAGGTTTAAATGAGTTGAATAGAGATAAAGGTGGATTATACAAGATTCGGGCAGACCCGAATAGAATTGGTAGGATGGCCAAAGTAATAGTTTCACAAGAGTTAGTGGACATACAAGGTTTGGGTTCAAGATTGCCAGCTTGACATTGATATATATGTGTTAAGTTGATTTATGTTGCTATGATTGAACTGTCTGTGAGAGCTGGCACTATTCATGGGGAAACGGACCTGATCCGTTATGCTGCCGGTTTTACGGCAGAAGTCTATGAAACTAGGAATGTTTAGATGTAAGGAAGAATCAGAGTATGAATGGGTATATAGAAACCCTATATTTGAGAATGACATAAGTATGAGATGAGATATATGAAAGTAAAGGATAAAGCATATGTATAAGTGTCGGTAGAATGGTAAAGAGGCTACGAGCCTTTACATGTTATGAATATGTACGTGAAGATCATGTGTACAATGACATATGAAAATGAATAAAGTATAGGTATAGTCAGTATGACTATGCATGACCTTATATGAGAATGAAAAGCCATGAGTATATTAAATGTGAATCCCTTCACTCGGAGGCAGTTAATTGAATCCCTCCTTGTGAAGGCAGTTAAATGATAAAGATATGAATCCCTTCACTTGGAGGCAGTTGCACTTGAATCCCTCCCTGTGAAGGCAGCTACCCTCTACCTTGGAGGCACGTGGTCAGATGAGATCCCTCTACATTGAAGGCACGTGGTCAGATGAGATCCCTCAATTTTGAGGCATGTGACCAGAAGAGATCCCTTCAATTAGAGGCACGTGGCCAGAATGAGATCCCTCCAAGACTAGAGGCACGTGAATCCCCTTGTGGGTGAGTTGGTGTGACGACGGTCACGGGTGAAGCTGACGAGCTCACTCCAAGGCCAGGCTACCCAAGGGCAGTAAAGGTTAAAGAGTAAAGACTTAAAGACTAAAGATTTAAGTATATGCCCCACTCACATCAGGCATGACATTGACCCAGCTAGTGTGAGAATATGGGGGGTAGGACTTACATGAGGCATGGCATGACCCAGCTAGTGTAAGTGCCGAATGAAAGAAAAGTAAAATTTTATGTATATGTATGAATTCAAGTGCAAGTTAAGTTAGGTACAGATGTTATGTTTCCAGTAGATTAATGCTATGTGCGTTTTATATGTTGAAGTCATTATCCATGGTATTATTCATGAATTAATCTTGTGTACACTTCCCCAAAGGGCCAGTATATGAGTAAAAATGAACTTTGCTTCGGATAAGACATTTTTCGAAATGTAAAAAAATTAAACAGTTTATGTAGCATGTTCATCTTTTTCAAAGTAAACCGAAGCAAACTGGAGATGACAACGATGACATTACATGTGTATCATAGAGAATCCTACTGAGAATTTCCGATTCTCACTCCTATTTCCGTGTTGTCTCCAGATAGTTTCAGAAGTTTTCGAAGACGGCTAAAGTTATTGTCAGGCAAGGTCCGCTCAGGTAACAGTAACAACCCTAGGGTATAGTACTATGACTTAAGCATAGTACTGTGCTTGGGAGGATGTTACAGGTTCATGGTATGCTCAGAGGCCCTAATAATACTTCTGTTCTCAAGGAGTTCGAGATCCCTCTAATCTTTGGGTCATGACAATGCATAACCACATCATGAACCCGACAACACCATGTTCACTAATCACCAAGGGTGATTTTTGACTTAACCAAGTTACAAAGTTTGAAGCTTTTATCACTAACATAACAAGATCTTACCTTAAGTATTATAAAAGTTAGCATTCTTATAAAGTAGTCATAAAGTTTTATTCTTTACGAAAGTAAGTGCCTTTAAAATTAAACTCTTATCTTAAAGATTAGATCTTCATGAAACAATGATACAAGTTACTAGCTTTTTAACTAAAAAGTCTTGTTCTTTATGAAAGTTGACTCTTTCAACTATTCCAAGACCATCAAGGTCTCAACTTTATGATCTAAAGTTGTCTCTACATTAAAAAGATTCCTACTTTATCAACTAATAATATAAGACATTAACTTTAAAGTTATAAAGTTTTGGTATTTTTAAAAGTTAGCATTTCTATGATCCAAAAGTGACCTTTTTAATTTCAAGTTTCAAACTTTATGAAAGGATTTGCTTCCAACGATCAATCTTTGAAACATAAAGTGACAAGACATCATTTTTCTAACTCAAAAAGGCTTAATATTCTAAAAAGCTTAGACTTTTACATGTAGTATTGTCTTCAAAACAAAACAAAACAAAATAAGACTTTTATAAAGGCACTAAACTTGCGCCACTTTTTATGCTTCAAGAACCAAACTTTTTAAAGTTTAAAGCTTTTTGGATGTTCATAGTCTTATCAAATCATGAAAAGCATATAAAGATGATACTTTTCTAATCATAAACTCATCATAAGAAAAAAAAAAACAATTTTAAGCAAGACACCACCAAGAACATCAAGAACATTCAAGAAGAAGAACATGAACATATTTTTCCAAAGGTAGAAATATCAAGAACACTTGAACAACAACAAGAACATATTTTTCCAAAAGTAGAAACATCAAGAACACTTGAAGAATAGCAAGAACATATTTTGCCAAAAAATGGACACTTTTGCTCATGAAGAGCATGAAGGATCTTCTCAAGTTTTCACTTAAAGATCTTGGTCATGAAAAGAACCAAGCTTCAAGCTTTCTTGAGCAAATAAAATAAAAAGATGAAGATCACTACCTCTTCTTGAAGATGGCACAAAAATAAGAGAAGAGGGAGAAGAAGATGATGTCTCCTCTTGATGATGATGGTGGTGGTTTTGCAAGAAGGAAGGAGAAGCTCTTGAGATCTTGTGAAAATGGAGGTTGTAGTATTTAGATCTTGTCTCCAAAGACCTAAAGATAAGGTCCTTGAAGGGCTAAGTGAGAGGTTTTGGGTGGTGGTGATGGAGAAAGGAAGAAAAAGATGAAGAAGAAGAAGAGAGTTTTAGAGAGAAGTGAGAGGATTTGGTTTGAAGAGACAGAATGAGATAAGTGAAAATGAAAATGGATGATGGTGGAACAAAGACAAAGTCAACTCTTACATAAAGTACTCTTGTCTATTTCTTTATGCTTTAATGACATCACCTTTTACTTTATTGTCTAGTTGACTAAATTTGAATTTAATCATGTGATTAAGTGCTCATGTAACTTAATTAAGATGAGTAAGTGAGGATTAGCGATTAACACACAAGAACATGATTAACAAAAATTAATATTGCGATTTAGCTTAATTAACCTTAATTAAACTCGATTAAGCTAACTAAGGGCGATTAGTGCTTAATTAAGCTATAAAGGCTCTGATTTGCTTAATTAGAGATTATCTAATATCGATTAAGTATTCTCTTGACTTTTCTCATCTGAGTTAACTCATAAACTCTTCATTAACCCCTTAATTAAGCCTTAATCTCATAATTTCTCATTAAGTGCCTAATTACTCAGGGTTATTGGGATAATTTAGCATGACAAGAAATTGAGGATGTTACATGGGGTCTGTACTACCTTTTGCCCTTCTTCAAACTCTTCTTATAAAGTGGCAGCGACTGGTATGGCCATTGTTTTTGATTTTTCTGCTAAAATGGCAGTGCCCCTTTCTCCCTATTTTTTAGCTAGGTAGATTTGCTAGAAGTTCTTGTCCATTCTTAATTTTTTTTTCATTTTTGATCAGAGCAATTTTCCCAAGCCATTATCCAGGTTATTCCTTGGCTAGCCACAAATGAGATTAATCTATATCCTTGAACAAAATTAGCTTTTTCTTTAAAATATTTATAAATGCTTTGAACTTCTAGGGGGAATATGGAGATAGATGGTCCAATCTCGAAAAAACCATCTGATGAATCATTTCAAAAATTTTAGGGAGATTTGCTTTTTGAACCAAATAAACTAAGAGCACTGATAAGGTTTATAATAAACGATATTATACCAGGCTTCTTTATAATCATAATAGGTGTAGGTTTGAGGAGTGAATTATCTTGAAAGAGATTTTAAGAGATGTAGCAACACTTCTTGAAAATTCTCAGCATTGAACAATTCATCAGAGTAATCCATGATCAGAGTAATCAGCATATGAAGGAGAGAAGGATTCATATAAAGGATAAGGAAATAAAAGTAGAAAGAGTCAGAGACTTACAATTTTGGTGAACTTTGTCAAAGATTTTATTAAAACACAGTTTTCAAGATAATGTTTTTCAAAAGTTCACAATGAGAGAGAATTTTTATGCTCGATTGCCCTCTGCCGAGTTCAATCTCATAGCAATTCATTTTTACACACGAAAAGCAAAATATTCAATTATTGACTATCAAAAAGCTTATTTCGATAAGAGATTTTAATAGATGCTGTCTGTCTGTCGTCACTTTTGAGAGATACTGCTACTGTTGAGGGATTCTTTGCCGACAATACTTTTTACTTTTGAGGGATTCCTTTTGGTACTTCTTGAAGTTTTCTTTTTTGTCGTCTTCTCTTGAACTTCTACTTTTGAGAATTCTTTCAGAAGCTCGTTATTATTGGGTGTACGAGTCTTGTATAATTACACCTTTATGTCAATTAGTCCAATATTCCATTACAATTATCCTCATTAATTTGAAGATAATTGGTGGAACTAGACGTTTCCTCATCTTGAATGTTGCTGGCTTACAGGGTCCATACTGCCTTTAGCCCTTTTGAAATTCTTCTTCTGAAGTGGTAGTAGCTAGTACAATCATTATTTTTTATTTTTCTGCTAAGAAGGTAGCTTCCTTTTCTCCCTATTTTTCAACAGGGGAGATTTGCTAGAAGTTCTTCATCCATTCTTCAATTTTTCTTTTCTGATTAGAGCAATGTTGAACTTTGACCACTATTTGACTCTTATTGATCTAACTAGATATAAAAGATCAATATCATATGACAATTTTGCTGTGGAAGAAATCCAAGCCATTAACTAGGTTACTCCTTGGCTAGCCACAAATGAGATTAATGTATATCCTTAAACAAAATTAGTTTTTTTTGTATAAAATATTTATAAATGCTTTGAACTTCTGGTGGGAATATGGAGATAGATTGTCCAATGTAAAAAAAAAATTATCTGATGAATCATTTTGAAAATTTGAGGGAGATCCATTTTTTGAACCAGATAAACTAGGAGTGCTAATTGTAACACCCTACTAATTTTATGTTATGCTTAAGTCATAGCATGAAATTAGTTAGTTTGTGTTACCATGTTAATACTCTACTTAATTTTCATGTTTAGTGTCTCCTACAGTTGTAACGACGCGCTGTTATATAATAAAACGCGAGTGGCGTGATAAAATGTAATAATGTTTAACGTAATCTAACAGAAAAGATATAAATAAGTGATATATATTCTCAATAGTATACGTATATATATATAGGTCAAAAGCCAACGCTTTAGTTTATACATATGGATATATATTAAAAATAGATGAAAAAAAGAAGAAACGTCATAATTCCTATTTGCTAAAAGCTGAGGCAGAAATAGCAGGAGCAGACTATGTCCAACGAGTCCAACTCGGAGTCATAGTGAAACTGCAGGTCTGGGATCTCAGTGAAAGGAGTGGCCGTTGAGCCCTACGCTAGCGTCTGAGAATGATGTGGAGGTACAACACGGGGTGAGAATTTCAAGAAATTCTCAGTAAGGTTCATGTATGATGTTCTTCTGACGTCACATTCATTCTCAGTTGCCTCGGTTTTTATTTAATTATAAGAGCAAGTGTTCAAACTAGGCTGTCCGTTTTAATGAGTTTAAGAAAAAGTCTGATCCGAGGCAAGGTTCAGTTTTACTTTAGTGGACATAAGAAATAGAGTAGATTACAAATAGTGATACATAGGATAATAAACAGAATAAATGAACAACGACAGTAGATAAGTATAATAGACTATGGTAAACATCTTGGCATAAATATTCCATGTAATCATGCATTCATATAGTCATGCAAACTTAATCATGAACCTTTCTTCATAAACTTTTCCTTTACTTTTCATCATTTTCCATCTCTTGGTCCCCTAGGAGTTCTTGGCCATTTAGACTCCTGGGTAATAGTCTGCTTATCAGGATCGAGCTCGTTCCTATATCGGAATGCCGGGTTTACTTTCCCCGACCTTCCCACCAATCTATTCCCCTTAACTTCTTATCCGGGGCTAGCCCAAGTAGCATGGAACTTTCATAGTAATATAATCCTTTTCATAACTTTCATGGCTTTCATAAGAATGTATATGCATTAACATGTAATTCATAGCTTGTACATGGGTTCTACCGAAATTTCGGCAGCATAACGGAACGTGTCCGCTTCCCCATGAATAGTGCTAGCCAACCAGTACATCAATTTATCACAAAGAACATAACATCACATTTATATTCCAACATTAAACTCATATCAACATCAAATTCATTAAGGCAGAATTCCTGTCTCAGCATATTCAATCAACCCGGTTTTTATAATTCAATTCATAATTTTTATTTAACTCATTTGGATCTCAGATTTGAGTATGTTAAAGTGTTAGGTGTCTATTTTCTAACCTCTTTGGTCCCATCTAATTTTGATTTCTACAACTCAAGATATCTAGGTTTTATCTCGGCCTGCCCATTGGCTAGCCAGAATCAGGCAACTAAAAGTAAAAATCCACTAAAAATCGAAAAATCACTCAAATCATACCAAATTGGTCTCATATTAAATCTAACAGAACAAAGTTTCATTTAGAAAAAGTTCCACTCAATTTGGCTTAGTAGGGCTCGAGTTACAAGCCCCGAATTCGGACCTTCCTACACTGCCCTGTTCTAGCCCGGGGTGGACATAGGGCGAATTGCGTGGAGCACTGGGAGCAACTGGGACCTTATCTAATTCTGAAATTTTTATGGGACATTCTACTATATGTAAGCTTTCTAAAAAAGTTAGTTTCACTCGTTTTCAAATAGTATATGTCGAGTTCTACCCTAAACAATCTAATCTGCCCAGAGCCAGAGTCAAAACCCTAGGTCGAAATTCAAAAATTCATAACTCTCTCAATTATAATCCAAAAGCCTTATATGATATATCTATGGAAAGCCCTAAATGTATAGTTTCATATAAAAATGGTTTTATCCAATTTTATTAGTTGTAGGCGGAGCCGTACACTCTACCGTACGGACAGCCGAGGGGTTTTGGTTCTCTAACCCATCAGCTCTTTCCATTTTCATGGTTTCTTGCTTCCACTTCGGTTTTAATCAGACAAACAACCCAAAACCAATCACATATCATCATAGACATTCATTTAACACATCAAATAAGGTGAAAATAATTCAAGCCCAGCCAGCCAAGTGCATGGGTTTGATGCAAGAATCAAAACTCCTACCTTTGATCCAAGTGTTTGTGCTGGATTCTTGAAGTTTGGATGAACAAGGTTGGAATTGGCTTGAGTTTTTGGGTGTGTGAGTAAGAGAGAAAGAGAGCTGAAAGGAGAAAAGAAAAGTGGCGTAAAAGGGTGGTCAGAATTGGTGATAAAGGGGCTGAAAATTTGATTGCTTTGAGTGACTTTTTGCTTGAATTTGATTGGCTCAAATTGCTTGGCTGGAATTCGGCCAAGCTTCTCCATGGTTTAGTGGCCTTGTGGCACCACTTTTGGCTGGTAAGTGGCTGAGCCATCAGCTACTCAAAATAGGGTTTAGAGCTTGTAATTCTATTGGTTCGGTTCCGTCAGTTTAAAATACCGTAATGTTACTGATTTCCTTTAAATCGGTAAATCGGTTTTCAATAAAATTTTTATGAATTCTCCTATACTCTAACTTAATTCTCTCTTATTTGGACTCAAGTAATTGCTATTCAATTGAGTCCAAATAATTGCTTATTCGAATTTTAATTATTCTCAATTACTCGGTAAAACCGAATAACTAGGCGAAAAACGGTGGATGTTACACTAATAAGGTTTATAATAAAACATATTGTACAAGGCTTCTTTATAATCATAATAGGTGTAGGTTTGAGGAGTGAATTGTCTTGATAGAGATTTTGAGAGACACAGCAGCACTTCTTCAAAATTCTTAGCATTGAACAATTCATCAGAGTAATCCATGACCAGAGTAATCCGCATATAAAGGAGAGAAGGATTCAAAATAAAGGATAAGGAAATAAAAGTGTCAGAGACTTACAATTTCGGTGAACTTCGTCAGAGATTTTATTGAAACACAAAGTTTTCAAGATGCAAAGTCTGTCAAAAGTGCACAATGAGAAAGACCTTTTATGCTTGATTGCCCTCTACTAGATTTGTAACACCCTAATAAATCCATATTACGCTTAAGTCGTATTACGGCGTTTTATTAGTTGTTACTTATGCTCGTGGAAAACTAAGCTTCACTTGAAATTAACTTACGCGGAAAATATAGTAAATTTTTTTTTTTTGAAATATGTCGTTGCTTTTGAAAAGTAAAGCCTTGCGCGAGAAGATAGCAGTAAATGAGCGTATCGCAGAGATAAATCATAAAGTCATACATTCAAACTTTAACATCAACTACATCATATACTTAATCTCATAATATCCAAATAAATACATATAAAGGAAACTCATGGTCATGCCATGGCCCCAAATATCAAAGGTACACCAGTCTGATGAGATACAATACAAAATGAAATACAAGAGTTAAGGAGCGCAAATCAAAATAAGCCCTCGTAGACATATGCTGACTTCTCTGCCCCTTCCATGCCCTTCCATCGAACGAACTCAGGTCCTCGAATGTCTAGTCCCCCATGCTGCTCGGCCTCAGGGAACACGCGGAGTGCGAATGATGCGGGGGTGCCTGCTAATCACCTCGATACGACGGATGCGACGACCGGGAATATAGCTGCCCACCGAAGAACGTGCCTCGGAGGGATCCTCCTCAGATGCGATAGGCCGATACTCGGGGAGTGGCGGCGGCTCTTTGCGACCTAGGGGTGGCCGTCGAACTCACATCGACCACGGGAACCTCGGCGGCGCACAGGCTCGGCTACGGGTAGACCGGGAGACATAGGCTCCATCTCGATCTCGGGCAATGGCTCAGGCGGAAAATCCCAAGGACCCAACGGCTGTCCAAGGCGTGACGAAGATACGTCCACAGGGGCTGGCGGGATCTCTGGCTCCTCGTGCTCAAAAACTCGACCCGGATAGAAGTATGTACGAACTATCGTGGTGGTCGTGGCCACGATAGCGTGGGCGTCCTCAACATAGGCCCACTCATGGTGGGGAGGCTCCATGCTCCATGTCACGTGAGGCTCCATGAGTATCTGGTGACGAGACGGAAAAACAACTAGGATGAGAAATGAGATTTCTCAGTAGGACTCGACCCTGACACACTGGTGTCATCGTCATCGTCCCAGCCACTTCGGTTTTAAATGAAAAACTGTGGGCATACAATAGGTTCAATTATTTGATTTTCGAAAACATTACTATCCGAAGTGGGTCCCATTTTTAGTACTTATCCTCGTTGTATTAACAACATCATGGCATACATACAGCTTATATGACTATTCATGACATACATAAACAGGTTGAGAGTTATGTCCTTTACTTGGGTTGGACCGAAGTCCCTTTCTTTCCTTAACTTGACTTATCTTAAGTCCTTTCTTTCCACCCACTAAACATAAGTGGTAATGAGCTCATACCGTGGCCGTCGCCACCATAAAATCTCGGTACTTACACTAGCTGGGTCATGCCATACCTCATGTAAGCCCTATCCCCTATACTCACACTAGCTGGGTCATGCCATGCCTCATGTGAGTCGTGGGTGAGGGGAAACTTAACTTAGGTCACCTTCCCTTTTGAAGGATCACACTTTATCAAATCTTTTCTTATTAACTTATGATGCAAAATATTTCTAAGTCCACAGTTTCTACAAAATTTCTAAGAAGATAACGGCTATCTGCATGCCTTCCCAAAATTTTGCCAGACAGAATACCAGTATCACAGCATCATATCATATCATCATCATCATATCATCATATCATATCATCATTATCATGGCATCATAATCACATCATCATCACATCATGCTTGCAACCTAAACATAGGCATATTCTCAAGCAAAGTCTTATGAGCTTAGCTTAGTAAAGTAGGTGCAAGCTTTTACATTGGCTTTCGTTTTATTGATTCCTTATTCTCAATTATTCTAACTTGACTTATATGATTTTCATATTTTAATTTGGAAGATTTATAGCTTATGTTTTGCATTATAGCTTGATGAGAATCTTATGAACTTAATCTAGTACATTAACTATATTTACATTCGGTTTTCGTTTTATTCGCTTCTTTTGTTAAGGATTAGGTGAGCTTAGTATTTTATTCCATCTAGTCCTCATTAAGTAAATTATGAAGTTTCATTACTTTAGGCTAAGGCCTTTTACCTTTTTCAGTCATTTATGCATAGTCTTACTTAAGGTTAAGTTTTGACAGTTTTACTTTTACCCTAGGCAGTAACTTTAAAAATTCACCATAATTTGGTATTTTATCATTTTAATGCGAAATTTTATATGCTTATAGGGTTCTGAGTCTAGTTTTTAACAAAATAAGTCCCACTCAAAAATTCATTTTCTAACTCCAGTTATGCATATTTTATTCTAACTGGTTCAGTTTCTAAGTTCACTCCCGGTACAGTGGATTGTTACCTCTTATTATAATTGCTCAGAAGGAATCTGAGAAAACTGTTTTATGGGTTTGTTCCCCTATGTCTTAGCTTTCATTGAAACTTGGTCTCACTCAAAAATCATTTTTGTAGCTCGGGTTATACACATTTTAGTGTAGACTGCCCAGACTGAAACCAATCCGAGAACAGTCCACTTTGAAAAATCGTATCTCACTCATGTTAACTCCGAATCTTATATATTTTATATGTATGGAAAGCTCTCTGAGTATATTTTCATATAAAATTGGTTCCACTAATTTCTGAGTTTTCTGGAAAAAGTTATACCGTTCGGTTTACAGACTGTCAGAAAATCCAGATTTCACGTTTTGATATTTCTCATGTTTTCTCCAAAACACTCAACCTCACTTTCAAGAAACCATTCTCAAGTTATAAGACACTCATATACCATGAAAGATTAGTGAAAAACTAACATGTTGGAGTTCAAAAATAGTGGGTTCAGCCATGCATCACACCAAACCGAAAACATGTTTTCAACAAACAACCATACAAGCAACAACATCTCATTTTATGACAAGAATGGCTATGATGCCCATAATCAATCTTTAAAACCACCTAGCTATGGAGAGCATAGGGGTTCTAAAGCTTGAAAACAAGTGAGGAAAAAGGGTTTAGAGCCACTACCAAGAAGCTTTCTTTGAGGGAACTTGTGATGGAAGAAGGTGATGGTGGTGGTATTCCTCCTCTTGGATCTTGAAAGAGGCTTGATATGTGGTTGTCTTTGATTCTCCAAGAGCAAGAAATGGTGGCTCTTGAAGAGTTTGTGAGTGGGATGAGGAGAGGAAAGGATGAGAGAAGTGGGAGAATTCTAGAGAGAAGTTGGAGAGTTTAGAGAGAAGGAGGAGAATTTGAAATTGAGGAGAGATAAGAGAGCTTTGTGTGTGTCTTTGGGAGAGGAAGTGAAAAATGAATGGAGGAGAGAGAGATGGCTGAAGGTGGTGAGTTTGAGGGAGGGAAAGGTGATGTGACTTTGCTTCTTACAACAAGCAAGAGAGTGGAAAAACCTTGGGGTAAAAGGGTGAGTTGTTTTTCCTTGAGTCTTGGAGGCATTCTAATGTCCAATTTATGCTTTTCTCTAGGGGTTAAAGGGGAGTACCCCTCTTAGGATTTGGTTGCTTGTCTAAGACTCATCCAAGTGTCAAGATCTAATGGTGGATGATAAGGATCCTAGTCTTGGCTTTTGATCTAATGGTGTAGGATTAAAGAGATTGAATGAAGGGTGAGATGTTGCTCCTCCTTGGTATGTCTTTCTAGGGCATATGCATGGAAGAACTTTTATCTCTAAGTGTTATTAGAATTATTTAAATGTAACTTAACTTAATTGGCTTAATTACCCATGAGTTAACTCTTGTCAATTACACTTTTTATGATGTCTTGCATTACGGTTAAGCATACGCTTGATTTGGGGTCTAATTTTTTTCAAGAGTTGTCTTAAGTGTCTTAATCATTATAAACTTAATTAGTAAGGTTAGGTTGTCTTACTTTTGTTTTGGCACCTTCGAGTAATTAAGGATTAGACGATTAAGGTTTTATTAAAACGCTTAGGACATTATGATTAAATTGTTGGCTAGACTTAATTTACTAAGCTCTTGCTCTCGGGATTAATCGATTAGTTCTCAATTAATCGCTAATCCCTCTAATTAGCCGGGAACACCGAGCTAATTAGCTTAGGTAGAAATGGGGATGTTACAAGATTCAATCTCTGAGTAGCTCATTTATACACATGAAAAGCAAAATATACAATTATTGAGAATCAAAAAGTACAATTTGATCAAAGATTTCAGTAGATGTTGTCGGTGCTTAGTCACTATTAAGCAATGTTGCTACTATTGAGGGATTCTTTGTCAACAATACTTTTTACTTTTGAGGGATTCCTTTTGTTGCTTCTTGAACTTTTCTTTTTTGTCGTCTTCTCTTGAACTTATACTTTTGAGCGATTCTTTTGGAAGCTCTTTGTAATTGAGTTTACGAGTCATGTATAATTACACCTCTCAATCAGTCCAATATTCGATAACAATCATCGTCATTACTCTGAAGATAATTGGTGGAACTGGATGCTTCCTCATCTTCAATGTTGTGTTGTAGGGTCCGTACTACCTTTAGCCCTTCTTCAAACTCTTCTTCTGAAGTGGCAGCGGCTAGTATGGCCATTATTTTTTATTTTTCTGCTAAGAAGGCAGCTTCCTTTTCTCCCTGATTTTTAGCTAGGGAGATTTGCTGGAAGTGTAACATTCTCAATTTTGTGACGTGCTAAATTACCTAAGTAATCCTGAGTAATCAGGCACTTAATGAGAAATTATGAGATTAAGGCTTAATTAAGGGGTTAACGAAGAGTTTATGAGTTAATTCGGATGAGAAAAGTCAAGAGAATGCTTAATTGAGATTAGATGATTTCTAATTAAGCAAGTCAGAGCCTTTATAGCTTAATTAAGCACTAATCGCCCTTAATTAGCTTAGTCAAGTTTAATTAAGGTTGATTAAGCTTAGTCGCAATATTAATTCTTGTTAATCATATTCTTGTTTGTTAATCACTAATCCTTGCTTAATCATCTTAATTAAGTTGCAAGAGCACTTAATCACATGATTAAATTTAAATTTAGTCAACTAGACAATAAAGTAAAAAATGATGTAATAAAAGCATAAAGCATAAGACAAGAGTGCTTTATGTAAGAGTTAGTACATGCTTTGTTCCCCCATCATTCAATTTGTCCCTCTAAACCTTAATTAACACAAAATTACGAAAACATCTCCCTCTTTCCCTTTGAATAGTGGATGCCACTTTCTCCCTCTTCCACCATCATCCATTTTCATTTTCACTCATCTCATTCTCTCTCTTCAAACCAAATCCTCTTACTTCTCTCTAAAACTCTCTTTTTCTTCTTCATCTTCTTATTCCTTTCTCCACCACCACCACCACCCAAAACCTCTCACTCAGCCCTTCAAAGACCTCATCTTTGGGTCTTTGGAGACAAGATCTAAATACTACAACCTCCATTTTCACAAGATCTGAAGAGCTTCTCCTTCCTTCTTGCAAAATCCCCACCATCATTATCAAGAGGAGCCATCATCTTCTTCTCCTTCTTTTCTTGTTTTTTCACCATCTTCAACAAGAGATAGTGATCTTCATCTTTTTATTTTGTTTCCTCAACAAAGCTTGAAGCTTGGTTCTTTTCATGACCAAGATCTTTAAGTGAAAACTTGAGAAGATCCTTCATGCTCGTCATGAGCAAAAGTTTCCATTTTTGGCAAAATATGTTCTTGTTGTTCTTCAAGTGTTCTTGATGTTTCTACTATTGGAAAAATACGTTCTTGAAGTTCTTCAAGTGTTCTTGATTTCTACTTTTGGAAAATATGTTCTTATTATTGAGTGTTCTTTATGGTATCTTGTTTAAAGTTGTTCTTTTTCTTATGATTAGTTGATGGTTAGAAAAGCTTTATCTTTTTATGTTTTTCATGATTAAATAAGACTATGAACATCCTAAAAACTTTAAAAAGTTTGCTTCTTGATTCCTTAAAAGTGGTGCAACTTTTAAGCTTCCATAAAGTTTTATTTTGTTTTATTTTGAAGGCAAGAATACATGTAAAAGTCTAAGCTTTTTGGTATAATAAGCCTTTTCGAGTTGGAAAAAAGATATCTTGTCACTTTATGTCTTAGAAATCAAACCTTAAAGAAAAGAGCTTTCATAAAGTTTCAAACTTTAATCAAGAATGAGACCTTTAAGTCATAAAAGTGTTGTTTTGTAACATTTAATTCATAAAGTTTAGATCTTGAACCAAAACAATTCTAAAAGGTGTTAACTTTTATAAAGATCAAGATTTTTTAACCTTAAAGTTAATATTTCATATCACTAATTGATAAAATAGGAACCTTTTGAATGTAGAGACAACTTTAAGTCATAAAGTTGAGACCTTGAGGGCCTTAGAATAATTAAATGAGTCAACTTTCATAAAGAATAAGACTTTTTAGTTAAAAAGCTAGTAACTTGTATCATTATTTCATAAAGATCTAATCTTTAAGATAAGAGCTTAATGTTAAAGGCACTTACTTTCATAAAGAATAAAACTTTATGACTACTTTATAAGAATGATAACTTTTACAATATTTAATATAAGATCTTGTTATGTTAGTAATAAAAGCTTGAAACTTCGTAACTTAGTTAAGTTAAAAATCACCCTTGGTATTTAGTGAACATGGTGTTATTGTGTTCATGATGTGGTTATTCATTGTCACGACCCAAGGATTAGAGTGATATCGAACTCCTTGGGAACAGAAGTATGATTAGGGCCTCTGAACATACCATGAACCTAGGAATCACTAAGTGCACTATCTAAAGGAAAGGAAACAATCACTTAATTAATTTGAACAAGTGTTCCATAAGACATGAACTCAAGTAAAGAATAATTTCATATGAGAACTAAGTAACTAAAAGACCCCACATATATATCTTTACCATGTGATTCTCTCATGGGTAACTACGAAAAATCATATGATGATTCATAAGATTCTTCACAAAGATTAACACAACTATAAACCCCTTTAGGGTATGAATGTATGATGACATTTGGTATGATGAATGACAAGTTTGATTAAGCTCTGTCTCATGATTGAATGATGAGTATGATGATATGATATGGATATAATGAATTGTTGGTTGAAAGTTGATGATTGGAATTTTGGGGAAGCTCCGGTCTAGCCGTTATGCTGCCGGATTTCCATCAAAATTATGGACTTAGTCATATTATTGCATGTGTCTAGTCAAAGAAGAACTATGCATGTAAAATATAATGATAAGAAATGAAAGAATGGGACATGACCCCTTGATCACTTCCAAGAAGTGAGAGACAATGATCTACAAGGAACCTCTATGAGGGAGGCAAGGGTGACATGGAGGACACTCCAACTTAGGGTTAACCAATATCGATTTAGTCTGATTTGGTTTAATACTGCGAGATGACGGTCACGAAATGAGCTCATGTCCAAAAGCAGTCTATTCTAAAGGAAAGTAAAGAATGTTAAGCATGTGCTAAAAATGAAAACAAAGTCAAAGTAAAACCATGGTCAAGTTGATGAGTTGCATAGTCCTGCATGTTTCTATATTTCTCATGCGTATTATGAATGTTTATCCCATGTGTTAGTTGGTATGCCTATGTATGATGTTATGAATATGATGATAAACATAAAAGCAATCCGCTTCGGGATTTATATCTTCGAAAATTGTTAAAATTGAACCTATATCTGTCTACTATTTTTATAATCAAACCTGAACTGGCTGGGACAATGAGATGACACTATGTTTGTCTAGTCACAATCCTATTGAGAAATCCTATATTTCCCACTCCTATGTTTCCGTGTCATCTTCAGATGGAGCTGATGGTGTCCACGGTAACACTTCTGATGGTACCTGACCGGATAAGACGAGGAGCTGCCATGTTTCTTCACCTAGCTAAGTAGGATAGAGATAGTAGCATAGCATTTTCATTTCATTTTCTCAAGAGCCCTAGTTGGGTAGTTTATGTGTAATTAAGAGCATGTAGGAAGTCATGCTGCTTAATTTGACCTATTACATATGTGATACTTATTAAGTGTAATGACGACCTTGATTATCTATGATTATGTTCTTGGTTTAATGTATTCTGTTATGTTGTTTCCATTTTGTCGTATATCTTATTGGTAACTCAGCAATATGAAGAACAACATTCATATATATACGAGTAAATAAGCGCTTAAAGGCTTAGTTTTCAAGCATAAAGGTTTTACAAGAAAAAGAAATTATATGCTATTTTCATATATTACGCTAATTTCAAAGATAAGAACTTCCATTAGATATCAGTAACAACTATTAATGCCATAAAATGACTTAAGCATAGTATGGTATTAGTAGGGTGTTACAGGAAGTTCTTGATGTAACGTCCGATTTCCGACTTCTGATCCCATTTAATGTTGAAATTTCCGATTTCCGAGTTTGTCTTATAATTCCGCTGCCGACCTCAATATTAGCATCGACTTCCGACTTCGTTCCAAGGCTTACAAGGGATTTCTTACGATTTCTGACCTCATGCACGAAACTTACGATTTCCGACCTTATGCTCGAGTAGGAACGAACGTGATATCCGAGTTTCGACATTAGGTGATTCAACATGGACATGAAGTGCGACTTACGAGTTTTAGCTGAATTGGATTCCGAGTTCATTACCAAGATCTTTTCTTCTCGTTCTCGAGTTCCGATATCGAGTTGGAGTGCCATGTCCTATAAATTACGAGTTCCGACTTCATCCGAATAGATATGCACGAATTCCGACTTTAAGAAGCTCACGAGTTCCGATGTCACGTTCATATGCGCTGGCAGCGAGTTTCACTTCTTAAGCGACGTGGAGAGCATTTTGTCACACAAGAGGGAGACATGGCTGAATTTTACCCATAAGAATTTCACCCAATCAAAGCCACCCATCCTAACTACCACTCCAGAACCTTGTGTATATATATACTCTCCTCCTGCCTCTTCAGTCCCATTTTCCTACGTTGTTTTCTCTTCCTCAGTTTAACCCTCTTTTCTCTTCTCCACTCACCCACTCCATCTAACTTTCATTTCAGCTACCAACTCAAGCTTAACTTGATCATAAGAGGTAGAGGTTTTAATTCCTGTATTGATTTTTCTGATTTTGAATAATTATTGGTGGTTTGATTCTTCAATTCTGATATATTGACTGAGTGATTCATAATGAATTGTGGCTGGTTTATTGATTGTTTGTGAAATTAAAGTTGAATTGGAAACAAGAAAGGATGCAGATATGGAGAAGTTGAGAGGCTGGGAAACTCAAAAACCCTCGGCAGTCCGTACGGCGGAGTGTACGGCTCCGCCTTCCGCCATTTAAAATTAATGAAACCATTTTTATGTGAAACTAGACACCTAGGGCTTTCCATACATATATCATATAAGACCATTGGATTAATATTGAGAGACATATGAATTTTTGAAGTTCGACCTAGGAATCAGGACATCCACCCGGGCAGTATGGGTTGAGAACGGTGTAACTCACCCTATACAACTCCAAATCGAGTAAAACTAATTTTGTTGGAAAGCTTACACATAGGAGAACAATATCCAAAGAAATTCCGAGTTTGTTATCAACTCAGTTGTTCCAAATGATTTGAAGAAATTGCCCTATGTCCAAACTAGGCCAACACAGGGCAGTTCAGGAAGGCTAAGTTTCGGGGCTTGTAACTCGAGCCCTACTAAGGCGATTGAAATGGAACTTTTTGTATATGAAAGGCTGTCCTATTAGCTTTAATATGAGGCCAATTTCATATGATTTGAGCCAATTTTCGATTTTTAGTAGATTTTTACTTTTAAGTGTGCAATTCTAGCCACCCACAGGGCAGGCCGGGATAAAACCCAAATACCTTGAGTTATGGTTATCCAAATCAGATGGGACCAAAGAGGTTAGAAAATAGGCACATAACACTTTAACATATCCGAAATTGAGGCCCAAATGAGCTAAATAGAAATCATGGCATGATTTACAAGAACCGGGTTGAATATAAGCAGTGAAGCAGTAAGCATATTCTAAAGTGCAATACTTGTGCCTTGAATTTGAGGATTGAAACTTGAATGAAATATGTTGAATTATGCATGGAATGAAGTGTTTCTCTTGATAAATTTCCATGCTACTTGGGCCAGCCCCGGATAAAAAGTTAAGGGGAATAGATCGGTGGGAAGGTCGGGGAAAGTAAACCCGGCATTCCTATATAGGAACGAGCTCGATCCTGAAAAGCAGACTATTACCCAGGAGTCTAAAATGGCCAAGAACTCCGAAGGGACCAAGTGATGGAAAATGAGAAAGAGTAATGGGAAAATGTTTATGAAGAATAGTTCAAGAATGAAGTTTACATGATTACATTAAGCGTATGATTGCATTGAACATGTCATTACATGATATTTGTAGTTCGTCCGTTGTGTTTATTTGTTGTTGTATATTCACTATCTTGCCCTTTGTCCTATGTATTAATGCTGATGGTTTATTCTATTTCTTATGTCATTTTAAGTAAAACTAAACCTTGCCTCAGACTAGACATTTTTCTCCACCTTACTGAGTATGAGTAGTTAAGTTTAATCTCATGTTTTAAGAAATTTTAATAAAACCCGAGGCAACTAAGAATGAATGCGAAGTCAGTATACACTATATGCAAACCCTACTGAGAATTTCTCCAAATTCTCACCTCGCTTCGCATTTCCGCCTTATTCTCAGACGTGGACGATGGACACGACAGCTACCCTTTTCGTTGAGATTCCAGACTTGCAGCTCCACCATGACCCTGCAGTAGGCTCGTTGTATATAGCCGGCTCTTGCCAGTTCCGCTTGTATCTTTTTAGTGATAGGGATTTTACTGTCCCCTTACATCATCCTGCTTTTGATCCTGCCACCCCATACTTTGAGGTCCCGCTGCACGCGGCACATCCTCCGCCAGCGCCCTCGCACTGCAGCACTGTAGCCCGCGACCCTCTGACCGGAGTCACCTCCGCAGGTGGTACCAGACATCCCGCTCAGCTCCGAGAGCAACCCCTTAGAGGCCACCAGCTCACCTTCCTTTTCCTCTAGATCAACTCCTGACTACTCCCCAGCCGGGCCCGGTGTGGCCAACGGCTATCTGACTGAGTAGGTCAGCCACAGGCCGTATTGTACAGCATGACCCTCTTTTGGTAGCATGCGGCTTTGGGTCATACACGCAGTGGTAGATTTTGAAATGTCCACTGAGGACCACGTAGGATTGGATTGACTGACATGGGTCTTATGTTTTTTGGTACACGACCCCACTTATGTATCCTATTTTGAAACTTGTATGTAACTCAAAACAGTGGTTCCTATATATATATATATATCTATATACAGTTGATAGCAGGTGTGTTATTTATGCTTACCTTTTTGTTATGCTGAAATAAATTCTGCCATGTTCGTTGTACGGCATCCCATTTCCCCCTGCTCAAAAAAAAATATATATATATATATATAGGAGAAAAATGATTCGTATAAACGAAACGTAAGTAGAATATTAACACGGTAACACAAGCTACTTAATTTCATGCTATGACTTAAGCATAACATTAAATTAGTAGGGTGTTACATTTTGGTATCAGAGCAGTTCGTCCTAGCTAAGACCTGAGGATTGGACTGACTATGCTTCGCGCATATTCTGCGTTTTTAGCTGATGACATGCACTAAATCTTGCCATTATGGTTGAGATATAGTTGTGCATGTGTATGAAATGCCTGACCGTGTGAGTTGTTATTTACTGACATATTAGACATAGTATTGAGCCTGATCAACTCAATAACTTTTGTTTTATGTGCTCAGAACTTAATGGCTTCCGGAAGGCGAGGTAGACCACGTGCAGAACCTGCTCCAGAGGTCCCGACTGACTTCATGGCCACAATGCAAGAAATGGCCCATGCGATGCGGGAACAAGCCGCGGTAGCTCACCAGATGATGGAACAACTAGGCAGGCGACCTGCAGCCGATTGTGAAGGGAACCTACATGACCCAGAGGCTAACCTGGAGTATCTCAAATTTGCTGAATTTAGAAAGGCAAATCCGCCAAGTTTTCGAGGGGCGTATGATCCGGATAAAGCCGATGAGTGGACCAAGGCCATGGAGAAGATTTTCTCTGTCCTAGATTGCTCGGATCATCAGAAGGTGACTTTTGCCACTTACATGCTTGAAGCAGATGCCGAGTTTTGGTGGAACGGCGTACGAAGATTGTTCAAGGGATCTCAGATGGTAGTCACCTGGACGATGTTCAATGATGTATTCTACCAGAAGTACTTCCCTGCTTCAGTTCGAAATGCCAAGGAACTTGAATTTATGCAGCTGCGTCAAGGAAATCGGACAGTATCCGAATATATTGCCCGATTTGAGGAGCTATGCAAATTTTCTACAATTTATCAGAGGAATCCAGATGAAACCTGGAAGTGTATCAAGTTTGAAGAAGGATTACGAGAAGATATTCTTATCGCAATCGGGCCAATGGAGATTAGAGATTTTCCCACGTTGGTAAACAAATGCCGACCGGTGGAAGATTGCAACTCGAAACTAGTGGCAGCCAGGGCATCTGGCGGTGGATTCAGGAAGGGGTTAGCCCCGCAAGACCTAAGATTCAAGTCCAACTTTCAACCGCAAAGGAGATTCTCGCCGATGGGCAGCAAAGGCAAGCAGCCTCAAAGGCCCCCTCCGAATCCAACTTGTAAGAAGTGCGGTAGGAATCATGGCGATCGGCCGTGCTTGGCGGGCCAAAATGTTTGCTTTGGGTGTGGCAAGCCAGACCACAAGATTTATGAGTGCCCAACCAAGAATCCACCACAGTCGTCCCGACCACAACGTCAATGACGAGTCTTTACTATGAATGCAGAGGAAGTTGATAAGTCTAAGGGACTAATCCAAGACACCTGTGACATGAACGGTGAGGCCCTAACTGTACTCTATGATTCGGGTGCTTCTCATTCATTTATTTCTCATGACTGTGTAACTGCTTTACGATTGTCAATCTCTGAGTTACCTTATGATCTATTGGTTTCTACTCCTACCAATGGGCCTGTTAGAACTAGCCAAATATGCCCCAATGTCCCTCTTCGAATTGAGGGTAGGACTTTTGCCGCCAATTTGATTTGTCTTCCTCTATCTGGTCTTGACATAATTCTGGGTATGGATTGGCTTTCTGCCAATCAAGTTGTACTCAATTGCTCGGATAAGACAGTGGTACTTCCGTCTGTCTCACTTTCTGAATCCCAGGCCGCAACACTCTTCTATTTGGATTCTTTCGGGCCGAAGAAGCAAGGGTATATCCTCTTGTCGGCTAATGTGACTGAAGCCGAGCAAGAACTAGAGGAAATTCTCGTTGTCAGAGAATATCCGAATGTTTTTCCAGAAGACATTCCTGAATTTCCTCCGGAGAGAGAGATTGAATTTACCATTGAGTTGGTTCCAGGTGTGGGACCAATATCTATAGCTCCGTACCGAATGTCACCTATGGAGCTGACGGAACTAAAAAGACAGATCGAAGAGCTTTTAGAAAAAGGATTCATACGACTAAGCGCGTCGCCATGGGGAGCTCCGGTCTTGTTGGTCAAAAAGAAAGATGGAAGCATGCGCTTATGCGTGGATTATAGACAACTAAACAAAGTGACAATTAAGAACAAGTATCCGTTGCCAAGGATTGATGACCTCATGGACCAACTACAGGGTGCAGCAATATTTTCCAAGATCGACTTGCGTTCTGGATATCACCAAATTCGAGTTTGAGAACAAGATATTCCTAAGACAGCTTTTCGAACTCGTTACGGGCACTATGAGTATACCATGATGTCGTTTGGGCTGACGAACGCACCAGCGGTATTCATGGATTACATGAATCGAATATTTCGCCCATATCTGGACAAATTTGTAGTGGTCTTCATCGATGATATACTTGTCTACTCGAAGACGGAGCAAGAGCATGCGGAACACTTACGGCTAGTCCTGCAAATTTTAAGAGAAAAGAAACTCTACGCCAAATTATCCAAATGTGAATTTTGGATGAAGGAGGTAAAATTTCTCGGCCACGTAGTGTCATCTGGAGGAATCTCTGTCGACCCCAGCAAAGTAGAAGCGGTTCTGAACTGGGAAAGGCCAACTACAGTCTCTGAAGCCAGGAGTTTTCTGGGTTTAGTTGGATATTACAGGCGGTTTGTTAAGGATTTCTCTCGACTAGCCTTACCCTTGACCAAGCTAACCAGAAAGAATGTTCCGTTTGAGTGGACGCCGGAGTGCGAACAAAGTTTTCAAGATTTGAAGAAGAGATTGACCACGACACCAGTGTTAGCTTTACCAGACCCTCATGGACCATTTGAAGTCTATTGTGATGCTTCCCAACAAGGGTTAGGGTGCGTGTTGATGCAAACCAGAAAGGTGGTGGCGTATGCCTCCCGACAATTAAAGCCACACGAAAGGAACTACCCAACCCATGACCTCGAGTTGGCAACAGTAGTATTTGCTTTGAAGATATGGAGACATCATCTGTATGGTGTACGGTTCGAGGTCTTTTCTGATCATCAGAGTTTAAAGTACCTCTTTGATCAAAAGGAATTAAATATGAGGCAGCGGAGGTGGATGGAACTCCTTAAAGACTACGAATTTGAATTGAAATACCACCCAGGTAAGGCAAACGTCGTGCCGCTTGGATGATGATCAAAGAGACGGAACTTATTGAAAGCTTCCGAAATCTTAATTTGGGGATCCTTATGACTCCCAAAACCCTTCAGCTGCATCAAATTAAGGTAGCCAGAAGCTTCAAGGAGTAGATTTGGCGGGCACAGCAGCAAGATGCTAATCTCCAACGTATGATCAAGCTCGTGCAATTAGGGAAATTAACGGGTTTTACTCAGGATAAAGAAGGTATCTGGCGACATCATGATAGGGTGTGTATACTTGAGGGGGACGATCTCCGGAAAAGAATCTTGGAGGAAGCACATAAGGGTGAGTTCACTGCACATCCTGGCATTACTAAAATGTACCAGGATCTCAAGAAAATGTTTTGGTGGCCAGGCATGAAGTCAGTCATAGCGAGCTTCGTAAGTAAATGCTTGGTCTGTCAAAAGGTGAAAGCAGAACATCAGAAACCCTCTGGGATGCTTCAACCCTTGGAAGTCCCTGAGTGGAAATGGGAAAGTATTTCCATGGATTTTGTGATGGGATTGCCAAGAACGCCAACAGGATACGATGCCATATGGGTCATCATGGATAGATTGACTAAGTCTGCCCACTTTCTACCCATCCGAGCGAATTATCCGTTGGAAAAATTGGCACAACTGTATATTCAAGAGATTATAAGGCTGCATGGAACCCCTTCAACCATTATCTCTGATCGAGACCCAAGGTTTACTTCAAGGTTTTGGGGAGCCCTACAAAAGGCATTCGGTGCTAAGTTATGCCTAAGCACTGCATACCACCTGCATAAGCGGACCCAAGCAGAAAGGACAATTCAAAGCTTGGAAGATATGTTACGAGCCTATATACAGAGCAACGAGGAAATTGGGATCGATACTACCGATTGGCGAATTTGCATACAACAAGAGCTATCACGCTAGCATCGGCATGGCTCCTTATGAAGCATTATATGGACGAAAGTGCCAATTTCCCTTATGTTGGTATGAGACAGGAGAATCAATTCTATTGGGGCCTGATTTAGTCGAGCAGACCACTGAGCAGATCAAGAAAATACGAAGCAAGATGCTTAATGCTCAAAGCCGTCAGAAGAGTTACGCGGATACCAGGAGGAAACCTCTAGAATTTCAGGAAGGAGACCATGTATTTCTGAAGGTTACTCCTACAACAGGGATTGGTAGAGCTGTCAAAATCAAGAAGCTAAATCCTCGTTTTATTGGTCCCTTCTAAATCCTAAAGCGAATCGGATCGGATGCGTCGAAGTCGCTTTGCCTCCACATCTATCGAACCTCCATGATGTTTTTCATGTCTCCCAACTCAGAAAGTATCAACCTGACCCTACACACTCCCTTGAACCCGAATCAATAAAGTTAAAGGAGGACCTGACTTTCCATGTTCAACTAGTACGGATTGTAGACAAAAGCAGCAGACGACTCCGAAATAAATCTGTGCAACTAGTGAAGGTAGCATGGGGAAAAGAAGGTGCTGAAGACTACACTTGGGAACTGGAAGCAGATATGAGGGAAGGATATCCTGAGTTATTCACAGGTACTAAATTTTGAGGACAAAATTTTTTAAAGGAGGGTAGTAATGTAACGTCCGATTTCCGACTTCCGATCCCATTTAATGTTGAAATTTTCGATTTCCGAGTTTGTCTTATAATTCCGCTACCGACCTCAATATTAGCAACGACGTCCGACTTCATTCCAAGGCTTACAAGGGATTTCTTACGATTTCCGACCTCATGCACGAAACTTACGATTTCCGACCTTATGCTCGAGTAGGAACGAACGTGATATCCGAGTTCCGACATTAGGTGATTCAACATGGACACGAAGTGCAACTTACGAGTTTTAGCTGAATTGGATTCCGAGTTCATTACCAAGATCTTTTCTTCTCATTTCCGAGTTCCGATATCGAGTTGGAGTGCCATGTCCTATAAATTACGAGTTCCGACTTCATCCGAATAGATATGCATGAATTCCGACTTTAAGAAGCTCACGAGTTCCGATGTCACGTTCATATGCGCTGGCAGCGAGTTTCACTTCTTAAGCGACGTGGAGAGCATTTTGTCACACAAGAAGGAGACATGGCTGAATTTTACCGACAAGAATTTCACCCAATCAAAGCCACCCATCCTAACTACCACTCCAGAACCTTGTGTATATATATACTCTCCTCCTGTCTCTTCAGTCCCATTTTCCTACGTTGTTTTCTCTTCCTCAGTTTAACCCTCTTTTCTCTTCTCCACTCACCCACTCCATCCAACTTTCATTTCAGCTACCAACTCAAGCTTAACCTGATCATAAGAGGTAGAGGTTTTAATTCCTATATTGATTTTTCTGATTTTGAATAATTATTGGTGGTTTGATTCTTCAATTCTGATATATTGACTGAGTGATTCATAATGAATTGTGGCTGGTTTATTGATTGTTTGTGAAATTAAAGTTGAATTGGAAACAAGAAAGGATGCAGATATGGAGAAGTTGAGAGGCTGGGAAACTCAAAAACCCTCGGCAGTCCGTACGGCGGAGTGTACGGCTCCGCCTTCCGCCGTTCAAAATTAATGAAACCATTTTTATGTGAAACTAGACACCTAGGGCTTTCCATACATATATCATATAAGACCATTGGATTAATATTGAGAGACATATGAATTTTTGAAGTTCGACCTAGGAATCAGGACATCCACCCGGGCAGTATGGGTTGAGAACGGTGTAACTCACCCTATACAACTCCAAATCGAGTGAAACTAATTTTGTTGGAAAGCTTACACATAGGAGAACAATATCCAAAGAAATTCCGAGTTTGTTATCAACTCAGTTGTTCCAAATGATTTGAAGAAATTGCCCTATGTCCAAACTAGGCCAACACAGGGCAGTTTAGGAAGGCTAAGTTTCGGGGCTTGTAACTCGAGCCCTACTAAGGCAATTGAAATGGAACTTTTTGTATATGATAGGTTGTCCTGTTAGCTTTAATATGAGGCCAATTTCATATGATTTGAGCCAATTTTCAATTTTTAGTAGATTTTTACTTTTAAGTGTGCAATTCTGGCCACCCACAGGGCAGGCCGGGATAAAACCCGAATACCTTGGGTTATGGTTATTCAAATCAGATGGGACCAAAGAGGTTAGAAAATAGGCACATAACACTTTAACATATCCGAAATTGAGGTCCAAACGAGCTAAATAGAAATTATGGCATGATTTACAAGAACCGGGTTGAATACAAGCAGTGAAGCAGTAAGCATATTCTAAAGTGCAATACTTGTGTCTTGAATTTGAGGATTGAAACCTGAATGAAATATGTTGAATTATGCATGGAATGAAGTGTTTCTCTTGATAAATTTCCATGCTACTTGGGCCAGCCCCGGATAAAAAGTTAAGGGGAATAGATCGGTGGGAAGGTCGGGGAAAGTAAACCCAGCATTCCTATATAGGAACGAGCTCGATCCTGAAAAGCAGACTATTACCCAGGAGTCTAAAATGGTCAAGAACTCCGAGGGGACCAAGTGTTGGAAAATGAGAAAGAGTAATGGGAAAATGTTTATGAAGAATAGTTCAAGAATGAAGTTTACATGATTACATTAAGCATATGATTGCATTGAACATGTCATTTCATGATATTTGCAGTTCGTCCGTTGTGTTTATTTGTTGTTGTATATTCACTATCTTGCCCTTTGTCCTATGTATTAATGCTGATGGTTTATTCTGTTTCTTATGTCATTTTAAGTAAAACTGAACTTTGCCTCGGACTAGACATTTTTCTCCACCTTACTGAGTATGAGTAGTTAAGTTTAATCTCATGTTTTAAGAAAATTTAATAAAACCCGAGGCAACTGAGAATGAATGCAAAGTCAATATACACTATATGCAAACCCTACTGAGAATTTCTCCAAATTCTCACCTCGCTTCGTATTTCTGCCTCATTCTCAGACGTGGACGATGGACACGACAGCTACCCTTTTCGTTGAGATTCCATACTTGCAGCTCCACCATGACCCTGCAGTAGGCTCGTTGTATATAGCCGGCTCTTGCCAGTTCTGCTTGTATCTTTTTAGTGATAGGGATTTTACTGTCCCCTTACATCATCCTGCTTTTGATCCTGCCACCCCATACTTTGAGGTCCCGCTGCACGCGGCACATCCTCCGCCAGCGCCTCCTGCACCTGCAGCACCTGTAGCCCCTGCTGACCCTGCACCGGAGTCACCTCCGCAGGTGGTACCAGACATCCCGCTCAACTCCGAGAGCGACCCCTTAGAGGCCACCAGCTCACCTTCCTTTTCCTCTAGATCAGCTCCTGACTACTCCCCAGCCGAGCCCGGTGTGGCCAACGGCTATCTGACTGAGTAGGTCAGCCACAGGCCGTATTGTACAACATGACCCTCTTTTGGTAGCATGCAGGTTTGGGTCATACACGCAGTGGTAGATTTTGAAATGTCCACTGAGGACCACGTAGGATTGGATTGACTGACATGGGTCTTATGTCTTTTGGTACACGACCCTACTTATGTATCCTATTTTGAAACTTGTATGTAACTCAAAACAGTGGTTCCTATATATATATATATACAGTTGATAGCAGGTGTGTTATTTATGCTTACTTTTTTGTTATGATGAAATAAATTCTGTCACGTTCGTTGTACGGCATCCTATTTCCCCTTGCTCAAAATATATATATATATATATAGGAGAAAAATGATTCGTATAAACGAAACGTAAGTAGAATATTAACACGGTAACACAAGTTACTTAATTTCATGCTATGACTTAAGCATAACATTAAATTAGTAGGGTGTTACACTTGATCCATTCTTCAATTTTTTCTTTTCTGATCAGAGCAATATTGAACTCTGACCACCATTTGACTCTTATTGATCTTACTAGATATAAAAGATCAATATCATCTGATATCTTAGCTGCGAAATAATCCCAAACCGTTATCCAAGTTATTCCTTGACTAGCCACAAATAAGATAAATCTATATCCTTGAAGAAAATTAGTTTTTTCTATAAAATATTTATAAATGCTTTGAACTTCTGGTGGGAATATGGAGAGGCAGCCCAATGTCGAAAAAACCATATGATGAATCATTTTGGAAATTTGAGGGAGATCCGCATTTTAAACCAGATAAACTAGGAGTGCTGGTAAGGTTTATAATAAAACATGTTGTACCAGGCTTCATTATAATAATAATAGGTGTAGGTTTGAGGAGTGAATTGTCTTGACAGAGATTTTGAGAGACGCAGCAACACTTCTTCAAAACTTTCAGCATTGAACAATTCATCAAAGTAATCCATGACCAAAGTAATCAGATGTGAAGGAGAGAAGGATTCATAATAAAGGATAGGGAAATAAAAGTAGAAAGAGTCAAAGACTTATAATTTTGGTGAACTTTGTTAGAGATTTTTTTGAAACACAGTTTTCAAGATAAAGTTTTCCAAAAGTTCACAACGAGAGAGAATTTTTATGCTCAGTTGCCCTCTGCCGAGTTCAATCCCTAAGCAATTCATTTTTATGAATGAAAAGGAAAATATTCAATAATTGCGTATCCAAATGTAGATTTTGATAAAAGATTTTCAGTAGATGCTGTTTGTCCATAGTCACTATTTAGAGTTGTTGCTACTGTTGACAGATTCTTTGCCAACAATACATTTTACTTTTGAGGGATTCCTTTTGTTACTTCTTAAACTTTTCTTTTTTGTCGTCTTCTCTTGCATTTCTACTTTTGAGGGATTCTTTCAGAAGCTCTTTATTATTAAGTGTACGAATCTTGTATAATTACACCGATATGTTAATCAATCCAATATTCCATTACAATCGTCGTCGTTACTCTGAAGACAATTGGTGGAACTAAACGCTTCCTCATCTTGAACGTTGCGTTATGGGGTCCATACTGCCTTTAGCCCTTCTTCAAACTCTTCTTCTGAAGTGGCAGCGGCTAGTATGGCCATTATTTTTTATTTCTCTACAAGAAGACAACTTCCTTTTCTCCTTAATTTGCAGCTAAGGAGATTTGCTGGAAGTTCTTGATCCATTCTTCAATTTTTTTCTTTTATGATCAGAGCAATATTGAACTTTGACCACCATTTGACTCGTATTGATCTTACTAGGTATAAAAGATCAATATCATCTAAAAACATAGCTGCGGAATAATCCCAAGCAATTATCCAAGTTATTTCTCGACTAGCCACAAATGTGATTAATCTATATCCTCAAGCAAAATTAGTTTTTTCTATAAAATATTTATAAATTCTTTGAACTTCTGGTAGGAATATGGAGATTGTAACACCCTAATAGTTCCATTCTATGCTTAGGTCATATTGTGGAATTATTAGTTGTCACTTTTGCTCGTGGAACTAACATTACCTTTTAGAAATTACTTTTAACAAAAATAGGGTAAAATTTTTTGAACAAAATAAGTAAACTGTTTTTGAAATCGAGAGCCATGAGCGCATTGTGAACATATATTACAAACGTCGCCATCTCATTCATACATCGCATTTAACATAAGTAGAAGCATTGAGAATAGCCACTCATACATCTCATTCATACATTCATTCCATAGCCATTCCATAATTAATATAATAGTAGTAATAGCAGAAGTCATACACAAAGATAATAATGGGTTCGATACCTACTGTTGGCCCTATGAGATATCCTAACAAAATACATGATAGAAGAAAATACATAAGAAATCCCAATCCGCCTATACATGCTGAATGAAAATGATAACCCTCGCTACAACCAAAAAGGGGCTATCTTCATGTTCAGCTCCGCATGCAAATCAACACCTCACTCATCTGGTGGGAGGTAGCCATTCCCGAATCCTCTGGGAGAAACATCACCACGTCCCCCTCCTCGAGCATGACCACACCCACGAGGCACGGCAAGAGTACAAATGAACCCATGACTGCGAACTGGGGGTGGAGTGTGACGAGGGGCTACTAAAGAAGAAGATGAATCGGATGACAGGCAAATCACGGACGAGAAGGAAGGCTCAAACAGGTCTGTCTCCATGTGGTAGCTCAGATAGGATGGTTCTTAAGGATCGAAATCCAATGAAACTGTCGGTGTCAGGCAGGTGTCAAAGTTGGAATCTCCGTCAGTAGGGTACCTCAGAGAATGGAAAGCCGGATGAACGTCATCCATAGCGATGTCCTCGAACGGCTCATGAAGGTAGAAAAACAGGCTCATCATAGGTGCACAGAACTAGCAGCTATGGAACATGTAGACCCGCATCACTGCCTGAGCAGTCATCATGGACGCATTTAGCACCGGGTCAAACTGCCAATGCATCACTGGGAACTCAACGAAAATCACCACCGTGCCCGACGCTGGCATCCTCTGAAGACGACACAAAAACGTAGGAGTGAGAAAAACTAAGGTGGTGTTTGGTTTGCCATTTTCTATTTTCATTTTTAGAAAAAACAAAAAATAGGAGTGAAAATATGTTTGTTGGAGTTGTTTTGAAAATATTTCCAGAAAATATTTCGTAAAATGTTTGGAAATTTGAAAATGTTATATCCACGTTTTCATCTTTTTAGCTTTGATTGTTGAAAATATTTCCCAGAAGAACGCGGTGGCATTGCGGTAAATAACTGAAACTCTGTTCTGATCATCCTCCATGAACCGTGTTCGATCCTCGGGGTGGAGGTTATTTTTTACGTCAAACGCACTCTTTCACGAATCTATTATGTATTATTTATGACAAACCATGATACGCGTGTTGGCGTAGCGGTGGTCAAGTAATGATTACGGAAGGGGATGCTTGAGGTTCGAATCTCCCTTTTCCCACCTCCATTATTTTTATCGATCATTTAATTTTTTCAAAGGGACAAAAGGAAAAAAAAGGGACAACAACAACAACAAGATGTTGGTAGCGCAATTGGCTCATGCTGAGCATACAAAGTTGGTGTTGGGTGTTCGAACCCCACCAGCCCATTTTTTTTTATTTTTGTCAATTATTTAATTTTTTTTCAAAAGGAAAAAAAAAGGACAAAAAAAAGAGATAAATTAAATATTTTTATTGGTGAAGTAATATATAATTGAAAAACTATATAAAATATATTTACAATCGACAGTTTATATAATAAAATAATACTAACTATAGTATTTAAATATTTATTGATATACAAATTAAAATATAATAATTGATAATGATAATAAAATAATTTTAAAAGTAAGTAATTTATTTTATTCTTAATCTTAATATTTTATAGAATTATTAATTATTTTAATAAATAATTTTAGTAAATGAATAAAATATACAAATCGAATATACATCATTTTTATTATTGAATAATAAATATAATTTTGTTATCTCAAATTTGATTTTAAAAATTATATTTTATAAAACAAACAAACCAAACATATTTTCATTATTTTCACTTTTTCAAAACAGAATATACTCTTATAAACCAAACGCATTTCCTGAATTCAGAAAATCTGAAAATGAAAATCTTTTCAAAAAATGAAAACAGAAAATATTTTTACAAACCAAACGCACCCTAAATTTCTAAGTAGGATCGTGACTAGACAAACATAGTGTCATCGTCATCGTCCTAGCCATTTTGGGTTTAATATAAAAATAGTGGACCCGAAGCGGGTTACTTTTAACTTTATCATCATATCCATAGTGTCATACATAGGCACACATGCTAATGTACATAATAAACATTCATAATGCACACAAGGAATGTAATAATGTGCATGACTATGCAATTCATCAACTTGACCATGGTCTTATTTTCACTTTCATTTTTAGCACATGCTTGACATTCTTTTACTTTCCTTTGAAATAAATTGCTTTTGGACATGAGCTCATTCTGTGACCGTCATCATGCAGTACTAACCAAATCAGACTAAGCCGATATTAGTTACCTCTAAGTTGGAGGGTCCTCCATGTCACCCTTGCCTCCCTCATAGATGTTCCTTGAGTCTTTGTGGATCGCTGTCTCTCACTTCCCTTACCAAAGTGATTGAAAGGTCATCTCCCATTAATTCTTTTCTTATCATCATACTTTACATGCATGGTTCTTCTTTGACTGGACACATGCAATGATATGACTAAGTCCATAATTTTGACGGAAATCCGGTAGCATAACAGCTAGACCGGGGCTTCCTCAAAATGCCAATAATCAACTTTCAACTCATAGTTCATCATATCTATATCATATCATCATACTCATTATTCAATCATGAGACAAAGCTCAATCAAACTCATCATTCATCATGCCACATGGCATCACACATTCATACCTTAAAGGGTTTTATAGTTGCATTATTCTTTGTGAAGAATATTATGAATCATCATATGATTTCTCATGGTTACCCATGAGAGAATCACATAGTTAAGATATGTGTACGTGGTCTTTTAGTTACTTAGTTCTCGTATGAAATTATTCTTTACTTAAGTTCATGTCTTATGGGACACTTGTTCAAATTAATTAAGTTAAGTGATTGTTTCCTTTCCTTAAGATAGTGCACTTAGTGATTCCTAGGTTCATGGCATGCTCAGAGGCCCTAATCATACTTCTGTTCCCAAGGGGTTTGAAATCCCTCTAATCCTCGGGTCATGACAATGCATAACCATACTCATGAACCCAACAACACCATGTTCACTAATCACCAAGGGTGATTTTTAACTTATTCAAGTCACAAAGTTTTAAGCTTTCACTAATAACATACCAAGGTTTTACCTTAAGCATTATTAATGTTATCATTCTTTATAAAGTGGTCATAACGTTTTATTCTTTATGAAAGTAAGTGCCTTTAACATTAATCTCTTATCTTAAAGATTAGATCTTTATGAAATAATGATACAAGTTACTAGCTTTTTAAATAAAAAGTCTTGTTCTTTATGAAAGTTGACTCATTTAATTATTCTAAGACCGTCAAGGTCTCAACTTTATGACTTAAAGTTGTCTCTACATTAAAAAGGTTCCTACTTTATCAACTAGTGATATGAAACATTAACTTCAAGGTTAAAAAGTCTTGATCTTCATAAAAGTTAACATCTTTTAGCATTGTTTTGATTCAAGATCTAAACTTTATGAATTAAATATTACAAAACAACACTTTTATGACTTAAAGGTCTCATTCTTGATTAAAGTTTGAAACTTTATGAAAGGTCTTTTCTTTAAGGTTTGATTTCTAAGATATAAAGTGACAAGATATCATTTTCTAACTCAAAAAGGCTTATTATACCAAAAAGCTTAGACCTTTACATGTATTCTTGCCTTCAAAGCAAAATAAAAGAAGACTTTATGATGGCACTAAAATTTGCGCCACTTTTTGTGTATCAAGAAGCAAACTTTTTAAAGGTTAAAGCTTTTAGGATGTTCATAGTCTTGTCAAATCATAAAAACATAAAAGATGAAGCTTTTCTAATCATCAACTCATCATAAGAAAAGGATCAACTTTAAGCAAGATACCATCAAGAACATTCAAGAGCATATTTTTCTAAAAGTAGAAACTTAAGAACACTTGAAGAACATTAAGAACATATTTAACCAAAAATAGAAACTTTTGCTCATGAAGAGCATGAAAGATTTCCTCAAGTTCTCACTCAAAGATCTTGGCCATGGAGAGAACCAAGTTTCAAGCTTCCTTGAGTAAACAAAATAAAAGATGAAGATCACTACCTCCTTATCAAAATGGCGCTACAACAAGGAAGGAGAAGAAAAAGATGATGGCTCCTCTTGGTGATGAGGGTGGCAGTTTTGGCTTGGAGGAAGGAGAAGCTCTTGAGATCTTGTGCAAATAGAGGTTGTAGTGTTTAGATCTTGTCTCCAAAGACCAAAAGATGTGATCTTTGAAGGGCTTAGTGAGGAAGGTTTGGTTATGGAGGTGGAGAATGATGAAGAAGATGAAGAAGAAGAAGAGGAAATGTAGAGAGAGGTTGGAAAGTTTGAGAACTTTAGAGAGAGAATGAGAAGTTGAAAATGAAGTGAATGTGTGTGTGTGCGTGTGTACATAAAGTGACTAAAACTTGTAAGGGCATGGGGAGAGATATTTTTGTGTTATTTTGTGTTAATTAAGGTTTAGGGGGACAAATTAGATGATGGGGGAACAAAGCATATACTAACTCTTACATAAAGCACTCTTGTCTAATGCTTTATGCTTTAATGACATCACTTTCTACTTTATTGTCTAGTTGACTAAATTTGAATTTAATCATGTGATTAAGTGCTCATACAACTTAATTAAGATGATTAAGCAAGGATTAGTGATTAACACACAAGAACACGATTGACAAAAATTAATCTTGCGATTAAGCTTAATTAACCTTAATTAAACTCGATTAAGCTAGTTAAGGGTGATTAGTGCTTAATTAAGCTATAAAGACTCGAACTTGCTCCATTAGAGATTATCTAATCTCGATTAAGCATTCTTTTGACTTTTCTCATCCGAGTTAACCCCTTAATTAAGCCTTAATTCCATAATTTCTCATTAAGTGCATAATTACTCAGGGTTACTAAGGTAATTTAGCATGACATGAAATTGAGGATGTTACAGAGATAGATGGTCCAATGTTAAAAAAACCATTTGATGAATCATTTTGAAAATTTGAGGGAGATTTGCTTTTAAGCCAAATAAACTTGGAGTATTGATAAGGTTTATAATAAAACATATTGTACAAGGCTTCTTTATAATCATAATAGGTGTAGGTTTGAGGAGTGAATTGTCTTGATAGAGATTTTGAGAGACGCAGTAGCACTTCTTCAAAATTCTCAGCATTGAACAATTCATCAGAGTAATCCATGACCAGAGTAATCAGCATATGAAGGAGAGAAGGATTCATAATGAAGGATAAGGAAATAAAAGTAGAAAGAGTCAAAGACTTACAATTTCGGTGAACTTCATCAGAGATTTTTTTGAAGCACAAAGTTTTCAAGACAAAGTTTTTCAAAAGTTCACAACGAGAAAGAATTTTTATGCTCGATTGCCCTCTGCCGAGTTCAATCTCTGAGCAATTCATTTTTATGAATGAAAAGCAAAATATACAATTATTGAGAATCAAAAAGTAGATTTTGATCAAAGATTTCAGTAGATGCTATCTGTGCTTAGTCACTATTGAGCGATGTTGCTACTGTTGGGGGATTCTTTGCCAACAATACTTTTTACTTTTGAGGGATTCCTTTTGTTACTTCTTGAACTTTTCTTTTTTGTCGTCTTATCTTGAACTTCTACTTTTGATAGATCCTTTTAGAAGCTCTTTATAACTGAGTGTATGAGTCATGTATAATTACACCTCTATGTCAATCAGTCCAATATTCCATAACAATTGTCGTCATTACTCTGAAGATAATTGGTGGAGCTGGATGCTTCCTTATCTTGAATGTTGTGTTGTGGGGTCCGTACTACCTTTAGCCTTTCTTCAAACTCTTATTCTGAAGTGGCAGCGGCTAGTATGGCCATTATTTTTTATTTTTCTGCTAAGAAGGCAACTTCCTTTTCTCCCTAGATCTGCTAACCTCACCCTATAATTTCTTTGACTCTAACTCCCTATTAGTATGAGTTTTTCCACTACAAATGATGAGTTCGACTTGAAAATCCAAACACCGTCATGGTAGCTATCAATTGTCTATTCTCCTCAATCGCCTGTTACAAGGCCTGGGAAAACATTTATACGGCAATAAGTTGGGCCTCCATCTCCTTCCCTTTTCAAACATACAGCTTAGTAAGATGGAAGTAAGTGGACTTCACTAGAGCCAAAATTTAAAGACTTTGAATGTCCTTGAGAACAACATTAATGTGCTTTGACAAGTTGGTCATCATATGTAACATCCAAAAAAAAAAAAAAAAACCAGTGCATCTAATTAACACCATTAATTAATTTATTTTGTTGCATTAGAGAAATACAATTAATTGGGGTTGAAATATAAATGTTAGGGTTAGGAATATTTAGACTTGCTATGTAGAAAATTTTAAGAAGACAATTAGCAATGTCTTGCCAAATTAACAAAAATTAGTTTGATTTCGGTGTTGTGTAACATAAAAACCAAGCCAATAGAAATTTATACTGTAGGATAATACAAATATCGATTAACCCTAAATTGAGTGGCCAAAATTCAACTACACACACTTGGGCTGGTGCCATTTCAGCCACAAAAGAGGGAAGCTTAATGAAATTTCAAACAAGCTTGAATTCCACCAATCATCCACATATGAGTCACCTCCTTTTTTATGACTCAAAACCAAACTAAATCCAATTTTCTCCTCCAACTTGGCCTACACACACATGACCCCTTTTTCTCATTTTCTTCCTCATCTCATCTCTTTATCTTTAATTCTTCATCCTACTTCCACACCCTCACCCAAAACTTGCTTCCTTATTAGCTTAAGCTTGAATTTGAGGTAGGATTCTTGAGTTTTCTTGGATATTAGGGTTCATGTGACTTGCTAGGGTTCCTTTGTTCCTCTTTAATATGATCTTGTATGATGATTGTATGATTTGTTTCAATTGAATTAACATGGAAATTCCTGGTTTGGATTGGAAAATCAATAAAAAAACTCAAGAAGGAACTTAGATTAGATTGCTGGAAACTGATATCTAGGACCTATCTGTACAAAAAATAGTATGTTTTTAACTACAAAAGTCAAAACTTAATGAAACTAATTTTACATTAAACTAAACATCCAAAGCTTTCCAACCATATAAATTATAAGCCCATTAGACCTGAAATGAAAGAGTTATGAATTTTTGAATTAGCCTCTTAAATCCTGCCCACTATTTTGACTAGTATAGGTTATGAAGGGCATAACTTACCCTATACAATTTCAAATTTAGTGCAATTAATTTTTTTAGGAAGCTGACAATAGAACATTTTCCCATAAAAATTTTAGACTTAGATCTAAATTGTGTTGCTCCTAGTAATTCTTTAAATTTAACTTAAGGTTCTATTTGGGTGAAATTGGGTAGTCCCCTTTAGCCTAATTTGAGAGTTTATGCCTTGGGCTCTGCTTACCTATTCAAAATGAAAGTTGTAGGGAATGAAAGATGGTTCAATTATCTTTATTCAAGTATAATTATGGATAGAATTAATAAAAATTGGATTTTTAATGAATTTTAATATTTAAGTGCTCAAATCTATTCAGTAACAGGGCAGCTTCGATTAAGATTTCAATAACTCAATTTATACTCATCAAAATTTAGTGGGACTAAACAGAACTAAAAATAGACTAATAATGCTATAACATGCTAAATTTTCAGCTTTATATGAGTCAAAATGAAGTTATGACAATTTATAAAATAGGACAGAATCAAGAATTTTGAAGTGTATTACCAAATTCAAGTAGTTGAAAGCTCTTGAACCCTGAATTACCAATGATTGAGATCTATTTATGCAATTCTCTATAAAATTGTTGAAATATTGGTACATGATTATGAGGATTCTGGTATTTTGACTGGTTGGCTAATATTACTATATTTGTCTTTTGGGAAAGCATTATGTTTCAGTCATTATGTTGCCAAATTTTCGGCAGGAGACATAAGAGTCATGCATTATAACCATAAGTTCTTTAGGCATGGTCAATCATGAATATATGATTATCAATGAAAGTAAGGATTCCATATTACATGGGCTAGCCCCTGAATAGATTTAAGGGGAATAAGTCAGTGGAAGAGTCAGGGAAAGTTAAACCCAGCAATCTTATATAGGAACAAGTTCAGTCCTGAAAATCAAGCTATTACCCAGAGGTGAGAGAGGTCATTCACCTCCAGGGGACCAAGTACAAAGGAAAGATAAGAAGATATAGAAACCCTAAAGTCGTAGTGCCTAAGTGTGTTAAGATAAAAAAGTTACAAAAAAATAAGAAAGTCAAGTGCACTTGCATCAGTAGCTAGCAGCATTCGCATATACATAAGTTTTATTTAACTATTTGTCTATTCTTACTGTTAAGAAACTTCTCTTTTTCTATCTAGTGTGTGTATAACAACTAGCCTGCTTCAAAGAGATACATTTTCGAAAATTAATAAATGAACTTCTATTCTTATATATGCAAACACATTTTTTTAATAAATCAAAGCAACTAGAATGGCAATGATGACATGGAAGCCAAGTAGTCTAGGAATCCTACTAAGAACATATAATTCTCATTCCTATATGTGTTTTCATACCATCTCCAAATAGCCCAAGAGATCTTGAAGAGGATTAACCTAGAAGAGTACGACCGAGTCTGGACTAGCTACTATATGTATGTGTGTGTGTGTGTGTGTGTGTGTGTGCATGTTTACAGTTGTTATTGTTTGAAAGGCTACTTAGTTACTCTAATATTTATGGAATGTAATAGAACATTGTATTATTTTCATGGAAAATAAAGCAAATAATGAATGTTATTGCAAAGGTTGAGATGATGTGGCATATGCAATATGTATGACAAGTCATTGGAGCATGCCACCCACTGCCTTCCACATTTATAGCGCCTTTCATAGCACATGCTTGTTAGAAATTATGAAAATGCCCTCTCGTGATGTCACATGTTGACAAAGATTAGTCAAGAAAAATGATCACGCTTCTCTTGTCTCCTCCTCCACCACAACAAATGCAATTGGCAGAATATTTGAGATACCATCTTAGGCAATTGCCATCAATAGTATCCCACCATAATTGCCGTACAAATGCATGCCATAGACTAAAATAATTGGTTTACAGTATTTGAATGCTTCTATGCATGGCGGATAAGTCCAGCCCTAATGATGTAACATCACAGAGCTATGGTTAACAAAATTTTCCACATATTATGGCAAAGTTGACAATTTGATTATTGTACCTAGCATAAATGTCTGCAAACCTTGCAGCCATTTTGGAAGCTCATTGTATGACTCTTCCTAATCACAAAACTCCTAGCAATACCTTTTTGCTTGGCGAGTCATACTCTCCTATATGATATCTTGAAGCCGAACCTTGCATCCATCGATCCCTGTAACATTTTAATCAAAATAGTCGAATTAGCTTGCACCATGGGAAATATGGTGGCACAGATAACATTAGTATCTAGTTGTGGGTGGCTTTAAGAAAGCGATGCGGACACATATGTATATGGTCCATTATACTTTTGAATTTCCCACAATACCTTTTTCCTATGATATGTCACACATATGCTCCAATTACATCCATTCTCAAAGTACTTGCACTTGCCATGGTATTTTATATGATCTGACTGGAAGACCTTGTACACAACTTAATACGAGCAAGGGATCAATTGGGACATCCTAGCACTAGAGGGAAAGATGGAGGAACCACCATGGCCTAGGGTCTTATTACTAGGGCATGTGCAAAGAAGCCAATGGAAAACTTTGGGAATTTGGATACATCCATAGTTGAAGAAATGTATCAAGAATAAGCTAAAGAATAGAAGACAAAGTCCATTGGTTTTACGTTGGAGATTGTAACATCCTCAATGAGCTCCGACTTCCTACCTTGTTTCTAAGATTCAAGTGAAATAGGCAATTTTCACGATTTCCGACCTAATTTTCAATTCTCATGATTTTCGACTTCGACTTTCAAATGAAAGGTGAAATTTTCACGATTTCCGATCTCAGGGTTGATGTCCAATAGAATGGACCTGAGTTCAGATCTCTGAGCTAATCTCCAAGTTCGACCATAATTTACACGATTTCCAACCTAATCTTCCAGTTTCAAGTACAACGGACATTATTCTCGACTTTATCTTCGAGTTTCCAATAAAACGAGTACATTTTCCGATTTCCGACTTAACCTGCAAGGTCCTAACCAAATTGACGTGATTCAATGTCCGAGTTTATCTATTTACCGATATCCGAACTTAACTCAAGAGCGTTCTAATTTCCATTTACACTCGAGTTTGAATTTGTGACCAACTTCAGAGATTATATATGTTTTGATTTCCAGGTACCTGAGGATTTATGTCCTGATATTAACTTCCAAGTTTGTGTAACATCCACGACTTCCGAGTTTAATTCATTTATGTCCCATGATCTCGTCTTGGACCACCGATTTTAAGGTAAATGGTGTGCTGTGATTTACGATCCCAGACTTTATGTTCCTAACACGAGTTCTGACTTTACGCAGAATGGTTACGAGTTTCGAGTTTATACAGAGTGCAAATGAATCCCCTCTTTTTGCATCGAGAATAAGTAAGCCACATTAAACCACAAAAGAAGGGAAGCACGACTGGAAATCAGCCACAAGAATTTCAGCCAATCAACATTCACAATCCCAACTACCCTCTCTATGTTTAAATTAGATTTTTGCTTCTTCGTTGAGCTGATTTACACGCTCCTTTCTCACTCTACTTCAGTCTCACTTTCCTTTTCTCATTTTCTTCTCCTCTCAAAAATCAACCTCTAACACTTAGCAGAACAACATATAAAGAGGTAGAGGCTTAATGTTGTTCTTGATATCCTGATCTTGGGTGACTGATTCTTGGCTTTATTTTCTTGCTCCTTAATTGATTAGTGACTAAATATGTTGATGTTTGACTGGTTGTTGGCTGTTTGTATGTTTAAAATCTGATTGATTAAGAAGTAGAAAAGGGTGAGAATAAGAAGGTGTGAAGGGCTGGATAACCATAGCTCCTCAGTAGTCTGTACGGTGGAGTGTACAGCTCCACCTACAGGCGATTAAATTTGATGAGGCTATTTTTTTGTGAAACTAGATTTTCAAGGTTTTCCGTACATATATCATATAAGGTTATTGGATTAGTATTGAGAGAGATATGAATTTTTGAAGTTTGCTCTAGGAATTAGGACTTTCACCCGAGCAGTATGACTTGAGAAGTGTGTAACTTAATCTATACAACTTCAAATTGAGTGAAACCAATTTTGTTAGAAAGCTTACATGTAAAAGAATATCCTGCAATGAAATTTTGAGTTCGTTACTATCCCATATACTCCCAGTAGTTCAAAAATGTTACCTTACATCCTAACCAGGCTAAAGTAGGGCAGTTTAGGAAGGTCGAATCTTAGGACCTATAACTCGAGCCCTACTAAGTCAAATGGAATGAAACATTTTGTAAATGAAATTTTGTCTTGTTAGCTTTAATATGAGACCAATTTCATATGATTTGAATCATTTTTCGATTTTTAGTGGATTTTTACTTTTAGGTGTCTGATTCTGGCCAATCACTGGGCAGGCCGGGATAAAACCTAAATAACTTGAGCTATAGTTATCAAAATTAGATGGGACCAAAGGGATTAGAAAATAGACACATAACACTTTGACATATTCAAAATTATGATCCAAATGAGTTAAGTAGGAATTATGGCTTGATTTACAAAAACTGGGTTGAATGGTTATGCTGAGGCAGTAACTCTGCCTTAATAAGACTAATGTTTCGATGAGTTCAATGTTAAATTATGAATGCAATATTATGACCTCTATGAGAAATTGGTGTTCAGATGTACTGGCACTATTCATGGGGAAGTGGACACGATCCGTTATGCCACCAACATTTCGGTAAAGTCTATGCATGAGTTATGATATGCATGTTAAGACATATGCATTTTCAAGAAAGTCATGAATATTATGTTATGATGAACTTAAGGAACATGTGATGATGAAAGTTCCATGATACTTGGGCCAGCCCCGGATGAAAAGTTAAGGGGAATAGATCGGTGGGAAGGTCGGGGAAAGTGAACCCGGTAATCCTGTATAGGAACGAGCTTGATCCTGAAAAGCAGACTATTACCCAGGAGTCTAAATGGCCAAGAACTCCCAAGGGATCAAGTGATGGAAAATGACGAAATGTAATAGAAAAGTTTATGAAAAAAGGTTCAAGAATGAGTTTGCATGATTACATGGAATGCATGATTACATGGAATAGTTACGACAAGCTATTTACAGTTGTCTATTTTGTTTATTTACTGCCATTTATTCATTTATTCTGTTTATTATTCTGTGTATCATTATTAGTAATTTATTCTGTTTCATATGCTGTCTAAAGTAAAACTGAACTTTGCCTCAGACCAGACATTTTCTTAAAGTCATTAAAATAGACAGATCAATTTGAACACATGTTTTTACAATTAAATAAAAACTGAGGCAACTGAGAATGAATGTGACGTCAGTTAAACACCATACGTGAACCCTACTAAGAATTTCTTTAAATTCTCACCTCGTTTTATATGTCCGCATCATTCTCAGACGCTGGCGATGGACTCCACGGCCACCTTCTTCATTGAGATTCCAGATCTACAGCTTCATCACGATCCTGTCCTAGACTCTCTGTATATAGCCGGTTCCTGTCACTTCTGCCTTTACCTATTTAGTAATAGGAACTTTGCTGTCCCTTTATTTCATCCTGCCTTCGATCCTGCTACTCCGTACGCTGCCATCCTACTGCACATGGCACACCCACCTCCAGCACCTCCTGCACCCGCGACACCTGTAGCTCCTGCTAACCCTGCGCCAGAGTCACCCCCACAGGTGGTGCCTGACATCCCGGTCAGCTCCGAGAGCAACCCTTCAGAGGCCACCGGCTCATCACCCTCTTCCTCCTTGGGACCCAGTGCAGATTACTCTCCGGCCGGGCCTGACATGGCCAACGGCTATCTAATGGAGTAGATTAGCTGTAGGAGACGCTGTACAACATGACCCTCTTTTGACAGCACGCAGCTTTGGGTCATAGACTTAGCAGCAGGACTAGTAGTAGGTTTGTAATGTCCTCTAAGGACCCATAGGATCATTTTGACCGATATAGGCCTAATTTCTTTTTGGTACGCCGGCCCCACTCATGTATCCTGTTTCGAAATTTTGCACATAAACTGAAACGTTGGCTTCTATTAAATTTGTATATGGTTGACAATGCATTACTGATTCTCGTATTTCCTATCATGCTTGGATAAATATTGTTACGCTTTGTCATATTGGTTACGTCGATTATACTCAGCACGCCAAGTCGTCGGCTTAAAAAAAAAAAAAATGAGAGACGATACGCATCATGAAAGGTAAGCAAAATATTAACATGGTAACACAGTCTAACTAATGTCATGCTATGACTTAGGCATAATATTAATTTAGTAGGGTGTTACATTTTTGGTATCAGAGCAGTTCGTCCTAGCTATGGCCTGAGGATTGGACTGACTATGCTTCACGCATATTCTATACTTTTAGCTTATAACATGCACTAGATCTTGCCTGTATGGTTGAGATATAGATGCGCATGTGCATGAAGTGCCTAACCGTGTAAGTTGTTATTTACTAGCACATCAGACTTAGTATTGAGCCTGATCAACTCAATAACTTTTGTTTTATGTGCTTAGAACTTAATGGCTTCCGGAAGGCGAGGCAGACCACGTGTAGAACCTGCCCCAGAGGACCCGACTGACTTCATGGCCACAATGAGAGAGATGGCTCACGCGATGCGGGAACAGGCTGCGGCAGCTCACCAGATGATGGATCAGCTAGGCAGGCGACCTAAGGCAAATTGTGGGGGAAATCCACATGGCCAGGAGCTGATCTGGACTTCCTTAAGTTTGTTGAGTTCAGGAAGGCAAATCCGCCCAGCTTTTGAGGAGCGTATGATCCTGATAAAGCGACGAATGGGTAAAAGCCATGGAGAAGATTTTCTCTATCTTAGATTATTCTGATCATCAGAAGTTGACCTTTGCCACTTACATGCTTGAAGCAGACGTGGAGTTTGGTGGAACGGTGTACGAAGATTGTTTGAAGAATCTCAGACGGCAGTCACCTGGATGATGTTTAGGGATGTATTTTAGCAGAAGTACTTTCCGGCTTCCATTCGAAATGCCAAGGAACTTGAGTTTATGCAGCTTCGTCAGGGAAACCGGATGATATCCGAATACATTGCCCGGTTCGAAGAGCTGTGCAAATTTTCTACAATTTACCAAAGGAATCCAGATGAAGCTTGAAAGTGCATCAAGTTTGAGGGAGGATTACGAGAAGATATTCTTACTGCAATAGAGCTGATGGAGATTAGGGATTTCCTGACGTTGATGAATAAATGCCGACTTGTAGAGGATTGCAGCTTGAAATTAGCTGCAGCCAGGCATCTGGTGGTAACTTCAAGAAGGGGTTGGCCCCGCAGGGCCCAAGATTCAAGCCCAACACACGATAGCAGAGGAGATTTCCACCGGCAAGCAACAAAGGGAAGCAGCCTCAAAGGCCTCTTCCGAATCCCACTTGCACAAAATGCGGTAAGAATCATGGCAATCGGCCATGTTTGGCAGGGCAGAATGTCTACTATGGGTGTGGCAAGCCAAGCCACAAAATTTATGAGTGTCCAACCAGGAATCCATCACAGCCTCCTCGATCCCAACGTCAAGGGCGGGTCTTTACGATGAATGCCGAAGAGGCTGACAAGTCTGAAGGACTATTCCAAGGTACCTGTGAAGTGGACGGTGAGACCCTGACTGTACTCTATGATTCGGGTGCCTCACATTCTTTTATTTCTTGTAATTGTGTGGCTATTTTGTAATTACCAATTTCTAAATTACCTTATGATCTACTGGTTTCTACTCCTACCAATGGACCTGTTAGAACTATTCAAATATGTATCAATGTTCCTTTTCGAATCGAGGGTAGAACCTTTGTAGCCAATTTGATTTGTCTCCCTCTGGTTGGCCTTGACATAATTCTAGGCATGGACTAGCTTTCTGCCAATCGAGTCATGCTCAATTGCTCTAATAAAATGGTAGTGTTCCCTTCTGTCTCAATTTCTGAATCCCAAGCCTCAACACTCTTCTATCTGAACTCTTTTGGGTCAAAGAGTCAAGGATATATCCTCTTGTCAGCTAATGTGACAGAAGTTGAGCAGGAACTAAAGGAGATTCCGGTTGTTGAGGAATATCCTGATGTTTTTCTAGAGGATATTCCTGAATTCCCTCCGGAGAGAGAGATTGAGTTTACCATTGAGTTGGTTCCAGGTGCGAGACCAATATCAATAGCTCCGTATCGAATGTCACCATTGGAGCTGGCAGAACTAAAGAGACAGATTGAGGAGCTTTCGGGAAAAGATTCATACGGCCAAGTGCGTCGCCATAAGGAGCTCCAGTCTTGTTGGTCAAAAAGAAGGATGGAGCATGCGCTTATGTGAGGATTATAGGCAGTTGAATAAAGTGACAATTAAGAATAAATATCCACTGCCTAGGATTGACGATCTCATGGACCAACTACAAGGTGCAACAATATTCTCCAAGATCGACTTGTGTTCCGGATATCATGAAATTCGAGTTCGGGAACAAGATATCCCTAGGACAGCTTTTCAAACTCGTTACAGACACTACGAGTATACCGTGATGTCGTTTGGACTAATGAACACACCAGCAATATTCATGGATTACATGAATTGAATATTCCGCCCATATCTGGACAAATTTGTAGTGGTCTTCATCGACGATATACTTGTCTACTCGAAGACGGAGCAAGAGCATGCAGAACACTTGTGGCTGGTTCTGCAAATTTTAAGAGAAAAGAAACTTTATGCCAAGTTATCCAAACGTGAATTTTGGATGAAGAAAGTAAAATTTTTTGGCCATGTAGTGTCCTCTGGAGGAATCTCTGTAGACCCCAGCAAAGTAGAAGCAGTTCTAAACTGGGAAAGGCCGACCACAGTCTTTGGAAGTTAAGAGTTTTTTGGGCTTAGCTGGATATTACCGGCGATTCGTTAAGGATTTTCTCGAATAGCCTTGCCCCTAACCAAGCTAACCAGGAAAAGTGTTTCGTTTGAGTGGACACCGGAATGTGAACAGAGTTTTCAGGACTTGAAGAAAAGATTGACTACGACACCAGTATTAGCCTTACCAGACCCTTGTGGACCATTTAAGGTCTATTGTGACGCTTCCAAACAAGGATTAGGGTGCGTGTTGATGCAAACTGGAAATGTGATCGCATATGCCTCTAGGCAATTAAAGCCACACGAAAGGAATTATCCTACTCACGACCTCGAATTAGCGGCAGTAGTATTTGCTTTGAAGATATGGAGACATCACCTGTATGGAGTGAGGTTCGAGGTCTTTTCTAATCATAAGAGTTTGAAGTACCTCTTTGATCAGAAGGAATTAAACATGAGGCAACGGAGATGGATGGAACTCCTTAAAGACTGCGAATTTGAATTGAAATACCATCCAGGTAAGGCAAATATTGTGGCAGATGCTTTGAGCAGGAAATCATTGACCATAGACTGGATGATGATTAAAGAGACGGAGCTTATTGAAAGCTTCCGAAATCTTAATTTAGGAATCCTTACAACTCCTAAGGTCCTTCAATTACACCAAATTAAGATAACCAATAGCTTTAAGGACTAGATTCGGCAAGCACAGCAGCAAGATGGTAATTTTAAACATACGATTAATCTCGTGCAATCAGGGAAATTAACGGGTTTTGCCCAAGATAAAGAGGGCATCTGGTGATGTCACAACAAGGTATGTGTTCCCGAGAGGAACGATCTCCGAAGAAGAATCTTAGAAAAAGCACATAAAGGCGAATTCGCCGTACATCTCGGCACTACTAAAATGTATCAAGACCTCAAGAAGATGTTTTGGTGGCCGAGCATGAAATCAGATGTGGCAAGCTTCGTGGGTAAGTGCTTGGTCTGTCAGAAGTTGAAAGCGAAACATTAGAAACCTTCTGGGATGTTACAACCCTTGGAAATCCCTGAATGGAAATGGGAGAGTATCTCCATGGATTTTGTAATGGGGTTACCAAGAGCATCAATGGGATATGATACTATATAGGTCATTGTGGACAGATTAACCAAATCTACACACTTTTTACCCATTCGAGCAAATTATCCATTGGAAAAATTGGCGCAGCTGTATATTTAAGATATTATAAGGTTGCATGGGACTCCTTCAACTATCATCTCGAATCAACACCCAAGGTTCACCTCACAATTTTGGGGGGCTTTACAAAAAGCGTTCGGTGCTAAGTTATGCCTAATCACAGCCTATCACCTGCAAATGGATGGGCAATCGGAGAGGACAATTCAAACCTTGGAAGATATGTTACAAGCCTATATACTGGAGCAACGCAGGAATTGGGATCGATACTTACTGTTGGCCAAATTCGCATACAACAATAGCTATCATGCTAGCATCGGCATGGCTCCTTACGAAGCATTGTATGGACGAAAGTGCCAATCTCCCATGTGTTGGTATGAAATAGGAGAATCAACTCTATTGGGGCCTGATTTGGTCGAGGAAACCATTGAACAGATCAAGAAGATCCGAAGTAAGATGCTCGCCACTCAGAGCCGCCAGAAGAGTTACGTAGATACCAGGAGGAAACCTCTAGAATTTCAAGAAGGAGACCATGCATTTCTGAAAATTACGCCTATAATAGGGATAGGTAGGGCCATTAAGGTCAAAAAGCTAAATCCTCGCTTTATTGGTCCCTTCCAAATCTTGGAGCGAATCGGATCAGTTGCATACCGAATCGTTTTGCCTCTACATTTATCAAATCTTCATGATGTTTTCCATGTCTCCCAACTCAGAAAATATCAACCTGACCCTACACACTTCTTAGAACCCGAACCAATACAGTTAAAAGAGGACCTAACTTTCCGCGTACAGCCAGCATGGATCGTAGACAAAAGTAGTAGATAGCTTCAAAACAAAACCGTGCAGCTAGTAAAGATAGCAAGGGGAAAAGAAAGTGCTGAGGACTACACCTGGGAACTAGAATCAGATATGAGGAAAGTGTACCCTGAACTATTCTAAGGTAGGACAAAATTTTTTTAAGGGGGGTGGTATTGTAACATCCTCAACGAGTTTCGACTTCCTACCTTATTTCTAATATTCAAGTGAAATAGGCAATTTTCACGATTTCCGACCTAATTTTCAATTCTCATGATTTCTGACTTCAAGCTTCAAATGAAAGGTGAAATTTTCATGATTTTCGATCTCAAGGTTGATGTCCAATAGAATGGACCCGAGTTCAGATCTCTGAGCTAATCTCCAAGTTCGACCACAATTTACACGATTTCTGACCTAATCTTCCAGTTTCAAGTACAATGGACATTATTCCCGACTTTATCTTCAAGTTTCGAATAAAACGAGTACATTTTCTGATTTCCGACTTAACCTACAAGGTCCTAACCAAATTTACATGATTCGATGTCCGAGTTTATTTATTTACCGATATCTGAACTTAACTCAAGAGCATTCTAATTTCCATTTATACTCGAGTTTGAATTTGTGACCAACTTCCTAGATTATATATGTTCCGATTTCTGGGTACATGAGGATTTATGTCCTGATATTAACTTCCAAGTTTGTGCAACATCCACGACTTCCGAGTTTAAGTCGTTTATGTCCCATGATCTCGTCTTGGACCGCCAATTTTAAAGTGAATGGTGTGCTTTGATTTATGATCTCGGACTTTATGTTCCTAACACGAGTCTCGACTTTACATAGAATGGTTACGAGTTCCAAGTTTATACAGAGTGCAAATGAATCCCCTCTTTTTGCATGGAGAATAAGCAAGCCACATTAAACTATAAAAGAAGGGAAGCACGACTGGAAATCAGCCACAAGAATTTCAGCCAATCAACATTTACAATCCCAACTACCCTCTCTATATTTAAATCAGATTTTCCTTCTTTGTTGAGTTGATTTACACTCTCCTTTCTCACTCTACTTTAGTCTCACTTTCTTCTTCTCATTCTCTTCTCCTCTCAAAAATCAACCTCCAACACTTAGCAGAACAACACATAAAGAGGTAGAGGCTTAATGTTGTTCTTGATATCCTGATCTTAGGTGACTAATTCTTGGCTTTATTTTCTTGCTCCTTAATTGATTAGTGACTGAATATGTTGATGTTTGACTAGTTGTTGGCTATTTGTATGTTTAAAATCTGATTGATTAAGAAGTAGAAAAGGGTGAGAATAAGAAGGTGTGAAGGGCTGGAGAACCACAGTTCCTCAGCAGTCCGTACGGCTCCACCTACAGCCGATTAAATTTGATGAGGCTATTTTTTTGTGAAACTAGACTTTCAGGGCTTTCCGAACATATATACGGTTATTGGATTAGTATTGAGAGAGATATGAATTTTTGAAGTTTACGCTAGGAATCAGGACTTTCATCCGAGCAGTTTGACTTGAGAAGGGTGTAACTCACTCTATACAACTTCAAATTGAGTGAAACCAATTTTGTTAGAAAGCTTACGCGTAGGAGAATATCCCACAATAAAATTCCGAGTTTGCTATGATCCCATATACTCCTAGTAGTTCAAAACTGTTACCTTACATCCTAACCGGGCTAAAGCAGGGCAGTTCAAGAAGGTCGAATCTCGGGACCTATAACTCGAGCCCTACTAAGTCAAATGGAATGGAACTTTTTGTAAATGAAAGCTTGTCCTGTTAGCTTTAATATTCAGTTTTTGATTTTTAGTAGATTTTTAATTTTAGGTGTCTGATTCTGACCCCATCAAGTAGTCGGGATAAAACCTAAATAACTTGAGCTATAGTTATCAAAATTAGATGGGACCAAAGGGGTTAAAATATAGACACATAACACTTTGACATATTCAAAATTGAGATCCAAATGAGTTAAGTAGGAATTATGGCTTGATTTACAAAAATCGGGTTGAATGGTTATGCTGAGGCAGTAACTCTACCTTAATGAGACTAATGTTTCTATGAGTTCAATGTTGAATTATGAATGCAATATTATGACCTCTATGAGAAATTGGTGTTCTGATGTACTGGCACTATTCATGGGGAAGCGGACACATTCCGTTATGCCACCAAAATTTCGGTAAAGTCTATGCATGAGTTATGATATGCATGTTAAGACATGTGCATTTTCAAGAAAGTCACGCATGTTATGTTATGATGAACCTAAGGAACATGTGATGATGAAAGTTCCATGATACTTGGGCCAGCCCCGGATAAAAAGTTAAGGGGAATAGATCGGTGGGAAGGTTGGGGAAAGTAAACCCGGCATTCCTGTATAGGAACGAGCTCGATCCTGAAAAGCAGACTATTACCCAGGAGTCTAAATGGCCAAGAACTCCCAAGGGACCAAGTGATGGAAAATGACGAAATGTAATAGAAAAGTTTATGAAGAAAGGTTCAAGAATGAGTTTGCATGATTACATGGAATGCATGATTACATGGAATAGTTACGACAAGCTGTTTATAGTTGTCTGTTATGTTTATTTACTGTAGTTTATTCTTTTATTCTGTTTATTATTCTATGTATCATTATTAGTAATTTATTCTGTTTCATATGCCGTCTAAAGTAAAACTGAACCTTGCCTGGGACCAAACATTTTCTTAAAGTCGTTAAAATAGACAGATCAGTTTGAACACATGTTTTTATAATTAAAAAAAAACTGAGGCAACTAAAAATGAATGTGACATCAGTTAAACACCATACGCGAACCCTACTGAGAATTTCTTTAAATTCTCACCTCATTTTGTATGTCTGCATCATTCTCAGACGTTGGCGATGGACTCCACGGCCACCATCTTCATTGAGATTCCAAATCTACAGCTTCACCACGATCCTATCCTAGACTCTCTGTATATAGCCAGTTCCTGTCACTTCCGCCTTTACCTATTTAGTAATAGGAACTTTCCTGTCCCTCTATTTCATCCTGCCTTCGATCCTGCTACTCCGTACGCTGCCATCCCACTGTACATGGCACACTCACCTCTACCACCTCTTGCACCCGCGGTGCCTGCAGCTCCTGCTGACCCTGTGCCAGAGTCACCCCCACAAGTGGTGCCTAACATCCCGCTCAGCTCCGAAAGCGACCCTTCAGAGGCCATCGACTTATCACCCTTTTCCTCCTCGGGACGCAGTGCAGATTACTCTCCGCCCGGGCCTGACATGGCCAACGACTATCTGACGGAGTAGATCAATCGCTGGAGATGTTGTATAGCACGACTCTCTTTTGACAGCACGTAACTTTGGGTCATAGACTGAGTAGCAGGACTAGCAGTAGGTTTGTAATGTCCTCACGGACCCATAGGATCATTTTGACCGATACGGGCCTTATGTCTTTTTGGTACGTCGGCCCCACTCATGTATCCTGTTTTGAAATTCTGTACATAAACTGAAATGTTGGCTTCTATATATATATATATATATATATATATATATGTATGGTTGGCAATGCATTACTGATTCTCGTATTTCCTGTCATGCTTAGATAAATATTGTTACGCTCTGTCATATTGGTCACGTCGATTATACTCAGCACGCCGAGTCATCAGCTTAGGAAAAAAAAAAAAAAAGAGACGATATGCATCATGAAAGGTAAGCAGAATATTAACACGGTAACACAGTCTAACTAATTTCATGCTATGACTTAGGCATAATATTAATTTAGTAGGGTGTTACAAAGATCAAGCAACCCAAGAGCTTATTTCAAGTGCAATGGCATTAACTTGGAGCCTAAGGAATCAAGCTTATTTCAAGTTATTTGAAGAACAAGAAATCAAGCTTAATTAAAGTAACTTGGAGAGCAAGCAGTTTGATCATGTTGGAGGTGCTACTATCCAGTCCCATATGTGATGGGATACATTTAGATTATGTCTAGATTTGTTTTTGATTTGTTTAGGTTTGAATTGATTCAGTTTATCTTTTAAAATTTAAATCAAATCTGATCTAATCTACAAAGTTCAAATCTTATTTGGATTAATTAGAAATAAATCTTTTAGCATAGAATCATATCTTTAATTTTAATTTGTTCCAATTATTGTTGAAGATCATGCCCTATTTAGAGGCTACTTAGTTTTATGCTTATTGAAGCAAATTTTGTAAGACTTTTGCTTAGTATTTGTTGAATGAATTTTTGTTGTTTCTTTGAAGAAATGCGTACCCTTTGTGTGCAAGTGAGGTAAGTGATTTGTTTTGCTTATTGCATCAAGAAATTAAAAGATCTAGCCTAAGGTACACTTAGCATTAGTTCTTTCAATTTCCTTCCCTTTGATCTAAGTTGTCAAGGATAGGTCCTTTGAAGGTCTAGTGGGGGAATCCTTTTCCAGTGACCTTGGTTGCTATGAACAAGTTTCTTAGAGATCTAGTAGAAAACTCTTTCTTTACTATTCTTTGTGTCTTTTTTTGATTATGTTGTGTTTGATTTTACTTTCCTGGGTCATTTTTTTTTATCATTTGGTATCAGTTACAAGTCATAGATAAATTCCTATTTGTCTACATTTGAGTCTAATTTCCAGTTTTCCTTGCGAGTCAAGTAACGTTCTTTGTTCATGTTTTGAGTCTAGTTTCCTTTTGTAACACCCTAATAAACCCATAGTACTCTTAAGTCTTATTAGTTGTTACTTATGCTCATGAAAAACTAAACTTCACTTGAAATTAAATTACATGGAAAATACGATAACATTTTTTTTTTGAAATATGTCATCGCTATAGAAAGTAAAGCCTTGAGCGAGAAGGTAGATAGAGAAAGAGCGTGTCGTATAAGGTACATACCCAAATATCATAAAACAGTAGAAAGGGAAATAAATAGTAACCCACAAATATATTGCATTATATAACTAATCATTACATCCATATGGGTTCATAATCTTTATATACATATATATATATAACAGCATTACATCGAAGGAAGCTCATGGTCGTGCCATGATCCAAGTACTAGGTACTAAATACAAACTTCAATGACAAAGCTCATCTCAAAAAGGAATATGCGAAGATGCAGAGTGACGGTTGCTATAAGTCCCAAAATAGCTTCGTCTGGCATCCCATGTTGTACGTCCGCTCACAGTGTGGGGGATTCATGCTCCACTCCACCAGATGCGCCATCGGATTCTGGTGACGATGCGGCAAAGTAACTAGAGTAAGAAATAAGATTTCTCAGTTGGACCCGAACTCGACACGGAGGTATCATCGTCATCGTCCCAGCCACTTCGGTTTTATAATGAAAATAGTGAGCATGGATAAGGTCCAATTCTTAGAATTTCAAAGACATAGCAATCCGAAGTGGATTCAATTTTAAGTAGATATTCTCGTTATAATAACAACATCATGGTATACATAAAAGCTTATATGACAATTCATAACAAGCATGACCATGTTGAGAGTTTCATTCCTTACTTGGGTCGGACCGAAATCCCTTTCTTTTCTTAACTTGACTTTCTCTTAAATCCTTTTCTGTCCTTAATTTGACTCATCTTAAGTCCTTTTCTTTTTACCCACTAAACATAAGTGGTAATAAGCTCATACCGTGGCCATCACCACTATAGAATTTCGGTACTTACACTAGCTGGGTCATGTCATGTCTTATGTAAACCCTATCCCCTATACTCACACTAACTAGGTCATGCCATGCCACATGTGAGTCGTGGATGAGGGGAGCTTGCTTTGGGTCACCTTCCTTTTTGAAGGATCATACCCTTGGTTCATTATCTTCTTATTAAAGCTTATGATGCAAATTTATTCTGATTCTTTTCCACATTTAGGCGTTATGCATCGCTATCCCCAAATGTGATTCCTTTCATGTATATCATTAAGCATCATATCATTAATATATCATATTCATATCATCATCATATCATACCATCATCATATCATATCATCAACATCATGATCATCATCATATGATATCATCATCATATCATACCATCGTCATATCATATCATCATCATCATGATCATCATCATATCATTGTCATCATATTGATACATGGAGGCATACACATCACACAAAGTCTTACAAGCATAGCTTAGTAAATTTGGTGCAAGCTTTTAATTATGGTTGTCTCTTGTATAAATTCTTTTATTAGGCCTAGGGCCAATCTTATCTATTATTCTCTTTGAAACTTTTTATGTTGAATTATGAAGGTTTTCCAATACTTAATGTAAGGGACTTAATGTCTTAAAGCTTATTTCTCCTTAACCTTTAAAACATAACCATAACCAGTTTTACTTTTACAGTGGGGCAGTAATTTCAAAAATTCACCATAATTTCATCTTTTACTCTTTTACTTCGAATTTTGGTATGGTTATACTTCTCTGAGTCTATTTTTAAACAAAAGAAACCCCACTCAAAAATTCATTTTGTAACTTGAGATATGCATATTTTGTTCTGACTGCTCGGCTTTTAAGTTTATTCTCGGTACAGTGAATTTTAAACATTACGGCAAGCTCCTCACAAGGAATCTGCCAAAACTGTTTTATGGAGATATTCCTCTATGTCTTAGCTTTCTAAAAAACTTAGTCCCACTCAAAAATGTTCTGTATAACTCCAGTTATTAAGATTTTATTACATACTGCTTGAACAGAAACACATCCGGGAACAGCACACTTTGAAAATTCATATCTCTCTCGTTTTAAGGCCAAATTTCATGAATTTTATATGTATAAAAAGCTCTATGAGTATATTTTCATTTAAAATTAGTTTTGATCCATTTGGAGTTATGTTGAAGGAGTTATGGGTAGCGCTATGCAGACTGCTAGAATTTTCCAGTTTCCATAGTTTTGATTTCAAGGAGTTTTCTTGTAAGAATATTTAGTCTTTTCTTCAAGTGATCACTTTTCTCTTCCAAACCACTTTTAATCTTTGAGATATTGATATTAACTCAATGTTTTAACTTCTAAAAATTTAGTTCAACAACATTAAATCATTCCAACCGAAAATTTCATACCAAAGAGAAGAACACAACACATGAAAACTCATCGTACCAATAAGTATGACCATAAGGCCTTGGAAACAAGTCCTAGAACCACCTAGCTATGGAGAGCTTAGGAGTTCAAGGGCTTGAAGAACACATAAAAGAGAAAGGTTAGAGTTACTACCACAAGGATTATCTTGAAAGCTTGAAGGATGAAGATGGTTGGAGATGGCCTCCTCCTCCTTGAGCTTGATAATGGGGCTAGGTGAGTGTTTGTTTTTGCTTCCTCTAGAACCAAAAAGGGTGGTCCTTGAAGGGCTTGTGAGAATGGTGGTGGAAATGAGATGAGTTAGAGTAGGAAAGCAAGAAGAACAAGAAGAAGATTCGGAAGAACAAAGAGGGGTTTAGAGAAAGGTGAGAGCTTTGTGGCTTAGTGAGAGAATGAAATTGCAAAAATGAGAGTGTGAGAGGAGAGAGAAAGAGAGAGTGGCGTCCCACTCTAAACAATAGGGTGGTTGGATTTTGCTTCTTTTGCAAGCAAGCAGACTAGGAACCATGGGGTAAAACAGAAAGTTGTGTTTCTTTTGAGTCTTGGTGCTTGGATAAAGACCATTTTGTGTTTCCTCAAGTGGTTAAAAGCATGACCACTCTTGGGATTGGCTTGGGTGGATGGGATCACTCCAAGTGTCACAATCTTGATGGAGAAGAGTACATCTTTTGGCTTAACTCAAGGAATACTACTAACATAGACTCTTGATCTAATGGTGCATGATGAGAAGGCAAATGGATGGTTGGATTTTGCTCTTGTCCTTGGCTGAAATTTGGTGCATCAATTAGAAGAAATTTTTAAATCTTCAAAGCTATTAGAATTACCTAAGTTGCTAATTCAATTTGATTAGTTAAATTGCTCTTTAACCGATTTTGAGTAATTACACATTTAAGACGTTTTTTCTCTAAAAGAATTGAGCTTATAAATTATGTAATTAGGGTGTAAGAATTAACCTATCTCAATTAATTAGGGTAAAACAATTGTGTTGTGGTTAATTAATAGGTTTGGATGTTGGATCTACATTAGATCTCACCTGAATCGCCCCATCTATCCTCCTAAGGAGAAGTTTGGTTTCAAACCCCGGTTCGAACAGGAGAAGTACGCCATGCTAATGTGCCTTGGATGATCCACATCTCAAGGTCAGGCGCCGATGAACACATTGAACTATCCATGTGGCTGAGAGCCCTCACAGTCCAAGCACAACGACGCAATTATCAGGGGCGCACTCTACCACTGAGCTAATAGCCCGTCGTGCGGGCCTCCCGCTGGGGCCCACTATGCCAAAAGCGAGAAAAACCCCATCCCTCTCTTTACATTTAAGACGTTTTTTCTCTAAAAGAATTGAGCTTATAAATTATGTAATTAGGGTGTAAGAATTAACCTATCTCAATTAATTAGGGTAAAACAATTGTGTTATGGTTAATTAATAGGTTTGGATTAGCTTAATTATATTTCTAAGTTATGAATTAATGAGGTTTGAATAACTAGGTTTTAATTAAAACATTTAGTACGTTATGATTAATTATTGGCTTGACTCAATTTACTAAACTTTTGCTCATCGAGATTAGCCGATTAGTCCTCAGTTAATTGTTAACCTCTAATTAGCCAGGATCATTGAGCTAATTAGCTTAGACAAAAATTGGGGATGTTACACCTTTCCTATCTACATTCTTTTTTTTTTATTTTGACGAATATTCAGTTAAAAAAAAACAAAAAAAATGAAAAAAAAGCAAAAAATAGGAAGCAGAAAAAAGAAAAGAAAAAAGAGCAAAAAAGAGAAGGAAAGGAAGAAAATACCTAAGTATCAAAAGTATTCGAATTATCACAAAGATCAGTTTAGGGTGTCAATTAGGGTTTGGGATTGTTATTGTGTCTTCTAAACACTATAAACTGTCATTTGTGTAACCCTCCAAACATATACATAATGCTCGAGTCATGGGTTATATTTAGACTTTGTTACAGGTGCTATAGAAACTTTCAATTAAGAAAACATAGCATATGACCTTTACAGTATAATATTTCATTAATAAATCCAGACTTACAATCCAAATTGTTTAATGAATATATAATTTAAAAATATAATTTGTTCAAATTTAACTACTATTATGCATAGGATATGTCTCGTTTTCACTTTGTTATAGCGGCAGCCCACCTTGACACTCAAACTGGAATTTCAGGTGTTGGGCTTAAACCCACATCCACGGCTCGTAGAAGTCCCAAAACTCGGTTGTAGACTTGAAGCTTATTTTTTGTACTGGAATATTTAGGTAGTCACATAAACAGGTAGTGGCAATTTGAAATTTTTAATAGGTACACTCAATCCACTAAGCACATAAGGAATCATCATAAGTACTTCAGCCGCTTTGGCTTATTTTGAAAACGTGGACAAATACACATAGGCATAGGTTAAACTTTAAGTTTGAAAATGTATTTCTCGAAGTGGGCTACTTTTAATAACCAATTAGCATCTCCCAGAACAAATAAAAGAGCAATAATAGTAAAATTTCCAACCACAATAATGGTAACTATACAGTATAATGAGATCATGGGATATTAAGATACAAATGCACATAGCTAAATCATTGCAACATGAATATTTGTACTTGATCCCTTAGAAGTGGATGGCCTCTCCCACCCTTAGGTAATAGCTAGCTTTTTAGGACTAAACGCATTCCCATACGTGATCGCTGGATTTACTTTCTCTGACTCTTACACTGACTTATTCCCCTTAATTTGTTTAAGCATTGGCCCAAGTCATCATCTTTGATGATATTGCCCTAACCCACAACTAGGTGGAGGCTCAATATGTTTCTTCATTTACTTGCAACTTCATGATATCTTATATTCGTATATATGGTCATGCATAAGGATGCTATATGAACTCTCATACATGTTTAATAACTTTACTTTCAAAATATTCTTGCACGTACGATGTCGTTATCATAAACATTCTGATAAACATAAACATATTGTTAGTGGTACCTTAACCATAAGGATTGTCATAACCTAAACTCATAGTTTTATGTCTTGTTTAACACTTGTCTTGTTTAAGACTTAGGTTATAAACCACTAGAAATTTTTAGTCACTTTAGAAATTCATCATAAATCCATTTCTCATTGTCTAACCCTTATATTTTATAGGGACATTCCTTATCATATCCTCTACTTGACTCTTTTGGTCCCATGTGATTTACTTAAGGGTGACTCAAGTTATGCCCATTTAACTAAAGCTTGCCTATTTTACCTTCAAATCTGAGCAAAAACATTAAAATTCATTATAATTCCATTCTAGCTGAATAAATCCTAAAGCTTTCCAATTTGTTTCTACCTTTTCCAAATGAACTTGGCCTCACTTAATTTTAAGCTCTAGAGACTGAGAATTAAGGTTCCAAAACAAAGCTCACGAGTTGATTCTGTTTCTATCCTATTTGCTTCTAAAATTTATATCTAATTCATTTGCGCTTGGATGGCTAAGATTTTTGGTTTACATACTCTAATTTTCTTATAATAATAGGAAAAAATGACCTTAATCTCATAAGATTACCTAGTTAGTGCAGTTTTGCTAAAAATCCCCATTATCCTATTTTAGACTCTTATTTCGGGCAACTAATTTATATAAATTCCTAAAAATTCCCCACCAAATTTTAACTAAAGGTAACCCTATGTGTTAAATTTCAAATAAAATAATTTTCATTTAAATCTAACATCTATAGCTCTAGAAATAATTTTTGTAGTATAGTGAGTTCAGTATAATAGCTTATTTGCCCTCATTTTGATAGCTACTTACTTCAAAGCTATTCAACGCAATTTCTATGGACTCCTCTCACTCCAATTCTTCCTTAAGTACCTCAAGAGAGTTATTTGAGATTAACTAAGCATTTATTCCAATTCATTTAAAGTTCTAATTTAATTTAACTAAGGCTTGACTTTCTTGGCTACTTAGTGATCCTCGTGGTTGTCCTAGGTTAGTTTCTTGAGCTTTCTATCATTATCATCAATTTAACCCTCATTAACAAGCTACACAAGTCACAAAAGCCAAGACAAGCACATCCTCATCTTGACCCTCCATAGCTGAACACAAGCACACAAAATCACAAGCAACCAAGTATAAAATCAAGCTCAAATCACTACTTCAAGGCATAATCTCATCATCATCTCTAGAATCCAACCAACCAACATCCAATTTAAGTGAGGAACCTAGGGTCTAGGTAAAGTTGGTGCTGCTAGAAATTAAGAGAAATAACCTAGGATTTGTGCTACCTACCTCAAGGTTCTTGGAGCCATGGAAGAAAAGAAGCCAAGAACAACACCTAGCCTTTGTCTTCTCTCATGGCTGCAACATACACAGAGGTGGGGAAGCTCCACTTGATGTTTGATCTTCAAATTGATAAAGGCATTTGATAGAAGGGAAGGTGAGGATTAATTTTCATAAAAAGAGTGTAATATCTCGAGGAATAGTAAGTTTAATTAGTGCTATTCACTAATTTATTTTGATGTGTTAGAGATATACGATGAATCAATATTAAAATGTGCACGTTAGGGTTAGAAAATTTAAATTTTATTGTAGGAAGAATTTTATGAAGGCAAGTAGAATTGTTTTGATTATTTAAGAATTGATTTGGTTTCTATGTATTGTAATGCAAGAACCAAATGGGTAAGAACCAAATGTGTATTATCTTTAATTGATGATGTGTGATGATATTATGACTTCTTTGTGATAATTGAGCATGAGAATTATTGAGCTGAATTGAAAAGTTGATCAAAAGACAAGAAGGATACACAAATAGAAATAAAGAAGTAAAACCCTAGGTGTACAATCCGTATAGGAGATATTCCTATTTCATCTACAAATGCCAAATCTAATTGTGACCAATTTTAATGCAATTAAACTTCAAGAGCTTTCTAACCATATAAATTATAGGTCAATTGGATTTAAAATGAGAAAGTTATGAATATTTTAAATAGACTATTAATTTTCACTCACCAATCTAACTAGTATGCATTGAGAAGTGCATAACTTAACCTATACAAACTCAAATTAAGCACAACTAATTTTGTTAGATAGCTAACACATCAAGCCATAAAAATTTCAGACCTAAATTTAAATTGAATTACTCTCAATAATTTTTTAAATCTGACCCTATGCCCTACCAGGTGAATAGGGCAGTCTTCTTTAGCCTAATTAGAGAGCTTGTAACCTGAGTTCTACTTACTCAATTTAAGTGAAACTTGTGGGGAATGAAATATGGTTAAGTTAGCTTCATTTAGATGTAAATTTTTGATAAATTTGATAGGGATTGGAATTTTAGTGAATTTTTACATTTAAGTACCCAAATCTGCCTCTCATCATAGTAATCTTAAGTAAAAACTCAATAACTCAATGTACACTCATCAAAACTTAGTGGGACTAAAGAGAACTAAAAGTAGACAAGCAATGCCACAACATGTTAAAATTTTAGACTTAGATAAGTTAAAATGACAATATGGTACAATTTACAAAACAAGGCAGATTCAAGGGAGTTGAATGCCCAACTTAAAGAGGGTGAAAGCTCTTGAGCTATGAATTGCAAAGTTATTGATTTTATTTATGCAAACTCTCTATTAAACTGTTGAGATGATGATATATGATTATGGTGTTTCTATTGTTTGGACTGGCTTCTTGAAATTGCTCTATTGCATTTTTGCAGAAGCATATATCTAGTTGTTATGCTACCAAATTATATATATATATATATATATATGAATGATACCTTATGATGTTAAGTCTTTCAAGTTTGATTTTTCATGAATGCATGAATTATGAGAAAGGTAAGGATTCCACATTACTTGGGCCACCTGCAGACTGAATTAAGGGGAATAGATTGGTAGGAAAGTTGGGGAAAGTAAACCCGACTATTCTGTATAAGAACGAGCTCCATTTTGAAAAGCAGACTATTATCCAAGAGCTATATGGCCAAAGGCTCCAAGGGGACCAAGTATAGATGAAAAATAAAAGCAGACACCTTAGGGATGACGATACGTAACGCCTAGGTGTATTAAGTTAAGTAAAAGAAAAGTGAAGTTAAGAAAGTCAAGAACATTTGCATGATATAGCATGTGTATCCACATATGCATATTGTATGGTTATTATCATTATTATCATGGTTGTAGCTTTCCAATTACTATCCTTATATCTGCTCTGGAAGCTACTAAGTGATTGTTAAAAGCAACTTGCTTCGGAAGAATATGCTTTATAAACTGAATAAATGAATTCCTATAGCTATATATGAGATCGCTTTTTCTAAATAAACCGAAGCAACTAGGATGGTGATGATGACGATGACATGAATTATTAGGTAACTTAAGAATTCTATTGAGAATGAAAATTCTCACACCTAAGTTTTCCTATGTCATCTCCAGAGAACTTAGGAGAGCTCAAGGAGGACCAACTCAACAGAATTCAATTGTAGCTAAATTGTTGTCAAAGATGCATTGACAAACATGTCCATACGTATTAGTACTAGATAATTGTTTCATCAGCTAGAACTCTTCGGAGTATTACTTATGTACTTGGGAAGAGCTATATTTTAATATATTTATTTGTAGAATTCAAGAAATGTTGTATTTTCACAAAACTTGAGGCAAGAAATAAATCAAGATTTGTTTAATTAATTGCGGCACATCCTAATATGATGTTCTGACTTAAGCATAATGTTATAATTGGGGGAGTGTTACAAAGAGTAAGGTGTTTTGAGGCCAAGAAGGCCATCAACCATGAACTTCAAGTTCATGTCCTGGTGGTGGTAAGAAAAGATGAGAATGTGTATGTGGTTGGTGCAAAATAAAGGAGAGAAGGGGAGGATGAGAATGTTGTGATATTTGTAGAAGGAGTGGCGGTGACATATTGATAAATAACATTTTTATACATTGATTAACCCTCATATTTAGTTAATTGGACCTCTTTTGTGCTTAATTGATCAATATTAGACACATTTTATGAGTTTGGGCTTTAATTGAGCTTAATTGTATTTTTTAGCATTATTATAAATTTATATTGTTTCTATATTTTGAGCATATCTTGAGTTGTCGATCTCTAAAAGTTACAAATTTTACATTATAGGAAAGCTGAGAGAAAGATGTACAACTTTGATGAAGAAGTCAAAAAATTAATTCAGATGCCTATTAGGACCAATTGGGCCACGAAGTCAGAACAGAGCTGTTGCGCTGGAACTTGAGTAATGTGCACTAATTGGGCCATAACTTGAGTTATAGACGTTGGATTGAGGTGAAATTAGTGCCATTTGAAAGCTAAGATATACACCTTCAATTCATATGAATAAACTCTCTGAAATAATGACATCTTGATGGACTTATTGGTTGTTGAAATTAACTGACGTGAATAAATGTACAACCTGGACATGCTATAAAGATTAGGCCATAACTTTCTCATTTCAAGTCTAAATTAAGCAAATTGGGTGCCCACTTAAAACTAAGAGGCATAGGATTAATTTGGGCTCAAGGGTATTTTTGGGTTTTCATGTTTTAAGTCTGAAAAGAAGAGAGAAATTCGAGACGTGAAAAAGAGGACTCATCTCCAACATTTTTCATTTTTCTCTCTTCTCTTCTACTCTCCTCTTCTTTTCTTTTCTTTTCCTTTCATTTTGTGAGATACTTGTTTTGGGTTCTAGTTTGTAACCTTCATTGCTATGGAGGAGTAGGACTTCATGCTAGTTCAAGGAGATCCCAAGGGTATTATGGTTGTAATCTTGAAACCCTACGCTTGAATTTCAATCATGTTTGTTTTCTTGATTCTTTGTAAACTTGCATTGAATGGTATTGATATGTGGGTTTATGAATGAGGAATTAGTTGGGTGATTGCTAATTGGTCAATTGGTATGAACTTGATTACTTAAAGAATTAGGAATTGGGTTTGGGTTCAAACTTAGGCTAATACAATTGGGACTAGTAATCAAACATAGGTTAATTAGAGTTAAGGCCTCAATTGTCTAATCAATTATGTGTTGGTTGAATTCCTAGAGTTTTCTAGGTAGAATTGTGGGGTTGTTAGTAGAGGTCTCTCTAATAGCTCAAATTAGCCACATTCCATGTGATTGATATATTGTGCATTAATGTTTGATTCACCTTATACCTATGGAACTCTTTGAACTTGTGTTTTTATTTTCATCTAATTTTCTTTTATAGCTTATTAACTGCATGTTTGCACATACCCCCTTGTTACTTAACTAGATAGCAACAACATCCTTATGAGATGACCTTGGTTGCACTATACTTCAAATTTAATGTAATTAAGTATTTTAAAATTGTAATTTGGAGCAGACTGCGACACTTACTAACATAGATCCACTAACTAGGGCTGGTGCGGAACTCTCCTGTCCACTCGTTTACCCAACGTAGGGTGTGGCCCATTTCTAGCTACTTTCATGACATGTTTATCTAATCTTTGTTGGATTATTTCCTTATATTTGTCATGCCGAAAGATTATATAGGACCTTTGAGGGTTAATTCAAGGTATCCCATGATTAATTTGGGTACTCGAAGTCACCTAAGATAGTATTCATGTGTGTGAGTGAACCCACACTTTAATTAAAACCCCATACATAACATATTATTTATAAATTTATTAAATGTATATTAGTTATTTACTAGTGTCATAGGAACCACATATTCCCAGAATCTGAATTTTTTTGCTAATGCCCCTTGAGACACTCGTAATCCTTCATTTACAACTATGCCATTGTAATAAAAAATCACAAGTTCACTCTTTATTCTACTATATTTTACTTGTTTACTATCTTGCCCTTGCCTTGGGTCTGGGCTCCCTTCTATGCTGGCTTGCCCTCAGAGTTAAGGACATTACAAGTCTCCCCTCCTTTTAAAAATTTTTGTCTTAAAAAAATTCCATATTCTCTAACCTATAGGGAAAACTCTTTCTTTAGGTCCAAGTCTTGTTCCAGTTTACATGCTAGCAGCTCCACTATCTTAGACCATTGTATCATAAGTATAAGTTTGTACCATTGGGGGGGTGTCCAACTCCTTCGCTTCTAATTGTTTGGTCTTTCGAATTACCATATGTCTCAACTGCAACCCTTATTGCTATCGTGGGAAGTTGTAAGGCATATGACATGATCAATCGAGAGTGTCAGACATTCATTCCATAGGGACCGTTTATCCATTCCCTTTTTTAGCTATTGGAGTCACATTAAGACCATTCATTCTTAAGGTAGTATGCTTATCCTTGACATCATCATCCATTACTGATGTTTCCAAAAGTTTTCTCTTGTCTTTGTTCTTACAGGATCTTCATAAGCATTTTAGTGATTCACTTTTTTGGCTCCTACTGTACGAGTTAAGTTCTAATGTTTTTGGTCCTTCTCAATCCCACTACAATATTCTAGAAATTAGTATGTTATCTCGTGTTGAGTCTTTTGTGATGCTACTCCATTATTGACTTATAATTATCCCTTGGTAGCAAATCCTTATCCGCTTCACCTAACATGGTTAATTCAATGCACTCGCTCTTGTGTTAACACTTGAATGCTTCGTGTGGTGCAACTGGAAACCTGAAGTTGATATGTGGTTCGGAAACAGGGGATTATTTTTGACAATTTCTCATGAAGTGTTTCTAAGTTCATGAACCCATCCAAATCATTAGGTATAAGGGAAAAAGGTCAAAATCATCAGGCTACTTGACGATTCCTTGCTAACCGTCTTTAGTAAGAGTCTTGTACTAGCTAACAATAAGTGTGTTACGTTAAAAGATCTTCTCACTATGGTTCCGACAGAGGCATATTTGGCCCACAATGCTGACATCCTCGTTTTCTAGTCTGTTAAGGGATTCTCTCTTCCATTTTTCCTCCTAAGCTCTTAGTGTCAACACCAAGAATTTGGCTATCTCTAGTGTCCCTGCTTGAATCTTTTACCAATTTTCTATGTGCAGTGATCACAGTAGCTTTGTTGAGGTTCCAATGGAAGTCACTCCATTTGCCTCTCCCTAAACTTTACTCACTTTACCACTTGTTGGCCGAAGAATGAGTCTTATTTCCCTTCAAGTAGGGTTCTTCGTAGTCTACCTTCTCGATATTCTACCTACAAGTCCTTGTTCGGAGGCTTTTTAATCTCTTGAAGGGTTTACCCTACTTCTTATCACATAGTGGTCCATCGCTTTACCATGATCTGATAAAAGTTCTATGCTTCATCATTGAGTTTTTCAAGTTTCCATCAATTTCTTGTTACCAAGGTATAGGTAGCTCAACATAAAGGAGAGAATTGATAATCTCACTTTCCTGTTGAGCTTGTAGAGTTTCGCTATTCCATCTTTCTTATGAGGTGTTAATTCGAGTATGTGCAAAGATCCTTTATTAGTTGTGCTGGCGCAAAAGCTCACCTTACCTCAATAATGCATTGATCCATTACTAGATTCTGCAGGGAATTCTATTTACCTTCTCTACCACATATCTAACTTTTCTCAACAGAGCTGAGGTTTTTAGTGTCCCATATTTAGCTCGACATTATGCATAGGAACTCATTGTGGTTGTTTGAGGTTGAAAGTTCGCTGATTTTATGCCATAGCCTTGCCTAATATAGGGCACAGTCCTAACTCTTTGATCTTGCATTAGTGCCTCAAAGTCCTTCTTGAGGTACATTGAGGTATCCCATAAGAGTTCTTCAAATTCAATAACTTCGTTACTAATATCTAGATAGATCCACATGTTAATCTCTATAATCTCTCACTTGTATCCTAAATTCAAACACGGTGACATTTTTCTTTTTAGGGGGCTTTTCCAAAGGTAAAGCTTCTATTTTTTCTTCTTGTGGCATCCTACCATTCTTACAAAAATGCTTGTCTCTATGTCGGTTCTTTAGGACCTTCCACTTTACTACTATTTCAGCCTATTGAGATTAATTGCACTTCTCTTTATACCCAATTGTAAGTTCCTAATCTTCATCACCCCATCTTAGAGCTAGATGCATTCATTATCAAATTGCTCGACCCATAGAGCTCGCAGTAGTGTTTAAAGGTAATCATCATATCCCCTCCTTATCTTTGAATAGTTCAACCTTCTCATCAGTAATATGTCAAAAACAATCCTATACTATAGTTCCTACAGTGGTTAGGGTTTGTTAAAGTTTATTAAAACTCTCTGACACTTCCATTATTGTTAATGAGTAGGAGATGTTGTCTTGAATTGCTTTTTTCATCCTATCATTGCTTAAGAGTGTCCTTACTTTTGATTAGAAGGACATGTGCCACATTTTCTCCCAAAGGATTTTCTAAATTTACTCTTATGCCTCAATCTTCCCTCTATTACTGGGTAAAACCGGGTCTTCGTCTTCATTATGATATGTGATTAGACGAATTCCTCTAAGACATTTCCAACCATTCTTTATGATTCTGAGGTCTTGCCTGGGGTTCGGTAGACTTATAATCACTAGGGTGTCAAATCTCAATACCCTTGAGGGAAAATACCATTTTGTTCCTTAAATAGAGACCTAGAGAGGTCCTCCCCTATGCATGGCTAGGGTTTTTGCTCTTGACTATCCTACTAGATGTAACACCCTAATAGTCCCATACTATGCTTAAGTCATATTATAGAATTACTAGTTGTTACTTTTGCTCTTGGAACTAATATTACCATTTGAAAATTCTTTATAATGAAAATGGGGGTGAATTTTTTTTTTAACAATAACGAATAAACTATTTTGAAAACCAAAAGCCATGAACACATGGTGAACGTATAATAGAAATGTCGCCATCTCATACATATAGTGCGATAAAATAACTAAAGGCAATATAAGGGTTAGCCATCTGGGGATAAATAATACATCATTCCACAACTAGAAGAGTTTACATAGTTAATCGTAGAATAACAAGTCATACATGATAAGTAATAAGTTCAATATCTACTGTCGGCCCTACAAAAGAAACCTAACAAATACATCTACAAATGAAATACATAAGAAATCCCATCCACCCATACATGACAAAAGAAAATGATAACCCTATGACTACAACCAAAAAGGGAAATCCTTGTGCTCTCTGCATGTATTGTCCAAGTCAACTATCAAACGGGAGGTAACCATTCCTAAAACTACCAGAAATGTCATCATTGCGTCCTCCTCCTCGAGCACGCCCATATCCACAAGGCACAGCAAGGGCACCAATGAACCCACGACCATGAACTGGGGTGGTGTATGATGAGGAGCTGCAAAAGAAGAAGACGAATTGAGCGCCAGGCAAATCACAGATAAGGAAAAGGGCTCCGATGGGTCAATCTCCACGTGATAGGTCGGATAGGACGGCTTCGAAGGATTGGAATCGAATGAAACAGTCGGTGTTAGACAGGCATCCAAGGTAGACTCTCCATCAATAGGGTACCTCGACGGCTGAAAGTAGGGGCAAATAGCATCCAGGGTAGCCTCACCATACGACTGATGTGGGCAGAAAAACGGGCTCATAACTGGTACCTAAAACGGACAATCGTGGAAGATGTAGACCCTTATGGCTATGCTCATAGATATCACAAAGGCATTTAGCATCGGGTCAAAGTGCAACGCAATACAGGGAACTCAATGAATATCACCACCGTGCCCAACACCGGCATTCTCTAAAAATGACACGGAAACGTAGGAGTGAGAAATACTAAATTTTTTAGTAGGATCATGACTAGACAAACATTGTGTAACATCCTCAATTTCGTGACGTGCTAAATTACCTCAATAACCCTGAGTAATTAGGCACTTAATGAGAAATTATGAGATTAAGGCTTAATTAAGGGGTTAACAAAGAGTTTATGAGTTAACTCGGATGAGAAAAGTCAAGAGAATGCTTAATCAGGTTTAGATAATCTCTAGTTAAGCAAGTCAGACCCTTAATAGCTTAATTAAGCACTAATTGCCTTTAATTAGCTTAATCAAATTTGATTAAAGTTAATTAAGCTTAATCGCAAGATTAATTTTTGTTAATCATGTTCTTTCGTGTTAATCACTAATCCTTGCTTAATCATCTTAATTAAAGTAAAATATTAAACAAGAATGCTTTATGTAAGAGTTAACTTTGTCTTTGTTCCACTATCATCCACTTTGTCCCCTAAATCACAAGATAACACAAAATTAAGCAAAATATCTCCCTCCCTCCCTTGATGCAGTTGACGCCACAACACACACACACAGATACACTCTCACATTTTCATTGTGTCTTCTTATTCTCTCTCTAACCTCTCACTTCTCTCTAAAACTCTCTCATCTTCTTCTTCCTTTGTCCACCTCCACCACCCAAAACCTCTTACTTAGCCCTTCAAGGACCTCATCTTTGGGTCTTTGGAGACAAGATCTAAACACTACAATCTCTATTTTCACAAGATCTCAAGAGCTTCTCCTTCCTTCTTGCAAAATCCGCCACCACCATCATCAAGCGGAGCCATCATCTTCTTCTTCACCTTCTCTTGTTTTTGCACCATCTTCAAGCAGAGTTAGTGATCTTCATCTTTTTATTTTGTTTGCTCAAGAAAGCTTAAAGCTTGATTCTTTTCATGACCAAGATCTTTCAATGAAAATTTGAGAAGATCCTTCATGCTCTTCATGAGCAAAAGTTTCCATTTTTGGCAAAATATGTTCTTGTTGTTCTTTAGGTGTTCTTGATGTTTTTACTTTTGGAAAAATATGTTCTTGTTGTTTTTCAAGTGTTCTTGTCCAACACCTTACCAAACAAAGTACTATACTTAAGTTATAATAAATTATCTGATAAGTGATTACGTATAGTACTGATTAAATTCTATTTTCTGTATCATTATTAGTTACCTAGATAAAGATGCTTATTCGGGTAACAAAATTTTCTGCTTGACGGCGGGATAATTACTAGTTAATCGGTATATTGTAAATAACGTAACATAAAATAAAAAAAAACAATACAATAAAGATAGAGCTACTGCAAAATGCATCATAATTATATACATAGACATCTGATTTTAAAGTTTGTCAAAGCGATACATGGTAACAAAATAAGGCTGCTAATATAAAACAAAACAGCCAGTCTCTATGAACAGTATCCTAAATGGTCCCTATGGGACATTTCATGTACATCCCCTAACATCTACCCATCTGTCCATGACCCAGACTGCCAAAAGAGGGTCATTTTGTACATCTACTACTACTGTAGCATGCACACTATCTAAACAGAATCCGAAGAAAGGAACCCGTTCGCCATGGTGGCGTCTACTAGAGGGTGACCTACACTAGGAGCAGAGGACGAAGAAGAAGAACTAGCCACCTCGGACGGATTCTCTTCCGAGATCGAGGCTGATAACATCTGCTGGTGGTAAAGCAGGAAGGGCCATAGGAATTGGAGCTACTGGTGCTACTGCTAGTGGTTGTGGAAATGGATGGGCCATGTGGAGGGGTATGGCAATGTAGGGGACAACAGGATCAAAAAGATGGTGCATGAGTGGGACGGCAAAATCTCTCTGGAAAAAGAAATAGAGGCAGAACTGACATTTGCCGAATATATATACAGAATCCAAGAACGGCTCAAGGTGTATATGTAGCTCGGGAAACTCAATGAATAGCACTCCGGTTGCTGCGTTCGCCATGGTCTGAGAATGACGCGGAACATATAGTAGGGTGAGAAATAAATATTTCACAGTAGGAATTCCTAGTTTCTACACATCTGTCATCGCCGCCATTCCCAGTTGTTTCGGTCGTGCAATAGTTTTCAAATAATACGGTAGAATGATAATATTTAACTTAAATACTTGTTTGTAAAGCATACACCGAAACAAATTCAATTTTAGTTAACAGATACAATAATGTACTCAAACAGTAATCATGGTGGAGTAATAACATATTAAGAATAATAAATAGGGATCTAGAACAATCAATTAAGAAGCATTACACTCTACATATGAATGTGCAATTAGAAAATGCATCTTATCCTTAAAGGCTTTCGCCTATTAGAACTTATTTCCATCCTTGGTCCCTTGGGGGTCATTGGCCATATACTCCTGGATAATAGTCCGCTTTTCAGGACCAAGCTCGTTCCTATACAAGATAGCCGGGTTTACTTTCCCCGACCTTCCCACCGATCTATTCCCCTTAATTTATTCTGGGGCTAGTCCAAGTGATATGGAATCCTTTATAATATCATGAAATGGATGCACATCTAACTTGATTCTTCAAATATCATATATTCATGCTATTATAAATTTCACAACATATGGACTTCTTACCTAAATTTCGGCAGCATAACGGATCGAGTCTGCTTCCCCATGAATAGCGCCAGACAACCAGTACAATTATACAACTTGCAAATTCAATATGGACCAGCAAATATATATATATATATATATATATATATATATATATATATATATGTATATATATATATATATATATATATATGTATATATATAGCATCATTCAACAATTTCAAATCAGGCATCAATAGGGTTTCAGTTTATCCTCCCCTATTCTACCCGAGTTTAGTATGCCCCACTCCTCATCCAATTCAACTCATTTAAATCTAATTTTTATATATGTCATAGCCTCATATGTCTAGAATCTAATCCTTTTAGTCCCATCTCATTTTGATTTGTATAACTCAAGATATAAACAATTTACCTCAGGCTTCCCTGTTCTTACCTAGAATTGGGTTCTTATAAGTAAAAATTCATTAAAAATAGAAAACTAGGTGAATTCATACAAAATTTATATCAAATTAAATCTATCAGAACAAGATTTCAAATGAATTAAGTTTCATTTCATTTGCATAAGTATATTTTGACTTATGAGTCCTGAAACTTGGCCCTACTAAACTACCCTAGTTTATCCCAGTTTAGACTTAAGCCAACTTCCTTGGTGCACTAGGAGGAAATGGCTGTGAATCTGGTTCTGAAATTTTTATGGGATATTCCTTTACATGTCATTTTTCAAACAAACTTAGGTTCACTCAATTTGGAGTTGTATAGGGTGAGTTATACCCTTCTCAACTCATACTGCCTGGATAAGGATCCAGATTTCTAGGTTAAACTTCAAAAATTCATAACTAATTCTATACTAATCCAATAGCCTTATATGATATATGTATGGAAATCCCTAGTCATATAAAAATGGTTTCATCCAATTTAAACAGCGGTAGGAGGAGCCTTACACTCCGCCGTACGGACCGCCGAGGAAAACCATAATAGCTTCTAGATTTGTCTCCCTCCTTCGAGTTATTTGCTCTCAATTCCAATTTTAATCACAACATGCATGCAAAACTAGTCATAAACCATCATCATCACCCTACATAACATCAATATTTCAGATTATACATGCTTACCATGCAGCCCCAAATCAGAGAAAACAAGAAGAGAAGTAGGATTTGCTACCTTGTCTAGTTCAATTTGTGTTGATTTTATGCCTTTGATGGAAGCAACTTGTGATGAGACTTGAAGAAGAGATGGAAATGGAGTGGAGATGAGAGTGAGGAGAAGAGAAAAGAAGTGAGCTTCAGCAAAAGGGAGTGGCCGAAATTCACAAAAGGAGAAGGAAGGAAAAGGTAGAGATATTTGGAGACACTTTGTTTTGATTGGTGGATTCAACCTTATAATAAATTTTAGTTTAGCTTCCCCCCTCAATGGCTAATCAAAGCACCATATGAGGGGGTGGTTTGGCTAAATCCTAGCCATTGATTCTAGGGCACTCATAGAAAAATTTCTGTTGGTCCGGTTCCGACAGTTTGAAATACTGAAATATTACCGATTTCCCTTAAATCGGTAAACTGGCTTGAAAATTTTCTGTGGGGTTTTCTATACTCCTAATCTAATTCCCTCAAGCCTAATCCTTTTAAATCACACTTAATTGGCTTTAAGTAAATGTTTAATCAAATTCTGATTAAACTCACTTATTCAATAAAACCGAACAACTCAGTTGTTAACGATAAAATTTTTCGAACATTACATTTCTAGCCCCCTAAAAAAAATTTTGTCCTCAAAATTTAGTACCTAAGAATAATTCGGGATGTTCCCTCCTCATATCAGATTCTAACTCCCACGTACAATCCACTGAGTCTTCATGTACCGATGCTACCTTCACCAATTGTACGGCTTTGTTCCAAAGGTGTTTGATGCTCCTATCCACTATCTGTGCTGGGGGTACATGAAAAGTTAAGTTATCCCTTAATTGGATTGATTCAGGTTCCAAAAAGTGAGCAGGATCCTGCAGGTATCTTCTGAGTTGCGAAATGTGGAAAACATCATGAAGAATTGATAGATGCGGAGGCAAGGCAACTCGATATGCAACTGGTCCAATTCACTTTAAAATTTGAAAGGGACCTATAAAGCGAGGGCTTAGCTTTTTGACTTTAATGGCTCTACCTACCCCAATTGTTGGTATGATTTTTAGAAACACGTGGTCTCCTTCTTGAAACTCCAAGGGTTTCCTCCTGACATCCGCATAGCTCTTTTGATGGCTTTGAGCTGCAAGTATTTTGCTACGGATTCTTTTGATTTGCTCTGTAGTTTGTCTGACTAGTTTTGGACCTAATAGACTCTGTTCTCCTGGTTCATACCAACATAGGGAAGATTGACACTTTCGTCCATATGAAGCCTCATATGGAACCATGCCGATGCTAGCATGGTAACTGTTATTGTAGGCAAACTCGGCTAATAGTGAGTATCGATTCCATATCCCCCGTTGTTCCAGAATGTATGCCCGCAACATATCTTCCAAAGTCTGAATTGTTCGTTCTGTTTGACCATCCGATTGCGGATGATATGCAATACTTAGACATAGCCTAGTACCGAATGCCATCTGGAGCGCTCCCCAAAATCGTGAGGTGAACCTTGGATCTCGATCGGAAATGATTGTTGAAGGAATACCATGTAACCGTACCACTTCTGGGATATACAGTTAAGCCAACTTCTCTAGAGGAGAATTTGCTCGAATGGGTAAAAAGTGAGCAGACTTGGTTAGTCTATCCACTATGACTTATATAGCATCATATCCTGAGGGGGTTGTTCATAAGCCCATCACGAAATCCATAGAAATACTCTCCCATTTCCATTCCGGAATCTCTAAGGGTTGTAGTGTCCCTACTGGCTTCTGATGCTCTATTTTCACCTTCTGGCAAGTTAGACATTTATTCACAAAATTGGCCACATCTGTGTTAAGGCCTGGCCACCAAAACATCTTCTTGAGATCTTGATACATCTTGTTAATGCCAGGATGTATAATAAACTCACTCTTATGGGCTTCCTCCAAGACCTTCTTCCTGAGGTTGTCCTCCTTAGATACACATATCCTCCCATGATATTGCCATATTCCTCCTGCATCCTGAGAAAATCCTGTTAGCTTGCCAGATTGTACCAGTCGCACTGTTTGCTGGAAGTCATCATTTCCTTGTTGTGCTTGCTGGATTTGGTCTTTAAAAGTACTAGTTATCTTAAGTTGGTGTAATTGAATGGCACTGGGGGTTACAGAGATTCCCAAGTTGAGGGTTTGGAAGCTTTGTGTAAGTTCTGCTTCTTTGATCATCATCCATGCCACTGACAAGGATTTTCTACTTAGGGCGTCTGCTACCATGTTTGCCTTGCCTGGATGGTACTTCAGGTTGAACTCGTAATCTTTAAGAAACTCCATCCACCTTCGCTGCCTCATGTTCAATTCCCTTTGATCAAAAAGGTATTTCAAGCTTTTGTGATCAGAAAATACTTCAAACTTTACTCCATAGAGACAGTGTCTCCACATCTTCAAGGCAAACACTATCGCTGCCAACTCGAGGTCATGTGTTGGATAGTTTCTTTCATGAGTTTTCAATTGCCTGGAAGCATATGCTACGACGTTTCTGTTCTGCATTAACACACACCCCAATCCTTTCTTAGAAGCATCACAGTACACTTTGAACGGTCCATGAGGATCTGGTAAAATAAGTATTGGGGCTGTTGTCAGCTATTTGCTCTCAATTCCAATTTTAATCACAACATACATGCAAAACTAGTTATAAACCATCATCATCATCCTACATAACATCAATATTTCATATTATACATGCTCACCATGCAGCCCCACATCAGAGAAAACAAGAAGAGAAGTAGAATTTCCTACCTTATCTAGTTCAATTTGTGTTGATTTTGTGCCTTTGATGGAAGCAACTAGTGATGAGACTTGAAGAAGAGATGGAAATGGAGTGGAGATGAGAGTGAGGAGAAGAGAAAAGAAGTGAGCTTTAGCAAAAAGGAGTGGCCGAAATTCACAAAAGGAGAAGGAAGGAAAAGGTAGAGATATTTGGAGACACTTTGTTTTGATTGGTGGATTCAACCTTGCCATAAATTTTAGTTTAGCTTCCTCCCTCAATGGCTGATCAAGGCGCCACATGAGGGGATGGTTTGGCTAAGTCCTAGCCATTGATTCTAGGGTACTCATAGAAAAATTTCTATTGGTCCGGTTCCGACAGTTTGAAATACTGAAATCTTATCGATTTCCCTTAAATCGGTAAATTGACTTGAAAATTTTCTGTGGGGTTTTCTATGCTGCTAATCTAATTTCCTCAAGCCTAATCCTTTTAAATCACACTTAATCGGCTTTAAGTAAATTTTAATCAAATTTTGATTAAACCCACTTATTCGATAAAACCGAACAACTTAGTTGTTAACGATAAAATTTTTCGGACGTTACATCTTGATATTTCCCTTTTTGGCAAAATATGTTCTTGATGTTCTTCAAGTGTTCTTGACGTTTCTACTTTTGGAAAATATGTTCTTATTATTGAGTGTTCTTGATGGTATCTTATTTAAAGTTGTTCCTTTTCTTATGATGAGTTGATAGTTAGAAAAGCTTCATCTTTTTATGTTTTCATGATTAGATAAGACTATGAACATCCTAAAAGCTTAAAACTTTAAAAAGTTTGCTTCTTGATTCCTTAAAAGTGGCACAACTTTTAAGCTTCCATAAAGTTTTATTTTGTTTTATTTTGAAGGCAAGAATACATATAAAAGTCTAAGCTTTTTGGAATAATAAGCTTTTTTGAGTTAGAAAAATGAGATCTTGTCACTTTATATCTTAGAAATCAAACCTTAAAGAAAAGACCTTTCATAATGTTTCAAACTTTAATCAAGAATGAGACCTTTAAATCATAAAAGTGTTGTTTTGTAACATTTAATTCATAAAGTTTAGATCTTGAACCAAAATAATGCTAAAAGGTGTTAACTTTTATAAAGATCAAGACTTTTTAACCTTAAAGTTAATGTTTCATATCACTAGTTGATAAAGTAGGAACCTTTTTAATGTAGAGACAACTTTAAGTCATAAAGTTGAGAGCTTGATGGTCTTAGAATAATCAAATGAGTCAACTTTCATAAAGAACAAGACATTTTAGTTAAAAAGCTAGTAACTTGTATAAGACATGAGCTCAAGTAAAGAATAATTTCATATGAGAACTAAGTAACAAAAAGACCCCACACATATATCTTTACTATGTGATTCTCTCATGGGTAACTACGAGAAATCATGTGATGATTCATAAGATTCTTCACAAAGAATAACACAACTATAAACCCCCTTTAGTGTATGAATGTGTAATACCATTCGACATGATGAATGATGAGTTTGATTGAGCCTTGTCTCATGGTTGATTGATTATTGTGATGTGATAAATTGTTGGTTAAAAGCTTATGATTGGCATTTTGGGGAGAGCTCCAGTCTAGCCATTATGCTGTCAGATTTCCGTCAAAATTATGGACTTAGTCATATCATTGCAGGTTTCTAGTCAAAGAAGTATTATGCATGTAAGGTATAATGATAAGAAAAGAATAATGGGACATGACTCTTTGATCACTTCCGGGAAGTAAGAGATGGTGAGCCACAAGGAACCTCTATGGGAGAGGCAAGGGTGTTATGGAGGACCCTCCAACTTAGAGGTAACCAATATCAGCTTAGTCTGATTTGGTTAGTACTGCGTGATGATGGTCACAAAATGAGCTCATGTCCAAAAGTAGTCTATTTCAAAGGAGAGTAAAGAATGTTAAGCACGTGCTAAAAAAAAAAAGTAAAGTCAAAGTAGAACCACAGTCAAGTTGATGAGTTGCATAGTCATGCATGTTTCTATATTTCTCATGCGTATTGTGAGTATTTATCCCATGTGATAGTATGTATGCCTATGTATGATGCTATGAATATGATGATAAACGTAAAAGCAATCCACTTCGGGATTTATATCTTCAAAAATTGTTAAAATTGAACCTATATTTGTCCACTATTTTTATAATCAAACCCGAAGTGGCAGGGATGATGACGATGACACCATGTTTGTCTAGTCACAATCCTACTAAGAAATCTTGTATTTCTTACTCCTACGTTTCCATGTCGTCTTCAGATGGAGCTAATGGCATCCATGGTAACACTTCTGATGGTACCTGACTGGATAAAATGAGGAGCTACCATGTTTCTTCACCTAGCTAAGGAGGATCAAGATAGTAGCATAGTATTTTCATTTTCTTAAGAGCCCTAGTTGGGCAGTTTATGTGTAATTAAGAGCACGTAGGAAGTCATGCTGCTTAATTTGACCTATTACATATGTGATACTTATTAAATGTAATGATGACCTTGATTATCTATGATTACATTCTTGGCTTAATGTATTGTGTTATGTTGCTTCCATTTTGTCATATGTCTTATTAGTAACTCAGTGATATGAAGAACAACGTCCATACGTATGCGAGTGAGTAAGCGCTTAAAGGCTCAGTTTTCAAGCATAAAGGTTTTATAAAATAAAAAAAATTACATGCTATTTTCATATATTATGCTAATTTTAAGATAAGAACTTCCACTAGTTAAGAGTAACAACTAGTGATGCCATAAAATGACTTAAGCATAGTATGGTATTATTAGGGTGTTACATTTTGGTATTAGAGCAATTCGTCCTTGTAGAGCCTAGGGATGGACTGACTATGCTTCTAAGCATACTCTATCATGTGTTAGAATATTATGCCATGGATCTTACCACAAGGGTAAGATATAAGAATTAGTTAGGCATGACTGTCTGGTTATGAATGTGATTAGCTACTACCACACTTAGCTCGGCATTGAGCCTGATCAACTCAATACCTTTGTTTGTGTGTCCAGGAACTGATGACTTCCGATGGGCAAAATAAGTTGCGAGGCGAGTTTGCCACCTTAGGTATGGCAGGTGTGACGAATGTTTCTCTTACACTGGTCTCAGCTACGAGGGGATAGATTATTGTAACTAATCGAGCCTTAGAAGGTATAGCAAGAGCTGATGCTGACCCAGAATACTTGAAGTTCACTAAGTTTATGAAAACCAACCCACCAGCTTTACATGGAGACTTCAACCCTAAGGAATTTAAGGGATGGATCGAGGCACTGGAAGGGACATTTTCTGTGTTAGGTTGTACAAGGCTGCGAAAAGTAACATTTGCTACATATATGCTGGAGGTTGATACTGAAGCTTGGTGGGCCAATACTAGAAGGATGATTGAGGATTCCCAAACCCCCATTACTTGGGAAGTGTTTAAGGCTGCACTCTATGGTAAGTGTGTTGAGCCAAAGAAAGATACTGGTAGGAAAAGAATAGTTCCTCAACACTAAGAGAGTAGGTACAACCCGTCCTGCAAGAGACAACGGTAGTTTGGAGGGGGCACGGGTAGTTAGTTACCAAAGCAAATGGTGACTCCTAGGTGCCCCAAGTGTGGCAAGAATCATAAAGGACGACCCTGCTTAGTAGGACAAAATGTTTGTTTTCGATATGGAAAGCTTGGACATATGGCTAGGGATTGCACTATCAAGCTGTTGCCCCCTGCCACAAGCCCTAAAATCAAGGAAGGGTCTTTGCCCTTAATGCTGAGGAAGCCACTCAGTCTAATAATCTGATACAAGGTAAGTGTGAGGTCAACAATAGAACTTTAACTGTGTTATATAATTCTCGAACTACACACTCCTTTATTTCTCATGATTGTGTAGATAGACTGGGATTGTCTGTGTCTGAATTACCTTACATGTTAATTGTTTCTACTCCTACTTGGAAACCAGTCAAGACTTGTCATTGTTGTTTCAATTGTCAGTTCCAAATTGATGGTAGGTCTTTCATAGCAAATTTGATTTGTTTGCCTTTGTATGGTTTGGATTCGATTCTAGGCATGGATTGGCTCTCTGCTAACCATGCTATGAATTGTTCTGAAAAATCTATTGTTCTTGCTCCTATACCTATTGAGCCTGTTGAACCTATTAGTTTGTTTTTGAATTCTACTAAGATAGGGAGTAGTGAGTCTGGTAATCAAGGATATGTTCTCCTTATGGCAAGCGAAGTGGAACTCGAACAGGTATTGGAAGAGATCCTCATAGTTAGAGAATACCCAGATGTGTTTCTTGACGATATACCCGAGTTTCCCCCGGAAAGGGAAATCGAGTTTTCTATAGAGTTGGTACCGGGAATGGGGCCAATCTCTATAGCACCCTATAGGATGTCCCCACAGGAGTGGTAGGAGTTGAAAGGACAATTGGAAGAGTTGTTAGAGAAGAGATTTTTAAGACCTAGTGCCTCACCTTGGGGAGCCCCGGTGTTATTTGTGAAAAAGAAGGATGGGAGCATGAGACTATGTGTGGATTATAGGCAGTTGAACAAGGTGACTGGTAAGAACAAGTACCCTTTGCCCAGGATAGATGACCTCATGGACCAACTGTGAGGTGCAACTGTGTTCTCTAAGATTGATCTGAGATCCGAATATCATCAAATAAGGGTGAAAGAGGAGGATATACCCAAGATAGCTTTTAGGACAAGGTATGGGCATTATGAGCTTATGGTGATGTCATTTAGATTGACTAATGCCCCTGCTCTTTTCATGGATTTTATGAATAGAATCTTTAGACCCTACTTGGATAAGTTTGTAGTTATTTCCATAGATAATATTCTTATCTGTTCGAGAACAAAGGAGGAACACGAAGAGCATTTGAGGGTTGTATTGGAAATCTTGAGGGAAAAGAAGCTTTATGCTAAGCTAAGTGTGAATTTTGAATGGAAGAAATGAAGTTCTTAGGACACGTGGTGTCACAGGGAGGTATCACCATAGATCCAAGTAAGATTGAGGCTATGATGAATTAGGAGAGACCAACCTCGATAGCTGAGATAAGGAGTTTCTTGGGTTTAGTCGGTTACTGTCGTAGGTTTATAAAAGGATTTTCCCAGATATCTTTGCCCTTAACCAGGTTTACAAGGAAGGATGCCCTATTTGTATGGACCATGGGCCATGAGAAAAGCTTTCAAGAGCTAGAGGGAAAGTTAACCTTAACTCTAGTATTAGTTTTGCCTGACCCAAGTGGGCCATTTAAGGTTTATTGTGATACCTCAGGGAGAGGTTTAGGTTGTGTCTTGATGCAGAATAGATACGTGGTGGCTTATGCCTCTAAGCAGTTGAAGCCTCACGAAGTAAACTACCCAACCCATGACTTGGAGCTAGCGGCAATAGTGTTTGCCCTGAAGATATAGAGGCATTATTTGTATGGTGTGAGGTTTGAGGTGTTCTCTAATCATAAGAGCTTGAAGTATCTCTTTGATCAAAAGGAGTTGAATATGAGGCAAAGGAGATGGATGGAGTTTCTAAAGGATTATGAGTTTGGGTTGAATTATCATTTTAGGAAGGCCAATGTGGTGGCTGACGCTCTAAGCAGGAAGTCCTTGCATGCATCATGGATGATGGTCAAGGAGGATAAGCTAGTAAGGAGCTTTAGAGACCTTAACCTTGGAGTTGGGTTGACCCCCCATAATTTAAGATTGAATCAGTTTGGGGTGACAAGCGATTTCAAGAGTCAAATTGCTCAAGCCCAAAGCAAAGAAGAGGAATTCTTGAGAACCCTAGTGTTTGTGAAAGAAGGAAAGTTGAAGGGTTTTGTTCAAGGTGCAGATGGACTACAGAGATTTGAAAGAAGAGTTTGTGTACCTGCAAGTAGTGACCTCTGAAGAAGGATTTTGGAGGAGGCTCACAAGAGCCATTTCAGCATAATAGCTAGTGTGATAAAGATGTATCAAGACTTTAAGGAGATGTTCTGGTGGCCAGGATTGAAGAGGGATGTTGCGGAGTTGGTAAGCAAGTGTTTAGTCTACCAAAAAGTAAAGATTGAACACCAAAAGCCCTCTGGTATGTTGCAACCATTGGAGATCCCATAATGGAAATGGGAAAGTATCTCTCTGGACTTTGTGATAGGTTTATCCAAAACGCAAGCTGGTGTCGATGCGATATGGGTAATTATTGATAGATTGACTAAGTCTGCTCACTTTTTGCCTATTCGAGCTACTTATCCTCTAGAAAAGTTAGCCCAGATATATGTTCAAGAGATAATAAAGTTGCATGGTGTACCTTCAACCATAATCTCAAATAGGGACCCGAGGTTTACCTCTAGATTCTAGGGAGCCTTGCAAAAGGCATTTGGGATGAAGTTTTGCCTATGTATAGCTTATCACCTCCAGATGGATGGATAGTCAGAGAGGACTATCCAAACTTTAGAGGACATGTTGAGAGCCTATGTGTTGGACAATTGAGGAAGTTGGGATAGATACTTATGCCTATAATAGCAGTCATTACACAAATATTGGTATGGCACCTTATGAAGCTTTGTATAGAAGGAAGTGTCAATCCCCTCCGTGTTAGTTTGAACCAGGTGAGTAAAGCCTATTAGGACCTCATCTTGTGAGGTAGATCGTAGAGCAAGTCAGAACGATTAGGGACAGAATTCTTACGGCGTAGAGCCATTAATAGAGTTAGGCGGATAAGAGGAGAAAGCCACTAGAGTTCCAAGAAGGAGAACATGTGTTCCTAAAAATCACTTCTACGACTAGTATAGGTAGAGTTATGAAGGTCAAAAAGTTGAGCCCCCGTTTTCTTAGCCCCTTTTAAATTCTAAAACGTGTAGAGTTAGTTGTTTACCAAATGGCCTTACCTCCAAATTTGTCAAACCTTCATGATATCTTTCATATGTCTCAGTTGAGAAAATACCATTCTGATCCTAGTCATCTACTTGAACCTGAAATTGTACAGTTAAGGGAAGGCCTAACCTTCAATCTGCCACAGTCTCCAATTGTGGATCATGGGGTAAAATAGTAGAGGAATAAGACGGTGCACTTGGTCAAGGTGACTTGGGGTAGAGGAAACATGGAAGAGTATACGTCGGAGCTATAGTCCGAGATGAAGAACGAGTATCCAGAATTGTTTACAGGTAATGAATTTTGAAAGCAAAATTCTTTTTAAAGGTGAGGAGAAATGTAACATCCTCAATTTTGTGATGTGCTAAATTACCTCAATAACCCTGAGTAATTAGGCATCTAATGAGAAATTATCATATTAAGGCTTAATTAAGGGTTAACGAAGAGTTTATGTGTTAACTTGTATGAGAAAAGTCAAGAGAATGTTTAATCGAGATTAGATAATCTCTACTTAAGCAAGTCAGGCACCTAATAGCTTAATTAAGCACTAATTGTCCTCAATTAGCTTAATCAAGTTTGATTAAGGTTAATTAAGCTTAATCGCAAGATTAATTTTTGTTAATCATGTTCTTGTGTGTTAATCACTAATCTTGCTTAATCATCTTAATTAAGTTGTATGAGCACTTAATCACATGATTAAATTCAAATTTAGTCAACTAGACAATAAAATAAAAAGTGATATTATTAAAGTATAAAGTATTAGGCAGGAGTGCTTTATATAAGAGTTGACTTTGTCTTTGTTCCCCCATTGTAACATCCCCATTTTACCTAAGTTAATTAGCTCGATGTTCCCGGCTAATTAGAGAGATTAGCGATTAATTGAGAACTAATCGGCTAATCTCAAGAGCAAGAGCAAGAGCTTAGTAAATTAAGGCAAGTCAAAAATTGAAGCTTAAGGCATTAAAAGTTACAACTAAAAGCCTAATTGCCCAATCCTTATTAATTCATGATTTAGGACATAAAATCAAGGTGATTTAACCTAATTAACTAAGAGCACATAAGTCTCAAAACTCAATCACATTAACCCTCACATTTTCTTATATAATTAAAGAGGAAAATCCTTCTTAATTAAAATGTGCTAATGAGTAATTTAAACCAATTGAATTAATTAGCATTTAGATAATTGTAACAATTATAAAGATTTAGAAACTTCCCTCTAATTATTGTTTGAAAGTTTGGTCAAAGCAAGAGCCACATCTAACCATTCAATTGCCTTCTCATCATGCACCACTAGATCAAGAGTTCATGTTAGTAGAACCCTTAAGTCATGACAAGAGTTGTACTCTCCTTCATCAAGATTGTGACACTTGGAGTGATCACAACCATCTAATGCCAATCCAAAGGTAGCTCATGCTTTTAACCAATTGACAAAAATAACACAAAGCCTTTTACCCAAGTACCAAGACTCAAATGAAACACAACACTCCCTTTTGCCCTATGGTTTTTCCCACTCCCTAGCTTATGTAAGAAGCAAAAATCACATCATCTCTCCCCCCTCAAACTCGCCACCTTCAGCCCATCCTCTCTCCTCAATTCATTTCATTCCCTCTCTCAAAAATACACACAAAGCTCTCACCTCTCTCTAAACCTCTCTTTGTTCTTCCAACTCTTCTTGTTCATGACCCAGCTAGTGTAAGTACCGAAATTTTATGGTGGCGACGGCCACGGTATGAGCTCATTACCACTTATGTTTAGTGGGTGGAAAGAAAGGACTTAAGATAAGTCAAGCTAAGGAAAGAAACGGACTTCGGTCCAACCCAAGTAAAGAGTATAACTCTCAACATGTTTATGTAGGTTATGAATAGTCATATAAGCTTTCATGTATGCCATGATGTTGTTAATCCCACGAGGATAAGTACTAAAAATGGAATCCACTTCGGGTAGTAATGTTTTCGAAAATCAAATAATTGAACCTATTGAATGCCCACTGTTTTCATTCAAAAATCGAAGTGGCTGGGACGATGGCGATGACACCTGTGTGTCAGGGTTGAGTCTCTTGAGAAATCTTATTTCTCATCCTAGTTGTTTTTCCGTCTTGTTACCAAATACTCATGGAGCCTCATGTGGCATGGAGCATGGAGCCTCCCCACCATGAGTGGGCCTATGATGAGGGCGCCCACGCTATTGTGGCTAATGACACCACAATAGTCCGCACATACTTCTACCCGGTCGAAGCTTTTGAGCAGAGGAGTCGAGATCCCGCCACCGTGGGACGATCATCGCACCCCTTGACAGCCGGGTCCTGGGATTTCGCCCGAGCCATTGCCCGAGATCGAGATGGAGCCTATGTTCCGTGTCTACCCGTGCAGCCGGCCCGCGCTAACGCCAGAGTCCCCGGTGATCGGCGGAGTTCGACCGCTACTCCCAGAGCCGCAGCTGCTTCGCCGCCGCTCCCCGAGTACCATCCTGACACGTCCGAGGAGGATCCCTCCGAGGCACGTTCTTCGGTGGGCAGCTATACCTGGTCGCCGATTCGTCACGCGTAGAGGTCAACAACCCAGCACCCTCGCATCATCCATACTCCTCACGCTCCCAGGCTGAGCAAATGCTGGGGGACTAGGCATTCGAGGACTTGAGTCCGTTCGATGGAAGGGCATGGAAGGGGCAGAGAAGCTAGCATATGTCTACGTGGGCTTATCCCAATATTGCTCCTTATCTGTTGTATTTCATTTTGCATTAGACCTTATCAGATTTGTACTTTTGATATTTGGGGGCCATGGCATGACCATGAGTTCCTTTTTATGTATTTGTTGGATATTATGCGGATAATTATATTATGTGGTTGATGTTGTAATTTGAATGCATGATATTATGATTTATCTCTTGTTCTCTCCTTTTATACCGAAATCTTATGATACGCTGCTATCACTTATCTTCTCGCGCAAGGCTTTACTTTCCAAAAGCTTAATGACATATTTCAAACAAAAAAATTTATCATGTATTTTCTGCACTTAATTTCAAGTAAAGTTTAGTTTTCCACGAACATAAGTAACAACTAATAAAATGCCGTAATACGACTTAAGCGTAATATAGATTTATTAGGGTGTTACACCCATCATCCACTTTGTCCCCTTAATCATAAGATAACGCAAAATTAAGCAAAATATCTCCCTCACTCCCTTGATATAGTTGATGCCACAACACACACACATACACACTCTCACATTTTCATTTTGTCGTTTTCCTATTCTCTCTCTAACCCTCATATCCTCTCACTTCTCTCTAAAACTCTCTTATCTTTTTCTTCCTTTCTCCACCACCACCACCCAAAACCTCTCACTTAGCCCTTCAAGAACCTCATCTTTGGGTCTTTGGAGATAAGATCTAAATACTATAACCTCCATTTTCACAAGATCTCAAGAGTTTCTCCTTCCTTCTTGCAAAATCCGCCACCATCACCATCAAGAGGAGCCATCATCTTCTTCTTCCTCTTCTCTTGTTTTTGTGCCATCTTCAAGAAGAGGTAGTGATCTTCATCTTTTTATTTTGTTTGCTCAAGAAAGCTTGAAGCTTGGTTCTTTTCACGACCAAGATCTATAAGTGAAAACTTGAGAAGATCCTTCATGCTCTTCATGAGCAAAAGTTTCCATTTTTGGAAAAATATGTTCTTGTTATTCTTCAAGTGTTCTTGATGTTTCTACTTTTGGAAAAATATGTTCTTGTTGTTCTTCAAATGTTCTTGATGTTTCTATTTTTGGAAAAATTTATTCTTGTTGTTCTTCAAGTGTTCTTGATGTTTCTACTTTTGGAAAATATGTTCTTATTATTGAGTGTTCTTGATAGTATCTTGTTTAAAGTTGTTCCTTTTCTTATGATGAGTTGATGGTTAGAAAAGCTTCATCTTTTTATGTTTGCATGATTAAATAAGACTATGAACATCCTAAAAGCTTAAAACTTTAAACAATTTGCTTCTTAATTCGTTAAAAGTGGCATAACTTTTAAGCTTCCATAAAGTTTTATTTTGTTTTATTTTAAAGGCACGAATACATGTAAAAGTCTAAGCTTTTTGGAATAATAAGCCTTTTTGAGTTAGAAAAATGATATCTTGTCACTTTATGTCTTAAAAATCAAACCTTAAAGAAAAGACCTTTCATAAAGTTTCAAACTTTAATCAAGAATGAGACCTTTAAATCATAAAAGTGTTGTTTGTAACATTTAATTCATAAAGTTTAGATCTTGAACCAAAACAATGTTAAAAGGTGTTAACTTTTATAAAGATCAAGACTTTTTAACATTAAAATTAATGTTTCATATCACTAGTTGATAAAGTAGGAACCTTTTTAATGTAGAGATAACTTTAAGCCATAAAGTTGAGACCTTGATGGTCTTAGAATAATCAAATGAGTCAACTCTTATAAAGAACAAGACTTTTTAGTTAAAAAGCTAGCAACTTGTATCATTATTTCATAAAGATCTAATCTTTAAAATAAGAGCTTAATGTTAAAGGCACTTACTTTCATAAAGAATAAAACTTTATGACTACTTTATAAGAATGATAACTTTTATAATATTTAAATAAGATCTTGTTAGGTTACTGATAAAAACTTAAAACTTTGTAACTTAGTTAAGTTAAAAATCACCCTTGGTGTTTAGTAAACATGGTGTTATTGGGTTCATGATGTTGTTATGCATTGTCATGACCCAAGGATTAGAGGGATCTCGAACTCCTTGGGAACAGAAGTATGATTAGGGCCTCTGAGCATACCATGAACCTAGGAATCACTAAGTGCACTATCTCATGGAAAGGAAACAATCACTTAACTTAATTAATTTGAACAAGTGTTTCATAAGACATTAACTCAAGTAAAGAATAATTTCATATGAGAACTAAGTAACTAAAAGACCCCATACATATATCTTTACTATGTGATTCTGTCATGGGTAACTATGAGAAATCATGTGACAATTAATAAGATTCTTCACAAAGAATAATACAACTATAAACCCCCTTTAGGGTATGAATGTGTGATGCCATTTGGCATGATGAATGATGAGTTTGATTGAGTTTTGTCTCATGATTGATTGATTATTGTGATGTGACAAATTATTCGTTGAAAGCTTATGATTGGCATTTTGGGGAGAGCTCCGGTCTAGCCGTTATGCTGCTGGATTTACATCAAAATTATGGACTTAGTTATATCATTGTGGATGTCTAGTCAAACAAGTATTTTGCATGTAAGGTATAATGATAAGAAAAGAATAATGGGACATGACCCTTCGATCACTTCCGGGAAATGAGAGATGGTGATCCACAAGGAACCTCTATGGGGGAGGCAAGGGTGTTATGGAGGACCCTCCAACTTAGAGGTAACTAATATTAGGTTAGACTGATTTGGTTAATACTGCGTAACGACGATCACGGAATGAGCTCATGTCCAAAAGCAGTCTATTTCAAAGGAAAGTAAAGAATGTCAAGCACTTCCTAAAAATGAAAGTAAAAAGTCAAAGTAGAACCACGGTCAAGTTGATGAGTTGCATAGTCATGCATGTTTCTATATTTCTCATGTGTATTATGAGTGTTTATCCCATGTATAGTATGTATGCCTATGTATGATGCTATGAATATGATGATAAACATAAAAGCAATCCGCTTCGGGATTTATATCTTCGAAAATTGTTAAAATTGAACCTATATTTGTCCACTATCTTTATAATCTAACCCGAAGTGGTTAGGACGATGACAATGACACCATGTTTATCTTGTCACAATCCCACTAAGAAATCTTGTATTTCTCACTCCTATGTTTCTGCGTCATCTTCAGATGGAGCTGATGGCATCTATGGTAACACTTTTGATGGTACCTGACTGGATAAGATGAGGAGCTGCTATGTTTCTTCACCTAGCTAAGGAGGATTGAGATAGTAGCATAGTATTTTCATTTTCTTAAGAGGCCCTTGGGCAGTTTATGTGTAATTAAGAGCATGCAGGAAGTCACGCTACTTAATTGGACCTATTACATATGTGATACTTATTAAATGTAATGATGGCCTTGATTATCTATGATTACATTCTCGGCTTAATGTATTGTGTTATGTTGCTTCCATTTTGTCATATGTCTTATTAGTAACTCAGCGATATGAAGAACAACGTCCATATATATGCGAGTGAGTAAGTGCTTAAAGGCTTAGTTTTCAAGTATAAAGGTTTTATAAAAAAAAAAAGTACATGCTATTTTCGTATATTATGCTAATTTTAAGATAAGAACCTTTGTTAGTTAAGAGTAACAACTAGTGATGCCATAAAATGACTTAAGCATAATATGGTATTATTAGGGTGTTACCCACTATTTCATCATCATTGTCCCAGCTAATTTGGGTTTAATTATAAAAGCAGTGGACATGCATAAATTCAATTTTAATGATTTTAAAAACATAAATCCCAAAGCGGATTACTTTTAAACTTAACATCATAATCATATCATCACAAGAAAGCATACATACGAAAGCATAGAATAAACATTCATAATGTGCATAGACAATTTAGATACATGTACTAACATGCAACCTCATAGACTTAACCATGATTTTACTTTAACTTTACTTTCATTCTTAGCATGTGCTTAACATTCTTTACTTTTCCTTTAAAATAGACTACTTTTGGACATGAGCTCATTTCATGACCGTCGTCACACAGTACTAACCAAATCAAACTAAGCTGATAATGGTTACTTCTAAGTTGGAGGCTTGTCCATGTCACCCTACTTCCCCTATAGAGGTTCCTTGGGTCTTTGTGGATCACCGTCTCTTACTTCCCTCACCGAAGTTGTAACACCCTAATAAACTCATACTACGTTTAAGTCGTATTACGGCGTTTTATTAGTTGTTACTTATGCTCGTGGAAAATTAAACTTCACTTGAAATTAAATTACGCGGAAAATACGGTAGGATATTTTTTTTTTTTAAATACGTCTTCGCTTTGCAGCGTTTTGAAAGGTAAAGCCTTGACGAGAAGTCAGATAAAGAAAGAGCGTGTCGCATAAGATACATAACCCAATCTCATAAAACAAGAGAAAGATAAATAAATAGTAATTTACAAATACATTGCATTGCATAACCAATCATTACATCCATATAGGTTCATATTATTTATATATACATACATATATATAACAGCATTACATCGAAGGAAGCTCACGGTCGTGCCATGACCTAAGTACTAGGTACTAACAACAGACTTCAATGACAAAGCTCCTCTCAAAAAGAATATGCGAAGATGTAGAGTGACGGTCGCTATGAGTCCCAAAATAGCTTCGTCTGGCATCTCACGTCGTACGTCCGCTCATAGTGCGGTGGCTCCAGGCTCCACTCCATTGGATGTGCCAACAAAATCTAGTGACAATGCGGAAAAGTAACTAGAGTGAGAAATAAGATTTCTCAGTAGGATTCGAAGCCGACATGGAGGTGTCATCGTCATCGTCCCAGCCACTTCGGTTTTATAATGAAAACAGTGAGCATGCATAAGGTTCAATTCTTAGATTTTCGAAAACATAGCTATCCAAAGTGGATTCAATTTTAAGTACATATTCTTGTTATGATAACAACATCATGGTATACATAAAAACTTATATGACAATTCATAATATGCATGAACATGTTGAGAGTTTCATTCTTTACTTGGGTCGGACCGAAGTCCCTTTCTTTTCTTAACTTGACTTTCTCTTAAATCCTTTTCTTTCCTTAACTTGACTTATCTTAAGTCCTTTTCTTTTCACCCACTAAACATAAGTGGTAATGAGCTCATACCGTGGCCGTTGCCACCATAAAACTTCGGTACTTACACTAGCTGGGTCATGCCATGCCTCATATGAGTCGTGGGTGAGGGGAACTTAAATTAGATCACCTTCCCTTTTGAAGGATCACACCCCTTTATTGAATCTCTTCTTATTAAAGCTTATGATGCAAAATATTTCTGAGTCCACAATTTCTACAAAATTTCGGCAGCATAACAGCTAGACCGAAACTTCCCAAATTTTTGTCAAACAGAGAAACCAACATCACAGTATCATTAAGCATCATATCATATCATCATTATCATACCATCATTATCATACCATCATCATCAAATCATATCATGATCATCATCATATCATTATCATAATCATCATCATCATATCATATCATATCAGTGTCATCATATGGACACATAAGGGCATATATATCATACAAAGTATTATGAGCTTAGCTTAGCAAATTTGGTGCAAGCTTTTAATTGAGGTTGCCTCTTGTATAAATTCTTTTATTAGGCCTAGGGCCAATCTTATCTATTGTCCTCTTTAAAACTTTTTATGTTGAATTATGAAGGTTTTCCAATACTTAATGTAAGGGTATTAATGTCTTAAAACTTATTATTTATTAACCTTTAACTTTTACCCTAACCAGTTTTACTTTTACAATGGGGCAGTAATTTCAAAAATTCACCATAATTTCATCTTTTACTCTTTTATTTCAAAATTTGGTATGCTTATACTTTTCTGAGTCTATTTTTAAACAAAAGAAACCCCACTCAAAAATTCATTTTGTAGCTTGAGTTACACACATTTTATTCTGACTGTACAGACTTGAAAGTTCATCTCGGGTCGGTGACTTTTAAACATTACTGTGAACTCCTCACAAGGAATCTGCCAAAACTGTTTTATGGGGATGTTCCTCTATATCTTAGCTTTCTAAAAACTTTGTCCCACTCAAAAATGTTCTGTATAACTTGAGTTATGCACGTTTTATTACCTACTGCCCGGACAGAAACCCATCCAGGAATAGCAAACTTTGAAAATTCATATCTCTCTCGTTTTAAGGCCAAATCTCGCATATTTTATATGTATGAAAAGCTCTTTGAGTCTACTTTCACAAAAAATTAGTTTCATTACATTTTGAGTTTTGTAGAACGAGTTATACAGTACGCATTACAGGCTGCTAGAATTTTCCAGCTTCCACGATTTTGGTTTCAATGAGTTTTCTTGTAAAAACATTAAGTCTTTTCCTCAAGTGCCCACTTTTCTCTTCCAAACCACTTTTATGCTTTGAGATCTTGGTATTGACTCAATGTTTTAACTTCTAAAAATTTGGTTCAATAGCAATAGACATACCAATAGAAAATCTCATGCCAAAGAGAAGGATACAACACATAAAACTCATCATATCAACAAGCATATATAGCCATGAGGCCTTGGGAACAAGTCCTAGAACCACCTAGCTATGGAGAGCTTAGGAGTTAAAGGGCTTGAAGAACACATAAAAGAAGAAGGTTAGAGTCACTACCAAATGGGTTTCTTGAGGAGTAGAAAGAGTTGATGGGTTGGAGATGACCTTCCTCTTCATAGAGCTTGATGATGGGGCTAAGTGAGTGTTTGTTTTGCTTCTTCAAGAACCAAATAGGGTGGTCCTTGAACGGCTTGTGAGAATGGTGATAGGAAAGAGAGTTGGATAAGGTGAGAAAGAGAGAAGAGGAACAAGAAAGGTTAGAAGAATAAAAGAGCTAGAATGAAGTTTAGAGAGAGGTGGGAGCTTGGGCTTGTAGTGAGAGGATAAAAGTCACAAATGAGAGAGTGGGAGGGCTAGTTTGGGGCACAAAAATGGGTGAGGGGGCTGATGGCTTTTGCTTCTCCAACAAGCAAGAGTGAGTAGGTGAGGTTTACTTCCTTTTTAAGCAAGAAAGCTAGGAACTTTGGGGTAAAAGAGTGGGTTGTGTTTCCTTTGAGTCTTGGCACTTGGGTAAGGACCATGTAGTGTTTTCAAGTGGTTAAAAGCATGACCTATCTTAGGATTGGTGTTGGATGACTATGATCACTCCAAGTGGCATGATCTTGATGGAGGAGAGTAGATCTTTTGTCTTGACTCAAGGAATCTACTAACGTGGACTCTTGATCTAAGAGTGTATGATGAGAAGGCAAATGGATGGTTGGATGTAACTCTTGCTTTGACCAAACTTTCAAACAATAATTAAAGGGAAGTTTCTAAAATTTTACCATTGTTACAATTATCTAAATGCTAATTAATTCAATTGGCTTAATTACACATTAGCACATTTTCAATGAAAAGGATTTTCCTCATTAATTATGTAAAGAAGATATGAGGGTTAATATGATTAAGATGTGTTACTTATATGCTCCTAGTTAATTTGGTTAGACCACCTTGATTTTATGTTCTAAATCATGAATTAATAAGGATTGGGCAATTAGGCTTTTAATTGTAACTTTTAATGCATTATGTTTCAATTGTTGACTTGCCTTTAATTTACTAAGCCCTTGCTCTCGAGATTAGCCGATTAGTTCTTAATTAATCGCTAATCCCTCTAATTAGCCGGAGACACCGAGCTAATTAGCTTAGATAAAAATTGGGGATGTTACAGAAGTGATTAAAGGGTCATATCCCATTCTTTCTTTTCTTATTATTATACTTTACATGCATAGTACTTCTTTGACAAGACACATGCAATGATATGACTAAGTTCATAATTTTGATGGAAATCTAGCAACATAACAGCTAAACCGGAGCTTCCCCAAAATGCCAATCATAAAACTTTCAACCAATAGTCCATTATATCTATCTCATATCATCACACCAATCATTCAATCATAAGACAATGCTCAATCAAACTTGTCACATATCATGCCAAATGGCATCATACATTCATACCCTAAAGAGTTCATAGTTGTGTTATTCTCTATGGAAAGTCTTATGAGCCATCATGTGATTTCCCGTGATTACCCATGAGAAGATCAAATAGTTAAAATAAATATGTGCGTAGTCTTTTAGTTACTTAATCCTTATAAGAAATTGCTTTTTACTTGATGCATGCCTTATGGAACACTTGTTTAAGTTAACTAAGTTAAATAATTATTTCCTTTCCTTGAGATAGTGAACTTAGTGATTCCTAAGTTCATGATATGGTTAGAGGCCCTAATCATACTTCTATGCCCAAGGATTTCGAGATCCCTCTAGTCTTTGGGTTATGACAACGCATAACCACACTCATGAACCCAACAACACCATAATCACTAATCACCAAGGGTGATTTTTAACTTATCCAAGTTGCAAAGTTTCAAACTTTTATCATTAACATAACAAGATTTTACCTTTAATGTTATAAAAGTTACCATTCTTTATAAAGTAATTATAAAATTTCATTCTTTAACAAAGTATGTGCCTCTAAAATTAGGCTCTTGTCTTAAAGATTAAATCTTGACAAAATAATGATACAAGATATTAACTTTAGAACTAAAAAGTCTTGTTCTTTATGAAAGTTGACATTTTTAATTATTCTAAGACCATCAAGATCTCAACTTTATGATTTAAAGTTGTCTTAAAGTCTAAAAGATTCCTACTTTATGAAATAATGATACAAGACATTAGCTTTAGAGTTAGAAAGTCTTGTTCTTTATAAAAGTTAACACTTTATTCACTATTATGACTCAAGATACAAACTTTATAAATTAAAAGTTGTAAGTCAACACTTTTATGAATTAAAAATTTCTGTCTTGACTAAAGTTTGAAACTTTATGAAAGGTCTTGTCTTCAAGATTCTATTTTTAAGACATAAAGTGACAAGTTTTCATTTTTATGACTTAAAAAGCTTCATGTTCCAACAAGATTGAACCTTTACACATATTCTTATCTTCAAAAAGAACAAAATGGAACTTTAAGGAAGCATACATGTTTCGCAACTTTACATGCATCAAGAAGCAAACTTTTTAAAACTTTATGCTTTTAGGATTGTTCATAGTCTTATCAAGTCATGAAAAATATGTAAAGTTGAGAACTTTTCTACTCATAAGCTCATTATAAGAAAAGGAACAAACTTTAAACAAAATACCACCAAGAACATCATTTCTTTTCAAACAACTCACAAGAAACATCAAGATCTCATGCATCAAGAGAGAAAAATAGAAACTTTGAGGCATTCAAGAAGCAAACTTTCAAATAACCAAGAACAATTCATAAAGAAAATTATGAACACATTTTGCTAAAAAAAGAAACTTTTGCTCATGAAGAGCATGAGAATTTTTCTCAAGCTCTCACCTGAAGATCTTGGCCATGATAGGAACCAAGGTTCAAGCTTTCTTGAGTAAACAAAAGAAAAGAGTAAAGATCACTACATAAACTTGAAAATGGTGTCCTTGAAGGAGAAGATGAAGATGAAGAAGACTCCTCCTTTGATGATGGTGGTGGCGGTTTTGAGAGGATAAAGATGGAAGCTCTTGAGTTATATTGAAAATAAGTCTTATAGTGTTTAGATCTCTTCTCCAAAGACCAAAAGATGTGGTCTTTGAAGGGCTAAGTGAATAAAGTTTGGTTATGGAGGTGGAGAATGATGAAGCAAGTGGAGAAGAAGAAGAAGGAATGTAGAGAGAAGTTGGAGGAGTATGAAACTTAGAGAGAGAATAGAAGTTGAAAAATGAAAAGTGAAGATGTGTGTGTGTGTGTGTGTGTGTGTGTGTTGGCTGTAACCTTCATGTAATAGGTGGGGGAGATATTTTCTTAATTTTGTACTAATTAAGGTTTAGGGAGACAAAATGGATGATGGGGGAACAAATCATGTACTTAGTCTTACATAAAGCACTATTGTCTAATGCTTTATGCTTTAGTGACATCACTCTTTACTTTATTGTCTAGTTAACTAAATTTGAATGTAATCATGTGATTAAGTGCTCTTGCAACTTAATTAACATGATTAAACTAGGATTAGTGATTAACTCATATGATCATGATTAACAAAAATTAATCTTGCAATTAAGTTTAATTATCCTTAATTAAGCTCAATTAAGCTAGTTATTTGTGATTAGTACTTAATTAAGCTATTAAGGGTTTGACTTGCTTAATTAGATATTCTCTAATCTTAATTAAGCATTCTCTTTGCTTTTTCTCCTCATAGTTAGCTCATAATCACTTCATTAATCCCTTAATTAAGTCTTAATCTCATAATTTCTCATTAAGTGCCTATTTACTTAGGGTTACTGAGGTAATTTAGTACAACGGGAAATTAAGGATGTTACACTTGACATGTGCTTCACCCAACTAAGCTTTCTAAGTAAAGGATCCAATCTTAACAATGTGGCATTACCATAACCCATTGTAACAAGGCCTCACCTAAGTTTGCCAATAGGTTACTCTTGAAGTAGCCTCCCCTATAAAGAAAGATAAAGGTGCTATCCACACAACCTGATATAACTCTATTAGTGAATAGTTACTCTACTCCTATCAATTATCCATTAAACCTATAGAATTAGGTAGAAGAATCCTATATATTCAATCTAGAGAAAATAGCCTAAACTAGGCCAACACTGTTGGAACTTGGAATAATCCGTTGCCAAAGTTAGAGAAGTTCTCACCCAGCTCATCTAATGCCGAGATCTTGCCCTTAACAAGCTAAGTTTTCAGTTTCATGATAATGTTGGATAGAGCAATCCTTCCCCTTTGTAGCCAAGTCCACGATAACACCCTACTAATTTGATGTTATGCTTAAGTTATAGCATGAAATTAAGTAGATCGTATTACCGTATTAACACTCTACTTACCTTTCATGATTCGTGTTTCCCCTCTTCATCATTTTTTTTTATGTCAACAGACAAAACGGCATGCTGCTATACTAAGAGCGAAACGAATTTAACAAAATACCACAAAAGATAAGAAAAGTACAATAACATTAACTGTATATGTGCATATATATATATATATATATATATATATATATATATATATATATATATATATATATATCAGAAGCCACTGCTTCAGTTTATGTACAGAGTTTCAAAGTAGAATACATAAGTGGGCTGGCGTACCAAAATGACAATAAGGCCTGTATCAGTCAAAAAGATCCTATGGTCCTCAAAGGACATTTCTAACCTACTGCTAGTCCTACTATGACCCAGAGCTACGTGCTGTCAAAAGAGGGCTATGCTGTACAACATCTCCTGCTGGCTGACCTACTATGTCAAGTAGCCGTTGGCCATGCCAGGCCCGGCTGGAGCATACTCTGCACTGGGTCCCGAGGAGGAAGAGGGTGATAAGCCAGTGGCCTCAGAAGGGTCACTCTTTTAACTAAGCGGCACCTCTAGAATTGCCTACGGAGGTGACTCTGGTGTAGGGTCAGCAGGAGCTGCCTGTGCTACGGGTCCAGGAGGAGCCGGAGGTGGGTGCGCCATGTGTAGTGGGACAGCAATGTAAGGAGTCGCAGGGTCAAAAATAGGATGATGTAAAGGGACAACAAAGTTCCTATTGCTAAATAGGTAAAGGCGGAAGTTACAAGAACTGGCTATATACAAAGAATCCAATACTAGGTCATGGTGAAGCTGCAAATCTGGGATCTCAATGAAGAGGGTGGCCGTGGAGTCCATTGCCAGCGTCTGAGAATGATGCAGAAAATACAGAACGAGGTGAGAATTTCAAGAAATTCTCAGTAGGGTTCGTGTGTAGTGTTTATCTGACGTCACATGCATTCTTAGTTGCCTCTCGTTTTATTTAATTATAAAAACATGTGTTCAAACTGAAATATCCATTTTAATGAGTTCAAGAAAATGTCTAGTCCGAGGCAAGGTTCAGTTTAACTTTAGACAGCACAAGAAACAAAATATATTACTAATAACGATGCATAGAATAATAAACAGAATAAATAAATAAACAGGAGTAAATAAACATAATAGACAACTGTAAACACCTAGACATAACTATTCCATATATTCATGCATTCATGTAATCACGTAGACTCATTCTTGAACCTTCCTTCATAAACCTTTTCGTTACTTTTCATCATTTTTCCATTTCTTGGTCCCCTGGGAATTCTTGGCCATTTAGACTCCTGGGTAATAGTCTGCTTTTCAAGATCGAGCTCGTTCCTATATAGGAATGCTGGGTTTACTTTCCCCAATCTTCCTATCGATCTATTCCCCTTAACTTCTTACCCGGGGCTAGCCCAAGTAGCATGGAACTTTCATAGTAACATAATTCTTATCATAACTTTCATAGCTTTCTTGAAAATGCACATGCATTAACATGTAATTCATAACTTATACATGGATTCTACTGAAATTTTGGCAGCATAACGGAACGTAACCACTTCCCCATGAATAGTGCCAACACACCAAAACACCAATTTATCACAAAGGTCACAACATTGCATACATATTTCAACAGGGAACTCATAATAACAATAATCTCATTAAGGCAAAGTTTCCGCCTCAGCATAGTCAGCCAACCTGGTTCTTCTAAATCAAGCCATAATTTCTATTTAACTCATTTGGACCTCAATTTTGAGTATGTTAAATTGTTATGTGTCTATTTTCTAAACTCTTTAGTCTCATCTAATTTTGATCTATAGCTCAAGATATTTAGGTTTTATCTCGGCCTGCCCAGTGACTGGCCAGAATCAGACACCTAAAAGTAAAAATCCACTAAAAATCGAAAACCAACTCAAATTATACAAAATTGGACTCATATTAAATCTAACAAGGTAGAGTTTCATTTACAAAAATTTCCATTCCATTTGACTTAGTATGGCTTGAGTTATAAGCCCCGAATTCTGACCTTCTTAAACTGCCCTATTCTGGCCCGGTTTGGATATAGGGCAAATGTCTTGGATCACTGGAAGCAACTGGGACCTTATATAATTCTGAAATTTTTATGAGACATTTTCCTATGTGTAAGCTTTCTAAAAAATTTCGTTTCACTCATTTTCAAGTAGTATAGGGCGAGTTCTACCCTGAAAAACCCAGTCTGCCCAGCAACTGGGTCAAAACCCTAGGTCGAAATTCAAAAATTCATATCTCTCTCAATACTAATCCAAAAGCCTTATATGATATATGTATGGAAAGCCCTAGATGTCTACTTTCATATAAAAATGGTTTTATTAAATTTAATCAGCTTTAGGTGGAGCCGTACACTCCGCCGTACGGACTGCCGAGGGTTTTTGGTTCTCCAACCCATCAGCTCTTCCTATTTTCATTCTTTCTTGTTTCCAATTCGGTTTTAACCAAACAAACAGCCGAAAACCAGCTAGATATCATCATAGCCATTCATTTAACACATCAAAGATTGTGAAAATAATCCAACCTCGGCCAGCCAAGACTACAAAATTAATGCAAGAATTAAACCTCTACCTTTGTTGTAAGTGATTTTGCTTGATTTTTGAGGCTTGGATGAACAAAACTTGATTAGGCTTGATGGTTGGCTGGAGTTATGTGAGTGAAGAAGAGAAGAAGAGAGCTGAAAGGAGAGGAGAAGAGGCGCAGTCTGAATGGGTGAAGAAGGGGTGGAAAAATCTGATTGAAGGAGTATAAATAGGTGGCTTCCTTGGCTTGTAATTGGTTGAACTTGTATGGCTGAAATTCAGCCAAGCCTCCCCATGAATTGTGGCCAAAGTGTCGCCACATTTGGGTGTTAAGTGGCTGAGTTATCAGCCACTCAAGGTAGGGTAAAAGAATTGAAATTCTATTGGTTCGGTTCCGACAGTTTAAAATACCATAATTTTACCGATTTGCTTTAAATTGGTAAATCGGTTTTCAATAAAATTCTATGAAATCTCCTATACTTCTAACTTAATTCCCTCATATCTAAACTCAAGTAATTGCTAATCAATTGATTCTAAATAATTATTTAACTGAATTTTAATTATTCTCAATTATTCGATAAACCGAATAATTAAGCGAAAAAAACGGTGGATGTTACATTACCACCCTGCTTAAAAAAATTTTGTCCTCAAAATTTAGTACCTGGGAATAGTTTAGGATACTCTTTCCTCATATCTGATTCCAGCTCCCAAGTGTAGTCCTCCGCATCTCCTTTTCCCCATGCTACTTTTACTAGATGCACGGTCTTGTTCCGAAGTTGTCTGCTACTTCTGTCTACGATCTGTGCTAGTTGTACGCAGAAAGTCAGGTCCTCTTTTAACTCTATTGATTCGGGTTCTAGGGAGCGGGTAGGGTCAGGTTGATACTTTCTGAGTTGGGAGACATGAAAAACATCCTGAAGGTTTGATAGATGTGGAGGCAAAGCGACTCGGTATGCAATTGATCCAATTCACTTCAAGATTTGGAAGGGACTCATAAAGTGAGGATTTAGCTTCTTGACTTTGGCTGCTCTATCTATCTCTGTTGTAGGAGTAACCTTCAGAAATACGTGGTCTCTTTCCTGAAATTCCAGAGGTTTCCTTCTGGTATCCGCATAACTCTTCTGGCGGCTCTGAGCGACAAGCATCTTGCTTCGTATTTTCTTAATTTGCTTGGTGGTCTGCTCGACTAATTCAGGCCCCAGTAGAGTTGATTCTCCTATCTCATACCAGCACAAGAGAGATTGGCACTTTCGTCCATACAATGCTTCGTAAGGAGCCATGCCGATGCTAGCGTGATAATTATTGTTGTATGCAAATTCGGCCAACGGTAAGTATCGCTCCCAATTTCCACGTTGCTCCAGTATATAAGCTCATAGCATATCTTCCAAGGTTTGAATCGTCCTTTCAGTTTGGCCATCTATTTACAAGTGATACGCAGTGCTTAAACACAGCTTCGCACCAAACGCCTTCTGTAAAGCTCCCCAAAATCGTGAGGTAAACCTCGGGTCTCGAACAGAGATAATAGTTGAAGGGGTCCCATGCAACCTTATAATCTCTTGAATGTACAGTTGAGCTAGTTTTTCCAACGGATAATTTGCTCGAACGGGTAAGAAATGAGCAGATTTGGTTAATCTATCCACAATGACCCATATAGCATCATATCCCATTGATGTCCTTGGTAACCCCATTATAAAATCGATGGAGATACTCTCCCACTTCCATTCAAGGATTTCCAAGCGTTGTAACATCCCAGAATGTTTCTGATATTCCGCTTTCACCTTCTGACAGACCAAATACTTACCCACGAAGCTTGCTAAATCTAACTTCATGCCCAGCCACCAAAACATTTTCTTGAGGTCTTGATACATCTTGGTTATGCCAAGATGTACAGCGAATTCACCTTTATGTGCTTCTTCTAAGATTCTTTTTGGAGATCGTTCCTTTCAAGAACACACACTCTGTCATGGCACTGCCAAATGCCCTCTTTATCTTGGGCAAAACCCGTTAATCTCCCTGATTGTATGAGATTAATCGTATGTTGAAAGTTAGCATCCTGCTGCTGTGCTTGCCTAATTTGATCCTTAAAGCTACTAGTTATCTTAATTTGGTGTAACTGAAGGGTCTTGGGAGTTGTAAGGATTCCCAAATAAGATTTCAAAAGCTTTCAATGAGCTCCGCCTCTTTAATCATCATCCAGGCTAAGGTCAATGATTTCCTGCTCAACGCATCTGCCACGATGTTTGCCTTACCTGGGTGGTATTTCAATTCAAATTCGTAGTCTTTAAGGAGTTCCATCCATCTCCGCTGCCTCATGTTTAATTCCTTCTGATCAAAGAGGTACTTCAAACTCTTATGATTAGAAAAGACCTCGAACTTCACTCCACACAGGTGATATCTCCATATCTTCAAAGCAAATACTACTGCTGCTAATTCGAGGTCATGAGTAGGATAGTTCCTTTCGTGTGGCTTCAATTGCCTGGAGGCATACGCGACCACCTTTCCGGTTTGCGTCAACATGCACCTTAACCCTTGTTAGGTAGCATCACAATAGACCTAAAATGGTCCATGAGGGTCTGGTAAGGCTAAGACTGGTGACGTGGTCAATCTCCTCTTCAAATCCTGAAAACTCTGTTCACACCCCAGCGTCCACTCAAATGGAACATTCTTTTTGGCTAGCTTGGTCAAAGGCAAGGCTATTCAAGAAAAATCCTTAACGAATCGCCTGTAATATCCAACTAAGCCCAAAAAACTCCTGACTTTAGAGACTGTGGTCAGCCTTTCCCAGTTTAGAACTGCTTCTACTTTGCTAGGGTCTACAAAGATTCCTCCAGATGACACTACATGGCCGAGAAATTTTACCTCCTTCAACCAAAATTCGCATTTGGATAATTTAGCATAGAGTTTCTTTTCTCTTAAAACTTGCAGAACTAGCCGCAAGTGTTTCGCATGCTCTTGCTCCGTTTTCGAGTAGACAAGTATGTCGTCGATGAAGATCACTACAAATTTGTCCAGATATGGGCGCAATATTCGATTCATGTAATCCATGAATACTGTTGGTGCGTTCGTCAGTCCAAACGATATCACGGTATACTCATAGTGTCCGTAACGAGTTCGAAAAGCTATCTTAGGGATATCTTGTTCCCGAACTCGAATTTGGTGATATCCAGAACACAAGTCGATCTTGGAGAATACCGTTGCACCCTGTAGTTGGTCCATGAGATCATCAATCCTTGGCAGTGGATATTTATTCTTAATTGTCACTTTGTTCAGCTGCCTATAATCCACGCATAAGCGCATGCTTCCATCTTTCTTTTTGACCAACAAGACCAGAGCTCCCCATGGCGACGTGCTTGGCTGTATGAATCCTTTTTCTAAAAGCTCTTCGATCTATCTTTTTAGTTCCATCAGCTCCATAGGTGACATTCGATACGGAGCTATAGATATTGGTCCCGCACCTGGAACTAACTCAATGGTAAACTGAATCTCTCCCTCCGGAGGGAATTCAGGAATATCCTTTGGCAAAACATCCAGATATTCCCTGACAACTGGAATCTCTTCTAGTTCCTGCTCAGCTTTTGTCACATTAGCTAACAAGAGGATATACCCTTGATTCTTTGACCCTAAAGAGTTTAGATAGAAGAGTGTTGCAGTTTGGGATTCAGAAAGTGAGACAGAGGGGAGTACCACCACCTTATCAGAGCAATTGAGTATAAATCGATTGGCAGAAAGCCAATCCATGCCCAGAATTACGTCAAGGCCAGACAGAAGGAGACAAATCAAATTGGCGGCAAAGGTCCTACCCTCAATTCGAAGAGGAACATTGATGCATATTTGACTAGTTCTAACAAGCCTATTGGTAGGAGTAGAAACCAATAGATCATAAGGTAATTCAAAAATTGGCAATTGCAAAGCAGCTACACAGCTATGAAAAATAAACGAATGTGAAGCACCCGAATCATAGAGTATAGTTAGAGTCTCACCGTCCACATCACAGGTGCCTTGGATTAGTCCTTCCGACTGGTCAGCTTCTTCCGCGCTCATTATAAAGACCCGTCCTTGTCGTTGGGGTCGAGGCGGCTGTGATGGATTCCTGGTTGGACACTCATAAATTTTGTGGCCTGGCTTGCCACATCCGTAGCAGACATTCTGGCCTGCCAAACACGGCCGATCGCCATGATTCTTACCGCATTTTGTGCAAGTTGGATTTGGAAGAGGCCTTTGGGGCTGCTTTCCCTTGTTGCCTGCCGGCAGAAATCTCCGCTGTTGTTGTATGTTGGGCTTAAATCTTGGGCCTTGTGGGGCCAACCCCCTCTTGAAATTTCCACCAGATGCCCTGGCTGCAGCTAATTTCGAGTTGCAATCTTCCACAAGTCGGCATTTGTTCACCAACGTGGGGAAATCCCTAATCTCCATTGGCCCTATTACGGTAAGAATGTCTTCTCGTAACCCTCCTTCAAATTTAACGCACTTCCAAGCTTCATCCGGGCTCCTCTGGTAAATCGTGGAAAATTTGCACAGCTCTTCGAACTTAGCAATGTATTTAGATATCGTCCGGTTCCCTTGACGAAGCTGCATAAACTCAAGTTCCTTGGCATTTCAAATGGAAGCTAGAAAGTACTTCTGGTAAAATACATCCCTAAACATCGTCCAGGTGGCTACCATATGAGATTCTTCGAACAATCTTCGTACGCCGTTCCACCAAAACTCGGTGTCTGCTTCGAGCATGTAAGTGGCAAGGGTCACCTTCTGATGATCCGAGCAATCCAAGACAGAGAAAATCTTCTCCATGGCTTTGATCCATTCGTCAGCTTTATCCGAATCATACGCCCCTCGGAAACTTGGCGGATTTGCCTTTCTGAACTCAGCAAACTTGAGATAGTCCAGGTCAACTCCTGGGCCATGCGGGTTCCCTCCATAGCTTGTCTCAGGTCGTGTGCCTAGCTGATCCATCATCTCTTGAGCCACTACGGCTTGCTCCCGCATTGCATGGGGCATTTCTCGCATTGTGGCCATAATAAAATCAGTCCGATCCTGTAGAGCAAGTTCTGCACGTGGTCTGCCTTGCCTTCTGGAAGCCATTAAGTTCTGAGCACACCAAAACAAAAGTTATTGAGTTGATCAGGCTCAATACTAAGTCTAATGTGCTAGTAAATAACAGCTCACTTGGTCAAGCACTTCATACACATGCACAACTATATCTCAACCATACAGGCAAGATATGGTGCACATTATCAGCTAAAAGTACAGAATATGCGCGAAGCATAGTCAGTCCAATCCTTAGGCCTTAGCAAGGACAAACTGCTCTGATGCCAAAAATGTAACACCCTACTAATTTGATGTTAAGCTTAAGTCATAGCATGAAATCAAGTAGATTGTGTTACCGTATTAACACTCTGCTTAACTTTCATGATTCGTGTTTCCTCTCATTATCATTTTTTTTTTGTCAACAGACGAAATGGCACGCTGCCATACTAAGAGTGAAACGAATTTAACAAAATATCACAAAAGATAAGAATAATACAATAACATTAACTGTATACGTGCATATATATAAATATATATATATATATATATATATATATATATATATATATATATATATATGTATATATCAAAAGCCACTGCTTCAGTTTATGTACAGAGTTTCAAAGTAGAATACATAAGTAGGCCGACGTACCAAAAAGACAATAAGGCCCGTATCAGTCAAAAAGATTCTATAGTCCTCAGAGGACATTTCATAACCTACTGCTAGTCCTACTATGACCTAGAGCTACGTGCTGTTAAAAGAGGGTCATGATGTACAACATCTCCTGCTGGCTGACCTACTCTGTCAGGTAGCCGTTGGCCATGCCAAGCTTGCTGGAGAATACTGCAGACCGGGTCCCGAGGAGGAAGAGGGTGATGAGCCAGTGGCCTCAGAAGTGTCACTCTCTTAACTAAGCGGCACCTCTGGAACTACCTGCAGAGGTGACTCTAGTGTAGGTCGGCAGAGCACTTTGTACTTTGGGTGCGGAGGCAATTTGGAGATGGGTGCGCCACGTGTAGTGGGACAGCAATGTAAGGAGTCGCAGGGTCGAAAATAGGATGATGTAAAGGGATAGCAAAGTAAAGGCAGAAGTTACAAGAACCAGCTACATACAAAGAATCCAATATTGGGTCATGGTGAAACTGCAAATCTAGGATCTCAATGAAGAAGGTGGCCGTGGAGCCCATCGCCAGCGTCTGAGAATGATACAGAAAATACAAAACAAGGTGAGAATTTCAAGAAATTCTCAGTAGGGTTCGTGTATAGTGGTTATCTGACGTCACATGCATTCTCAGTTGCCTTGGGTTTTATTTAATTATTAAACCATGTGTTCAAACTGAAATATCCATTTTAATGAGTTCAAGAAAATGTCTGGTCCGAGGCAAGGTTCGGTTTTACTTTAGAAGGCACAAGAAACAAAATATATTACTAATAACGATGCATAGAATAATAAACAGAATAAATAAATAAACAGCAGTAAACAAACATAATAGACAACTATAAACATCTAGGCATAACAATTCCATGTATTCATGCATTCATGTAATCATGCAGACTCATTCTTGAACCTTCCTTCATAAACTTTTTCATTACTTTTCATCATTTTTCCATCTCTTGGTTCCCTGGGAGTTCTTGGCCATTTAGACTCCTGGGTAATAGTCTGCTTTTCAGGATCGAGCTCATTCCTATATAGGAATGCCGGGTTTACTTTCCCCAATCTTCCCACCGATCTATTCCCCTTAACTTCTTACCTGGGGCTAGCCCAAGTAGCATGGAACTTTCAAAGTAACATAATTCTTATCATAACTTTCATAGCTTTCTTGAAAATGCACATACATTAACATGTAATTTATAACTTATACATGGATTCTACCGAAATTTCGGCAGCATAACGGAATGTGTCCGCTTTCCCATGAATAGTGCTAGCACACCAGAACACCAATTTATCACAAAGGTCACAACATTGCATACATATTTCAACATGGAACTCATAATAATAATAATTTCATTAAGGCAAAGTTTCTGCCTCAGCATAGTCAGCCAACCTGGTTCTTCTAAATCAAGCTATAATTTCATTTAACTCAGTTCGACCTCAATTTTGAGTATGTTAAATTGTTATGTGTCTATTTTCTAAACTCGTTAGTCCCATCTAATTTTGATATCTATAGCTCAAGATATTTAGGTTTTATCTCGGCCTGCCCAGTGACTGGCTAGAATCAGACACCTAAAAGTAAAAATCCACGAAAAATCGAAAACCAACTCAAATTATACAAAATTGGACTCATATTAAATCTAACAAGGTAAAGTTTCATTTACAAAAATTTTCATTCCATTTGACTTAGTATGGCTCGAGTAATAAGCCCCGAATTCTGACCTTCCTACACTGCCCTGTTCTGGCCCGGTTTGGATATAGGGCAAATTTCTTGGATCACTGGAAGCAACTGGGACCTTATATAATTCTGAAATTTTTATGAGACATTCTCCTATGTGTAAGCTTTCTAAAAAATTTAGTTTCACTCATTTTCAAGTAGTATAGGGCGAGTTCTACCCTGAAAAACCCAGTCTACCCAACAACTGAGTCAAAACCCTAGGTCGAAATTCAAAAATTCGTATCTCTCTCAATACTAATTCAAAAGCCTTATATGATATATGTATGGAAAGCCCTAGATGTCTAATTTCACATAAAAATGGTTTCATCAAATTTAATCTGCTTTAGGCGGAGCAGTACACTCCGCCGTACGGACTGCCGAGGGTTTTTGGTTCTCCAACCCATCAGCTCTTCCTATTTTCATTCTTTCTTGTTTCCAATTCGGTTTTAACCAAACAAACAGCCAAAAACCAGCTATATATCATCATAATCATTCATTTAACACATCAAAGATTGTGAAAATATTCCAACCTCAACCAGCCAAGACTACAGAATTAATGCAAGAATTAAACCTCTACCTTTGTTGTAAGTGATTTTGCTTGATTTTTGAGGCTTGGATGAACAAAACTTGATTAGGCTTGATGGTTGGCTGGAGTTATGTGAGTGAAGAAGAGAAGAAGAGAGTTGAAAGGAGAGGAGAAGAGGCACAGTCTGAATTGGTGAAGAAGGGGTGGAAAAATCTGATTGAAGGAGTATAAATAGGTGGCTTCCTTAGCTTGTGATTGGTTGAACTTGTATGGCTGAAATTCAGCCAAGCCTCCCCATGAATTGTGGCCAAAGTAGCACCACATTTGGGTGTTAAGTGGCTGAGTTATCAACCACTCAAGGTAGGGTAAAAGAATTGAAATTCTATTGGTTCGGTTCCGACAGTTTAAAATACCATAATTTTACCTATTTCCTTTAAATCGGTAAATCGGTTTTCAATAAAATTTTATGAAATCTCCTATACTTCTAACTTAATTCCCTCATATCTAAACTTAAGTAATTGCTAATCAATTGATTCTAAATAATTATTTAACCAAATTTTAATTATTCTCGATTATTCGATAAACCAAATAATTAAGTGAAAAAAATGGTGGATGTTACATCCACCATGTCCAAAGCAAATTGGCCTAAATAATTTGTTTGATTAGGTTTCCAGCTTCTCTGCAATCCCTAGCATATTAACTATTTGCCTTTTTTAGGCAACAACTATCTCCTAGAAAGTTCCCTATGTGCCTCTTATACTACCAATATCTATATCCAGGAAATCTTAATAAGCCTACCGGATGCCATAGGCTTCTATCCACACAAAACATTATATTGAGATGATCAGGCTCAACATTTGGTTAAGGGCGATGGATAAACTACAACACTTACAACAAAGCTATCGTGCACAGTTATCTATGTCCTTATCATACAAGGACCTAAAGCATAACTTGTCTAGACTCTCAGATTATGCCTCGAAAACATAGTTAGTCCATTCCCGAGCCTATATAGGACGAACTGCTCTAATACAAAAAATGTAATACCCTCTAAACGTATAGCCATGCGTAAGTCATGAGATTATATTTAGAGGTTGTTATGGGTGCTATAGAACTTGCAATTGAGAAAATATAGCATGTAGCCCTTATAGTATAATATTTTATTAATAAATCCGAACTTACAATCCAAAGTGTTTAATGAATATATAACTTTAAAAAAAAAATTGTTCAAACTTAACTACTATTATGCATAGGATGTCTCATTTTGCACTCCTCACTTCATCATACCAAAAGCCCACCTTGACAGTCGAACTGAAATTTTAGGTGCTGGGCTTAAGCCTACATCCCGTGGCTCATAGAAGTCCAAAAATCCTGTTGCAAACTTGAAGCCCATTTTTTATACTAGAATATTTACAGAGACAGACAAATAGGTAATGAGAATTTGAAAAAATAGGTAATGAGAATTTGAAATTCTTAGTTGGTACAGTTAATCCACTAAGCACATAAGGTATCACCATAGGTATTCGAGTTGCTTCAATTTATTATGAAAATGTGGACAAATACACATAGGCATAGGTTAAACTTTAAGTTTGAAAATGTATTTCGCGAAGCGAGCTACTTTTAACAATCACTTAGCATCTCCTAGAATAGGTATAAGAGTAGTAATAGTAAAATTTCCAACCACAATAATAGTAATTGTATAGTACAATGAGATCGTGGGAGATGTATATGCAGATGCACTTAGTCAAATCATGCAAGTTCATTTGCCTTTGTTGTTTCTTTCTTTAACTTGTAACTTGAATATTTGTGCTTCATCGCTAAAAGTGGATGGCCTTTCCCACTTCTTGGTAATAGCCTACTTTTAGGACCGAACTTCTTCCTATATGTGATTACTGACTTTACTTTCTCTAATTATCACACTGAGTTATTCCCCTTAATCTGTTTGGAGGCTGGCCTAAGTCATCATCTTTGAGAACATCTCCCTAACCTATTACTAGGTGGAGGCTCGATACATCTCGTCATTAACTTACAAGTTCATGTTGCCTTATACATTCTTGTATATGGTCATGCCTGAGAATGCCATATGAACTCTTGCACATGTTTCATAACTTTACTTTCAAAATATACTTGCATGCATGACATTCTTAGAGGAAAAAGCACATAGGATAACATACTTAAGAGTATATAACATTATCATAAACATATCATTAGTGGTACCTTAGCATAAGAATTGTTATAACCAAAACTCATATTTCTATGTCTTGTTTAACACTTGGATTGTAAACCACTAGAAATCTGCACTCATTTTAGAAATTCATCATACATCCATTTCTCATCCTCTGATCCTTATATTTTATATGGACATTCGTTATCATATCATTTACTTAACTTTCTTCGTCCTATGTGATTTACTTAAGGGTAAATCAAGTTATGCCCATTTAACTAAAGCTATCTTGTTTTACCTTCAAATTCATGTAGCAACATTGGAAAATTTGCTATAATTCCATTGTAGGTTAATAAATCCTATAACTTTCTAGTTTAGTTCTACTTAGATTAAACTTTCAAATGAACTTGGTCTCACTCAATTTTAAGCTCTAGAGATCGAGATATTTAGGTCCCAAAATAGGGTTTATAAGTTGATTTTGTTTCTATCCTCTTTTGTTCTAAAATTCATATCTAATTCATTTGAGCTTGGATGGCCAAGATTTTTGTTTACATACTTTACTCTCCTTATAATAACATAGATAAATGACCTTCACCTCATAAGATTACCCAGTTAGTGTAATTTTGCTAAAATCTCCACTATCTTGTTTTAGACTTTCATTTAGACAACTAATTTGTATAAATTCCTAAAAGTTCATTTGTATTATATTTCCACTGAATTTTAATTGAAGGTAACCTTATGTATTAAATTTCAAATAAAATAACTTTCATTTAAATCTAACATCTGTAGCTCCAGAAATAATTTTCATAGTGTAGTGAGTTCAAGATAGTAGCTCCTTGGCCCTCCTTTTGATGTGTACTTACTTCAAAGCTATTCAACCTGATTCCCATGGACTCCCCTCACTCCAATTCTTCCTCATGGATCTCATGAGACTTATTTGAGATTAACTAAACATTTATTCCAGTTCATATAAAGTTCTAATTTAATTTAATTAAGGCTTGACTTTCCTAGCTACTTAGTGATTGTAGTGGTTGTCCTGGGTTAGGTTCTTGAGCTTTCTGCCATCATCATCAATTTAACCCTCATTTAACGAGTTACACAAGTCACAAAAGCCAAGACAAGCACATCCTTATCTTGACCCTGCACGGCTAAACACAAGCACACAAAATCATAAGCAACCAAGTATAAAATCAAGCTCAAATCACCACTTCAAGGCATAATGTCATCATCAACACTAAAATCTAGCCAACCAACATCAAATTTAAGGGAGTAACCTAGGGTTCAGGTAGAGTTGGTGGTGCTAGAAATTAAGAGAAATAACCTAAGATTTGAGCTACCTACCTCAAGGTTCTTGAGCTAGGGAAACAAAGAAGCCAAGAACAACTCATAGCCTTCCTCTTCTCTCATGGTTGAAGCATATATGGAGGTGGAGAAGCTCTACTTGATGCTTGATTATCAAATTGATAGAAGGGAGAATGAGGATTACTTTTCTTAAAAGAAGGTGTTTTGAGACCAAGAAGGATATTAGCCATGAGCTTGACTCATTGCCATGGTGTTGGTAAGAAAAGATGAAGAAGATGATGATGGTGGGTGTGTGTGTGTGTTTGTGTGATTAGCACAAAATGAAGGAGAGAAGGAAAGGAGGAGAGTGTTGTGATATTTGTAGAAGGAGTAGTGATGATAAATCTACCAATTAAGGCTGGGCAGTACTTTCACGTCCACTCATTTACCCAACGTAGGGTGTGGCCCATTTCTGGTCACTTACTCTAGCTACTCTCATGACATGTTTATCTAATCTCTGTAGAATTATTTCCTTGGATTTGTCTTACCCAAAAACAATATAGGACTCTTAAAAGTATCTGATAATTAATTCGGGTACTCTAAGTCACTCAAGAGTATATTCATTTTATGATTGATCCCACACTTTTAGTTAAAATCATGTGCATAAAATATTATTTATAAAGTTATTACATGTATATTAGTTATCTACTAGTGTCGTGGGGTTTCTATGTTACCAGAATTAAGATTTTTCTGCTAATATCCCTTTCGACACCTGTAATTTTTTATTTATAATTTTACCATAATAATAAAAAATTACAATTCCACCCCTTTTTTTGCTATATTTTACTTGTTTACTATCTTGCCCTTGCCTCGACTCTGGGCTCCTTTCTATGCTGCCCTACCCTCAAAGTTGAGGACAGTACATCATTCATTTTGTCTTCCCTTATTTTGTGTCTTTTGTCACTAAATCTAAATTTCCTTGTTAAATTGAATGTTTCTATCACTTAGGATGATCTTTGTTGGGATTCCTTTATTTTCTGAAGTGCAACTTGCTAAAGTGATCAAAAAGTGGTAAAAGCCAAGAGTGGTGAGCTCAAAAGTAGGAAAAAGCCAAAGTTTGAGTGCAAACATAAGAGTACATCTTTAGAGTGAAACACATGAGTGAGTGTTAGTAACATCCTTTTGTTGGTTCTTAGATGGCATCATGGAGGAATAGTGTTCATAAAGATAACTTTAAATGTGTGCCAAATTTGAAGGTGATGTACAAAGCCTTCACTAGTGAATATTAGAAGTTAAAGTGGTAGGTGGATGGATTGGATATTCAGAAGATGAGGAGGAGGCTTGATGACTTGGACTTGAAGATCGATGCTATTTCAAATAGTAGCAAGTGAGCTTCTTCAAGGAACCACCCTTCTAATGGTTCCAATAGAGAGCACTTTGATGAAAATTCTAAAGAGGAGAATTCGGCCAATTCAAGAAGGCATAGGGATAGGGAAAGCATGTTGATAGTAACCTTAATGCTATCATGATGCAAATTTCTCCCTTTAGATGAAAGATTGATATCGAGGCTTACTTAGAGTGGGAAAGGAAGGTGGATTTAATTTTTTATGTCACAACTATTCAGAGGAGAAGGTTAGGTTGGCAACTATAGAATTTCGAATTATGCTCATATTTGGTGGTGAAGCAAGTCATGAGGAAGTAGTTTGTGGCCTCTTACTATTATAGGGAGCTTCATCAAAGGCTCCATAGATTGTATCAAGGTTGGAGGAATACCATAAGGAGATGGAGATGTTAATGATCAAGGTTAATACTGAGGATGATCTTAAGGTTACTATGACACCATTTCTTAGTGGATTGAATCGAGGAATTGCAGATGTGGTTGAACTTCATCATCATGTGGAGATGGAGAATTTGGTGAATATGTCGTGAAGGTAGAACGGCAACAACGAATTAGGGCAGCAAAGGCTTTTTGTAACTCCAATTCAAGGTGGTTTTCTAAAGGAGCTAAATTTAAGGATAAGAATAAGTAGTCCAAGGGTTCAAACTTGAAGAAGAAGAGCATGGATCAACATAAGAAGAAGAATTCTTCTAATTCAGCTTCTTCTAATTCTTCTTCAATGCATAGAGACATTAGATGCTTCAAGTATCAAGGATTGGGCCATTATGCTTTGAATGCCCAAATAAGAGGATGATGGTGATAAAAGGGAATAAAGTGTTTTCTAAATTTGAGAATGAAGGTTCGGATGGTTGTGACGATATATCACCATTTGAGGATTATTCGGATGATGAGGATGAGGTTGAGTATGCTGTTCGTGGAGAGGCTCTTATGGCCAGGAGAGTTTTGAACCTCCAAGCCAAAATGGATGGTCTAGAGCAACATGAGAATATCTTCCACACTAGATGTTAGATAGGAGGAAAGATGTGTAACTTGACTATTGATGAAGGAAGTTACACCAATATTGGTAGTACTACCCTGTGGACAAGTTCGGGTTGACATGCACCAAGCACCCTAATCCTTACAAGCTACAATCATTGAATAATGGAGAAGAGTTGAAGGCTGTGAATCAAGTTCTGGTTACTTTTTCTATTGGGAGATATATGTAAGCTAGACATTTTTTGTTGGGGCATCCATGGCAATATGATCAGTGAGTTGTGCATGATGGCATTAACAATAGATATTCTTTTTAGCACCACGGCAGCAAGGTAATCCTTGCACCACTATCACCCAAAGAGGTGTATTTGGAGCAATTAAGGTGTAAGAATCTTCAAAAGGGTATTTAGGAAGTGAGGAAAGCAAAAAACAAGAGGAAAAATAAAGGACTTTGAGAGAAGAAAAAAGTGAAAGGCAAAATTAGTATTTGAGTGAAAAAAAAAAAAAGTTGTGAGAAAATAAAAGAGAGTTGTGGGAAAGAGGAAGACGTGAGAGTGAAGGAAGCTGAGAGTGAGAAAAAAAACATGCTTTATGCTAAAGAGAGAGATTTGAAAAGTGCTAGTATAGGCAAGAGGGAGTTGGTATTAGTAAGGTTTAGAGAGGCTTTAACTTCTCAAGTTGAAACTATTCATAATTTGCCAAGTATTTTTGTGTCTCTCTTACAAGAATTTAGAGATGTGTTTCCTAAGGAGATGCCCATGGGTTTATCACCCAATAAAAGGCATTGAACATCAAATTGATTTCATTCCTAGAGCTAGCATTCCCAATTGACCAGCTTATAAGAGCAACCCTAAAGAAACCAAAGAATTACAAAGACAAGTGGAGAAGCTCTTAGCCAAAGGATATGTGAGGGAAAGCACAAGCCCTTATGCTGTTCCAGTGCTTTTAGTGCCCAAGAAGGATGGTTCATGGAGGATATGCATAGACCGTAAAGCTATAAACAAGATTATGATAAAGTGTCGTTATCCTGTTCCTAGACTTGATGATATGCTAGATGACTTACATGGTTCTAGTAGTTTTACTAAGATTGATTTAAAGATTAGTTATCATCAAATTAGGATGAAACTAGATGATGATTGGAAAACAACATTTAAGAATAAATATAGTTCATATGAGTAGTTACTTATGCCTTTTGGATTGACTAATGCACCTAGTACTTTTATGAGATTGATGAATCATGTTTTGAGAGAGTTCTTGGGGAAGTTTTTAGTTGTTTATTTTAATGTTATCTTGATTTATAGTAAATGTTTAGATGATCCTGTTTTGCATGTTAGGACCTTTTTAGTGCCCAAGAAGGATGGTTCATGGAAGAAGTGCATGGATTGTATAGCTGTAAATAAGATTATGATAAAGTATCATCGTCTTATTCCTAGACTTGAAGATATGCTAGATGACTTACATGGTTCTAGTATTTTTACTAAGATTGATTTAAGGAATGGTTATCATCAAATTACGATGAAACCAGGTGATGAGTGGAAAATAGCATTTGAGACTAAATATGGTTCATATGAGTAGTTAGTTATGCCATTTGGATTGACTAATGCACCTAGTACTTTTATGAGATTGATGAATCATGTTTTGATAGAGTTCTTGGGAAATTTTGTTGTTGTTTATTTTGGTGATATCTTGATTTATAGTAAATGTTTAGATGATCATGTTTTGCATGTTAGCATTGTTTTGGAAATACTTAGGAAGGAGCAATTGTATGCTAACTTAAAAAAGTGTTCTTTTTGCTTGAATAAAGTTGTATCTCTTGATTTTGTGTTGAGTGCCAAAGGCATTCAGGTAGATAAGGATAAGGGGAAGGTGATTAAGGAGTAGCTAACACCTAAGAGTGTGTTTGAGGTAAGAAGTTTTCATGGCCTTGCTAGTTTCTATAGGAGATTTGTGAAGATTTTTCTAATATTGCTGCTCCACTGACTGAAGTTATTAAGAAAGATGTGGTTTAAATGGGGGAAAGAATAAGAAGCTACTTTTAACACTTTAAAGGATTTATTATGTTCTGCTCCTGTTCTTATTTTGCCTGATTTTGCTAAGACTCTTGAATTAGAATGTGATGCTTTTAAGATTGGTATAGGTGTTGTTTTGATGTAGGATAAGTGACCTATTGTTTACTTCAATGAGAAGTTGAATGGAGCTCATCTCAAGTATTCCACAAACGATAAGAAGCTATATGCCTTGGTGAGAGCTTTAGAAGTTTGGCAACATTACTTACTACCCAAAGAATTCATGATCCACATTGATCATGAATCTTTGAAGAATTTGAAGTGCCAAGGGTGTAACATCCAAGAAAATTTTATCGTTACTAACCGAGTTGTTCGGTGTTTACCAAATAAGTGGGTTTAATACAAATTTGATTAAATATTTACTTAAAGCCAATTACATGTGATTTAGAAGTAATTAGGCTTGATGGAATTAGATTAGGAACATAGGAAATCTCACAAAAATTTTTTCTAAAAACCGGTTTACCGATTTAAGAGAAATCAGTAAGATTTTGGTAATTTAAACTGTCGAAACCGGATCAATAGAAATTATACTATAAGAACCCTAGGATGGATGGCCAAGATTTAGCCAACTTACCCATGCAAGTGGCACCATCCCAGCCCTCCATATTGGCTGCCAGACCAAGTTAAATAACTTGCTCAAATCCACCAATCACACAACTCCTTGCTCCACAAGTTTGTGTGCAAGTCCTTCTTTGCCCTTGTGCATTTCGATCAAGATAAGGGGCTGACTCCCCTTCATTTCTCTTCCATTCATACTCCTCTCTACTCCATCTCCAACCTCTCTTCAGGTCTCATCAAGAGCAGCTTCTATCTAAGGCAACAAATCAACTACACTTTCAACTAGACAAGGTAAGAATCCAACCTCTCTTCTTATTTTATTGAATTAGGCTGTGTGGGGATCTTGTTATCCTCATGATATTCATATGATTGGGAGTGATGATGATGGTTTATGATTAAGTTTGCATGTGTGTTGATTAGAATTGGAATTGGTATGAAAGAACTTGAAGAAAGGAGAAAACCCAAGAAGCTGCTAGGATTTTTCCTCGGTGGTTCGTACGGTGAAGTGTACAACTCTGCCTACAACCATTTGAAGTTGATGAAGCTATTTTTATATGAAACTAGATATTCAAGGCTTTCCATACATATATAATATAAAGCCATTGGATTAGTATAAAGGTAGTTATGAATTTTTGAAGTTTGACCTAGAAATAAGGACCTTCATCCGGGCAGTATGAGTTAGGAAGGGTGTAACTCACCCTACACCACTCCAAATTGAGTGAATCCAACATTGTTTGAAAGCTAACATATGAGGAAACATCCATAAAAATTTCAAATTCAGATTCGTTGCCATCTATCCCTAGTACACCAATAAATTTATCTTAAGTTCATCCCGGGCTAGAACAGGGTAGTCTAGTAGGGTCAAGTTTCAGAGCATATATCTCGAGTTATACTCACTCAAAAGATATGCAACTTATTTCATTTGAAAGCTTGCTCTGTTAGCTTTATATTATATAAATTTCGTATTATTTCACCCGCATTTTCATTTTTGATGAATTTTCTTTTATCAGAGCATAATTCTGGCTAGAAATAGAGCTAGATCGAATATATTTGAGGTGAACTTGGAACTTAGCAAACATAGAGTTAGACCGAGTATACTTAAGGTTGAACTCGGGAGAGTATACTTAATGTTGAACTTGGAAGAGTATACTTAAGGTTGAACTCGTAAGGGTATACTTAAGGTTGAATTCGGAAACTTAGTAGATAGAGAGCTAGATCAAATATACTTAATATTAAATTCGGAAACTTAGTGAGTAGTAAATTAGATCAGGTATAGTTAATGTCAGAACTCGGAATTTAGGAAACACCCTCATGAAAGTCTTGGAAGACCAAATGTAGCCTAAAGCCGGAGATCGGGATCAATCTAGATCGAACATAACCCTGGAAGTCAGAAATTATATAATATCGGAGATCGAACATAACGCAGGAAGTTGGAACTTAGGTAATCTCAGAACTCGGGCACAATTCAAACTTGGAAGTCGAACTCGGCAATAGTAGTTAAAAGCTTGCAAGATAGATTAAGACTTAAGGTTTTAAAGCTTGCACCTATTGATATTATTATATTCTTGCTATGACTATAATGTTATATATTGAGATTACTGTTTGATTAAAGTCTCCTGATTTCGTGGCACTATTCATGGGGAAACGGACATGATCCATTATGCTGCCCAAAATTTCGGTAGAAATATGTGAATTATATGAATGTTATAAACATTTATATGTTATGCTCATAAGATTCATATATGCAAGAATGATTTAAGTATGATATGAAGTATATGAACAAACGCATGTAGCATATGCATGTATAACCATGTCCAAAGAAGAATAAGATTTATGAGAACTTGCAAAAAAGACGTACCAAGCTACCACATGAAGCATGGCATAGACCTAGCTAGTATAGGCCAGAGCGGTACTGTCTAAAACTTGGGCCAGCCCCTGAACACAGTTAAGGGGAATAGATCAGTGGGGAAGCCGGGGAAAGTAAACCCAGTGACCCTGTATAGGAACGAGCTCGATCCTGAAAAGCAGACTATTACCCAGGAGTTTTATGGCCAATATACTCCTAGGGGACCAAGTATGAAAAAATATAAGTTAAAGTCAAGTGCATCACCATTTCTGTATATCCATAATTTTTGCCACCATGTTTTGAGTTAATTGCACTATTATCTGTTATATATGTACTTTTATTTACTTTACAGCTGCCACTTAATTATGTCAAAATATATGTCTTGTTACTTATTTTTCTGTTTAATTTTCCTTTATCTCCTTGAGTAAAACCAAGTTGTGTCGGGCTATGATTTCTTAAACATCCTGTTAATGTAACTTTTTATTTTAAATAAAATCCGAAACACCTGAAAATGGCGGCATTGACACACATACACACACACACACACACACACACACACAGATATATATATATATATATATATGTTAGTCCGCTTTTATTTCTTCTTTCATAGAGATTTTATTGTACCCCTTGCTCATCCACTCTTTGACCCTGCTGCACCTTACATTGCCATCCCTCTCCATATGGCTCATCCCTTTCCACCTCCACATACTGCGGCAGCAACACCGGCAGCAACAGTAGCTCCTGTAACGTCCAATTTCCGACTTCCGATCCCATTTAATGTTGAAATTTTCGATTTCCAAGTTGTCCTATAATTCCGCTTCCGACCTCAATAGTAGTTTCGATTTCCGACTTCGTTCCAAGGCTTAAAAAGGGATGGCTGTATTTTTTCGATTTTCGACCTCATGGACGAAACTTACAACTTCCGACCTTGTGCTCGAGTAGGAACGAACGTGATATCCGAGTTCCGACATTAGGTGATCCAAAATGGACAGGAAATGCGACGGCCGAGTTTAGCTTAATTGGATTCCGTGTTCAACCAAAATTTTCACGAGTTCCGATGTCATGTTCAGATATTCTGAAAGCGAGTTTCATTTCTCTGGCGATGTGGAGAGCAATTTTGACACAAAAAAGGGAGACATGGCTGAACTTGACCCACAAAATTTCATCCAATCAAAGCCACTCATTCTAACTACCACTTCGAAGCTTTGTCTATATATATATATCCTCCTCCTGCCTCTTCAGTTCATTTCTTACGTTGCCTTTCCTTCCTCACTTCAGCTCCCTTTCCTCTTCTCAACTCTCCCACTGTCCAAATTCTTCAAGTTCAAATTTCAAATTTCTATTTTCAAACTCATAGCAAGAGGTAGGGGTTTTGATTTCTTGTCTTCATTGTTCTGATTCTGAATGATTATTGGTAGTTCAATTCTTCAATCCTGACATATTCACTGAGTGATCATGATGAATTGTTGCTGGTTTACTGGCTGTTTGTGAGATTAAAATTGAATTGGAAACAAGAAAGAAATGATGGTATGAAAAAATTGAGAGGCTGGGAAACTCAAAACTCTCGGCAGTCCGTACGGCGGAGTGTACGGCTCCGCCTCCTGCTGTTCAAACTTAATGAAACCATTTTTATGTTAAACTAGACATCTAGAGCTTTCTACACATATATCATATAAGACCATTGGGGTAATATTGAGAGAGATGTGAATTTTTGAAGTTCGACCTAGGATTTAGGACATCCACCTAAGCAGTATGGGTTGACAAGGGTGTAACTCACCCTATACAACTCCATTTTGAGTGAAACTAATTTTGTTGGAAAGCTTACACATAGGGAAACATCCTACTCAGAAATTTCGAGTTTGTTACTATCCTATTTGCTCCCAGTGATTTGAAGAAGTTAACCCAAGTCCAAACCAAGCCAAAACCAAGCAGTTCAGGAAGGTTAAGTTTCGGGGCTTATAACTCGAGCCCTACTAAGTCAAATGGAATGAGACTTTTGCCAACTGAAAGATGGTTCTATCAGCTTTATTATGAGACCGATTTCATATCAATTGACCCAGTTTTCGATTTTTAAGAGATTTTTACTTTTGAGTGAGCAGTTCTGGTTAGCCACAGGGCAGGCCAGAATAAAACCTGAATAACGTAAGTTATGATTATCAGAATTAGACGGGACTAAAGAGGTTAGAAAATAGACACATAACACTATAACATATTCAAAATTGAGGTTCAAATGAGTTGAATGGAAATTATGGCATGATTTATAAAAACCGGGTTGAATGATTATATTATAACTTTGCCTTAAGGAGACTAATGCTTTTATGAGTTCTATAATAAATTGTGCATGCAATATTGTGACTTCTATGAGAAATTGGTATTCTGATGTACTGGCACTATTCATAAGAAGGCGGACACATTCTATTATGCCGCCAAAATTTCGGTAAAGTATGTGTATGAGTTATGAGATACATGTAGATGCATGTGCATTTTCAAGCAAGCTATGAAAGTTATGTTATGATGAACCCAAAGAATATGTTATGATGAAAGTTCCATGATACTTGGGCCAGCCCCGGATAAGAAGTTAAGGGGAATAGATCGGTGGGAAGGTCGGGGAAAGTAAACCCGGCATTCCTGTATAGGAACGAGCTCGATCCTGATAAGCAGACTATTACCCAGAAGTCTAAAATGGCCAAGAACTCCCAGGGGACCAAGTAATGTAAAAAGTTTATGAGTAAAGGAAAAGTTTATAAAGAAGGTTAAAAAGCAAGCTCTACATGAATGCATTAATTGCATGATTACAAGTTATTTATAGTTTAACTATTATGTTTACTTGTAGCATATGTCTACTTATTCTGCTTATAGCATATGTCCACTTATTCTGTCCATTGTACTGTGTGTTATTGTTAGTGGTTTAGTCGGATTCTTATATTGATTAAAGTAAAACTAGACCCTGCCTCGGACCAGACATTTCTCAACCTTACTAAAAATGAATAGTTAAGTTTAATCTCATATTTTCATAATTGATTAAAACCCGAGGCAGCTGAGAATGAACGTGACGTCAGTTAAACGTCACCCACGACCCTACTGAGAATTTTCTTAAATTCTCACCCCGCTTTGCATTTCCGCCTCATTCTCAGACGTGGACGATGGACATGACAACTACCCTCTTTATTGAGTTGCCCGACTTGCAGCTTCACCATGACCCTGCGGTAGGCTCACTATACATAGCCGACTCTTGCCAGTTCCGCATTTATCTTTTTAGTGATAGGGACTTTGTCGTCCCTTTGCACCATCCCGCTTTTAATCCTGCCACCCCTTACATTGAGGTCCCACTACATGTGGCACACCCTCCGCCAAAGACCCTCGCAGGCGCAGTAGCTCACGCCGATCCTGCGCCAGACTCACCTCCGCAGGTAGTACCCGACATCCCCCTTAGCTCCGAGAGCGACCCGTCAGAGGCCACCAGCTCGCCATCCTCCTCATCAGGACCCAGTATTGACTACTCACCAATCGGGCCAGGTATGGCCAATGGCTACCTGACTAAGTAGATCAGCCGTAAGCGATTGTATAGCATGACCCTCTTTTAGCAGTGTGCAGCCTTAGGTCATAGACCTAGTGGTAGGCTTTTTTGAAATGTCCTCTGAGGACCACATAGGATTAGACAGACTTACATGGGCCTTATGTCCTTTGGTACACAGTCCCTCTCATTTTGATATGTTGTATATAAACTGAAGCAGAGGCTTTTGATATGTATATAAATATATACAACTATATATATAAGCATGTATTCAGTAAAGTTATTGTACTATTCGCATCTTTATGATATTCAGTTGAATTCATCCCCTTTTTGCATAGCAGTACGTCGTTTCAAAAAAAAAAAAAAAGAAATGGAGCATTAACACAGTAACACAACCTACTAATTTTATGCTATGACTTAAGCATAACATTAAATTAGTGGGATGTTACAGCTTCCATGGCTCTGCCAGCCTCACCACCGCAGATACCCTCGATCTCGATGTTTGAGGAAGATCCATCTGAGGCGGAGAGTTCATCTTCCTCGTCCTCTGCTCCGAGCGTGGATTACATTCCCGCAGATGCCGGCATGGCGAATGGATTCCTTTCTTTGGAATCCATCTAGTTGGAGTACCTGCTGTAGCAACCGTAGGTGTACAGGATGACCCTTTTTTGGCAGTTTAGGTCATGAGCATATGGGTAGGAGTTAGTAGTTGTACATGCAATGTCCTATGAGGACCAGCTAGGGAAGTTGTTCATATAGACAGGCCGATTTATTTTGTGTTAGTGGCCTCATTTTTTTTACCCTGTATTATCTTACATATCTTCTAACAACTTGAAATTTCAGTAAATTCTGTTTCTTTCATATTTTTATTTGTGTTACTTTACTTCCGGTGCAATGACTGTTTAGTGTTTATTTCGTTTCCAAATAGAAATTGATTGAAGTAAATAGTTAACTCTTAGTTCACCACACGTAATAACTTATCAGGTAATATATTATGACTTAAGCATAGTATTTTCTCTGGTAAGGTGTTACAAAGGGAAGTTGAATAAGAGGCATGCAAAGTGGGGTCGAATTCCTTGAATATTTTCCATATGTAATTGCTTATAAGCAAGGCAAAGAGAATGTGGTTACCAATGCTTTGGCTAGAAGGTATGCTCTAATCACTACATTCACGTCTAAATTATTAGGATTTGAACATATGAATGATTCATATGCAGCTGATTCTAATTTTGCTTCTATTTATGTTGGTTATGAAAGTGGCAGAGTTAACAAATTCTATAGGCACGATGGGTTTCTATTTCGAGATCATAGGATTTGTGCGCCTACTTGCTCCATTAGAGAGATGCTTGTTAGAAAATCACATAGTAGTGGTTTAATGGGTTACTTTGATATACAAAAGACTTTAGATATTTTAATTGAGCATTTTTATTAGCCTCACATGCTTAAGGATGTAGAGAGGATCTGTGCTAATTGTATTGTATGTAAACAGGCTAAATCTAAGTCTATGCCTCATGGATTGTATATATCTTTAACTATTCCTACTTATCCTTGGATTGATATCTCTATGGACTTTGTACTAGGATTGCCTAGAATTAGGAAAGGTAAGGATAGTATTTTTGTGATTGTGGACAAATTTAGTAAAATGACACTTTATTATATGTCACAAAACTGATAATGCCACACACATTGTTGATTTACTCTTTCAAGAAATTGTGCGCTTATATGGTGTTCCTAGGTCTATTGTTTCTAATAGAGATGTCAAGTTCTTGAATTATTTTTGAAAAGTATTATGGGGTAAGTTAGGGACTAAGTTGTTATATTCTACTACTTGTCATCCACAAATTGATGACCAAACCGAGGTTGTCAATAGGATCTTAGGGGCCTTATTAAGGGCTGTTGTAGGGAAGAATTTAAAGACTTGGGAAGATTGTTTGCCATTAATTGAGTTTGCTTATAATCATGCTATTCATTCTCCTACTGGTTATTCCCCTTTTGAGATTGTGTGTGGTTTTAATCTATTAACTGTTTTAGATTTGACGCCTTTGCCTTTAAGTGATCTTGTTAGCTTAAATGGTAGAAGCAAGGCTGAGAAAGTTAAAGCTATACATATGAAGGCTCGTGATATGATTGAGAAAAAGAACAAGGCCATGGCTCAATGGGTGAATCAGGGCCAAAAGCATATAGTCTTTGAACATAGAGATTGGGTTTGGGTTCACTTGAGGAAGGAAATGTTTCCTACTCAAAGGAATTCCAAACTTGATGCTAGAGGAGATGGTCCATTCCGAGTGTTGGGGAGAATCAATGATAACGCATATAAGATTGATCTTCTTGGTGAGTATAATGTCTCAGCTACTTTTAATGTATCTGATCGTTCTCCTTTTTACATGGATGCAAATTTGAGGATGAACCTTTTTGAAGAGAGAGAGGATGATACGAACTCAAGGGATCAATTGGGACATCCAACACTAGAGGGAAAGATGGAGAAATCACTATGGCTGAGGGCCCTATTACTAGCACACATGCAAAGAAGCTCAAGGAAAGCTTTGGAAATTTGGCTACATTCATATTGAAGAAATGCTTCAAGAACTAGCCAAAGCAGACAAGACAAAGTCCACTGGTTCTGCCTTGGAGATCAAACAACCTAATAGCTTATTTCAAGTGCAATAGCATTAACTTGGAGCCCAAGGAATCAAGCTTATTTCAAGTTATTTGGAGATTAAAGAATCAAGTTTAATTAAATTAAATTAATTAAATTAAATTGCAGAGCAAGTAATCTGATCATGTTGGAGGAGCTATTATCCATCCAATATATGATAAGATGCATTTAGATTGTGTCTAGATTTGTTTTGACTTAGTCTATATTTGTTTAGATTTGAATTGATTTAGTTTATATTTTATTTTAAGATTTAAATCAAATCTGATTTAAATTAATTAGGAATAAATCATTTAGGATAGAATCATATCTTTAATTTTAATTTGTTGCAATTATTGTTGAAGATCAAACCCCATTTAGAGACTAATCAACTTTATGCTTATATAAGCAAATTTTGTAAGACTTTTGGAATCCAATCAGATAAATTTTTGAAAAAATGACTTTTTTCTCTCAACTTTTTTTAGTAGAGCTTTAATTTTTAGAAAAAGTTATTTTATATTTAGATAGATTATCTAAGAAGTACTTTTAATTGTAAAAAGTACTTATAAGTTTGTCTGGATACAAAAGAATAAAAGTACTTCTTTTATAGCCAAATTACAAAAAAGATATTCAAAAAGAGGAAAGAGAACTAGGGTTTGATAAGGAGATAAAAAAATAAAGATATATATTTTAATTTTGTATAAAGAATAAATGATATTTTTGAAAGATAAATTTATTAAAAAGCGCTTTTGCTTTTGTATTTTTTAAAAGTTAGGTATTCTTAATTTTTAAAAAAAATGGTAAATTGACTTTTTTTAATTGAAGCAGTTTTTTTAAAAGTTGTATCCAAATAAATATAAAAACTTATAAAAGTACTTTTAAAAAAATATTTTTTTTCTTAAAAATAATCAATCCAAACGAGCTCTTGGTCAATTTTTGTTGAATGAATTTTCATTGTTTCTTTGAAGAAACGCATACCCTTTGTGTACAAGTGAGGTAAGTTATTTACTTTGCTTGTTGCATCAAAAATTGAAGGTTTCAACCAAAGGTATTCTTAGTGTTAATTCTTCAAATTCCTTCCCTTTGATCTAGATTATTAAGGACAAGTTCTTTGAAAGGCTAGTAGGGAAATCCCTTTCGAATAACCTCGATTGTTAAGAATAAGTTTCTTAGAGATTTAGTAGGAAATTTTATCTTTACTATTCTTTGTATCTTTTTTTGATTCCACTATGTTTGTTTTTACTTTCTTGGATCATTTTTTATATCACAACCGATCTTCTGATGCTATAATTTTTAATCACAAATAATATACCTTCCCTGTTACAAAATTGTTGCCCCGCCTACAATTCATTCCAATTCCAATTAACAAAGTATTAACAAATTATTTGTAAAGAAACTAATCTATCAAATTCCAATTCTTTTAAGGACCAAAATATACTAATTGTTTAAGAACGAAATCAACTTAGAAAAGGAAAAAGCCTGAAAGAGAGGGCCCATTACAACCTTCCACTCTTCAAAGCCCAATCGATTATACACCAAAATCTTCCCATCCATAATTTGATTCATCCATTTGTGCTCCTCCTCTGTCACTTCCTCACGAGACAATGCCCAAAAGAAGAAATTGAAAACTCACTGCAATATATACTTTACATATACTTACTATATATTATTTAGCTAGCTAATTAACTCAACAGTCAGAAGTACAGGGTGGCAGCAGTTCTCTAACCCAAAATAAACTTCGCTTGCACTGAGACAACTTCTAAGAAAAAAAGGAACAGAACAACCGGCTCGCGCACACACTCGAAACACGCTCAGAAACCACGAAATTATTAGCATGCAAATTGAAGACAGGCAATAATGCCTACTCCTCTGTCCAGAAACCTTCCACCTCAGAAGAAATAAGAAGTGCTGCCCAAATCAAAGCCCTCGGTGCCTGCAGCCACGTTATCCGACACCGGTGGCATCGTGCTTAACGGTGGGCTATGCACGTACGCACCCGTCTCATCAAACCCCGAATACGGGTAAACCGACCCACTTGCACCAGCACCTGTACACGGATCCGAGCACCCGACCTCATCCCCATAGAATCCGTTACCCATATCATAACCCACGGAGCTTGTAATATCAGGTGGCAGCGGTGGAAGCTGCGTTTCTCCATCATCAAACAGCTGCTGAAAATGCGGGGCCCCCGCAGTGTCGCCTCCGTTATTACTTTCCTCACCAAAACCGTAACCAAAGCTATAACCACCGGTTGTAGCATCCGTCATACCCGGATACCCGCCAGCAGCAAGGTAAGAATTCGGGTCGGGTTGTTGGGTAAGGAGGTTCGGGTCAAATAGAGAGGGTAACTGCTGGTGGTGGTGAAGAACTTGGGTTTGTTCATCAGGAGAGAGAATGGAGGTGACAGAGGAGCCCGGCGGGGTATCGGCGTAGACGAAGTTGGTGCGGGCATTCGACCCGCGCATGGAGCGGGCCGCCCTGTCGTAAGCTAGGGCGGCCTCCTCTGCGGTGTCGAAGGTGCCGAGCCAATGCCTCTCTTTGGTGGAAGGGTCTCGAATCTCCGCCGCGTACCTTCCCCATGGCCTCCTCCTCACACCAAGGTACCTCCCTCCCCATGCCGTTTCATGTTGTTGCTGCTCTTGTGGTGCCGTCGAGGTGCTGGTTCTTGTTGCCGTGGATTGCTTCTTCTTGGCCTTGGAGGAAGACGGCGATGACGTGAACTGGTTCATCATCGTGCGTACGAGGTTGACGAATGACAAAAGAAGTGAGTAAATGGTGATGTTAGTTGAGTTTTGGTGCGTGAATGAAAGAGGTGAATTCAGCTAAGATGACGAGGTAGAATAGAGGAGGGAGGAATGGATGGGATCAAAGTATAGAGAAGCTAGAATGAAGATGGCATGCTGGTTAGTTTATAGTGACGCTTGATATTTCTCCCTTCTGTTTTAGTTTCGGTGTTTGTTTAGTTGTGTGGATTTGGCATGTGAGTACCTAGTTTAAATAAGGGAGACCTAGCTCTCCAAAACCCTCATTGTCACCCAAAGATTATCTTTATTTTCCATCTATGCCCTTCCTACTATGAATTAGTGCCAAGTGCCAACACGTGCCCTCTTCTTTTATTTTGGATGCTTTATCCACACATGTAAAAGGTCATCGGTTGTAGACTTGTAGTTATATTTCACACAATTGAGCAGTAGGATCTATAACATTTGTTATATGATACAAAAATAAATAAATAAGTTAATAACGAGATGGTACAAGAGCAACAGAATCCATCACTGACCTTCTAGGGGGTCCAGGCACACTACAAAACTCTGTTAGAAATGAGTTTCAAATGATGGAAGGGGGACGAGGGTATGATGGGAGAGGAAGACGAGGATGTGCTAATAATTGATTAGATAAATAACTATTATTTTTCCAGATGAAAAGATAATTATATAATTAGTGGGTGATACAATTAGAAATCTAAATGGTCCATGATGAGCATGTTCTTTTAGATACCCCAATTCATGATTATTCCGCAATCAAATTAGTTGTTCTTTGTTTTGAATTAGCCAAAGTTCATTTTTAATATTGTTTATCCAGTACTCGAATAACCCTCCTCATATAGTCCGAAGTTGCTGCATGTGACCTTTCTACCAAGTCATGAGATTGTACATGAGCAAGCAACTAATCATATAGAGACTCTCCCTCCACAGTCTACACACAATCTAAATCATTCGCTGTATGTTTTATTAGTACGCGTTTCTCATTAATTTGATCAGCCCAAACGGGGGAAAGAGAGTCATATGAATTGCTCGGTTGCACATTCTAATTATCATTGCAGGTGGGAGAAGCACCAAGTCCTTTTTGATGATTATTAGGTCCCATTCAGAGTCCATAGTTAAGATATTTTAGAATGAACTACATAGATTTATCATTAGTAATTATGTGGGTGCTATATATGTTCGATATATTTTCGTTCTTTAATTGGCTACAAGCTTAGGCAGCATGCTTCATATTTTTAATGTTTTAATATTGTGAAAAAAGATAAAAATGTTCTCATTTTTTTTTTCTGGTTTACAATGGAATTGAATCTAAGTAATTTTTTTTTTGTTAAAGATAAAGTAAATTTGATTTATGTTTTGGTATTAAGTAATTAATTAAATATCTAAATATCTTAAGAGCAAACATGCATTTTGATTATTGAAATATGCATATATATGACATCAGCTTATAGTACCTGAAAGATTTTAAACATCAAATAGGTCATCAATAGAGTAAAACTATGATCATCAGTCATCATATTAATCCATGAAAGTTTTTAATATCAAATAGGTCCCTTGATATCACTTTACCCAAAGAGGCATGTGATATCTATTTAATCCCCTTTTCCGATAAAGTATGAATTTTTATGATCGTATTTGACATAAAATAACTTTTGAGATGAATAAAGTGACATCATATTTTAATGTTTAAGGAATTATTTGATGTCAAACAACTTTTAAAAACTAATCTAATGTCACATATTAATTTTCAGATACCTATTTGATATCCAAAAGCTTTCAAGGGCACATCTTTTAAAGACTAAAATGCATGTTTACTTCCATCTTAATTATCTCCACCTTTTGTCAACCTATTTTTTTCTGGTAAACCGTTAAACTTTTTCTTTGTTGTGGGTATATATGTTTCCGTTATGATATTTGATTATATTGTATTCTAACTGACAAATTTAACCCAATCATAATGAAAGATTTTACTCAAATCGTTAATGATTGTCGCCAGTTAAAATACCTATCATGATTTAGTGCGACGAAAATATTTGATCTCTATGAATGTAATTCTTTATTTATATGAAATTTCGAAATACATATACGGCATACACTTCTTTGCCTTTTCTTGTTTAGTTCTTGCGAAGCCAGTTAAAAAATAATTTTATATATTAAGTAAGCTTTTATTTATGCGAACTACATTTTATAAAATTATGTTCCAATCCGAAGTCTATTTTTCACCAAGAAAATTTGGAAGATGGTTGAATAGCTAGTGTGGCCTATAATTGGAATGGTATCTCGAGGACGTGAAGGAAATTCAAGCAATTTATTACATTGTTGTACAAGTCTAATTACATGGTATTTTTATTTATATATAATAATAGGGTGTTTAAGGAATATCATTGCTCGCCCATGTGCAACCAATTTGAGCCATAAAATCAATGATAAGTTCCAGAGAGTCTCCCTTCTTTTTATTAGACACCAAAGTTAACTTTTCAAGCGTTCATATTTTATTGGTAATATGTTCTTTGATAGTTTTGCAAAGTTTGGATTTTTTTTTTTATTCATTATGTTAACAAATAGAAAGGAAACCAAATCAGGCGAAGGCATGTTGGGAAGCATGTGAAAAAGCATGTAGGCATGCCTTTTATTGAGGAAAACAACGACTAGGCAATTCTTAATTAGCGACAACTAATTGCAAAACCTGGTAGTGCAACTTTGACCAAGTGTCCCATCCCTAACTATATTGCTTGTGAATTAATTAATAACGTTTTCGGGAAAAAAATATAGAGAGGAGGAAAGGGTTAGGGAATCTTTGGCAACACGAAAAATCAAGTTAACATAGTATAAATTAAAATTAAATACGTTAGTTTATATAAAAATGAATTAGTTTTTTTATTAAATGGTATTTGGTTCAATAACTTAAAATTAGTTTTAGCATATATGTTGTTCTTATTTTTCTATATCTCTTTTTCCTTGCTCACGTCATTAAAATGCCAATATGGCCATTTTTTTCATCTAATAAGATATAATATTCTAGCACAATCTTGACTTGTGCTTCGGTACGATAAGAAGGAGCAATTGTTAATATAGAAAATCTAATCTTTAGTATTCCAAATATGTGCTCTATCACATTACACAAGGACGAGTAATGATGATTAAATAGTGCTTGAGATTCGCTAAAATGGTGATGCATGCACATCCATGATAAAGAAGCAATAAAATTAGGATTCATGGAGATAAACACTAAAAATATTGGTTGATAAAGTTAATAGAGAAAGAAAGGATTGATGCGGAGTGAAAAGAGATAAAATAGAAGGAGAAATATTTAGGATGAAATAAAATCAATTTAAATTTATTTTCTTCAAAACTGGTATTAAACTCGAATTAGTTGAGATAAAACTAGTTTTAAAATATTTGGATAATTATCAAATAATATTTATTAAAAAATCAAACCCCATTGTATCTAGATATCTAATTTTTTTAGTTTGTCCAACACCTCTTTAGAGACTGATGGTGATAATAATTTCTACGAAATCATATTTTCAAACCTCAATGCTATCATCACTAAAAATAAAAGTGCTAGACAACGGAGCAAATAAATTTAACAAAATAAAATTAATAATCATGTGGATTTTAGGTGTTATCTTGTCTACGATATCTCATCTATAGATGCTATTTTTCACATATAGATGAGTTAATTAGCTAAGTAATATTTTAGGTGTATTATACTCGTTGCATAATAATCTTTTTAAGTAGAATTATTTTTGAAAGAATTAAATTAAAGTTGTAAGAATTTTAGTGAAAATGAAATTAAAAGAATTAATATTTGGTGGGAAATGATATTTCAAAAGTAAATTTAAAAGAATTATTTTTGTTTGAATAGTGTAAGGCAAAATTACTTTTAAATATAAAATTAGTAAGAAGGATATGAAGGCAATGTGAGTTAGGAGAGAAAAGAATAATGAAGGGACATAAAGTAATTTTGAGATGTTACAAATTAAGTTTGCAACACTTGAAAATGAAACCCAAATATGTTCATTACTATTCAAATTAATTTTCAGTTCACTAAAAGTATGTTTGAGTAGGGATGTCTCCCGCCCAGGGCGAAGGCGTGGAGTGCCTCCCCACTCCCCATCTTCGCTATCCAAAATGCTCCCCAACCCATCCTTGATCCTTGTTGTTGGTAGTTTTTTTCCTCCCATCCCCATTGCTCACTTCCTTGTTGGTCCTTACGGGGTCCTTAAACTCAATATATATATACACCTAACAACAACAATAGAAGATTAACAACAATAGATCATGTACCCAAAAATAAAATAAAATAAAATAAAAATGAAAATAGTTATTGGAAAGGAGCAGAAAAAATCTGAGAAAGATGGCTTAATCTAACAAAACATGAAGTAGATAGATCTAAGAAGGAGCAACACAGATCTGGTCACATGGCAGAGAAGTAGTGATGTCACGATTACCATTCACAATGGCGACATTGAACTTCAGAGAAAGTAGAAGGGCGATGGGAAGGAAGGCACGATTGAGGTGGAGGTGCAATGGGATGGAAGAGACACAATCAGTGGTGCATTGGCAGTCACTGGTGGTGGAGCTATCTTGGTCGATAGGTTAGAGAAGTCTCTACTTTTTTTATCTATGATTCTGATTAACAGAGAGAAATACACCACTAACAAGATATGACAAATAGCCAACTAGGATTTGGGTCATTAGGTCTAAGCTGTGGAGGGTAGGGTAATCTAAGGCTAGGCCATTTTTTAATTTTGAAACTAAATTAATATATGTAAAATATCATAAAAATATAATTCATATATGTATATAATATATTTAATTAAAGAATATTTTAATCTTTTTATATATATAGGATCCCTACTGAGGGGAGAGGTAATTCCAACCCCATCTCTGAATCTTCCTTAGAGGGATATTTAACCCATCATTATCCTTGCAGGAGAAAAGTTCCCAAACTTGGGATTCAGGGTAAGACAGTTCCTGCAGGGATTTTCACCAGCTGGGAAATTAATTCCCTAAGTTTGAGCACTTCAAATTGCAAAACAAAAAGGCACTCAAATAGTACTTAATTCGACACTCACACAAGTGCTTCCTTTTCTTCTAGTTGTTAGGTCTTGTTGATGAAAGTTAAATTAGAAACGTAGGCAACTGTAGAAGAAAAAGGGGATCAAAGGTGACTTGCATATGGCTGAGAAATTGTCCAAGATTCTATCAGAAAAACAAGAAGGAGAAATTGTCCAAGATAGATAGGTCAAAGAACCTACAAAGACTGGAAGAGGAGAGAGATGATAATTTATTCTACTTTTTGCCCGCCCAAGTTGATGAAAAAAGGATAAATGACAGTAACCTTGGGATTTGGATTAATTGGGTTTGATCCTGTTCAATTCGCCACTTTAGGCTGGGTGTCATAATCGGCACTTTTGTCTTCTTCAATGGCTTGAAGTTTCGCGCGTCCTTAGTCACATACCCGGAAAATAAGAAAGTCAGTCAAAAATTTGTCATAGTATCTAATATCTAATTTTGTCATATAAAGTAGCATGTGTCACGTCACATGTCATGTTACTATTAATAAATTTATCTTTTAAAGTAGTTTATTTCATAAGTTATTTTTTAATATTATATTTAATTTTAATAATATTAAAATAATTTAATTTATAATTTGTTAGCACTAAATAATTATGAACCTAAGATATAAAAATATAAATATACAACATACAATATTCCCTTTCTCTTATATATATATATATTACAATTTTTTTGTATTACTTTTATCATAATACATAAAATATACACTTGTTAATTATAATTATTTTGATTCTATTTCATTTTCATTATACATAATTATAATTATATTAAATTATATTTATTATTAAGTATTATTTGTTATTTATTTATATATTTGTCATAATTAATTTTTTATTTTTATACTTTTTATAAAAGAAGTTACTTTTTATTCATTGCAATAATTTATTTATTATTATTTATTTAATAATTATTTTTATTTTAATAAAATATAAAAAAATGAAAGACCGAAAGATGTTCAAGGCTAATCATATATATTTATGCTTGATTAAATTATCTATTATTTTGATATAAAAAAAATTTAATACATAAACTTATATTGTACATTATTTATATCAAACAACTAATAAAACTATAATATATTATATTTTATCTGTCAGTGAAACATTCTCTAAATGTTTTTCGCACTTAGAAAAAGAATGCCTCAAAACATTAAACTTATAAATACCGTTTTGTTAAAAGAATGAGATATCAATAATATAAATGGAATAATAATCAATTTTCAAGAGTCATAATAGGTATCAATAGAATAACGTTGTTATGAATGTAAAAATATCTATTGTAACCTAATCTAATACCTAATATCTAACTATTATACAAGGGATCAGATTAATTTTTATTAGTATAAATTAAACACAATTTTTATACTATTGAATAACTTTTTAGCAAAGAAAAATTTTATAAAATGTGAGCTACAGGAATGAAAGTTTACATGCTATAAATCCTGCCTTAATTTCAAATTAATCCGAAGTTGTTTGATATATATATATCAATAAAATAAATATTTTTTAAATATATAAAAAGATTTATTTTATCATAATCTTAATGATGTCCATTTTTTCAGGAAAAAAATTGGCATAAATAATCACCACAATAAGTTGTTATAATTCAACTATTTTAATAATTAGTATTTTATTCTATAAAATGTTATTAAAAGTATAGATATGTCAAATCGTGTTAATTGTTCCCTTCCAATATAAAGCAAGATTTTGCGTACTAGGCCACAAGACATTCTCCTATTCACACATCTTCATCCAAAAGTAGCTTCTTTCACGGGCTATTTCTTTATATAATATTTAATTTTATGTTCAGTAATATTAATTTATCATTTTATGATTTGTTTACACTAGAGCATTCAATGTTGGTTACAAATTTTAAAATTTTATAAAGGAATTCATTCAACCCTACAAGAAATATGCAAACAACCGACAAAATTTATTAATGGAATTTTTTGTCAGAATTAACAATGGATTTTCTACAAAAATTCCTTCGAAAGCCATAAAATTAAGTAGTTTAAAGAAATTTACTCTATATATCGACGTATTGATAATCTGTCATTAAATCTATTGATAGTTTTTTGTGTTTGTTCATTCAAAACCATTATCAATGGATTCACTAACAAAATATTCGTCGGAATAGATAGAAAATTACGTCGATAATAATAACTTTCTTTTTATTTTTTCACAAGATATTTTACAAACGAAATTATCATTCGGTATTTGAATTGTTGGCCATTAGAGGGAAAAAAAGGCTCTTCGTGAATCTTTTCATATATTACTAACAAAATTTCTGTCAATAAGTTTAATTAATAAAATGATTCATTTTATTAATATTTTTTCGATGGATAATCCATTGGTAATATAATTAATAAAACAAACTATTTTATTAAAGACATTATGGATGAAAAATCCATTGGTAATGTTAGGTTTCAAAAACAAAACTTGAATCCCCTTTTTCTTCTTCTTTCGCTTCTTACTCTTACCCTCTCTCTTCTTCTTCTCTCTCACTCTTACTCTAACTCCACTCATCTTTCTCTCGTACCCTTTTTTACCGCACTACCACAGCCACCGCCATTATAGCCTCCCTTACCTCCACACCACTACTGCTTTTCCTCCCACTACCACGCTAACCAAAACCCTACCATTCTTCTTTATCGGGTTACCTTTCCACACCCAATCTCATTCCCACTCTTATTATTAATTTTAGTTTCATATTTCTTTTAATATCTGCTTCATTAGTTGAAAATAACCAATACTTGCTCTGATGTGTTCTAGAATTGGGTTGTATGGTCCTTATTTACTATAATGTTGCTTAAGCTTGATTTGAGGTCCTATGCCTTTTTGTGTTCATGGTATGTTAGGATGAAGATTCCAGTATCTTAGAGTTGCTAGAGTTGTGTTATTATGCTAGACCCTTATGCACTTCTTATTTGGTGGTGGTTCCTAGGTTCATTCATTCTTGTTTAGTTGTAAAGAATCTATTTTGTTAGATTGATTGTTTTTCTTTGTGTAGATTGTTGCTTGTGGAGATTTATTGCTTTATTGAAGTTGTTTAATGTCATTTAAGAATGTGATTACTTAGCGGCCTCAACCTTATTTTAATTTCGTTATTTAATGTTGGTGTATTTTATATAAGATGGTTTATTGTTCAATGTTTATTCTTGATAGTTGACTACTATTGAAGATTTGAGGAGCATTTTGAGAGTTCTTTTTTTTTTTAATTATTTAGTATTTCATAGTTTTAATAAAAAATTAGTATAATTTAAATTATAATTTAATATAAATTTTCTAAAGTTATTTACATGTTATGCTTGATTCAGATATGGCAACCAAAGGCAGAGGTAGAGGTTGACAGAGGAAAGGTGGTCCCCTCACCACCACTCCAATCTCTACCTCCATATGGACTTCAACCTCCACCTCCACCCCACTCCTCTACCATCGCTAGGTCATCAGCATGTGGGCCATATCCCTCCATAACTACCACCTCCTCATGACTTGCATATCCAGTAATTCATCACAATACCATATTTGGGTATGTGAGTCTTTCACCTTAGCCATGCCAGCTATAAGGGTGGGTGCCTCTTCCACCACCACCACCACCTAAGCCCACCTTGGCACAATCTCAGCCGGCAACTGAGAGTGTAGTTGGCTCATTGACTAGGTAGTCATAGGCTTACGCAATGGAGCCCCTGTAACACCCTACTAATTTAATGTTATGTTTAAGTCATAGCATAAAATTTAATAGTTGCATTACCATGTTAGTATTCTGTTTTATTTCTGCCTTGATGAAGCTTATTGTCGGGCGCAAGAAATATCTAGGCAGATGACAAGACGCTTTATACATAAGAGACATAATCAGCATCACAAAGCGTTAGAAGTAAATAAATAAAGTAGTATAACATCCACTGTATATATATATATATATATATATATTCATATATATATATATATATATATATATATATATATAAAGCTTTAGTTTTTGTACAGGTGCAAAATGTGGATACATATGCTGGGCTAGTACACACAAAAAGACATATGGCACGTGTCAATAGAGTGCAATCCTATCTGATCCCCAAGGGATGCTCCAAACTAGTGTCAGTGTCCCTACTAAACTACTGCTCTCGTGGCCTAGTGTCATATACTATCAAAAGAGGGCCATGCTGTACAACATAGTTTGCTGGCTAGAGTTTACTTTATCAGGTAGCCATTGGCCATATTAGGCCTAGCCGGAGTGTAGTCTGCGTCAAGTCTAGAGGAGGATGAAGGTGAATCAATAGCCTTAGATAGGTCGCTCTCAGAGTTGAGCAGGATATCCGGGACCACCTGTGGAGGTGAAGCTGGCGAAGGGACTACGGGTGCTGCGGGTGGTTGAGGAGGTGTGGGGTGTGCCATGTGTAGTGGCATAGGAAAATAAGGTACAGAAGGGTCGAATGCAGGGTAAAAGAGGGGAATGGTAAAGTCCCTGTGACTAAAGAGATAAAGTCGGAAGCGGCAAGAGCCGACTATATACAGTGAGTCAAACATCGGATCGTAGTGAAGCTGTATCTCTGGAAGCTCACTGAAAAGTACAGCTATTATGTCCATCCTTGTAGTCTGAGAATGATGCGGACATACACAATAGGGTGAGAATTTCGGAAAATTCTCAGTAAGATTCCTATATCTATAAGAGACTGATATCATAGTCATTCTCAGTTACTACAATTTTTATTTGATTTTAAAAGGTGAATAACAAAGTAAACTACCTTCATTTATTAAGTTTAAGAAATACCTAATCTGAAGCAAGATTCAATTTTACTCAAGACAATAAAATAGAATAAGCAATTATATGACAACATATAGTATAAAGAGCAGAATGAATAAGTAGGTAGCAATAAAAGAACATAATATTTAAATTATAAATAGCTAACATAACTATGTAATGCAATCATGCAGGTACTCATGAGTTCTCTTATTCTCATTAGTTCTTAAACTTGGTATTATAAACTTTTCTGTTACTTGGTCCCTTGGGAGTTGTGGGCCATACGACTCCTAGGTAATAGTCTGCTTCTCAGGCTCGAGCTTGTTCTTATACAAGAATATCGGGTTTACTTTCCCTGACCTTCCCATCCTAAATTTAATCCGGGGTTGGCCCAAGTATTATGGAACTTTTCTCATAACATAACTCTTACAAGTTTCATGCAAATATGCACATGTATCAAAGTGTATTTCATAACTTATGCATAATCCTTATCGAAATTTTGGCAGCATAACGGATCATGTCTGCTTTCCTATGAATAGTGATGCAGCTCCGGCAAGTATATCGGGTCATACAAGTAATAAAGTAGTGAAAAAGATATCGTTCCCATAAGGATAGTTCAAGTACCAAAGTCAACTAATTGAGTATTAAGTTGAGTATAAAAAATAAAGAACAATAGTAAAAGGAAACTTAAGGTGAGCAATGCAAGGGCTAATTAAAAGAATTGTTTTTAGTTGAATCTAGGTAATCAAAGATGTTAGGGCTATTGATTTCACCTACTATTTAACTTTGTTATCCTTGTAAATCAGTTATCCACTTTCTAATCCTATAGATTTATGGCTAGGTTCCTATTTTAAATAGAAGTCTCTCTCATGATCGGGTAATTCTCTCATACTTAATATGATTGTCTAATAATCTCTTAGTACAACCTAGATTAAAGGAGGTTAAACTCAGTGGATTACCCATAAAGGCCACACAAGTCACGTTTATCTATCTTTAGTTTTCGCTCCACTTATGGTGATTATGACTTGGAGCTTTCTTCACAATCTCTCTCTCGATTAATTGCAAGACTTCACATCATTTAAGTGGTGATTAAGCACTTAAAAGCATTCAATACAGTCATAACACTAAATCACAAAGAAAAGAAACTTGGATAACATTAAAACAAGTTTAACATTGTTAGTAAGTGGCTACATCAATGCCCTAACAAGAGGGACTTAGTTCATGATGAAAATAAAAGCAAGGAATGAAAAGAAAAGTAGAAAGCAAAAGGAAGAATCCATGGATAATAGAAGAAGTGTAGAAAACAGGTTGACACGGATCTCTCCAGCTTCTTTTAGGTTGTAGGAATCTTTAATCTTCACCTCCAATGCTGCCCTAGTTCTTCACAAGGATTGGGGTTGTTAAATGACTCTAGACAACATCCAAAATGGCGTTTCCATCATTTAAATATCTTCCAGGATCTTCTCCCAAACGATTAGTTTGAAATAACAAACTTTCCTTATTTATTGAGGCCATGCTCAAGCGTGAGATGCTGCGCTCGAGCGTGCCTCCCTGAACCTCATAGTGTCATCTTTTTATGGGCTGTGCTCGAGCATGCGAGGCTGTGCTGGAGCGTGGCCCTCGTCAAAATTCTTGAGCTCCCTGTACTAGCCTACGCTCGAGCATGGGACTGCGCGCTCGTGCGTGGGTCTTTAAGCTTGTCATTTTATTTTCTTTGAGCTGGATCTTCATATCTTCATTCAACAAATGACTAATAATAAGTGAGAATGCACTAGAAGGTATATAAACTTTAATATAAGCTATCACATGACAAAAAATTCCTAATGTAATGCTAAACTAGTGCTAAACTATCACCTAAGATGCATGCAAGTCCTAAAAACCATATAAAAACACTAACAATTATAACTCTCATTGGAGAGTTATCAAATAGTGCCAGTACTCGGACAACCAATTATTTAGAGAAACTGCAATAGCACATTCATTTCTCAATATCATTCAATAACATTGCCAAAGACACAACACTTACACCTAAGTATAAGGTTCTACTTATGTTATTCATTTATACTCGATTTTTGAAAATAAGCCATAATTTCTATTTAACTCCTTTGGACTTGAAGTTTGGATATGTTGAAGTGTTATGTATCTATTTTCTAACCTCTTTGGACCCATTTAATTTTGATAAGTGTAGCTCAAGTTATTGGAGTTTTATTTTGGCTTGCTACAGAATTTCACACCCAAAAGTAAAAATCCACCAAATATTGAAATTTGAATAAATGCATACCAAACTTATGTCATTTTCAAGCTTATTGATTTTTATATCTAAAAAGTCTTACTTCATTTGACTAAGGAAAGCTCAAGTTATAAGCTCACAAAATGGATAGGTTGGGTTGTCTTGTCTCTGTTCCAATAGAACAAGGGGTGACTTTACAAAATTACTGGGAATTATAGAAAACGAATTTGACCATGAAATTTTTATAGTATGTTCTTCTATGTCTTTCTAAAAAATTTTATTTCAACCAAATCCAAGTTATATAGGTCGAATTATGCCCTGCACATCCTTCCCTGCCTAGAATCAAAGCCAGAAACTAAGGGCAAACGTCAAAAATTCGGATCTTCATCAATACTAACCCAGTGGCCTTATAATTTATATGTATAGAAAGCCCTGAAAGTCTAATTTCTCTAAAAATGATCTCATAAATTTATGATGGCTCTGTGAGAGTCCGTATAATTTGTGAGTATGGACACTCTAGGAATCAAGAGATTCCAGATTTTTTGTTTAGCTTCTTTTCTAGTTTTTCATGCAAGATTCAACTCCAACTCAACCAATTACTCAATAAATCGATCACAAATCAGCAAAAGAACATCTATATCTTCATCTAGATGGATGAAGCAAGAATTATAACCAACCACAAATCCATAAAAATAGAAATAAAGCTTGAATCCTACATCTAGTAAGTGAGTTTCTTGATTAAGATTGATGTTTGTAGGTAAGGAAGTGGATGAGGGCTTGAAAGGGTGTAAAATGGAGGAGGAGAATAAGAAGAAAATGGAAGAGCAGAGGCAAGAGAGAGTAGGCCAAAAATTGAGGGACTAAAAAGGGATTTATTGAAGTTAAAATTGAAGGTGGTAGTTGGGTAGGAAGCATAGGATTGGTTGGACGATTAAGTGGCTATGCTTCAACCAACACTTCCCTCCTTTTGTGGCTAGTTTGGACACCAATTAGGGGAATAAGGTGGCCAAGCTTTTGGCCATAAATCTTAGGATTTTTAGTTGAATAATTATATTAGTTCAGTTCGGGCCATTTAAAATACCGAATCTTTACCATTTTCTTTTAATTCAGCAAAATGGTTTGGGAAAATTTTGTGAGGCTTTCTACGTGTCTATCCTAATTTCCTCAAATATAATCTCTCTAATTAATATCTAATAAATTTCTAATTAGCCTTTAATTGACCTTTAATTGACCTCTAATTAAGTATTTAATCGATTTTTAATTAATCTCACTTATTCGATAAAACCAAACAAATTGATAAAAAAAAGACAAGATTTTTTGGATATTATATTGCTACCCTCCTAAAAAAAATCTGTTCTCAAAATTTAGTACCTGAGAATAGTTCAAGATACTCTTTCTTCATGTCTGACTCTAGTTCCCAAGTGTAGTCTTCAGCACCCTTTTTTCCCCATGCTTCCTTTACTAACTACATGACCTTGTTTCGAAGTTGCCTACTGCTTCTATCTATGATCCGTGGCGATGGTATGTAGAAGGTCAGGTCCTCTTTTAGCTGTATCGACTTGGGTTCTAAGAAGTGTGTAGGGTCAAGTTGATATTTTCTGAGTTGAGAAACATGAAAAATATCGTGAAAATTTGATAGATGTGGAGGTAGTGTGATTTGATATGCGACGGACCCAATTCATTTTAAAATTGTGAAAGGACCAATGAATCGAGAGCTTAACTTCTTGAGCTTAATGGCTTTGCCTATCCTTGTTGTAGGCATAACCTTTAGAAATACGTGGTCCCCCTCTTGTAATTCTAGGGGTTTTCTCCTAGTATTCACATAACTCTTCTGACAGCTTTGAGCAGTGAGCATCTTACTTCGAATTTTGTTGATTTGCTCAGCGGTTTGTCTGACTAAGTCTTGTCCTAGTGGACTTGATTCTCTTGATTTATACCAGCATAGTGGAGATTAGCACTTTCATCCATACAACACTTTGTAAGGAGCTATGTCGATATAGTGTGATAGTTATTGTTATATGCGAACTCGGCTGGTGGTAAGTGTCGATCCCAGTTCTCACATTGCTCCATTATGTATGTTTGCAACATATCTTCGAAGGTCTGAATTGACCTTTCTATTTGACCATTCATTTGTGGGTGATATGCAATGCTTAGACACAACATAGTACCAAACGCCTTCTATAAGGCTCCCCAAAATCGCGAAGTGAATCTTGAGTCTCGATTAGAGATGATGGTTGAAGGGATCCTATGTAATCTTATAATTTCTTGAATATACAATTGTGCTAATTTCTCCAAGGGATAATTTGCTTGAATAGGTAGGAAGTGAGCAGACTTGGTCAGCCTATCCACTATGACCCATGTAGCATCATATCTTGCCGTCGCTCTTGGTAATCTCATTACAAAATCCATGTAGATACTTTCCCATTTCCATTTAGGGATTCCTAGAGGTTATATCATTCCAGAGGATCTTTGATGTTCTGCTTTCAACTTTTGACAGACCAAGCATTTGTTCATGAAGCTCGCCATGTCTGACTTCATGCTTGGCTACCAAAACATTTTCTTGAGATCTTGATACATTTTAATAATACCAGGATGTATGGTAAATTCACTTCGGTGAGCTTCTTCTAAGATTCTCTTTCGAAGATCATCTTTTTCCAGTATACAAATCCTATCTCGATATCTCCATACGCCTTCTTTGTCTTGGGTAAAGCCAGTTAACTTCCCCGATTGCACCAGATTAATTATATGTTGAAAGTTAGTATCCTGCTATTGTACCTGCCAAATTTGCCCTTTGAACTCACTGGTTATCTTGATTAGGGATAGTCAGACAGCATGAGGAGTCATAGAAATTCCTAAGTTAAGATCTCAAAAACTCTCTATGAGTTCTATCCCTTTAAACATCATCCAGGCTACAGTCAAAGGTTTCTTGCTCAGGGCATCCACTATAATATTTACCTTACCTAGGTGGTATTTTAGTTCGAATTCATAATCCTTGAGGACTTCCATCCACTTCCATTGTCTCATATTTAGTTCTTTGTGATCAAAAAGGCATTTCAAACTCTTATGATCAGAGAAGATGTCAAATCTCACCCCATAAAGGTGGTGTCTCCATATCTTCAAAGCAAATACAACCGCTGCTAATTCGAGATCATGCGTTGGATAATTCCTTTCATATGGCTTTAATTGCCTAGAGGCATATGCAACCACATCCCCATTTTGCATTAACACACATCCTATTCCTTGGCTAGAAGCATCACAATAGACCTCAAACGGTCCACGAGAGTCTGGCAAGGCCAACATTGGTGTCATTGATAATTTTCTCTTCAAATCTTGAAAACTTTGTTCACACTCTGGTGTCCATTAAAATGGAGTATTTTTCGTGGTTAACTTCGTCAAAGGCAAGGCTATTTGAGAGAAATCCCTAAGAAATCACCTATAATATTTGACTAAGCCTAGAAAACTTCTAATTGTAGTAACTGTGGTCGGCCTTTCCTAATTTACTACTGCTTCCACTCTATTGGGGTCTACGGGGACTCTCCATTGGGATATTACATGCCCAAGGAACTTCACTTCCGCCATCCAAAACTCACACTTAGATAGCTTAGCATAGAGCTTTCTTTCTCTTAAAGTCTGCAATACTAGTCTTAAATGCTTAGCATGTTCTTGCTCTGTCTTTGAGTAGACGAGTATGTCGTTAATGAAAACTACTACGAATTTATCCAGATATGATCGGAATATTCGATTCATATAATCCATAAACACTGCCAATACATTCGTCAATCCAAAGGACATCACGGTATACTCATAGTGTCCATAGTGAGTTCGAAAGGCCATCTTAGGGATGTCCTACTCCTGAACCCGAATTTGATGATATTTGGAATGCAAGTCAACCTTGGAAAACACAGTTGCTCCTTGTAGCTGATCCATGAGGTCATCGATCCTTGGCAGTGGATACTTATTCTTAATCATCACTTTATTCAGCTATCTATAATCCACGCATAGGCGCATACCCCCATCCTTCTTTTTGACCAATAGAATTGGAGCTCCCCATGGTAACATGTACCACCCTAATAAAGCCATACTACACTTAAGTCATATTATGAAGTTTTATTAGTTGTTCTTATGCTTGTAGAAGACTTGAGCATCATATGTCATCGCTTTGCAACATTTTGGAAAGTGAAGCCTTGAGCAAGAATATAGATATAGAGAGAGAGCATGCCATACATAAATCATAACACAATATCATAAAACATGAAAAAGATAAATAAATAGAAATCACAAATACATCGCATAACATAGCTAATCATTTCACCCATGTGGGTTCATAATGTTAACGAATACATGGAAGAAGACTCATGGTCATGCCACGGCCTAAATACTAAAATACAAACTTAAATGACATAGTTCGTCGCAAAAGGAAATATGTGAAGGTGCAGAGTAGTAGTAACTACAAGTCCAAAACAGTATAGTCTGGCATTCCTCATCATACATCCGCTCGTAGTATGGGGGATCCATGCTCCACTCCACCGGATGCGCCATTAGAATCTAGTGACGATACATAAAATAACTAGGGTGAGAAACAATATTTTTCAGTAGGACTCGTACTTGACATGGAAGTGTCATCATCATCGTCCCAGCCACTTCGATTTTATTAATGAAAATAGTGAACATTCATAAAGTCCAATTATTAGGTTTTCAAAACATGAATATCTGAATTAGATTCAATTTTAAGTACAAATTCTCATTGTAACAATAACATCATGGTGTACATAAAAGCATATATCTTGAGAGCTTTATTCTTTTCTTGGTTCGGACCGAAGTCCCTTTCTTCCATTAGACTTGACTTTATCATAATTCTTTTATTTACCACCCACTAAACACAGTTGGTAATGAGCTTATATTGTGGTCGTCGCCACTATAAGTTTCTGGTACTTACACTAGCTTGGTCCTTTCCCATGCCTCATGTAAGCCCTTCCTCGGTACTCACACTAGCTAGGTCCATTACCATGCCTTATGGAGTCCGTGGGTGGAGAGGGTTTCTTATTATGGGCCACCTTCCTTTTCAAAGGATCATACCCTTAGTTCAATCTCTTCGTATTAAGGCTTATGATGCAAAAATTATTCTAAGTTCATAAATTTTGCGAAATTCCGGAAGCATGACGGCTAGACCGGAGCTTCCCTAAAATTGCCAAATAGAGAGTTCAATCTCACATATCATTAAGTATCATTATCATCATCATGTCATCATCATCATCATATTATCATCATATCAACATTATCATCATCATATCATCATTATCATGTTGGCACATAGAGGCATACATAACACACAAAGTCTTATGAGCTTAACTTAGTAAATTTGGTGCAAGCTTTTAATTGAATTTGCCTCTAGTGACGATTCTTTTATTAGGTATAGGGCCAATTGCGTCTATTATTTTTTTGAAACTTTTAAATGAATTATGAAATTTTCTAATATTTTAATTTAAGGGTCTTAATGTCTTCAAGCTTGTTTCTCATTAACATTTTAAGTTTAACCATAGCTAGATTTACTTTTACAGTAGGGCAGTAACTTCAAAAATATACCATAGTTTCATTTTTTATTATTTTGACTTAAACAATTATACTTCTCTGAGTCTATTTTTAAACAAAACTTGAGATATGCATGTTTTACTCTGACTGTTCAGTATCTTAGATTCATTCTGTAACAGTGACTTGTAAACTTTACTGGGAGCTCCTCACAAGGTATCTACTAGAAATGTTTATATGAGGATATTCTTTTATGTCTTAGCTTTCTAGAAAACTTCATCCCACTCAAAAATATTTTGGATAGCTCGAGTTATTAAGATTTTTGTACAGATTGCCCGATCAGAAACACATTTGGGGACAGCCCACTTTGAAAATTTGTATCTCCCTCGTTTTAAGGCCAAATTTCGCGTATTTTATATGTATAAAAATCTCTATGAGTCTATTTTCATTTAAAATTATTTTCATTGCATTTTTGAGTTATATTGAATGAGTTATGGGTCACAAAATATCGACTACTAGAATTTCCAATTTCAATAGTTTTTGTTTCAATTAGTTTTCTTGTAAAAACATTAAATCTTTTCCTTAAGTAACCACTTTTCTTTTCCAAACCGCTTTTATACTTTGAGATCTTGATGATAAATCAATATTTTGAGTTCTAAAAAGTTGGGTTCAAGCAACACATACACATAACTAGAAATAATTAACAAGAAAAGAGCCATATCATAAGAAAGCACTTCATATCAAGGAGTATGACCTTAAAACCTTAGAGCAAGTTCTAGAACCACCTAGCTATGGAGAGCTTAAGAGTTCCAGAGCTTAAGAACACATAAATAGGAAAGGATTAGAGTTACTACCACAAGGATTTTCTTGGAAGCTTGAAGGGTGGAAGTGGTTGAAGATGACCTCCCTCCATAGAGCTTGGAAGAATATGGCTAATGTATATTTACTTTGCTTATCCAAAGACCAAAGAAGGTGGTCCTTGAAGGGTTTGTGAGGGTGGTGACAGGAAAGAGGGTTGAATGGGGTGAGAAAGTGGGAAGAAGAACAAGAGGAATTGGAAGAGCAAGAGAGTTAGAATGAGACTTAGAGAGAGGTGAGAGGTTTTTGCATTGAAGTGAGAGGATGAAAACTTGCAAATGAGGAGAGAGAGGGGGCTAAATAGCACCTTAGAAGGGGTAGGTAGGAGGTGATCTTTGCCTCCTTCAACAAGCAAGAGAGTTAAGAACCTTGAGGTAAAAAGGGTGGTTGTGTTTTCTTTGAGTCTTGGTGCATAGCAAAGACCATTTTGTGTTTTCTCAAGGGGTTAAAGGAAGGCACTACTCTTGGGATTTACTTGATGGAGTATGATATACCCATGTGGTATGATCCAAGTGGTGTGTAGCCTTTCTTTGGTCTTGCTTAAGGTGATGCTACTAACACAAGCTTAGATCCAAGGGTGCAAGACTTAGGAGACAAATGGAGGGTTGGATTTGGTTCTTTCTTGGCCGAAATTTTCATGCAATAATTAGGAGAAATTTTTGAATTTTCAAAGCTATTAGAATTATCTAAGTTGTTAACTAATTTGATTAGTTTAATTGCTCATTAGTCAATTTCGGTTAATTACACTTTTAAGACATTTTTCCTCTAAAAGAATTGCTCTCATGAATTATGTATTTAGGGTGTAAGAATTAATTTATCTCAATTGTTAAGGTAAAGTAATTTTCATGTACTTAATTAATAAAATTATATTAGCTTAATTACATTTCTAAGTTACGAATTAATGAGCTTTGAATAATTAGGCTTTAATTAAAATGTTTAGTGCGTTATGATTCAATTATTTACTTGACTCTATTTACTAAGCTTTTGCCCATTGAGATTAGCCGATTAGTCCTCAGTTAATCGCTAACCCCTCTAATTAGCCAGGGACATTGAGCTAATTAGCTTTGACAAAATTGGGGATGTTACATGATGTACTTGGTCTTGTGAATCCTTTTTCCAAAAGTTCTTCAATCTGCCTTTTGAGTTCTGTTAACTCCAGAGGTGACATTCGGTATGGAGCTATAGGTATTGGCCCTGTTCCGAGCACCAATTCGGTGGTGAACTCAATTTTCCTTGCAGGAGGGAATTTGGGAATATCTTTGAGGAAAACATTGGGATACTCCTTAACAATTCGGATCTCTTCCAATTTCTATTCAACTTTTGTCACATTAGTTGACAGGAGAATATATCCTTGACTCTCTGAACCACAATAGTTTACTGCTAAAGAGCTTAGATAGAGGTTTATCAGGGATTGGGGTTCAAAAGATGAGAGAGAGGAGAATACCATTGTCTAGAATAATTGAGCATGACTCAATTGGCAGAAAGCCAATAAAATTATATCAAGTCTAGATAGAGGGAGACAAATCAGGTTGGCTACAAAGATCCTACCCCTAATTTGAAGAGGAACATTTAGGCAGATTTGACTCGTTTTGTGTTCTTTGGTAGGAGTAGAAACCATTAGCTCATAAAGTAATTCGAAAATCAGTAGTTGTAAAACATTCACACAGTTATGAGAAATAAACGAATGCAAGGCACCCGAATCATAAAGTATAGTTAAAGTTTCACCGTATACTGCACCGTTACCTTGAATTAGTCTTTTAGATTTGTCGGCTTCATCTGCATCCATGGTGAAGACCCATTCTTGACGTTGGGGTCTGGGGACTTGTTGTGAGTTTCTGGCTGAGCACTCATATAGTTTGTGACCTGGCTTGCTACATCCAAAACAAACATTTTGTCCCACCAAACATGGCCAATCACCATGATTCTTGCCGCATTTAATACACGTTTGCCCTGGAAAAGGCCTTAAGGGCTACTTACCCTTATTGCCTACTAGTTGCAACTTCTTTTGTTGTTGGAAATTGGGCTTAAATCTTGGGCCTTGCAATGCCAACCCCTTCTTGAAGCTATCCTTAGATGCCTTGGCTGCCGTTAATTTCAAGTTACAATCTTTGACAAGTCGGCACTTATTCACTAATGTGGGGAAGTCTCTAATCTCCATTGGCCCCACTGTTGTGAGAATATCTTCTCGTAATCATCCCTCAAATTTGACACACTTTCAGGCCTCATCAGGATTTCTCTGGTAAATTGTAGAAAATTTACACAGTTCTTCAAATTTAGAGATATACTCGGATACAGTCCTGCTTCCCTGATGGAGCTACATAAATTCTTACTCCTTGGCATTTCAAACTGAAGCAGGAAAGTACTTCAAGTAGAAAACATCTCTGAACTCCATCCAGGTGACTTCTGACTGAGATTCTTAAAATAGTCTTCGTACACCATTCCACCAAAAATTTGTGTTTGCTTCGAGCATATAGGTGGCAAAGGTCACCTTTTGATGGACCGAGCAATCCAAGACAAAAAAAACCTTCTCCATAGCCTTGATCCATTCCTCAGCCTTATCGGGGTCATATGCTTCCCTAAAGCAAGGTGGATTCGCTTTCCTGATCTCAACAAGCTTTAGGTAGTCCATGTCTACCCCTAGGCCATGTGGATTTCCTCCATGGCCGGCCTTGGGCCACCTACCTAACTCGTCCATTATCTGGTGGACTGCAGCAACCTGCTCCTGCATTGCATGAGCCATTTCTAGTATCGTGTCCATAAAGTCAGCCGGATCCTCCTGAGCAGGTGCCATGCGTGGCTTTTCTCACCTTCTGGAAGCCATTAAGTTCTGAACACACGAAATAAAAGTCATTGAGTTAATCAGGCTCAAATTAGGTCTAGTGTGCTAGTAAATAACAGCTCACATAGTCAGACATTTCATATACATGCATTCCTACGTCTCAGCCATACAAACAAGACTTAATGCATGATATTACCTAAAGATGCAAAGTGTTCGGAGCATAGTCAGTCCAATCCTCATGCCTTAGCTAGGACAAACTGCGCTGATATCAAAATATAACACTGTACTAATTAAATGTTATGCTTAAGTCATAGCATGAAATTTAGTAGAAAAAATGTTCCTGGAATACAAAAAATAATAAAATGAGTCCTAAGACTAATGTATGCATGCTCATGCTCCCCTTTGATGTATGCTCCTCCTTAGCTTAAGCTTTTCTTAAACAAAATTTCTTGAAATATCTTCTCCCCCTTTAATATCATCAAAAACAATGACGATGTAGGATCAAGAAAGAGCCATCATTGATTGCCTTTCTGATTCTGAAGAGTCTTCAGAATTTGCAACAGAAGATTCTCCATTTGGTCCATTCTTCAATCTAACATTTACTGATGAGCTTGAAGTTCAGCCTGATTAGTCATAATAATATGTTGATTGGCCAAGAGTAGATCCATCTGCACTTCAGCAGTATTTAGGGAAACTTCAGCAAATGAAGGGGCTCAAGAAGGCAACTTCACTATGTGTTGGCTTTAGCTAGCTGAGGATGTTTGGAATTCAGAGACAATAAGAGTAGTTGTTCTCTTAAATTTTGGTATTGAGGTTAGCAGCAGCAAGGTTTGTGAAGTGACAGGTAACAGGGGGTTCTTGAGAGGCTATGGCAGTGGGTGGTTGGGGCATTGGAGTGTTCTAACATGCACTTGTAGATTCAGCAATAGCAGGTTTGTTTTCTGCTACTAGCAGTAGTGTCCTTTTCGGCTCTGTTCTTTTTGGTGTAGTTTTAGCTCTTTGAGCCAAAGGTTCTTTTTGAGTAAAGAGAATCAATGGCAAGCTTGATGGAGGTATAGTAGGCTGTGCTAATCTACTTGTAAGTTCTTCAAAAGGTAGAACAGCCCTTCTCATCCCAAGAAATGGATTGACATCTTCAATGAGAATGTGGTCTTGTTCAAATTCCAAAGATGCAGAAGAAATTCTTGTACCTCTGACAAAGCCACCAACTCTAGTAGCCTTGTCCATTTGCCTTTGTAGTCATGCATCTGTTCTCAATCTATCTTGAGCTGCTTCGAGCAAAGCTTTTTTAATAGGAGATGGAGTAGATTTATGAGAAGGTTGCATAAGGGCTTTCTTCATAAGCTTCTTCCCTTTCTTTCTAATCTTAGAGTCCCCATCCTTATCTAAAGCTTTAGCTTCAGGTTGTTCTTGTTGCTCTTGATGAGATAATCCCTCTTTTTCTCAGTCTGGAGGGTTTTGGTGTAGATTTTACAGGAGCAGCAACATTCATCGGTTATGCAGTAATGGCTGATGTTTCATCCTTTGTATTGGAGAAAGAGGATTATTTAGCAAGTTTCAATAACCTTCTCTTACTGGTCCTTCTTTGCTCAGGAGATATATTTCTTTCTTGTATCTTCTTTTTCTTCTTCTCTTCCACTTCCTTTTTCTTTTTCTTCTTCTTTTCCTTTTCCTTCTTCTTTTTCTTCTCTTCCTCTTCCTTCTTCTTTTTCTTCTCTTCCTCTTCCTTTTTCTTTTTCTTCTCTTCTCCTTTTTCAGGCCCTTGTGCTACCCATTGCAGAAAATGTCTTCATGGTGGTGGTAGTGTAACACCCTAATAAACTCATACTATGCTTAAGTCGTATTATGGCATTTTATTAATTGTTACTTATGCTCGTAGAAAACTAAACTTCACTTGAAATTAAGTTACATGGAAAATACGATAATTTTGTTTTTTTTTTTTTTAAATGCGTCATCACTTTGCAGAGTTTTGGAAAGTAAAGCCTTAAATGAGAAGACAGATAGAGAAAGAGCATGATGTACAAGAGTCCGATTCACAAGTGGAATAAAAACCATATGAGATACATAATATATAGGAATTCTTACATACCCATACCACATAAATATAATTCATAATATCCAACACTACATAAAGGTACTCATAATTAAGTCATTATATAGAATACAATCTAACACAGCAAGCTTTTAAGCAACAGAGATGCACAAGGAAACAAGAATCTCAGAAGTCTACATGCCTTGGCTCCACATCAAATCCTAAGATCAGTCTTCAACAGTGCACCCTCCGATCTACTGGTGTCGCGGTCCAGAGACAAGACTCCTCCTAGCTCTTCACCCTCGGGGGACATGAGGGGTGCGTATGATAAGGGGGTGCCTACGAATCACTTCAATTCGATGAATACGGCGACTTCGGCCGGCCTGATTCGGGTCACAGCTAGCTGCTGAGGACTGATCCTTGGAAGGATCCTCCTCCGAAGTATCAGGACGATACTCAAGGTACGGCAGTGAGACGGCCGCGGCCTTAGGGGTGGCTATGGAGCTCAGCTCAATCACAGGAATCGCCAGTTGTGGCGAAGGCTCGGCTGCAGGTAGCTCCGGAGACATCGGCTCCATCTCAATATCTGGCAATGGCTCGGGCGGAAAATCCCAAGGACCCAACGGTTGTCTAGGATAGGCAGCAGGAATGTCAGCTGGGGCAGGCGGGACATCGGGCCCCACATCCTCATGTAGGCGGCCAGGGTAAAAATAGGTGCGCACCACCGTAGTGGTTGTCGCCACCATGGCTTGAGCATCATTGTTGAAAGTCCACTTATGATAGGGTGGCTCCATGCTCCACTCCATAGGGTACGCCATCAAGATCTAGTGATGATATGGAAGAATGACTAGGGTGAGAAATAAGATTTCTCAGTAGGACTCGAACCTGACATGGAAGTGTCATCGTCATCATGCCAGCCACTTCGATTTTATAATGAAAATAGTGAGCATGCATAAGGTCCAATTCTTAGATTTTCGAAAACATAGCCATCCGAAGCGGGTTCAATTTTTAACATGTCCTCTGATTATTTATATCATAACAAGCATAGGAACAACTATAATTATATAAAATATGCACGGTTATGCTATACGCTTCTCTTAACTTCTTCCCTTCAAGGGCTTGGACCGAAGTCCTTTTTCTTTTCTTAACTTGACTTTATCTTAAGTCCTTTTCTTTTCACCCACTAAACATAAGTGGTAATGAGCTCATACCATGGCCGTCGCCACCATAAATTTTCGGTACTTACACTAGCTGGGTCATGCCATGCCTCATATAAGCCCTATCTCCTATACTCACACTAGTTGGGTCATGCCATGCCTCATGTGATCATGGGTGAGGGGAGCTTACTTTGGGTCACCTTCCCTTTTGAAAGATCACACCCTTAGTTTACTTTTTTCTTATTAAGGCTTATGATCCAAAATTATTCTAATTCTTTTCCACATTTAGGCGTTACGTATCATCATCCCCAAATGTGATTCCTTTATTGTATATCATTAACATATCATATTCATATCATTATCATTCATTATCATATCGTCATCATATCATTATCATCCTTATCATCATCATATCATTATCATATCATATCATCATCATATCATTATCATAATCATAATCATAATCATCATCATCATATCATATCATCATCATCATCATCATCATTATCATATCATTGTCATCATATTGACACATAGTGGTATACATATCACGCAAAGTCTTATGAGCTTAGCTTAGTAAATTTGGTGCAAACTTTTAATTGAGGTTGCCTCTTGTCTAAATTCTTTTATTAGGTATGGGGTCAATTTTATCTATTATCCTTTTTGAAACTTTTTAAGTTGAATTATAAAGGTTTTCCAATATCTTAATGTAAGGGTCTTAATATCTTAAAGCTTATTTCTCATTAACCTTTGAAACTTAATCATAACTAGTTTTACTTTTACAATGGGGTAGTAATTTCAAAAATTCACCATAATTCCATCTTTTACTCTTTTACTTCGAATTTTGGTAGGATTATACTTCTTTGAGTCTTATTTTAAACAAAAGAAACCCCACTCAAAAATTCATTTTGTAGCTTGAGATATTTACATTTTATTCTGACTGCTCAGCTTTTAAGTTTATTCTTGGTATAGTGGTTTTTAAACATTACTACGAGCTCCTCACAAGGAATCTGCCAAAACTGTTCTATGGGGATATTCCTCTATGTCTTAGCTTTCTAAAAAACTTGGTCCCACTGAAAAATATCCTGTATAACTCGAGTTATTAAGATTTCATTACATACTACCCGAACAAAAACACATATGGGAATAGCACATTTTGAAAATTCATATATCTCTCGTTTTAAGGCCAAATTTCACGTATTTTAATGTATAAAAAGATATATGAGTCTATTTTCATTTAAAATTAGTTTTGTTCCATTTGGAGTTATATTGAAAGAGTTATTAGTCGTGCCATGCAGACTGCTAGAATTTTCCAGCTTCCACGGTTTTGGTTTCAATAAGTTTTCTTGTAAAAACATTAAGTCTTTTCTTCAAGTGACCACTTTTCTCTTCCAAACCACTTTTATACTTTGAGATAAAAAATCAATGTTTTGAGTTCTAAAAAGTTTGGCTCAAAAGAAGAATAAATGCACAACAAGTCATTTTCTAAGAAAAGAGCAAAAAAATCACAAACAACTTCTTATAATGAAAGTATGGCCATGAGGCCTTTAGAGCAAGTCCTAAAACCACCTAGCTATGGAGAGCTTAGGAGTTCAAGAGCTTGAAAAACATAGAAGAAAGAGGGGTCAGAGTCACTACCAAATGGGTTTCTTGAAAGCTTGAAGAGTGAAAATGGTTGGAGATGGCCTTCTCCTTCTTGAGCTTGATGATGGGGCTAAGTAAGTATTTGTTTTGCTTCCTCAAAAACCAAAGAGGGTGGTTCTTGAAGAGTTTGTGAGGGTGGTGATAGGAAATGAGGGTTGAATAAGGTGAGAAAGAGAGAAGAAGAACAAAAAATGTTGAAAGAACAAAAGAGCTAAGTGAAGTTTAGAGAGAGGTAGGGGCTTGGGCTTATAGTGAGAGGATGAAAATCACAAATGAGAGAGTGGGGGGGCTAGTTTAGGGTGCAAAAATGGGTGAAGGGGCTAATGGCTTTTGCTTCTCCAACAAGCAAGGGGAAGTAGGTGAGTTTAACTTCTTTTTCAAGCAAGAAGGCTAGGAACCTTAGGGTAAAAGAGTGGGTTGTGTTTCTTTTGAGTCTTGGTGCTTGGGTAAAGACCATTTTGTGTTTCCTGAAGTGGTTAAAGGCATGGCCACTCTTGGGATTGGCTTAGGTGAATATGATCACTCCAAGTGTCACAATCTTGATGGAGGAGAGTACATATCTTGTCTTAACTCAAGGAATACGTCTAACATGGACTCTTGATCTAATGGTGTTTGATGAGAAGGCAAATAGATGGTTGGATTTTGCTCTTATCCTTGGCCAAAATTTGGTGCATCAATTAGGAGAAATTTTTTATATCTTCAAAGCTATTAGAATTACCCAAGTTGTTAATACAATTTGATTAGTTAAATTGCTCTTGTGATTTGTAATTAGGGTGTAAGAATTAATCTCTCTCAATTGGTAAGGTAGAATAATTGTCTTGTACTTAATTGATAAGATTGGATTAGCTTAATTATATTTCTAAGTTACGAATTAATGGGGTGCGAATAATTACGTTTAATTAAAACGTTTAGTGCGTTATGATTCAATTATTAACTTGACTCAATTTACTAAGCTCTTGCTCATCGAGATTAGCCGATTAGTCCTCAGTTAATCGTTAACCTTTCTAATTAGCCAGGATCACTGAGCTAATTAGCTTAGACAAAAATTGGGGATGTACAGGTAGGACATGCTTCATCCTTCCTTTGACCATGTATAAGAATTTGTGCTCTTGCAAAGATGCGTGTAAGGAGCATGCCATAGGGCATAGCAGTATGACTCCTTCTTGAATCATCAATAGCCATGAGCATATAGTCCAAAATCAACCTTATCAGGTTTATTCTTCTTCTAGTCATGAGACAAAACATGGCCATATGGTCCACCTTGATCATGATATCAATGCCATCCATCCTGGGAAGCACCGTGTTTTGGACAATAGAGTAAATAGCTCTAACATTCAAGAGAAGAGAGGCAGTGCGAATATTTCTTACTTGCATGTTGCATCTCCCAGTAAGAACTTCAGAGATTTCATCTTCTGAGACTTTGAGTTGTTCCCACCATTTTGTACTACCTCGACACAGAGCACCTTTATTTTCAGTGTTGGTGATATGAGTAAGATCACAAGGAAGCAGTTGGATCTCGAAGCTTCCGATGATGCTGCTGACAGATGTGTTGTCTTCATCAACTGAGGCAAGAGTACTATATAGAATGTAGCAACTACTCTAGTGTACACATCTTTTGAAATCCTTAGAAAATTGTTCTATCCTTGGAACTTGAAAACTTCTATAATATGAGGAAAGGATAAGAAGTTTTCCATCTCAAAACTTCTTCCAAAGGCAATAGGCTAGATAAAGTAGGCCAGATGACGAATTGTCTGTGAAATTTTGCATTTCATCATCATCGAACATGTAGGGGATGCTGTAATCTCCCTTTTTCGTCATGATGATTTGAAATAGTAGAAGGTTGAAGGTGAAAGAGGGAAAGTGTTTAGGGTAGGTGTATAGAGGAGTGAGCGAAGGTTGGAAGGTTTGTAGATGAAGAAGATGATCAGTGAAAGGTTTTCCTGAGTAAATGGGGAAATGAAATATTGATGTGATAGGTGAGGGTTAATGGGGAAATCTAATGGTTAAAGTATATGAACAGTTTCAAATAAAATGCTACCATTTCAGGGTAAGTGGGTCTTTTGATTTTCCTGCTTCTTTAGATCGTGGCAATTGTGTAATAATGGAGGTAACCAAAATGACACATGTCACAAGACAGTTTCATTTCTCCAGAAATTAGACATTGATGAGAACCTTTTATTACCTTTCTAGAGAGATATGACAATCTTTGCCCATGAGAAAAATTATTTCTTGAATATATCATTCTGAAGCTATTTTTCTCAATCTCATTTTCATCTTATTCTGAAGTGATCTTTTTGAAGTACTCTGATCTTTATCTGAATCCTTCTCTCTCAACTTATATTGAACATCATCTTTCTCCACCATGAAGATAACCACTTCTGAATTAAATTTCTGAACCATTATGAGGAAACATTTTGAGCAGGTTCTTTAATTCTAGCTTGATATGATCTTTCTGAGCCACACATTAACGTTGAAGAACTTTATCTAGAAGGCAAATCCATTTTGGATGCAGCAATCTCAGCGTTTACTTTTACTTAAGAGAGAATGAGGTACCAAATGCAATGTATATGAATGATTAAAAGCTAATCATGGCTGATTTTATGAAGATGTCAGCAATCTGGCTTTCAGTATTAATAAATCTTAGCTCAATATCTCATTTCTGAACATGATCTCTTATGGAATGATACTCGATGTCAATGTGCTTAGATTTAGAATGCTGAATGGGATTCTTTGTGAGATTAATTGCACTAGTATTGTCACATAAGATAGGGATTTTGGTATACCTCAGAATTTGAGTACAGCAATTTGCAGCAGACACATATTCAGCCTTTGCAGTTGCAAGAACAATAGTGTTATGCTTCTTGGTTAGCCATGTTATCAACAACTTTCCAAGAAAGCAATAGCAACCACTAGTACTTTTTCTTTCAACTCCGTCTCCAACAAAATCAACATCACAATAGCCTATAATAGTGCAAATAGTACCTTTCTCATACCAGAGACCAAGATTAGTAGTACTGACTAAATATTTCAGAATTTTCTTGACAGCATTCAAGTGTGATTGTTTGGGATTGGATTGAAATCTAGCATAAATCCCACACTTAATTGCAAGTCAAGTTTATTAGCAGCAAGATACACTAGAGATCCAATCATACCTCTGTAAAGAGTTTCAGAAACTTTTTCACCATCTTCATCAGCTTTTAGAACTTGAAAAGGATGCATGGGAGTACTAATGCTCTTGGCCTTGTCTATATCAAACTTTCTGAGCAAATCCTTAGCATATTTTTCTTGATGAATCAGGATTCCATCCTTCTGTTGTTTGATTTGTAGCCCAAGAAAGAATTTGAGTTCTCCCATCATACTCATCTCAAATTCTCCCTGTATAAGCTTAGAGAAATTTTTGTACAAATTTTGATTAGTTACACCAAAAATGATATCATCAACATAAATCTGAACAATCAGAAAATCATTTTTTTCATGAAGAATAAACAAAGTGATGTCAACTTTTCCTCTTACAAAATCATTTTTGATTATAAAAGAGCTAAGTCTATCATACCAACCTTTAGGAGCTTGCTTTAGACCATATAAAGTTTTAGATAGTTTAAAAACATGATGAGGAAAATTTGCATTTTCAAAACCAGGAGGTTGATTGACATAAACTTCCTTAGATATGAAACCATTTAAAAAAGCAGATTTTACATCCATTTGAAATAACATAAATCCTTTATATGCAGCATAAGCAGGTAGCATTCTAATTGCTTCCAATCTTGCTACAGGGGCAAAAGTTTCATCATAGTCAATACCTTCTTACTGATTATAACCTTGTGCCACTAATCTTGTTTTATTTCTGATGACTTTTCGATTTTCATCAAGCTTGTTTTTTAAACACCCATTTTGTCCCAATAGTAGATTGTCCTTTTGATAGAGGGACTAGAGTCCAAACTTTGCTCTTCTCAAACTGAAATAATTCCTCTTTCATTGCTTCAATCTAGTTTTGATCTATCAATGCTTCATCAATACTTTCTGGTTGAATTTCAGAGATAAAAGCAAGATTGGATTCTCTTTTGTGTGAAGATCTTGTTCTAATTCCTTGAGAAGGTTCACAAATAATTTGGTTCTAAGAGATAGCTCTCAAGTCTCTTACACCAATATATCTTTGCTTCAAAGGGGTACCTTTTGGTTCTTTAGAAATGTCATCAGAAACATATTGATGAGAAGGAAGTTTAGAAATATCTTCATCATCATTACTAGCGGCAATCTAAAGGTTTTGTTGATTCTGGGAATTTTCATTTAATGACATATGTTCCATTTCTTCTTCCAGATCTGCAACCTTCTGATTCAGGTCATTTTTCTTTTCCGTAAAGTTTAAACGGATGCTTTTTTCTATAGCTTGAGTCTTCTTATTGAATACCCTTTAAGCTTTTGAAGCAAAAGAATTTCCTAAGAAGATTTCAGGATCAGATTTAGGATCAAACTTTGAAAGTTTGTCCTTAATGTTAAATATAAAACATTCAGATCCAAAGACATGAAAATAAGAAATGTTGGGTTTTCTTCCTTTCCATAATTCACATGGAGTTTTCTTGAGAATAGGCCTTAAAAAAATATGGTTTTGAATATAGCAAGCAATGTTAACTGCGTCTGCCCAAAAGCCTTTTGATAAACCACTTTCGAGAAGCATAGTTCTGGCCATTTCTTGCAACGATCTGTTCTTCCTCTCCACTACTCCATTCTATTGAGGAGTTCTAGGAGAAGAAAAGTTATGAGAACTGTTATTTTCATTGCAAAAGTTTTCAAAAGAATGATTTTCAAATTCTTCACCATGATCTGATCTGATGAAAGTAATACAAAAACCTTTTTCATTTTGAATTCTTTTTGAAAATGTTTTGAAGGCCTCATAAGCTTCATAGTTATGGATAAGAAATATAACCCATGTAAATCTTGAATAAACATCCACTATGACTGGACCATATTTCCTACCACCTAAGCTACCAGTTCTTGTTGGTCCAAATAAATCAAGATGTAAAAGCTCAAGTGGTCTTGTAGCAGAAGCTACATTTTTACTATGGAAGGAATGCTTGGTCTGTTTACCTTTGAGACAAAACTCATAAGATGAGTCATTTTCAAAACTAATTTTTGGTAAACCTTTTACTAGCTCCTTCTGAGAAATCTCGAAAATTAGCTTCATATGAGCAGGAATAAACTTCCTGTACCATAGCCACTTTTCATCCACAAAGGAAGCTAAGCATTTTACATTTTGATCTAGAAGGTCATCTAGATATAATACATAAGTATTATTATGCCTTTCAGTAGTAAGAATAATTTTATTAGTAGTGAGTCTTTAATAATACACTGCAAAGTTTCAAAATCAACTTTGTACCCTTGGTCACATAATTGACTAATGCTCAGAAGGTTGTGAGTTAACCTTTCTATTAACATAACATCAGTTATTAGATTGGAATTGTTCTTACCAACATTACCTATACCAATGACTTTGGATTTGATTCCATCGGCAAATTCCACTATTCCACCATCCTTGGGTTTGAGGTTTCTAAAGCAAGATTTATTTCCAGTCATGTGTCTAGAGCATCCACTGTCCAAATACCACTTCTTTTCCCTTTGATGTAGTGATTTAAGACACATTTGCATCAGAAGCAATTTTAACTTCAGGTACCCATATCTTCTTGGGTTCTTTTGTGTTAGTAGTGTTTTTGGGTTTTTTCACTTTCTACTTTGCTTTCCTTCTGAAGAAGCATCTTTCAGAAAAGTGTCCCTTTTTGAAATAGAATGTACATATAGGAATCTGATTTGAGGAATCTTTGGATGATTGTTCATCATCTCCCTTCTCAAAGCCTAAATCAGTTTTACCAAGATAAGGTTTTTGGCCACTAAGTATCAAGTCCAAATTTTTGGAGCCATTAACCATTTTCTCAAGATCTAATTTGAGAAGTTTTACAGTTTTCTAAAGCTCAAAAACATCATAAGAAGACTTTGAGCAAGTTTCAAAAACTTTGGTTTTAAGGGTTGTTACATCCTTCTGAAGAAGGACATTGTCATTTTGTAATCTGTCTTTTTCATGCCTAACCTTCACTTTTTCAATCTTGAGTTTTTCAAACTCCAAAGATAGTTTTCAAAATTCCTTTTTCAAAGAGGCATAATGAAAAGCAAGAGACTTGGAATCATCCAAGAGTTCATCATGGGCTTTTTGAAGATTTTCAAAAGTGAGTTCAGGTTTAGAATCAAGTGCCTCAATTTCTTCATCTGAAACAATGTCAGCCATGAAGTAAAGATTTGCTACAATTTCTTCTTCACTTTGTGATTCTGCATTTTCTTGCTCTTTGTCCAGATCCTCCTATGTAGTCATCATAGCTATCTTCTTGATAGTCTTCTTTCTTGAGGCTTTTTTCAGTCTGGGACATTCAGATTTGATATCTTCAAGTTCCTTGCATTCAAAACAGATGATCTCATCTTGCTTGGCCTTGCCTTTTTTGTCTCTCTTGGGAGCAAGGTTCTTCTTCTTCCTCTTAATCATTGCTTTTGAGATTTTCCTTGCTAAGTGAGCAATTTCATCACTATCATCATTATCATCAGAGGAATCCTCTTCTTCTTCTTCAGATTCTTTTGAGGCTTTCAAGACTTTTGGAAGATTGAGTCCTTTTCTGAGTGGACTTCAAAGCAATAGATTTTCCTTTCTTGATAACCACATCAGTGGTTTCATTTAGCTTAATCTCATAAGTCTTTAATGACCTAATGAGAGCATCTAAGCTAAGCATATTTAAGTTCTTAGCTTCTTGAATAGCCATGACTTTTGGATGCCAAGTATTTGAAAGATTCCTCAGAATCTTTCTCACCATCTCTGCATTGGTGTACCTTTTGCCTAAGGCCTTATGATATGCATAAATCTAGTTGTCATTTTATCAATATTCTCATGCTCTAGCATTTTGAACATTTCATATTGATGAACTAACATGTTGATCTTGGTTTCTTTGACTTGGTCCGTTCCTTTATTCAGTACTTAAAGTCTATCCTAGATTTCCTTAGCTGAATCACTGGATACGATCTTGTCATATTCACTTTTGCTCAAGGCACATGTGAGAAAGTACTTTGCCTTGGCATTCATTTGAACCTTAGTTTTGTGTTGATTAGTCCATTCATTTCTAGGGATGGTTTTGACTACAACAGGTAGAGGTTGCTCTGGATCAACAACTACTTAAGGTTCCAGTTGCTCAACTATGGTTATATAGCCACCATTTTCTATTATCACCCACATATCCAGACTTGCAGACTTGATGAAGAGTCTTATTCTATCCTTCTAATATGGATAATCTTCACCATTAAAGTAAGGAGGGCGATTTATAGATTGACCTTCTACAATATGATTTATTTATTGAGCCATTTATCTAGGGATAGGATCTTTGACGTCTGCAACCATTAGGAAGCTCAACCCCAAAGTTAAGCTCTAACATCAATTGTTGGATGGGATAGCACAAGAAGGGAGTTTGAATCATGCTTTCAAGAATATTTATAATCTAAAATACTTTAACAAAATAATTTATCTCAAGTTCAAGACTTGGATTGCAGGAATGATATGTTAGTTTACAAAACTATTTAGCTCTATATAGAATAGAAATAAGTTTTATTTCAGATGGAGCTTAAGCAGAAATGTCATGACCCAATCTGGGCCGTGACCAGTGCATAGGCACAAGTCCCTACGCAAGCCTTCCACCACAAAAGTTTTATGAAAAATAATTGCACACAGTCCCCTTTGTTTTTAGGATTTTTCCCAAATACAAATGCTCATCCTACAAAATTACCAACCATACTCTTCCGTTGGGGATCTAGGTATTCTCATAATACACCCCTCAGCACACAGTTTAACTAACTATCAAAGCATGATCAATCACATCAAACATACAAACAGACAAAGACATAACAATAAATACTACTTCAACATCCCAAATCAGAATTTCGGCATATAGTAGTTTAGTAGTTCAATATACATAATACCAACTTAAACATTAACATTGACTAGTAAGGGTCGGACCCTGCCTGTAGTACTATGGAGCTAAAATTACTAGGAATACATTAACAATTTACACAATGCCTATTCTATTTAGGGCTCACCAAGGAAATCTCCAACTCACTACTGAGAGGTGGGAGGATCAACTCTTAAGTCAGCACCTAAATCTGAAAAGAAAAAATAAACCACGGGTTGAGTTTATACAACTCAGTAAGAGACAGGATACCTTTAAACCTCATGAGTCAATGTACAATAAAAATATAATTTTAACTCAGTTTCAAAATCTTAGGAAATGTTTATCAGGATAATCCATCAGGATTCATACTTGAGTGGCTGCTCCTTCATGTGTATCCTGTAATCGGTCACGCACCACTCTTAGAGCTACTGTGTAAATCTATCATGCACCACACTATGTGTGTGGCTGTGTATATCTGTCATACACCACTCCCTTGAGTGTCGCTATTTAAATGATCATCCAACGTGCACCAGGGCTAACGTCTACTGCCATTAGCAAGCAAATCCTGTTATAGATATTCCTAATCCTCTTTATCATACATCATATATCCATTTTTAAATATTCCTTATAAATATCTATCATTGACTCATGTGCCATTCTCTAAAACAATTTCATTACAAAAATTTATATAAATATCATGAATTAAAAATGCAAACAAGTCAAAGGTGTTCTATCTATTCACAGATCACTAGCCCAAGGGAAAAATCTTAATTCCCCGAAATACAGAACTAAGAGAGTGACCCTTAGAACAATCTAACACTACAACCACAACAATTTAACTACACAGTAGCTGCTAACATAAGAGATTAACACTAATCATCCTTAAACCAAAAAATCCCCTAATTTCTAACCTAGGGTTTAGAAGGAACACCAATCCAAGTAGAAATTCAAGTTCTTGGACAAAAGAAGGAGGAAGGATGTGAGAAATTACCCTTAGCAAGCTAATAGAAATGAGGAAGAAGGTGGATACTGAGTTCTTCCTCCTCCAAGTTCCAAGGCCACAAATGGAGGAAGTAGAGAGAGAAAGAGTGGCGGATTTAAGGATTTAATGTGTGTTTGGAAGCGGTTTTAGTGGGAGGATTTGATATGGGGGCATGAGATTGCATTTATATTATTACATCTTATAGGAATATGATCAAGGTGTAATCCATAGTCTAAAAGTTGTTGTTTCATCCAAAGAATTTGAGCACAACCACTTCCAATAGCTATATACTCAACTTCAGCAATAGACAATGCCACATTATTTTGTTTCTTGCTATGCCAAGAGACCAAGGTACTACCAATTAATTGACATGTTGCACTAGTGCTTTTCCTATCCCTTTTGCAATCGGAAAAGTCTAAATCAGAGTAATCAATTAAACTACATGAGGTTCCCTTGGGATATCATAAACCTATATTCATAGTTCCAATGAGATACCTCATAATTCTTTTTACTACACTTAGATAAGATTCTTTAGGATTACCTTGATATCTAGCACACATGCACACATTGAACATTATATCAGGTTTACTAGTAGTGAGATAAAGGAGAAAGCCAATCATACCTCTATATTTTGTTACATCTATAGGCTTACCTTCATCATCCTTATATAAGTAATAGGAAGTGCTCATAGGAGTAACTATTTCCTTTCCATTATCCATCCCAAACCTTTTGAGCAAATCTTTGCAAAATTTTGATTGATTGATAAATATTCCATCTTTTGCTTGCTTGATTTGGAGTCCAAGGAAGAAGTTAAGTTCTCCCATCATGGACAACTCAAATTCACTTTGCATGATCTTAGAAAATTCTTGATGTAACACCTTAGTAGTCCCATTTATAGTTAATATAATAATAGTGATACTAGAAGTCATACATAAAGATAATGATGGGTCCGATACCTACTGTTGGCCTTACAAAAGAAACCTACCAAATACATCATAAATGAAAGTACATAGGAAGTCTCTACTGCCCAGGCATGCCATACAACAACATGATAACCGTATAATTACAACCAAAAAGGTCTATCCTCATGCTTGGTTCCACATGCAATCACTACATCACTCATTAGGTGGGAGGAAACTATTCCCGAATCCATTGGGAGCAACATCACTGCGTCTTCCTCCTCGGGCACACTGATGCGGCTCCGGCAAGTGCACTAGATCGTACGAGTAATAAAGTGATGAGAAAAGTATCGTTCCCATGAGGATAGATCAATTACTGAGTAACTAACAGGAATGACTATTTGGACTAGAAGAATGGAATGAGTAAAGAAAACTAAAAGAAATCAAATAGAACAAGAGAACAAATTGCACTTAAAGACAACTTAAATCACTAGGATGGACACTAGGGCTAACTGACTTCACCTAACTATGGACTCAATTACCATGGATCTCAATTATCTAGTTTTTACCTTAATTGATTAATGGTTGGATTCCCTAAACTAATTCCAAGCCTTTCTCAAGGTCAAGAAATTCTCTTTACCCTAAATTGATTGCCTAATCTCTTAGTTACAAACTAATTTAGGAAAAGGTTGAAGCTTTATGGATTCCTAAGATAACCACATAAGTCGCATTTATCTATCTCTAGTTTTTGCTTAACTCACGTTATTTATGATGAGAAGCTTTATTTACAAAAGCTATCTCTAGTTATTGCAAACTAACAAATCAGTTGAATGGTGGCTAATTACTCAAAAGCGTTAGGAACAATTATAAACAATTAATAATCAAGATAAAAACATAAATAAAATCAATCCATGAGTAATATCATCACATAGTTGGATCCATCAACGCCCTAAATTGGGGTTTAGTTCATGACGAAATCACAAACAATAGAAAAAGTAAAAGAAAGAACAAAAGAAAGAGTAGCCATGAAGAAAAACAAGGATTCCAATGTCTTGAGGGTGAAGGATGTCTCCAACTCTTCACATAACTCTCCACAAAGCTCCTTGAACCTTCAAGTCCCTCCTCTAAGGTTGCCTCTAGTGTTTAGAGTGTCAAAAGGTGTCAAAAGGTCATCCAAATCCTTTAAATAACCTAAGATCTTCTCCCGCAAGATTGCTTCAAAAAACAGACTTTCCACATTTATCGCAGCAGTGCTCGAGCACGCTATTCACGCTCAAGCATGCTCTACTGCACCATAAGCTTGTTCTCTTTGTCTCAAGTTATGCTCGAGCATGAGTTCACATGCTGAAGTGCAATCTATGCTTGAGCGTGGGGTCTCATGCTCAAGTGTGCATCTAAAATAGCAACTCTGTAGATTTGCCTCTTTTGCTCACTTCCACGCTTAATAATAATCAGAATAGTCGGAATTTGCCCTCATCGGTAGAAATAGTAATTGTAGGTCTTTGAGTAAGCTTTCCAACGCAATAAGAAACACCTCAATTTGAGTTTTGTAGCTCAAGATATAGTTAAAATGCTACTGAATAGTCAAGCTTGACAGCATTAGAGACAAAATGCAAATTCGATCTTGTTTTGCTTTTTTTACTAGAAGACTTGAGAATCCCGAAAAGTGCTCAACAACAAAGTTGGAGATATTCTTCTTATCTTTTCAAAGAGTCCTAACTCACGTCAAGTTGACTTCCAAAGAGTTAGATATGAATTTTCTCTTGTGACATGGTCTTGAAATCTAGCAAAATGGACTATTTAAGACTCCAATTGAACTCCTCTTCCACTTGAGTGCTTGTGCCTAATTGAAGTACAATGAAAACATAAATAACTAACCAAAAATATGAGAAAATAAACAAACTAGAAAAGAACCTAAATCAAAGAAACTAACTAAAAACAACTAAATCACTCAAATAAATTTATGTAACCAAAGCCTATATCTAAATAAAACATAACAAAAATAACTCACTATGGGAAGTTATCACATCCCCTAACTTAAGAGTTTGCTTGTCCTCAAGCAAGAAAGAAAATGAAATAGTAGAGTAAATAAAAAAGAAAAATCTTTTTATGCGATCGACACTAAAAATATCCCCCTACAAAGACCGCAAAACTCAGGGTGGCACTTAAGCCGACTAAACACCAACTACCAAAAAGAAAAGAAAATGGAACACTCAAGAAATTCAAGAGCAAATGCACTCAATGCATCAAAGTGTTGTTAATCCATGTTCTCCTCATCATTGCTCCACAACTTAACCCAAAAGTTACTAACAATTCAAATCTAAGCATCAAAACCATTCAATTGTGCAAACACATTATAAAGAAAATAGATCAAGTGTGTGTGTGTGCAAGGCAAGCAACAAAGAATTGATTCACTTCATACCAATGCCATGTTTAAGAAAGGACAACATCATCATAAAGTTCACAATCCTCCCTCTCTATCTCAACATGAGTATCATCTAGTCAAAGATCAATAAGTCTTTTCAAAGCTTGTAATGGTAGGCTAAGGGGAAAGGTATGGTGGAAAGGAATTTTGGCTTTGTATTACCCTTAACTTAAGGAGCCCTTACTCCTAAACTCACTACCTTGGGCATCCCCCAACTTGTTGGTTGTCTATCATCATGTCTTTCTTTGATGAACTTTCAGGCTTCAGTGGCCATGAGATTCAGCAGACAGTTTGCTTCCTCCTATCCCATTGAAACCACACTTTTCCTTGCACTACTTTTTTTTCTTCTTCTTCTCCTTCTTCATCTTTTTTTTTTTTTTTTTTACTTTTTCTTTTCTTTCTTTTCCACTTGAACTAGTCCCCCACTTTGGTAATGCATAACATGAATTCACTATAGTGGGGTATTACCCTATTCTCATGAGCTTAGAAGCTATAGGCTTGAGGATAATCTAGGGTTCAAAGATGGATAGAAAGAAGATGGATTTCGAGCTCAAATTGTAGTTCATTCCAAGAAAACAAGCCATAAAGCTCAAACGGGGTGACTATGGGAAAATGTCATTAAGTAGGCATTAAGGCTCAATGAAGGCTTCCAAACATGGCCTAAATCCTTTCTAAGACTAGAATTCACTCACATTTATTTCAAAAGGGATTCAAGCAAAAATTGGATGCATGTCTCAACATAAACAAAGCATTAAGGAATGATGATCATCAATGCTAAGGTGCTAAGTCCTACAAAGTGTATGAGCATGTGATCTTTTCCAAAACAATTATGAATGCACAAGAGAATTTTCAAGGCTCAAATCAAAAGTCCTAGTTACTAAGGGGTTAAAAAGCAAAGCAACAATCATATCATAGGAATGGAGACAAAGACAACAAAAACACACAATTAGTACCTAAAAACAGAAAATCTTTTTGGCTTTTTTTTTAACGAAAAAAAATGCATGAAACTAGATAGAAGAGAATAAAATGTATGTACATGCTTTTCCATCCCCCAACTTGGGAAACACAATTGTCCCCACTGTAAAATAAGTGCAAAGAGAAGGTAGAAAAGATACTTCCCAGCCAAGGAATAAGTGTTGGACACCATTTCTTTTACTTCATGTTTTTAATTCTCTTCTTGAAACCTACAAAACAAAAATAAGAGAGATTTAGAACAACCTAAAAAAAATGAAAACTCAAACACAATGAAATTCAAACATAAACTTTAAACATGAAAGAAATAAAGTAGAGATAGAAAAATTGGGTTGTCTCCCACTAAGCACCTTGGTTTAATATCCCTAAGTTAGACATGGCCCTTTTAAATCAAGGTGGTTTCTTCATCTCCCTCTTAGGTGATTCCTCACGAGGTTGATGGCTCTTCCTTCCAAACTTCAAAGATGTAGGCTTAGACATGAATAATAAAGGTGGGGCTTCCAAAAGCTCATAGGGTGATTTTAGCTCATCATCCTCTATTTCTTCTACAACCTTGGAGTTTATCAAGCAAGCTTCCAATGGTAGAGTATTGGAGGGTGCCATGAAAGAAGTATCCACCACTTTCTTAGCAATATCCAATCTAAAACATGATTCAATCTCCAAAGGAGGCTTAGTTGCTTCAAACACTTTACATGTGACTTTATCATCTTGACCATGCAACTCAAGCTTCCCTTCTTCTACATCAATCAAGGTTCTCCCTGTGGCTAGGAAAGGTCTCCCAAGAATAAGTGGAACCTCTCTGTCCTCTTCCATGTCAACCACAATGACATCCATTAGGAATATGAGCTTGTCCATCTTTACCAACATATCTTCAATGATGCCTCTAGGATACTTGATATCTGCTAGTTGCAAAGAAACCATAGTAGGCTTCACCTCTCCAACTCCAAGCTTCCTGAAATCAGATACATGCATCAAATTAACACTAGCACCAAGATCACAAAGAGCTTTATTAAAATAAATGCCACCAATAACACTTGGAATAGTAAAACTCCCTAGATCTTTTAATTTAGGAGGTAATTTATTTTGCAAAATAGCACTGCACTCCTCTATGAGCATCGCGGTCTCATCATACTTAAACTTCTTCTAGCAAGAGAGAATGTCCTTCATGAATCTTGCATAGCTTTGCATTTGTTCAAGAGCTTCAAGAAAGGAATGTTGATATGTAGCTTCTTGATCACCTCTGAGATCTTAGAGTACTGCTTCTCCTGCTGTTCCTTCTTTAGCTGCTTCACCCTCTATGGATATGGAATGGAAGGTTCATAACCAGGAGGTGCCATATATGTAGGATTCTTCTGTTCCTCTTCAGTATCCTTATTCTGCCTCATGGGAATCTCATACTTCTTCCCCTTCTGTGTCTATGCCTCATTCTCAGTGTGTGGTGTGGCTTCAGACAGTGCTAGTGCTATAAGTTCTTTTCCACTCCTTAGGGTGATTACCTTCACTTGTTCTCTAGGATTTGTAAATGCTTGGCAAGGGACCCTGTGGTCTCTTAGTAAGTTGTTGGGATATCTATCCCAACTAGTTCTCTATGCTCCTGATGGAAGCCTCCTGATTCTTGAACTGAGCATCATATTGCTTGAATTTTGCCTTAATCCTGTCCACAAAATTTGAGTGGGTCTGCATGAATTGCTGGAACATGTCTTCTAAGTTGGGCTTCTTTTCCTGAGCTGGTGGTTTGTATAGGTGTCTGGGTGCACCTTAGTTCCCATAGTATTGATTGGGGTTGGTGTGATCTCTGTACCCTGGAACATAAGTATTAGAGTCGAAATTGTGTCTTTGAGCATCCATATAGGTAACTTGCTCTTCAAGGGAAGAACTTGCAGTACACTCTCCATTAGGATGGTTGCCTTGACAAAAGTCACATCTCATGAGTTCGATAGAAGGAGCATTACCAATTATTCATAACTGCTTCTGGATAGCAGTATTCTATATAAATAATGCCTAAATTTATGCAAGGATGGCAGTTGTAGCATCTATCTCTAATACTCCTCTTGGCTTTTGGGTTTTCTCACTAGGTCTTTGATAGTTGTTGCTGGCCATAACTTTAAACAACTCAATAGATTGCTCAGGGGTCTTATTGTTGAGAGAACTTCCTGCTGCTGCATGTACCATGATCTGTGTAGTGAGTAATAGACCACTATACAAAGTCTGTACTTGCATTCAAAGAAGGATGCCGTGATGAGGACATCTGGCCAACAACTCTTTATAACGCTCCCAAGCCTCATAGAATGACTCCCCTTCAGTCTGAGCAAATGATGTAATGTCATTCCTCAATTTAGCTGACTTAGCTGGAGGGAAATATTTCTTCAAAAACTTCCTGGCTACTATGTCCCATGTAGTAAGAGATCCCTGAGGTAGTGACTTGATCCAAAACTAGGCCTTATCCCTTAATGAGAATAGGAAAAGTCTTAGCCTAATAGCATCTTCAGTGGCTCCATTTATCTTGATTATATCGCAGACCTTTAGAAAGTTACTGATGTGGTCATTGGGGTCCTCACTAGGTAGTCCCCCAAACTGGCAATTATGTTGCAAGAATGTAATAAGAGAGGCCTTTAGCTGAAAATTGTTGGCCTGCACTGGTGGCCTCACAATGCTAGATGAGCATCCTTCAAGACTAGGAGTCAAATAATCTTTCATGGCCTTATAGTTTTGCTCATTCTCATCAGCCATGTTACTAATCTGAGCATCTTTGAATGCCTTTCTTTTTCTTCTTACTTGCCGCAAAGTCTTTTCAATCTCTGGGTCAAAGAGAAATTGCCCAAGCGATTTACTTCTTCTCATAAACTGTAAAAATCAAGAAGGACAAGTGAAGACACAAAATAAACAAAGAAAATAAATTAAATTAAATCAAATTAAACTTCAAGAAATAAAATCAAACCAAACCAAATAAAATAAAACAAAAGAAAGTAGCTAAAAGTACAATATAGTATCCTATTAGTTAGGAGTGATATTGATACTATCCCCAACAACGACGCCAAAAACTTGATGCGGTTCCGGCAAGTATACCAGATCATACAAGTAATAAAGCGATGAGAAAAGTATCATTCCCACAAGGATAGATCAATTACTGAGTAACTAACAGGAATGACTATTTGGACTAGAAGAATGGAATGAGTAGAGAAAACTAAAAGAAATCAAATAGAACAAGAGAACAAACTACACTTAAAGACAACTTAAATCACTAGGATGGACTCTAGGGCTAACTGACTTCACCTAACTATGGACTCAATTACCATGGATCTCAATTATCTAGTTTTTACCTTAATTGATTAATGGTCGGATTCCCTAAACTAATTCCAAGCCTTTCTCAGGGTCAAGAAATTCTCTTTACCCTACACTGATTGCCTAATCTCTTAGTTACAAACTAATTTAGGAAAAGGTTGAAGCTTTATGGATTCCTAAGATAACCACATAAGTCGCGTTTATCTATCTCTAGTTTTGGCTCAACTCACACTATTTATAATGAGAAGCTTTGTTTACAAGCCCTATCTCTAGTTATTACAAACCAACAAATCAGTTGAATGGTGGCCAATCACTCAAGCATTAGGAACAATCATAAACACTTATTAATCAAGATAAAATCATAAATAAAATCAATCCATGAGTAATATCATCACATAGTTGGATCCATCAACGTCCTAAAACGAGGTTTCATTCATCATGGAATCGCAAACAATAGAAAAAGTAAAAGAAAGAACAAAAGAAAGAGTAGCCATGAAGAAAAACAAGGATTCCAATGTCTTGAGGGTAAAGGATGTCTCCAACTCTTCACACAACTCTCCACAAAGCACCTTGAACCTTCAAGTCTCTCCTCTAGGGTTGCATCCAATGTTTAGAGTGTCAGAAGGTATCAAAAAGGTCATCCAAATCCTTTAAATAATGTCCCAAGATCTTCTCCTGCAAGGTTGCTTCGAAAAACAGACTTTCTATATTTATCGCAGCTGCGCTCGAGCGTGCTATTCTCGCTTGAGCATGCTCTACTGCACCATAAACTTGTTTTCTCTATCTTGGGTTGCGTCGAGCGTGGGGTCACATGCTGGAGTGCAATCCATGCTCGAGCTTAGGGTCTCACGCTTGAGCGTGCATCTAAAACAGCAACTCAGTAGATTTGTCTCTTTTACTCACTTCCAAGCTTAATAACAATAAGAATAGTTGGAATTTGCCCTTATTGGTAGAAATAGTAATTGTAGGTGTTTGAGTAAGCTTTCCAACGCAATAAAAACCATGTCAATTGGAGTTCTTTTGCTCAAGATATAGTAAAAATACTGCTGAATATCAGGCTTGACGGCATTAGAGACAAAATGCAACTTTGATCTTGTTTTGCCTTTTTCTACTAGAAGACTTGAGAATCCCAAAAAGTGCTCAACAACAAAGTTGGAGATATTCTTCTCATCTTTTCAAAGAGTCCTAAATCATGTCAAGTTGACTTCCAGAGAGTTAGATATGAATTTTCTCTTATGTTATGGTCTTGAAATCCAGCAAAATGGACTATTTAAGACTCCAATTGAACTCCTCTTCACTTGAGTGCTTGTTCCTAATTGAAGAGCAATGAAAGCATAAATAACTAACCAAAAATATGAGAAAATAACAAAGAAACTAGAAAAGAACCTAAATCAAAGAAACCAACTAAAGACAACTAAAACACTCAATTAAATTTATATAACCAAAGCCTAAATCTAAATAAAATAGAACAAAAATAACCCACTATGGGGAGTTATCACATGCCCACGCCCATGAGCCATAGCACAGGTACAAATAAACTCGTGACCATGAACCATGGGTGGAGTGTGACAAGGAGCTACTGAAGAAGACGAATCAAACGTCAGGCGTATCATGGACGGGTAGAAGGGCTTAGATGGGTCCGTCTCCACATGATAGCTCGGATGGGAAGGGTCCGAAGGATTGGAATCCAATGAAACGGTTGGAGTCAGGTGGATATCCGAGTTAGTCTCATCGTCAGTAGGGTATCTTGGCGGCTGAAAGTAAGGAAAGATGTCATCCAAGGTGTAACATCCACCGGAATTTTCTTATCGTTTTTCGCCTAATTATTCGATTTTTATCAAATAATTGAAGTTAATTAAAATTCGACAAAATATTTATTTAGGATCAATTAATTAGCAATTAATTGAGTTTAGATATGAGGGAATTAGGTTAGAAGTATAGAAGATTTCATAAAAACTTTCTTAAACCAATTTACCGATTTAAAGGAAATCAGTAAGATTTCGGTATTTTAAACTGTCGGAACCAAAACCCTATGACTCAAGGCTGATTTCTCAGCCATTCAGCCCTCTATGGGTGGTGCCACTAAGGCCACAAGGGGGAGTAAGCATGGCTGAAAGTTGGCCACAAAATCTCAACCAATCAAAATCCACAATTCTACCTACCCTTCTTTATGCTTGAATCAGATTTTCTCTCCTCATTTCCAGCTGACTTGCGCCCCCTCTCCCCTTGCTTTAGTCTTCTTCTTCTCTTCCCTTCTCAATTTACTCTATCAAACCTTCAAGCTTGATAATGTTCTGTTAATCCAAACTCCAAAATCTAGCAAGATCACATACAAGAAGATAGGATTTAATTTCTGTTCTTAATTCCTCTGAACTATGGCTGCATGAAATTTTACTCTTATTCATTTATTTGATGATATATTGGATGTATTTGATGGTTTATGGTTGGATTAACATGAAATCTTGAGTTGGAATTAAAGTTATAAGGATAAAAGTAGAAGGAATGGAGAATTAGGATGCTGTCTAGGTGAGGAATCCCTCAGTAGTCCGTACGGCGGAGTGTACGACTCCACCTATAGCCATTTAAATTTCATGAATCTATTTTTATATGAAACTAGACATTCGGGGCTTTCCATACATATATTATATAAGTTATTGGATTAGTATTAAGAGAGCTATGAATTTTGAAAATTTGACCTAGGTTTTTGAGTTTAATTCTGGGCAGACTAGGTTATTCAGGGCAAAACTTACCCTATATGACTTGGAATTGAATGAAACTAACTTTTTTAGAAAGCTTACATATAGAGAACATCCTATAAAAATTTCAGAGTTAGATTCAGTCTCGTTTGCTCCTAATGGTTTGAGGAAATTGCCCTATGTCCAAACCGGGTCAAAATAAGGTAGTTTAGGAAGGTCAAGTTTCGAGGCTTATATATCGAGTTATACTTATTCAAATGATATGCAACTTATTTCATTTGAAAGGTTGCTCTGTTAGCTTTACATTAATATAAAATTTGCATGATTTGACCTAGATTTCTATTTTTGGTGGATTTTCTCTTATAAGAGTGCAATTCTAGCTAGATATAGAGTAGTCTGGAATAAAACACAAACACCTTGAGTTAATATCGAAACTTGGAAATTGGCAAACAATGAGCTAGGTCGGGTATACTTAATGTTGAATTCAGAACTTAGTGAATAGAAAACTAGATCAGGTATAATTAATATTGAACTCGAGACTTAGGGAATATAAAACTAGATTAGTAAACATTAATGTAGGAATTTGGAACTTAGGAAACACATTCATGAAGGTCTTGGAAGAGCAATTATGGATTAATGTCAGAAATCGGAATTACAAACACATAAAACAATCTTGAAAGTCGAGAACTAGGATGCTTTAACACTTTTAAACCCGTAATTCCTAAACTCGGTATCTTAGTAAGCATATAACCTCGGAACTTGATCCAAAGTCAATCTCGGAGATTGGGCATAACCCCGGAGGTTGGGACTTGTATAATCTTGGAACTTGGAAACCCATGTAATCTCGGAAGTCGGTACTAAGTTCAAACTTGGGAACATCTATTAAAGTTAAAAGCTTGCAAGATAGATTAAGACTTAAGATTTTAAAGCTTGCACCTAACTACCTAAGCTTTGCTCATAAGACTTTGTGGTGTGTGACAACTAATGGAGATATGATGTTCTATATTGGGTTTGCTATTTGGTTAAAATTTCTTGGTTGTCTGGCACTATTCATGTGGAAGTGGACATGTTTCGTTATGCTACCGAATTTTAGGCAAAATCATATGAAGTTATAATAACTTATGTTATGAAGATTTAAGTTATGAATATGAAACTCTAGATGCAAGGACATATGAAAGTAAATGATGAAGCATATGTATGAGTGCATTCAGCATGTCTATGCGTGATTATGTATGAGAATGAAAGAATATGAATATATTAAATGTGGATCCCTTCACCTGGAGCCAATTATGAGCTCTCTCCTCATGAAGGCAGTTAAAGGATATGATGAAGGTCCCATATTCCTAAGGAGTGTGACATGGCAATCATACTCTGGAATATGGCATGATGAGCACATCCTAAGAAACGTGACATGGCAATCACGCTCTGATGAGGTATGACATGTCTGGAATATGCCATATAAAGATTCTATGATGAAAGATATGATGATGAGTCCATATTCCTAAGGAACGTGACATGGCGATCACGCTCTAATGGGGTATGACATGACGATCATACTCTGGAATATAGCATAATGATTCCACACCCTAAGGAATGTGATATGGCGATCACATCTCGATGGAGTATGACATGATGATCATACTCTAGGACGTGGTAGGAAGAACATATTCCTAAGGAGTGTGATAAGGTGATCACACCCCGATGGAGTATGACATGGTGATCATACTCTGGAATATGTGTAACAAGTAAAGAAAGATAAATGAAGAAAAGAAAATTATGCGTATCTGCATAAATTCAAGTACAAGTAAAGGCGTGTGCAGATTTTATTTTTTCAGTATATTGGTACTATTATATTTTAATACATTTCAGTTATTATCCATAGTGTAATTCATGGATTGATTTGGTTTTAGCTCACCCAAATGACAAACGTATTGATAAAATGAACTTTGCTTCGGACAGTATATTTTCGAACTATAAAACCAAACAGTTTGTATAATATGTTCACCTTTTTCATAATAAACCGAAGCACCTGGAGATGACAACGATGACGTTATGTATAATAGTTAAAGAATCCTATTGAGAATTTAAAATTCTCACTCCTGTTTCTGTGTTATCTCCAGATAGTTCGAGAAGTCACAAAGACGGCTGAAGTTGCTGTCAGATAAGGTCCGCTCAAGTAACAGTAACAACTTTTGAGTGTGTTATTGTGACTTAAGGATAGTACTGTATAGAGGAGGATGTTACACAAGGTAACCTTGCCATATGGCTGATGTGGTTGGAAAACGGGCTCATCACTGGAGTTTGAAACGGATGGTCGTGGAAGATGTAGACCCTCATCGCTGCGCTTGCAGACATCACCGAGGCATTCAGCACTGGGTCGAAGCACCAACACCATACTGGAAACTCAATAAAGATCACCATCGTGCCCAACATCGACATCCTCTAAAGACGACACGGAAACATAGGAGTGAGAAATAGTAGATTTCTTAGTAGAATCGTGATTAGACAAACACTATGTTATCGTCATCATCCTAGCCACTTCAAGTTTAATTATAAAAACAGTGGGCCAGTATAGATTCAATTTTAGTGCTTTTGAAAACTTAAGCCCTAAAGCAGGTTACTTTTAAAGTTAATATCATAACTATATCATTATAACTAAACATACATACAAAAGCATAGAATAAACATTCATAATGCAAATGAACAATATAAATACACGCAAAGACATGCAACCTCATAGACTTAACCATGGTTATACTTGACTTTACTTTTGTTTTTAGCATGTGCTTAACATTCTTTACTTTCCTTTAAAATAGACTACTTTTGGACATGAGCTTATTCCGTGACCATCGTCACGGAGTACTAAACCAAATCAGACTAAGCCGATATTAATTACTTCTAAGTTGGAGGGTCCTCCATGTCACCCCTGCCTCTTCCATAAAGGTTCCTTGAGTCTTTGTGGATTACTGTCTCTCACTTACCTTACTGAAGTGATTGAAGGATCATATCCCATGATTTCTTTTCTTATCATTATACTTCACATGCATAGTACTTCTTTGACTAAACCCATGCAAGGATGTGATTAAGTCCATAATTTTGATGGAAATCTGATAAGTGCATTTTATTCACTTATTTTATATTCTTTTTTATGCTTGTTCGTAGCTTTAATCATGTAAATATTATGTTTTTATTTTACTATTTGTGTTTTGTAGGAAAATAAAGCTTAAGGATGATTTTTGAGCTGAACAAGAGTAAAATGACTCAATTTGGAGCTAATTCAAGAAAATGTTAAGAATTGAGTGTTGGACAGCATGAGCAGTATGTCTTTCCAAGGGCATAACTTTTTCCTCCGAAGTCAAAATGGCATGATTCCACTTTGAGATGAAAGTAGACATCCAGAGCTTTAATTTGACACCAAGATCAATCAAAAAGTCCAACAGACCAGAAAGATTGAAGCTGCCAAAGTTGGGCCTGACACTGACCCGTCACTGCATTCAATGCAGTTTTGCTCAATTCAATTCTCCCTTAATATAAGCCCAAATGGGATGATTCCAGAGCCAAAAATGAAGCCCAAGATGTTAACTTTCCAATGGTGGTTGAATTACTCTCATCCAAGTCCATTTGGTCAATGAAATTTATGTGTGAAGCTGAGCTGCCAGAAAAAATCGAAACTGCCAATTTTAATTAATGAATGGTGGGCCAATTGAGTTCAATTCATGTGTGGGTTTTTGTTGTCTGATTATAGGTTGTTAAAACTTAATTATCAGAATTATTTCTGATAGTCACTAATTCTTTGTGAGAATGTAACCTATGAAGCTAGTTTAATTAGTCTGATTTGATTTCAAAACCCTTAAAAATTGAACTTATATCTGTCCACTATTTTTATAATTAAACTCGAAGTGGCTGGGACGATGACGATGACATTGTGTTTGTCTAGTCGCGATCCTACTGAGAAATTTAGTATTTCTCATTCCTATGTTTCTCGTGCCATCTTCAGAGGATGTCGACGTCGGGCACGGTGGTGATCTACATTGAGTTCTTGATGTGGCGTTAGCACTTTGACCCGGTGTTGAATGCCTCCGTGCTATCGGCGAGCGTAGCGATGAAGGTCTACATCTTCCACGACAGCCAGTTTCAGACTCCCGTGATGAGCCCATTTTTCCTACCGCATCAGCCATTCGGCGAGGTTACTATGGATGACATCCACACCTACTTTCAGCCACCGAGATACCCCACTGATGATGATGAGATCGACTTCGGATACCGCTTGACTCGATCTTTCACCGGGATTCTGATCCCTCGGAGCCGTCTTATTCGAGCTTCTATGTGGAGACCGATCCGTCTGAGCCCCTCTATCTGACTCATCCTGGGGGATCTCACCGTTCGGATTCGTCGCAGCCTTCGGTGATTCGTCTATCTTCTGATTCTTCTGCTTTATCTGCTGGCCCAGCTTCACCCCCGGTTCGCGGGCGTGGGTTCATTCGTACCTGCACTGTGCCCCGTGGGCGAGGACGTGCTTGAGGAGGGGGACATGGTGGCACTTCTCTCGGTGGATATGAGAACGGTTTCCTCCCGCCAGATGCTTGATGTGACGACTGCATGCGGAGCCGGGTACGAGGATAGCCCCTTTTGGTCGTAGTTATAGGGTTATCATTCTGTTGTATGGCATGCTTGGGTAGTAGGATTTTCTGATGTATTTCCTTTTATTATGTATTGGTAGGCTTCTTGTGTAGGGCCGACGATAGATATCGGACCCATTATTGTCTTATGTATGACTCTGGTATGATTATTATTGTATTATCATGGATGGCCGTGGAATGAATGTTACCTTTATCTAAGATTGTGGTTACTCTTATGGTTTTCTATGCATGTTAAATGCGATGTATGTATGAGATAGCGGTGTTGCTTTATATGTTCACGATGCGCTCATGGCTCTCGATTTCAAAAATGGTTCACTTATTTTGTAGAAAAAAAAATTTACCCCTATTTTCGGTACAAAGTAATTTCTAAAAGGTAATGTTAGTTTCGTGAGCAAAAGTAACAACTAGTAATTCCATAATATGACTTAAGCATAGAATAGAACTATTAGGGTGTTACAAAGACAACCATTGCATGGTCAATTGCGGATATTAAGGGAATTAGCCCTTCTATGTGTATGCATAGCATCTTAATTGAAGATGGAGCAAAGCCAAGTAGAGAACCTCAAAGAAGACTTAATCCTAACATGATGGAGGTTGTGAAAAAGGAAATTCAGAAACTGCTTGATGCTGGTATCATCTATGCCATCTCTGATTCAAAATGGGTGAGCCCTGTGCAAGTAGTTCCCAAGAAATCTGGCATCACAGTGATCAAGAATGAAGACAATGAGTTGGTTCCAACAAGGGTGCAAACTGGTTGGAGAATGTGTATTGACTATAGGAAGCTTAATTCAGCCACAAGGAAGGATCATTTTCCTCTTCTTTTCATGGATCAGATGCTGGAAAGATTGGCTGGACACTCTCACTTCTGCTTCCTTAATGGTTATTCAGGATACAACCAAATTGTGATTGCTCCAGAAGATCAAGAAAAGACCATATTCACATGTCCTTATGGTGTCTATGCTTATAGAAGAATACCTTTTGGTTTATGTAATGCCCCTTCTACTTTTCAAAGGTGCATGGTAAGTATCTTTTCTGATTACATTGAAAGCATTATTGAGGTATTTATGGATGATTTCTCTGTTTATGGTAATTCTTTTGATAAATGCCTTGATAATTTGTCTCTTGTTTTGGAAAGATGCTTAGAAACAAATCTTGTTTTAAATTGGGAAAAATGCCATTTTATGGTTGATCAAGGAATTGTTTTGGGACATTGATTTCAGCTAAAGGAATTGAGGTAGATAAAGCTAAAGTAGACCTTGTTAAATCCTTACCATACCCCACTTCGGTGAGGGAGGTTCATTCCTTTCTTGGACATGCAGGTTTCTATAGAAGATTTATCAAGGATTTCTCAAAGATTTCTCATCCTCTCTGCAAGTTGCTGCAAAAAGAAGTGGCATTTGATTTCAATGAAGAGTGCAAGATAGCATTCAACAAGCTTAAAGAGCTTCTCACTTTAGCTCCCATTATTCAGCCACCTGACTGGAGCTTACCTTTTGAGGTTATGTGTGATGCAAGTGATTTTGCTATTAGCGCTATTTTGGGTTAGCGGAAAGGGAAGTTGTCTCATGTCATTTATTATGCTTCTCATACTCTAAATGATGCACAACTAAACTATTCTACCACTGAAAAAGAATTTCTTGCTGTAATCTTTGCTTTGGAGAAGTTTAGATCTTATTTGGTTAGATCTAAAGTTGTTGTTTATAGTGATCATGCAGCACTTAAGTATTTGCTTTCTAAGAAAGATGCAAAGCCTAGACTGATCGGGTGGATTCTTTTATTGCAGGAATTTGACATTGAGATCAAAGACAAGAAGGGAAGTGAAAACTTAGTGGCTGATCATCTTAGTCGCTTGGCTCTTGAAGAGGATGGCTTACCTTTGAAAGAGAAGTTCCTTGATGAGCAACTCTTTGCCATTAATGTCAGTGTTCCTTGGTATGCTGATATTGTCAATTTTAAGGTCACAAAAGAGCTACCAAAGGATTTAACTCGAGCTCAAAAGGACAAGATTAAGAGTGACTCCAAGTATTATATTTGGGATGATCCTTATCTATGGAAGCATTGTTCTGATCAGGTAATAAGAAGGTCTGTCCCAGAATCTGAGTTTAACTCAATTTTAAGTTTCTGTCATGCTTATGCTTGTGGTAGCCATTTTGGACCAAAGAGAACAGCTCTTAAAGTGCTTGAATGTGGTTTTTATTGGCCTTCTTTGTTTAAGGATGCATATTTGTTTTGCAAAGTATGTGATAGATGCCAACATGTTCGTAATTTAAGCCCTAAAAACCAAATGCCCCAATCACCCATACTTGTTGTTGAAATTTTTGATGTTTGGGGAATTGATTTTATGGGACCATTTGTTTCTTCCTTTGGTAATGTGTACATTCTTCTTGTAGTTGACTATGTCTCTAAGTGGATTAAGGCTAAGGCCACTAGGTTGAATGATGCTAAAACTGTTTGTAATTTTGTGAGAACTAAAGATTTGGCACTCCGAAAGCTATTATTAGCGATAGGGGTACTCATTTTTGTAACAGGTCTTTTCAAGCTCTCTTGAAGAAGTATAATGTTGTCCATAGAATTTCCACTGCATATCATCCTCAAACAAGTGGACAAGCTGAATTGTCAAATAGAGAGGTGAAATCCATCTTGGAGAAAACAGTGAATCCAACTTTAAAGGATTAGAGCTTAAGGCTTGATGATGCATTGTGGGCTTATAGGATAGCCTATAAAACGCCTTTGGGAATGTCTCTATACAGGTTGCTTTATGGCAAACCTTGTCATTTACCTGTGGAGCTTGAACATAAAGCTTATTGGGCTGTTAAGCAATGTAACATGAATTTAGATGAAGCTGGAATTCATAGAAAGTTACAAATGCAAGAACTTGAAGAAATTAGGAACAATGCATATGATAATGCAAGAATCTATAAGGAGAAGACAAAGATGTTCCATGACAAGATGATTTTGAGGAAGGACTTTTCCATTGGTCAAAATGTTCTTCTTTTTCATTCAAAGCTAAAACTGTTTCCTGGTAAGTTAAGATCAAGGTGGATTGGTCCTTTTGTTGTCACTAACATATTTCCCCATGGTGCAGTTAAAATTAAGGCTTTAGATACAGGGAAAGTATTCAAGGTTAACGGTCATAGATTGAAGCCTTATTATGATTTACCATCTTCTTGTTTTGATGAGATTGAGGAGATAAAGTTGGAAGAGCCTTCTTATGACCATCTTTGATCTTCTAAGGCAAAGTCAGGTTGAGGACAATAAACCAAGCGCTTTTGGGAGGCAACCCAATGGATAGAGAGCTTTGGAAATCAGATTTGATCTCTCTTATTCTTTATCATTTTACTTCTTTATTTTGCTTGCTTTTGCAGTTTGTTATTTTTCTCATTCCCTTTCACTTTAATTCATATTTTTGTCGTACGTTGAGGACAATGTAAGGATTAAGTGTGGGGGGAATGGTTTAGGATAATTTCTTGTTTATTAAAAAAAAAAATCAAGCTTTAAAAAAAATTCTGGCTGTGTTTTTTTTCATAATTTTGTTTTTAAGTCTAGTTTTAGTTTTTTTTTTTTTTATTCTTTCTAGAAAAATGATGAGATTTTGAGCTTTAATTCATAGCTTTGATTGATAACAAGTTTAGAGTTGGATTTGACTTCATTCTCTTGTTAATGCATTTTTATAATGTTATACTCTTTTAAATGTTACTTACTTTGCTTTTGGTACAATTATAATGCATACTTTAACCTTGCTTGCATTCTTGAAATTTACACTTGGATAGTCATTAGATTTAATTGTTTGATTGTTGAGCTAAAAATTCTCTTTTGAAGTGCTTTTAGATTTGAAACTGATTTCTGCCACTTTGGAAAATGATTAAGGCATTTTGTTGTCTAACACCATGGCCAAAATGGACCTGTTCCCTACATTTTGATGTTCCAAAGTGAACACAAATCCTTAGTGAGCCAATTTGAGCCTTCATAGAATTTAGTCTTATTTTCTTTGACACCCTTATCTTCTTTACCTAGCTTGATATAAATTTTTGTCCTAACCTTTATAGAATTTAGTCTTATTTTCTTTGGCACCCTTATCTTCTTTACCTAGCTTGATATAAATTTTTGTCCTAACCTTTGTTTCTTTGATGGAATAGAGTTAGAGACTTGATTGATGTGCAAGATATTGGTAATTCAAGTATGGTAAAGATGAGAAGTGTGGGGGAATTTGTTATCTTTCAATAATTAGTGGAATGAAAAAAAAGGAAGAAAAGAAAAAAAAAGTGTTCAATAAACTCAGTTGAAGTTCAAAGCATGTTACAGTGTTACAAGAGTAAAGAAAAGTGAAGGAAGGGTCCACACTAAAAAAAAAATTTGACCCTCATGTTTGTTCTATGGAGTTTTGACTTAAACATGCTTGCATTATCATTTCATGTCTCTGTTACTAGGAACTCAAAGAAACTCTTATGTATTTCCTTTTCCCTTTGTTTCTTAAGATACATTACAACCCCCATTGACCCCATTACAACCAAAGAAAAGACCTTTTGATTCCATTGTGGTGTTTTGATGATGATTTGACATTTGCATGAATTAAGAGAATTTGATGCTTGACATGATTGCATGAAAATTGAAAGCTTGAATTGTGGAGGTGAAAAGAGTGAGGCCTGTTTAAAGTGTTGCATAGTTTTTTTTCACCATTAGCTTAGTTGTTTCATTTACTTGAGTATGATGTTCATTGGATGAATTATCTTGAGAATGGTTGATGATAACATTTTTCTTGTTTGATTTCAAGGTTGTGTATTTCTAGTTCTCTAAAAAATGCTGGAAAGAATAGGTGTTTGTGGGTATCATCACTGGAAGCCCTCACGAGACTATAACTCGTCCTCTATGGGCCACCTAGAGGTTTAAAGGCTTGTTGCATATGCTAAATGCAATCATGATTTCCTATGAAAGTGGATTAGCTTAGGTTTTATTTTAGTTTGCTTGAGGACAAGCAAGGTTCAAGTGTGGGGGAAATTGATAAGTGCATTTTATTCACTTATTTTATATTCTTTTCTATGTTTGTTTGTAGCTTTAATCATGTAAATATTATGTTTTTATTTTACTATTTGTGTTTTGTAGGAAAATAAAGCTTAAGGATGATTTTTGAGCTGAACAAGAGTAAAATGACTCAATTTGGAGCTAATTCAAGAAAATGTTAAGAATTGAGTGTTGGACAGCATGAGCAGTATGTCTTTCCAAGGGCATAACTTTTTCCTCTGAAGTCAAAATGACATGATTCCACTTGGAGATGAAAGTAGACATCCAGAGCTTTAATTTGACAGCAAGATCAATCAAAAAGTCCAACAGATCAGAAAGATTGAAGCTGCCAAAGTTGGGCCTGACGCTGACCCGTCACTGCATTCAATGTAGTTTTGCTCAATTCAATTCTCCCTTGATATAAGCCCAAATGGGATGATTCCAGAGCCAAAAATGAAGCCCAAGATGTTAACTTTCCAATGGTGGTTGAATTACTCTCATCCATGTCCATTTGGTCAATGAAATTTATGTGTGAAGCTGAGCTGCCAGAAAAAACCGAAACTGCCAATTTTAATTAATGAATGGTGGGCCAATTGAGTTTAATTCATGTGTGGGTTTTTGTTGTCTGATTATAGGTTGTTAAAACTTAATTATCAGAATTATTTCTGATAGTCACCAATTCTTTGTGAGAATGTAACCTATGAAGCTAGTTTAATGTGGAGTTACACTTGGAGCAGTTACAATTTGGATGGCTGAGGTTACATTTTGGCAAGGGACTAGCAACTAGAGGAGAGGGTAACAACTGAGCATTTTTTCTCTTTTCTGGAGAGAGAAATTTTTGTAAAGAGAGAAAGAGGTTTCAGTCACTCATCCTTAGAAACCATAGTTACAATGTTGGAGTTGGAGAAGTGACATTTTCATCAAGCTTGTAGCTTTGGACATCACTTTCTGCTACTCTTTAAGGATTTAATTGAGGACAAGAAGAAGAGATATGTGCTGAAGATTAGAGTTTGGGCAACTTTGCTTTCACCTTTTAGTCTGCACATGTTTTCTTTCTTTCTTAACTCATGTCATGTATTCTTCAATTTGTGATATGGTTTTCTTTAGAATGTCAGGCTAAGTTATTTTTATGGTTATGGGTGAACTTGAACCCTAAATTATCATGTAATTAAATTGATTTTCAGACCTCTATTTTCTTGAGAGTTGATTATATTCTCCTACTCACTTTATGATTATGGTAGTAATGTGACATGTTTGGATTGGCCACCCTTATATTTCATGTTATGGCTGATTGCTAGATTTAGGATTATGATGTTCATTATCCTTTATCCATATGTAGTAACTTGTGTGCAAACTTAATGGTCAAGTTTTGATTGTATGCAAGGGAGAATATAACCTAAGTCACTTAGTCCTATGTTAGAGACCAAAACTTAGATCAATCAGTCCTTCTAGTTGCAATTGTTAATTGAACTTAGTGGATGTTCCCTATGTCAATTAGTGATTAGAATAAGTTAATGGATGTTCCTTAATCTATTTAAAAGAAGGTAAGTAATAGAATGTTTCATTGCCTAAGATTGGTAACTATAAAAGGAGAATTAGAGGCTGAAATTGAGAACTAATTGCATGATATAATTTGGTGGGGAAAAGGGATCCCATAACTAGTTTTAATTGATTTCAACAAACCAGCATCATTTGCTCGTTTATTTTTTTTATTTTCGTGTAATTTTTTTATATAATTTTTGTATGAATTATAGAAACAACAAAACCCCCCCTTTTGTGTTACTTTGTGTTTTTTTTTTTTTGAGTTTATTAGAATCAGAATCTAAAATAAGCTAAATAATTAGATTAATTCAATTCCTCGTGGATCGACCCTTTGCTCATTACCAAACTAATTTTTCCTAAACCAAGCAAAGGTTTTTAATTTGGTAGTTTAACGACATATCAAAATCTGGCAACATAACGGCTAGACTGGAGCTTCCCCAAATTGCCGATCATAAACTTTCAACCAATAGTCTATCATATCTATATTATATCATACTACTAGTCATTCAATCATGAGGCGAAGCTCAATCAAACTTGTCATTCATCATACCAAATGGCATCATACATTCATACCTTAGAGGGGTTCATAGTTATGTTATTCTTAGTGAAGAATCTTATAAATCATCATATGATTTTCCATGGTTATCTATGAGAGAATCACATAGTTAAAATATATGTATGTGGTCTTTTAGTTGCCTAGTTCTTACGTGAAATTATTCTTTACTTGAGTACATGTCTTATGGAACACTTGTTCAATTTAATTAAGTTAGATGATTGTTTCCTTTCCTTAAGATAGTGCACTTAGTGATTCTTAGGTTCATAGTATGCTCAGAGGCCCTAATCATACTTCTGTTCTCAAGGAGTTCGAGATCCCTTTAATCCTTGAGTCATGACAACTCATAACCACACTCATGAACCTAACAACATCATGTTCACTACTCACCAAAGGTGATTTTTAACTTATCCAAGTTTCAGGCTTTTATTATTAACATAACAAGGTCTTATCTTAAATATTATAAAAGTTATCATTCTTTATAAAGTAGTCATAAAGTTTTATTCTTTATGAAAGTAAGTGCCTCTAAAATTATATTCTTGACTTAAAGATTTAATCTTTATGAGATAATCATACAAGATACTAGCTTTTGAACTAAAATGTCTTGTTCTTTATGAAAGTTGACACTTTTATTTATTTTTAAACCATTAAGGTCTTAACTTTATGATTTAAAGTTGTCTTGAAGTCTAAAAGATTCCTACTTTATGAACTAAGAATATAAAACATTAACTTTAAGGTTAGAAAGTCTTGATTATTATAAAAGTTAACACATGTAAGTATTATTTTGACTTAAGATCTAAACTTTATGAATTAAAGTTTGAAACTTTATGAAAGATCTTGTCTTCAATGATTGATTTCTAAAATATAAAGTGACAAGATATCATTTTTATAACTTAAAAAGACTTCATATTTCAAAAAGCTTAGACTTTTACATGTAATCTTATCTTCAAAACAAAACAAAATAAAACTTTATGAAGGCACCAAAACTTGAGACACTTTTTATGTATCAAGAAGCAAACTTTTTGAGCTTTAAACTCTTGGAATGTTTATAGTCTTATCAAATCATGAAAAACATGCAAAGATGAAACTTTTCTAATCATACACTTGTCATAAGAATAGGAACAAACTTTAAACAAAATATCACTAAGAACATCATTCTTTTTCAAGCAATTCACAAGAAATATCAAGATCTCATGCATCAAGAAAGAAAAATAGAAACTTTGAAGCACTTAAAGAAAGGAACTTTTCAAGAACTCAAGAATACTCATGAACAAGAACATGAACATATTTTACCAAAAATATAAACTTTTGCTCATGAAGAGCATGAAAGATTTTCTCAAGTTTTCACTTGAAGATCTTGGTCATGAGAAGAACCAAGCTTCAAGCTTTCTTAGGCAAACAAAGTAAAAGAGTGAAGATCACTACCTAAGCTTTGAAAATGGCGTGTTCTTGAAGGAGAAATGAAGAAGATGATGGCTCCTCCTTGATGTTGACGGTGGCAGTTTTGGATGAATCAAGAGGGATCTCTTGAGTTCTCTTGAAAATGAAGCTTGTAGTATTTGAATCTCTTCTTCAAAGACCAAAAGATATGGTCTTTGAAGGGCTAAGTGAAGAAGGTTTGGTGATGGAGGTGGACAATGTAAGAAGAAGATAAAGAAGAAGAAAAAGAAAGTTTAGAGAAAAGTGGGAGGATTTGGAAGCAAGAGAGAGAATGAGACTGTGAAAATGAAAAGTGAAAGTGTATGCATATGTGAATAGTGGCCTTAGCCTTCAAATGGGTGGGGGAGGAGATATTTTCTTAATTTAGCCTTCAAATGGGTGGGGGAGGAGATATTTTCTTAATTTTGTGTTAATTAAGTTTTAGGGAGACAAATTGGAAGATGCGAGAACAAATCAAGTACTCACTCTTACATAAAGCACTCTTGTCTAATGCTTTATGCTTTGGTGATATCATTCTTTACTTTATTGTCTAGTTGACTAAATTTGAATTTAATCATATGATTAAGTGCTCTTGCAACTTAATTAACATGATTAAGTAAGGATTAGTAATTAACATACAAGAATATGATTAACAAAAATTAATCCTGCAATTAAGCTTAATTATCCTTAATTAAACTCGATTAAGCTAATTAAGAGCGATTAGTACTTAATTAAGCTATTAAGGCCCTAACTTGCTTAGTTAGAGATTATCTAATCTCAATTAAACTTTCTTTTGACTTTTCTAATCAGAGTTAACTCATAAAAACTTCGTTAATCTCTTAATTAAGCCTTAATCTCATAATTTCTCATTAAGTGCCTAATTACTTACGGTTATTGAGGTAATTTAGCATGACAAGAAATTGAGGATGTTACACTTGACATAAAGATTCATTAGTGGCACCAAAGATAATATCATCCACATATATTTGGACCAATAGTATATCATGCTCCTTCTTTTTAATGAATAGTGTAATGTCAACTTTTCCTCTTGTGAAACCTTTATCTAATAGAAATTTACTCAACCTTTTATTCCAAGCTCTAGGAGCTTATTTTAGTCCGTAAAGAGCTTTTTGCAATTTAAAAACATGGTCGGCTAAATCAAAACTTTCAAAGCTTGGAGGTTGATCAACATACACTTTTTACATCCATTTGATAAAGTTTAAAATCTGTGATAGATGCAAAAGCAAGTAACCTTCTAATGGATTCTAATCTAGCTATGGGAGCATATGTTTCTTCATAATCAATTCTTTCTTCTTGATTATATCTTTTAGCCACTAATCTAGCTTTATTTCTTATTATAATACCATTTGCATCAAGTTTGTTCCTAAAACCCCATTTGGTGCCTATGATAGGATGATCATTATATCGTGGCACAAGTTCCCAAGCTTGATTTCTTTCAAATTGGTTTAATTCTTCTTGCATGGCTAAGATGCAATGTTCATCAATAATAGCTTCATCTATATTTTAGGTTCAACTTGAGAAACAAATGCCATATGAATACATGTATTTCTAAAAGAGTTTCATGTTGTTACCTTTTTTGAGATATCACCTATAATATTGTCAAGTGGATGGTGTCTAGAGGTCCTCTACTCTTTTGGAAGATTGTTTGTCCTTGTTTGCTCTTGTGAAGTTTCTTTCTCACTTTCTTCCTCTTTCTTATGCTCCTTTTCATCGTCTTTGATGTGAGTATTTTCCCAAAAAGATTAGTTTTATCAAAAGCGACATGAATAGACTCTTGCACAGTCAAAGTTCTCTTATTAAAGACCCTATGTGCTTTATTATGCATTGAGTAGCCAAGAAATATTCCCTTATCAAACTTAGCATCAAATTTGCCTAAGTTATCCTTTCCGTTATTCAAAACAAATCATTTACATCCAAAGATATGAAGGTGGGATATATTTGGCTTCTTTCCTTTATATAGTTCATAGGGAGTTTTCTTTTAAATTGGTCTTATTTAGGCTCTATTCATGACATAACAAGCAGTACTCATAGCATCTGCCCAAAAAAACTTAGGAAGGTTTAATTCATTTAGCATTGTTCTTACCATTTCTTCTAAAGAACGATTTTTCATTTCAACTACTCCATTTTGTTATGGAGTTCTTGGGGTAGTAAAATTATGCTTAATGCCATATTCATCACAAAAGGTTTCAAAAGACTCACTTTCAAACTCTCCATCATGATCATTTCTTATGGATGCAATATTAAGATTTTTCTCATTTTGGATAACTTTGGCGAGTTTTCCAAATGCTTGAAGTGCCTCACTTTTATGAGCAAGAAATAATGTCCATATGAACCTGGAATAATCATCCACAATCACTAAGGCATAGTAATTTCCTCCAAAACTCATAGTTCTTGATGGACCAAAGAGATCCATATGCAAAAGTTGCAAAGGTCTAGTGGTTGAAATAATATTTTTTTTATTTGAAAGATACCCTTACTTGTTTTCCCTTTTGACAAGCATCACATAGCTTGTCATTTTCAAATCTGATTTTTGATAGTCCAATTACTAACTCTTTTGTAACCAACTTATTTAAGTGGTCCATGTGAATATGTGCAATTCTTCTATATCATAACCATGAATCATCCTCCTTACTCATGAGACATAGGAAATTATTTGAGAAAATGTCATCCAAGCTAATCATGTAAATGTTGTCTACTCTATGTCCAACAAACTTAACTTTTTTATTAGTAATACCTTCTATAATGCAACAATTTGAATCAAAGATGACTCTATTTCCTTTATCACATAATTGGCTTATGCTAAGTAGATTATGCTTAAGACCACTCAACAAACAAAACATTTTCTATGGAGTTAGAGGAAGTTTTACCAACTTTACTAATTCCAAGTATTTTTCCTTTGTTGTTGTCTCCATACGTCACGTGTCCATGCTTCTTAGGAGTTAAATGTGAAAATTTTGGTACATCTCTTATCATGTGCTTGGAGCATTCACTATCAAGATACCAGTTCACTCTTGACTTTTAGACATACCTATATCACACATTCAACTCTTGAATTTAGGTACCCAAATTTTCTTAGGTCCTTGATTGTTAGACTTAGGCAAAATCCCCTTTGGAACCCATATCATCTTTACACTAGAATGTCCATTCTTTGTAACATAAAAAGTAGATGCACTATGCCCTTTTTTGCCACAATAGAAACATGTTATGAAGGGAGAACTACTTGATGATAAGGAAAAGAAATTTTTATAGAGCTTTTCTTGTCCCTTAGGATTATATCCTGATCCTGCCTTATCAAAAACACATCTTTGATTTCTTAACAATATATCTAAATTATTTCTACTAAAGGTAAATTTAGCACACGCATTTTTCAAATCATTAATCTCCTTTTCAAAATTTTTACAAGATAAGCATGGATTGGATGTAGTTGCATTCTCATATATTTGACCTTTAGAGCAAGTGGAGTTCGCATAAGTTAATCCAAGGGTTTCTTTTTCAATTTTGAATTCCTCTAATTCTTTGTTCAATCTAAGGATCTCTTTCTCTAAAAATGAAATAATTTTCTTAGAGGAAGCTACAAATTTTGTGATCTCAAGGATTCTTCAAGCAAATCATTAAAGGCATCTTGTAACTCATCAAATAAAGGAGAGAGTTCAAGATTAGAAGATTTTACCTCTTCAACACTATCGCCATCTCTAGCCATGAGACTAATAGTGTGTTTGGCTTTGCTTTTGTAGAATTGATTCTAGATAGAATTGATTTAGTTAGAATTGATTTTGAGGTAAAGTGAATTATGTTTGGTAGTTTCTCTAAAAGTGATTCTGACAGAAAGTAAAAAACTTTCATTTCTCCTAGAATCAATTCTAGAGACCAAAATTGATTTTAAGAGTGGATAACCAAACATCATCAAAAACCCCCCAAAATCAATTCTGGGATCTAGAATCAACTCTAGGGAGCACAAACAGACTCCTAAACACACGCAAAGATTTGCAACTTCATTTTCAAAGTCACTAGATGAATCTGTGTCATTTTCCTCCCAAGTTATATACGCCTTCTTGCCCTTCTTTTCCTTGATTGATTTCTTCACAAGTTTCTCCATTCTCTTTAAATAAATTGGACAGTCCTTCTTCATATGGCTAGGTTGACCACATTCATAGCACTTTGGTGTAGATGAAGCATCTTCTCCCTTGTTGAGATTTTTCTTTGGTAGAAAAGGACTTCTTTTTTGGTTTCCCTTCTTTCTAAGAAATCTTCCAAACTTCTTCACAAGGAAACTAAAGTTTTCATCACTTTTTTCAACTCCTTCCAAATTTTTATTTTCATCTTCATCACTTCCTTCTTACATAGAGGAGGTGGCCTTAAGAGCTATTCCTTTCTTCCTTTTATCATTCTCCTTATGTTGATTGAGTCTATTTAGTTCCAACTCATGCTCTTGAAGTTTGCAAAAGAGAGTGGCAAAAGTCATAGTAGCCAAGTTCCTTGATTCTGATATTGCTGTCACCTTTGGTTACCATTGCCTGTTCAAGCATCTCAAAACTTTGTTAAATAAATCTTCATTTGGAAATGTCTTTCCTAACGAGGAAAGATGATTAACAATATGTATGAATCTCTTTTGCATATCTTGAATACTGTCATTTTAATCCATTCTAAATAGTTCATATTTGTGTGTGAAAGTGTTAACTCTAGCCCTTTTGACTTCACTAGTGCCATCATGAGTAACTTGTAAGGTATCCCACATTTCTTAGACTGTTTTGCAATTTGACACACAAAAGAATTCATTATGTCCTAAAGCAGAGGTGATGATATTCTTTGCTTTCACATTATATTTAACCTTCTTTTTATCCTCCTTAGTCCATTCACTCCTTAGCTTTTCAACAATTTTCCATCAACTTGTTTTGTGGGAACAAAAGGACCTTTTACCACAGCATCCTAAACATCTAAATCTATAGGTTCAATAAAAATCCTCATACGAGTTTTCCAATATGAATATCCATCTCCATTAAAAACTGGCAGCCTATTTATGGAAGTACCTTCTGACAAAAATGAGTTTGATGTTCTTGAAGTGGTTAAGCCTTTACCATAATTGGGCTCTAATACCACTTGTTACCAAGTGGCCTCAAAAACTTAAGAGGGGGTGAATTAAGTTCTTAAACTTTTACTAAATCTTTTCACAAAATTTCTTTTATTTAAATCTTTCATAGATTGGATGATTGAGCAACTATCTAAATATGTGAGAATATTAGGAATTTAATACAAGTTCCAAAATACTTCAAGAATGAATAGAAAGAATTTAATTTACACTAAACTAAAGAGATAAGGGTAGAGAAAGTGCAAACTCAAATTTATCCTAGTTCAGTCATCCCTTGTAGCCTATGTCCAATCCCCGAGCTATTTACTTAGGATTTTCCACTATATCCAATTCTTCAAGGTTTTGGAAACCTTTACAACACTTGAGCACTCACACTTTTGTGATTCCTCACCCTAGTGTTTGGGTCTCTCAAAATAAAAACTGATACATCACCTTTTTTCCCACTTGAGGGATATCACACCCGCTTACAATTTTGAAGAAGTAAAGAAAGAATTGATCACTCTCTCAAAGATGAGATGTTACAACTTATAGCACTATAAAGCTTTTCTAATAATAACTCTCTTTAGCCAAAAAAATTGAGAAAGAAATCAAAGTATGAAAGTAAAAGTTAAGAGTGTTTAATCTTCGAGCGTTCTGCCCTAAAAATCTATTTTGAATGGGTATTTATAGGTTTCAAATTTGTACTAGCCATTTAGAAAACCTTCCCAAGAGTCATGTTTGTTCAAAACTAGTCATCGGTGTCTTTTCGCATTATTGTAATTGATTACACCATATTGTAATCGATTACAATAAGCAGAATACCTATCTTGGGCATATTCAAGAACATTGTAATCGATTACATCAAATTCTAGAATTCATAATTGATGCAAATAATCGATTACATACAAACAATGAGCATTGCAATCGATTACATCCTAGTGGTAATTGATCACATGTTATATAAACAGTGTTAACGACTTTTTAAAATCTCTACTGAACTTTAATCAATGGGCAACTTTGTTTAATCGATTACACTAATATAAAACATGAATTTTTCCTTTAAAAAACACTCTTTCCATAGGTTAAGTTCCATGATAAGTTATTTGACCACAATTTCTTAAATTAATTGCTTGTTAATACAATTTTCGAAAGCATCTTTTGACTTTTTCAAAATTTTTGGCCACGAGAGTTATTATGAAGAAGCTTTTAACAACAAGAACTTAAGTCCTAGGAAACAACTATACCATTGAGTTTTGGACTTGAGTCTTGGACCTGATTCTTGGACTTGGTTGCATGTTCTTAGTTTGCATCCTATTGTAATCCTTTTGGCATCATCAAAACCTACCATTAGAGTATTCACACTAAGGAAATCTAGCACGAAGAAAAATTGAGGATGTTACATCTTTTACCATCATGGGCCAGAAATATTTAGCCCATAGGACCTTCATAGCCAAAGACTTCACCTCAAGGTGTTGTCCACATGATTCCTCATGGACTTCTTCTAGCACGTATTCGACTTAGGTGGGTCCTAAGCACTTGAGTAGAGGCTGGGAAATACCCTTTTTATATAACTGTCCATCCATAAGGTTGAATTTTGTCGTTTCCCATTTTATATTTTTTGCTTCTATAATGTCAGAGGGTAACAATGGGGGCGGCCCAACTCAAAATTGCAATTACCTCAGAAATTGGTACTTGGTTAGCTATGGAAGGGACTTTCAACGTTTCTAGAATTAAGCTTTTGTTGTTTACCCCAGGTTTTGCACTAGCCAGCGTTGAAAGTGCATCAGCTCTTACATTTTGTTCTCTGGGGACATGTTTTACCTCAACTAATTTGAAACTCTTCATTAGTTCCTTAATCTTAACTAAAAATTTCTACAATAACTCATTCTTGACGTGGTAAGTCCCAATAACTTGCAATGTCACAATTTGTAAGTTACTGTAGACTTCAAGTTGTTTCATGCCCACATCTTTTGCTAATTAGAGGCTAGTAATTAGAGCTTCGTATTCGGCCTAATTGTTAACTACAAATTCAAACTTGACCGATAATTCTACCTAAACCTGGTATCTCTAGGGATGACCTCGACTTCACTCCCCTTGGTGCTAGAGATTTTGTATATGTACAAAGTCTATGTCAATACCTTGGACATTGGTGCATCTTCTATAAATTCAACCAAGAAATTACTTGAGCTTTGATGATTGATCAAGGCTCATATCGGATATCAAATTTGGATAATTCTACCTACCATACAACCATTCCCCGACCAAATCTGAATTACGAAGAACTTGCTAGATTGTTGATCAGTTTTGACTATGATAGTATGTTCTTGGAAATATTATCTCAAGTGCTAGATGCTGTGAGTAAAGTGAAAATTACCTTTTTCTAATTTCTAATATCAAATCTCAACTCCTTGTAAGAATTTGTTAATGAGCTTTTTCCTTTACTAGGGCTACTGCTATTGCTTCTTCACTCACTAATAAGTATAAGAAGAGTGGTTTTCCTTTATCCAGCTTATATAAAATATAAGGGCTAGCTAGATCAGTACTCCTTAAAGTTCTAGAATGCTTGCTCAAACTCGGCCATCCATTCAAAATTTGTATTCTTCTTCATAAGTCAGAATAAAGGAAGGGCTTTTTGCATCGATGCTACCAGAAATCGAGAGAGTAAGGCAATATGCCCTACTAGCCATTGCACAACCTTAACAGAGCTTAGTATTTTCATCTCTAAAACCTCCTTACATGTTGCTAGGTTAGTTTCAAACCCTCTGTGCATGAGCATAAAATTGAGGAATTTTATGACTTCTACTGCAAACACATATTTTTGGGGTTTAACCTATATTGTGTTGTCAAAGCCAAACATTGTCCTTAAGTCAAAAACCAGGTTTTTTTTTTGTTGATGTTTTCACTAACATATCATCAATGTAAATTTCCGTGAGGCATCCGACGTAGTTGGCAAAGAACATATTCATAAGTCTTTGATAAGTTGCTTCCATATTCTTTAATCCAAAAGGCATTGCCTTGTAGCAGTAGTTGCCCATGGGGTTTATGAATGTTATCTTTGTTGCATCGCATGGGTGCATGGATATTTGATTATACTTGGAGTAGGCATCCATGAAAGTTAGGAAACAAAAATCGGAAACCATGTCCACTAAATCATCTACTTGGCAGAGAGTAAGAATAATTTGGATAGGCTTTATTGAAGTCTGTGTAATTCATGCACATTTGCCAACCCATTAGACTTTGACACCATTACTACATTGGAGAGCGAAGTTGGGTACATGATTTCCTTGATAAATCTAGCTTTTAGCAAGCTTTGAACTTGTTTTTGAGCAGCAGGAGCCCTTTTTGGGCTCATCTTCCTTTTCTTTTTTGCCATAGGTCAGGATCCGGGGTATGCTACAATTCAATGACTCATGAAATATGGATATATTTCGAACATATCCACAGTAGTCCAAGCAAAGAGGTTTGTGTTTTCTTTTAGAAGTGTTATTAACTTGAGCTTAATTGAGATCTGAAGGCCCTTGCAAATTTTGGTGGTTTTATTAGGTGAGCACCCAATTTGCTCCTCTTCGAGCTCTCCTTCAGGTTCCAACCATTGTCCCTCTCGCTGTTCATGGGCATTGAGTTCTACCATCATAACATTTGCAGGCCTTAGAGGCCAGGTATTTGCTTCTTCTTTTTTCCTTCTTTTGGAAACTTCCAAGCTATCATTATAACATCGTTAGGCCGTTACTTGATCAACCTTGATAGTTCCTACTTCACCACTAACTCCATGGTCAACAAGATTGTGGAGGCTATGGCTCTAATCTTATTTAATGTTAGCCAGCCTAGAATTACATTGTATGCAAAGGGGGCATATACTACTAGGAAATCAACCTTGATGGTTCTTGTTAATGGTTTATTTCCCAAGATGAGGTACGGGGTAACAAATCCATTCGAGTGTACCTTTTCAACTGAGAAACTAACTCCCTCCTCCGGCTAAAATTGTAGGTTGAAATTCTTCAGTCCCAATTTATCGAAAGCTTCCAAAAAATAATATCTGTTGAGTTACCTTGATAGATGAAAACCTTTTGACATTTGCATTCATCATTATGGCCGAGATGACCATGGAGTCATCATCAGTAGCCATTTTCCATTCCATGTTGAAAGCTGAAAAATTTATCTCGGGGAGTTGTTCTACCTTCAAACTCTTCTCTACAATGTCGAAGGATAACTTTAGGACTTTATTCAAATGCTTCTTTCATGCCAATTTTGTAACTCCTCCAGTGAATCCCCCCAAGATGACATTTATGGTCATAGTTACTACATCGTCTACTTATTCTTCTTCGTCTTGCTAATTTCTATCACACATCCTCTATGCTCTATGTCTCCTTTTATCTACGCCTTCTGTCATAGGGGAAATTCATCTTCTTTTCTGGCTTTTTTACGCCGCTACATATTTTACCAAATGCCCTTTGGGCGTAAGTTGCTCTACTGCATTTCAGAGGTGGTAACAATCCTCTATCTTATGGCAATAACTGTTGTGGTATTCGCAAAATATAGATCCATCCATATTAGTCCTTTAATTTGTTGTATTGGCTTCAGATGTGGTAACCTCTCTATTTGACATATCTCCTTATAAAGTTCAATAGGGACTTATTGAAGGGAGTATAGTTTTCAAACCTTTTGACGCTTAATTCCCAATCTCGTTTACTTAATCTTTCTAGTCTTCGGGGGCTTTCCCTTCTAGGATGGTTTATGTTGCCCCTTCTTCCATTATTCATCAATATAGTTATGGTTTCTTCCAAATGAATGTACTTTTTGACCCTTCATTAGAGCTTTTCGAAGCTCTTGACTTGTTTTTTTATAATGATTTTGTAGATGGACCAAGCTTGAGACCATTAATTAATGTAACCAAGGCATTTTAAATCTGAAAATCTTCAAACAATAGACATTTTGTATTGAACCTTTCAAGATAGTCCCACAAAAATTTATTTGATTGTTCGTATAGGCCCAACAAACTCATGGTCGACTATGGCTTGAGCATTGTAGTGGAAAAGTGAGACGAGAATCGCAAAGAGTGATTTGAGAACTGGTTATGGACCTAGGCAGTAGCAAATTGAGCCATTTTAAAACAACCTTATTCCTTCACTAGGTCGAAAACTCCATCTAAACACAACCTAGACTTGAATGAGTCTATGTGGTCTTGTCGATCCATTATTCCATCATAGCGCTCCATATCCATGGGGTGCTTGACACCCTGTGGTAATGGTACACTTATGATATAGTCAAAAAATTGAGCATCCTCCTGCTCCTTTATTTCATAATGTGGCATCCTATATTCAAAACTAGTTGTTGTTCAGCGATTATTTGAGGTCAAATCGTATAATGGAGAGAAATTTCTTTCACGGCATTGTACATAATGGCGGCTGGTTAATCAAACTAATGCTTTCTCTCGACCTCTCTGTGTCATTCCTCTTTGTCAATTCGACATCATTCTTCATCTCGTAGCTGCTCTTCTCTGCAATGTAAGATTTCTTCTTGGCACCGGATGACTTCTTCCTATTGCCATTAGGCCTCCTTGCTGAGTCTTTCCTCTTTTGTGCATCAATCCTCATCCTTGTAATGCTAGTTTTCTTTAGCTTCCTTCATTTGATTTGGATCATGTTCTAAATCATGAATTTTCTGAGCTTGCTCTTATATGAACTTAAGGATTTTCGAGCGAAGTAGGGACCCTTCCAAGGGTAGCTTCACCCTCAGATCCAATGGTTAGCTGAGGCATAGGGAATCGGTTTCTCCATATGCAGTTGTGGCTGCAAGGGGTCATTCCCCCCTGTCCTTAGGGTGCCCCAGTTTTGTTGCTTTCTTTCATGGAGGTGGCATTGGAAAAAAGTGTTATGTAGTAATAGAAATAAAGAAATCAAACAGCAATCATGTTCTATAGATGGCATTAATACTCGGAAGTAACAAGACTGATATTGAGTTACTTAGTATAGGTGATGATCCAATAGAGGAAGTCTAGGAAACACAAAGCTTGAGTGACCTCTCCATTGCTCCAATGATAGGTGGTGTACCTGTAACATCCACTGTTTTTCGCTTAATTATTCGGTTTTATCGAATAATTGGGAATAATTAAAATTCGATTAAGCAATTATTTAGACTCAATTGATTAGTAATTACTTGAGTTTAGATATGAGATAATTAAGTTAGAGTATAGGAGATTTCATAAAATTTTTATTGAAAATCGATTTACCGATTTAAAGGAAATCGGTAAAATTACGGTATTTTAAACTGTCGGAACCGGACCAATAGAATTGCAAGCCTAAAACCCTAGAATCTAAGGCTGATAACTCAACCACTTTGCCCCATAAAAGTGGCGCCACAAGGCCACACTCTATGGAGAAGCTTGGCTAAATTTCAGCCAAGCATTTTGAACCAATCAAATTCAAGCCAACCCACCCAAAAAGCAATCAGATTTTTCAGCTCCTTTTGACTCCCATTTAGATCACATCCAACGCCACTTTTCTCTCCTCTCTTCAGCTCTCTTTCTCTCTTCTTACACACCAAAAACTCTAGCCAACATCAAGCCAATTCAAGCCTTGTTCATCCAAGCTTCAAAAATCCAACACAATCACTTGGAACAAAGGTAGGAGTTTAACAATTGCATCAAATCTATGGTATTGGCTGGCTGAGCTTGGATTATTATCATGATTCTTAATATGTTAAATGGATGATTATGATGATATGTGATTGGTTTTGGGCTGTTGGTTTGGTTAAAATCGAATTTGAAGTAAGAAAGAATAGAAATGAGAAGAGCTGAGGGGCTGGAGAACCAAAACCCCTCAGTAGTCCGTACGGCGGAGTGTACGGCTCCGCCTACAACTGATCAAATTAGATGAAAATATTTTTATATGAAACTAGACATCTAAGGATTTCCATAGATATATCATATAAGGCTTTTGGATTAGAATTGAGAGAGTTATGAATTTTTGAATTTCGACCTTGGGTTTTGACTCTGGTTCTGGGCAGATTGGGTTTTTTAGGGTAGAACTTGCCCTATACTACTTGAAAATGAGTGGAACTAACTTTTTTAGAAAGCTTGCACATAGAAGAATGTCCCATAAAAATTTCAGAATTAGATAAGGTCTCAGTTGCTCCTAGTGATCCAAGAAAGTTGCCCTATGTCCAAACTGGGCCAGAACACGGCAGGTTAGGAAGGCCAGAATTTGGGCCTTGTAACTTGAGCTCTACTAATCCAAATGGAATGGAACTTTTGCAAATGAAACTGTAACCTGTTAGCTTTAATATGAGTTCAATTTCATGTAATTTAAGTCAGTTTCGATTTTTACTTTTAGTTGCCTTATTCTGGCTAGCCAATGGGCAGGCCGAGATAAAATCTAGATATCTTGGGTTGTAGATATCAAAATTAGATGGGACTAAAGAGGTTAGAAAATAGACACATAACACTTTAACATATTCAAATTTGAGGTCCAAATGAGTTAAATAGAAATTATGGCTTGAATTATAAAAACTGGGTTGGTTGAATATGCAGAGGCAAGAATTCTGCCTTAATGAATTTGATGTTGATATGAGTTTAATGTTGGAATATAAATGTGATGTTGTTTTCTTTGTAATAAATTGATGTACTGGTTGGCTGGCACTATTCACAGGGAAGCGGACACGTTCCGTTATGCCGCCGAAATTTTGGTAGAATCCATGCACAAGTTGCGAATTTCATGATAATACATGTGCATTTCAAGGAAAGTTATGAAAGTGTATTAAGAATCATGTTATTATGAAAGTTCCATGCTACTTGGGCCAGCCCCGAATAAGAAGTTAAGGGGAATAGATCGGTGGGAAGGTCGGGGAAAGTAAACCCGGCATTCTTGTATAGGAACGAGCTCGATCCTGATAAGCAGACTATTACCCAGGAGTCTAAATGGCCAAGAACTCCCAGGGGACCAAGAGATGGAAAATGATGAAAAGTAAAGGAAAGGCTTATGAAGAAAGGTTCATGATTAAGTTTGCATGACTATATAAATGCATGATTACATGGAATATTTATGCCAAGATGTTTATAGTAGTCTATTATACTTATCTACTGTCGTTGTTCATTTATTCTGTTTATTATTCTATGTATCATTATTTGTAATCTACTCTGTTTCTTATGTCAACTAAAGTAAAATTGAACCTTGCCTCGGATCAGACTTTTTCTTAAACTCATTAAAACGGATAGCCTAGTTTGAACACATGCTCTTATAATTAAATAAAAATCGAGGCAACTGAGAATGAATGTGACGTCAGAAGAACGTCATACATGAACCCTACTGAGAATTCCTTGAAATTCTCACCCCGTATTGTATTTTCGCATCATTCTCAGACGTTGGCGAAGGGCTCAACGGCCATTCCTTTCACTGAGATCCCAGACCTGCAGTTTCACAATGACTCCGAGTTGGACTCGTTGGACACAGTCTGCTCCTGCTATTTCTGCCTCTGCTTTGTAGCAATAGGAATCTTACTGTTCCTTTATTTCATCTGCTGTTAATATATATATATATATGTATATATATATATATATATATATATATATATATATATATATATGTATAAACTGAAGCCTTGGCTTCCAAACTAGATATGTACGCATACAGTTGATAATATATCACTTATTCGTTTCTTTTCTGTTATGTTATATTAGACTTTATTACGTTTTATAAGGCAATTCACATCTATTAAATAATAACGCGCCGTTTCAACTGTTTTGTGATACTAATCATGAAAAATTAAGCAGAATGTTAACATGGTAACACAGGCTACCTAATTTAATGCTATGACTTAAGCATAACATCAAATTAGTAGGGTGTTACATTTTTGGTATCAGAGCAGTTCGTCCTAGCTAAGGCCTGAGGATTGGACTGACTATGCTTCGCGCATATTTTGTACTTTTAGTTGATAATGTGCACCAGATCTTGCCTGTATGGTTGAGATATAGTTGTGCATGTGTATGGAGTGCCTGACCGTGTGAGCTGTTATTTACTAGCACATTAGACTTAGTATTGAGCCTGATCAACTCAATAACTTTTGTTTGGTGTGCTTAGAACTTAATGGCTTCCGGTAGGCAAGGAAGACTGCGTGTAGACCTGCTCCAGAGAACCCGACTGATTTTATGGCCACAATGCGAGAAATGGCCCATGCAATGCGGGAACAAGCCGCGGCAACTCACCAAATGATGGAGCAGCTAGGCAAGCGACCTGCAGCAGGCTGTGAAGGGAATCCACGTGGCCCAGAGGCTAACTTGGACTATCTCAAATTTGCTGAATTCAGAAAGACGAATCCGCCCAGCTTCCGAGGGGCGTATGACCCTGATAAAGCCGACGAGTGGATCAAAGCCATGGAGAAGATTTTCTCTATCTTGGATTGCTTGAATCATCAGAAGGTGACTTTTGCCACTTACATGCTTGAAGCAGACGCTGAGTTTTGGTGGAACGGCGTACGAAGATTGTTCGAGGAATCCCAAACGGTAGTCACCTGGATGATGTTCAAGGATGTATTTTACCAGAAGTACTTCCCCGCTTCGGTTCGAAATGCTAAGGAACTCAAGTTTATGCAGCTACGTCAAGGAAATCGGATAGTTTCCGAATATATTGCCCGATTTGAGGAGCTATGCAAACTTTCCACAATTTACCAGAGGAACCCGGATGAAGCCTGGAAGTGCATTAAATTTGAAGGAGGGTTACGAGAGGACATTCTCACCGCCATCGGGCCAATGGAGATTAGCGACTTTCCCACGTTGGTGAACAAATGCCGGCTTGTGGAAGATTGCAATTCGAAATTAGCTGCAACCAGGGCGTCCAGTGGGAATTTCAAGACGGGGTTGGCCCCGCAAGGCCCAAGATTCAAGCCCAGCGTACAACCACAGCGGAGATTTTCGCTGGCAGGCAACAAAGGCAAGCAGCCCCAAAGGCCTTTTCCAAATCCAACTTGTACAAAATGCGGCAAGAATCATGGCGATCGGCCGTTTTTGGCGGGCCAGAATGTCTGCTACAGATGTGGCAAGCCAAGCCACAAGATTTATGAGTGTCCGACCAAGAATCCATCACAGCCGCCTCAACCCCAGCGACAAGGATGGGCCTTCACAATGAGCGCAGAAGAAGCCGATAAGTCGGAAGGACTAATCCAAGGCACCTGTGACATGGACGGTGAGACTCTTACTGTACTCTATGATTCGGGTGCCTCACATTCGTTTATTTCTCATAACTGTGTAGCTGCTTTGCAATTGCCAATTTCTGAGTTACCTTATGATCTATTGGTTTCTACTCCTACTAATGGGCTTGTTAGAACTAGTCAAATATGCATCAATGTTCCTCTCCGAATTGAGAGCAGGACCTTTGCCACTAATTTGATTTGCCTCCCTCTATCTGGTCTTGACGTAATTCTGGGCATGGATTGGCTTTCTGCCAATCGTGTTGTACTCAATTGCTCTGATAAGACGATGGTACTCCCCTCTGTCTCACTTTCTGAATCCCAAACCGCACCACTCTTCTATCTGAACTCTTTTGGGCCAAAGAATCAAGGGTGTAACACCCTACTAATTTTATGTTATGCTTAAGTCATAACATGAAACTAGTCAGGTCGTGTTACCGTGTTGATACTTTATTTACCTTTCTTGTTTTTAATTTCTCTTTAAATCGTCTCTATTGACGAAACGGCGTACTGTTATATTAAAAACGAAACGAACCGAATAAAATATCATCAAGATAAGTATGGTACAGTAATATTATTGCATACGTGTAAACATATATAAATATATATCAGAAATCACTATCTCAGTTTATGTACAAAGTGCTAAAGTAGAACACATACGGAGCTGATGTATCAGGAAGATCATAATACCCTCATCTGCCAAATTACCCTATGGTCCTCAAAGGACATTTCGTAACCTACTGCTAACCCTACAGTCAAACCCATGACCCAAAGCTACATGCCAAAGAGGGTCATCTTGCATAACATCCTGCCGCTAAGCTACTCACGTAGCCATTAGCCATCCCAGGCTCGGCCGGTGTATAATCAGTGCTGGGTCCCGAGGAGGAAGAGAGGCGACGGCCGGGCCTCTTGGGAGGGGTCACTCGAGAACCCAACGGATGTCGGGAACTACCGCGGTGGTGACTCAGTGCGGCAGGTCGGGTGCTGCCGCGAGGTGCAGGATGTGGGAAGCGCCATATGTAGAGGGATGGCAATATAAGGGGTAGCGAGGGTCGAAGAGGGGATGTGTAAAGGAACATCAAAGTTCACTGCCGCTGAAGAGTACGTTTAGTTGCACGAACCGGCTATGTACAAAGAGTCCAACTCAGTGTCATGGTGGACTGTAATGCCGGAATCTCAATAAAAAGGGTGTATGTGAGTCCATCGCCGCAGGTGTCTGAGAATGATGGAGACACAAAATGGGGTGAGAATTTCAAGAAAATTCTCGAGGGTTCAGTTATCTTGGGGATCGACATCACATACATTCTCAGTTACCTCGGGTTTTACTTAATTATTAAAATATGTGTTCAAACTGAAAAGTCCATTTTCATGAGTTTAAAAACATGTCCGTCCGGAGTAAGGTTGCTTTACTTTAATTGGCATAAGCGAAATAGATTACTAATACTAATGCATAGAATGATAAATGAAATAAATAAACGAATAGCAGTGAGCAATTGTAACAGACAATTGTAAACATCTTGATGTAACTACTCCATGTATTTATGCATTCATGTAATCATGTAGACTCATTCTTGAACTTTCTTTCATAGACTCTTTCATTACTTTCTATCATTTTTCCATCTCTCTTGGTCCCCTGGGAGTTCTTGGCCATTTTAGACTCCTGGGTAATAGTCTGCTTATCAGGATCGAGCTCGTTCCTATATAGGAATGCCGGGTTTACTTTCCCCGATCTTCCCACCGATCTATTCCCATTAACTTTCTATCCGGGGCTGGCCCAAGTAGTATGGAACTTGCATAATAACATACTTCTTTTCATAACTTTCATGACTTTCTTAAGAATGTATATGCATCCACATGTGATTCATAACTTGTACATGGGTTCTACCAAATTTCGCAGCATAACGGAACGCTCGCCCCCATGAATAGTGCCAGCCAATCAATACATCAATGTATCACAAGAACACAAATTCACATTTATATTTCAACATAGAACTCAAATCCATATCAATTTCATTAAAACTGAAATCCTGCCTCAGCTTATTCAACCAACCCGGTTTTTGTAATTCATACCACAATTTCATTTTAACTCATTTGGACCTCAAATTTGAGTATGTTACAGTGTTGTGTGTCTATTTTCTAACCTCTTTGGTCCCATCTAATTTCGGTCTCTATAACTCAAGATATCTAAACTTTATCTCGGCCTGTCCATTGGCTAGCCAGAATCAGGCAACTAAAAGTAGAAATTCACTAAAAATCGAAAACTCACTCAAATCAGACGAAATTGGACTCATATTAAAGCTAACAGGGTAACCTTTCATATACAAAAGGTTCCATTTCAATTTCCTTAGTAGGGCTCGAGTTACAAGTCCCGAAACTTAGCCTTTCTGAACTGCCCTGTGTTGACCTGGTTTGGACATAGGGTAATTTCTTCAAATCACTGGGAACAACTGAGTTGATAAAAAAACTCGGAATTTCTTTGGATATTGTTCTCCTATGTGTAAGCTTTCCAACAAAGTTGGTTTCACTCATTTTCATGTAGTATAGGTCGAGTTCTACCCTAAATAACCTAATCTGCCCAGAGCCAGAGTCAAAACCCTAGGTCGAGATTCAAAAATTCATATCTCCCTCAATTCTGATCCAAAATCCTTATATGATATGTCTATGGAAAGCCCTAGATGTCTAATTTTATCTAAAAATAGTTTCATCGGATTTGACTGATCGTAGGCAGTGCCGTACGCTCCGTCATACGGACTGCCGTGGACTCTCCACCAAGATAGCACCCTCATCCATTTACTTCTCTTAATTTTCTTCTTCTAATTCTACTTCTAACTCAAAATCTTCTATTAATCCAAGCATAATTACTTAATTCACACATCAATTAAGGTGAAAATGATTCAGCCCAGCCAGCCAAGTGCATAGATTTGATGCAAGAAATTAAAAACCCCTACCTTTGATTTAAGTGTTTTGTGCTGAATTCTTGGAGTTTGGATGAACAAGGCTGGAACTTAGCTTGAGTTTTGGGTGTGTGAGCAAGAGAGAAAGAGAGCTGAAGGAGAAGAGGAAAGCAACGTGAATAATGGTCTGAATCAAAGGAGGATGGTGTGTTATATAGGCATGAGTGGGAGTTAACTTGGAATGTTTTGATTGGCCTCTAAACAAAAGGCCAAGCTTCAGCCAACCTTACTCTCCACGTTGCCCTCTTTATGTGGTAGAATCACTCTCCACGTCGCCTAAAGTGGGAGTAGTTTCCAGTATATTCTGGAAACGAAATCGGAACTCGTAGGCTTCTTAAAGTCGGAACTCGGGAATTATAAAATTGCTATCTCGGAACTCGAAAAGATATAAAAATAAGAGCTACTAATATTGGACTCAAGATCGGATCTCGTACATTGGTGAATCATAATATCGGAGTTCGGAATACAGTCAGTTCATTTGAGCCTTAGAGACGAAGTCGGAAATCGAACATTTTACTCTTTGATCGATAAGGTCGGAAGTCGTAAAGTGTGCTGAAGTCGAAAACGAACTCGTAAGTTGGAAGCATCGGTTACCTCATTTCAGCTCACGAAATCGGAAATCGGAATTCATACTGACGAGGTCAAAATTTATACACGCTTTCAAGGTCGGAAATCGTAAGCTTCATGCATTAAATCGGAGGCCGTAAGCTGCATGCATGAGGTCGGAAGTCGGAAAAATCCCTTGTAAGCCTTGGAACGAAGCCTAAGTCGGGTTAATATTGAGATCGAACTGAACTATAAGACAAACTCGAAATCGTAAATCCTTGTCATCTGCACTTTGAAGATGAATTTGGAGGTTGGGAATACTATGAACTCGGAAATCGGAAGTCGTGGATGTTACAAAGGGTATATCATCTTGTCAGCTAATGCGGTAGAAGCTAAGCAGGAACTAGAGGAGATTCCGGTTGTCAGGGAATATCCGAATGTTTTTCCAGAGGATATTCCTAAATTCCCTCCGGAGAGAGAGACTGAGTTTACCATCAAGTTGGTTCCAGGTGCGGGACCAATATCTATAACTCCATATCGAATGTCATCTATGGAGCTGACGGAACTAAAAAGACAGATCGAAGAGCTTTTAGAAAAAGGATTCATACGGCCAAGCGCATCACCATGAGGAGCTCCGGTCTTGTTGGTCAAGAAGAAAGATGGAAGCATGCGCTTATGCGTGGATTATATGCAGCTGAACAAAGTGACAATTAAGAATAAATATCCACTGCCAAGGATTGATGATCTCATGGATCAACTACAGGGAGCAACAGTATTCTCCAAGATCGACTTGCGTTCTGGATATCACCAAATTCGAGTTCGCGAACAAGATATCCCTACGACAGCTTTTCGAACTCGTTACGGGCACTATGAGTATACCGTGATGTTGTTTGGGTTGACGAACGCACCAGCAGTATTCATGGATTACATGAATCGAATATTTCGCCCATATTTGGGTAAATTTGTAGTGGTGTTCATCGACGACATACTGGTCTACTCGAAGACAGAGCAAGAGCATGCAGAACACTTGCGGCTAGTTCTGCAAATTTTAAAGGAAAAGCAACTCTATGCTAAATTATCCAAATGTGAATTTTGGATGAAGGAGGTAAAGTTTCTCGGCCATGTAGTGTCATCTAGAGGAATCTCTGTCGACCCTCGCAAAGTAGAAGCAGTTCTGAATTGGGAAAGGCCAACCACAGTCTCGGAAGTCAAAAGTTTTCTGGGCTTAGCTGGATATTACAAGCGATTCGTTAAGGATTTTTCTCGAATAGCCTTGTCCTTGACCATGCTAACCAGAAAGAATTTCCCGTTCGAGTGGATGCCGGAGTGCAATCAGAGTTTTCAAGATTTGAAGAGGAGATTGACCACGACACCAGTGTTAGCTTTACCAGACCCTCATGGACCATTTGAGGTCTATTGCGATGCTTCCCAACAAGGGTTAGGGTGTGTGTTGATGCAAACCAGAAAGGTGGTCGCGTATGCCTCTAGGCAATTGAAGCCACACGAAAAGAACTACCCGACTCATGACCTTGAATTAGCAGCAGTAGTATTTGCTCTGAAGATATGGAGGCATCACCTGTATGGAGTGAAGTTCGAGGTCTTTTCTGATCATAAGAGTTTGAAGTACCTCTTCGATCAAAAGGAATTAAACATGAGGCAGCGGAGGTGGATGGAACTCCTTAAAGACTACGAATTTGAATTGAAATACCACCCGGGTAAGGCAAACATCGTGGCAGATGCGTTGAGTAGGAAATCATTAACTGTCGCTTGGATGATGATTAAAGAGATGGAGCTTATTGAAAGTTTTCGAAATCTTAATTTGGGAATTCTTACAACTCCCAAGACCCTTCAGTTGCACCAAATTAAGATAACCAATAGCTTTAAGGATCGGATTCGGCAAGCACAGCAGCAGGATGCTAACTTTCAACATACAATTAGTCTCGTACAATCAGGGAAATTAACGGGTTTTGCCCAAGATAAAGAGGGCATCTGGCGGTGCCACGACCGAGTGTGTGTTCCCGAAAGGGACGATCTCCGAAGAAGAATCTTAGAAGAAGCACATAGAGGCGAATTCACCGTACATCCTGGCATAACCAAGATGTATCAAAATCTCAAGAAGATGTTTTGGTGGCCGGGCATGAAGTCAGATGTAGCAAGCTTCGTGGGCAAGTGCTTGATTTGTCCGAAGGTGAAAGCGGAACATCAGAAGCCTTCTGGGACGTTACAACCCTTGGAAATTCCTTAGTGGAAGTGGGAGAGTATCTCCATGGATTTTATAATGGGGTTACCAAGGACATCAACAGGATATGATGCTATATGGGTTATTGTGGACAGATTAACCAAGTCTGCTCATTTCCTGCCCGTTCGAGCAAATTATCTGCTGGAAAAACTAGCTCAACTATACATTCAAAAGATTATAAGGTTGCATGGGACCCCTTCAACTATCATCTCTGATCGAGACCTGAGGTTTACCTCACGATTTTAGGGAGCTTTACAGAAGGCGTTCGGTGCGAAACTGTGTCTAAGCACTGCATATCACCCACAAACAGATGGCCAAACCGAAAGGACGATTCAAACCTTGGAGGATATGCTACGAGCTTATATACTGGAGCAACGCGGAAATTGGGATCGATATTTACCGTTGGCCGAGTTCGCATACAACAATAGCTATCACGCTAGCATCGGCATGGCTCCTCACGAAGCATTGTACGGACGAAAGTGCCAATCTCCCTTGTGCTGGTACGAGATAGGAGATTCAACTTTATTGGGGCCTGATTTAGTCGAGCAGACCACCGAGCAAATCAAGAAAATACGGAGTAAGATGCTTGCCGTTCAAAGCCGCCAAAAGAGCTACGCGGATACCAGGAGGAAACCTCTGGAATTTCAAGAAGGAGACCATGTATTTCTAAAGGTTACTCCTACAACGGGGATAGGTAGAGCAGTCAAAGTCAAGAAGTTAAATCCTCGTTTCATTGGTCCCTTTCAAATCCTGAAGCGAATCGGATCAGTTGCATATCGAGTCGCTTTGCCTCCACATCTATCAAATCTTCATGATGTTTTCCATATGTCCCAACTCCGAAAGCACCAACCAGACCCTACACACTCCCTAGAACCCGAATCAATACAGTTAAAGGAAGATCTGACCTTCTGTGTACAACCAGCACGGATCGTAGACAAAGTAGCAGACAACTTCAGAACAAGAACGTGTAACTAGTAAAAGTAGCATGGGGAAAAGGAGATGCCGAGGACTACACTTGGGAGCTGGAATCAGATATGAGGAAGGAGTATCCTGAACTATTCTCAGGTACTAAATTTTGAGGACAAAATTTTTTCTAAGGAGGGTGGTAATGTAACATCCACTGTTTTTCGCCTAATTATTCGGTTTTATCGAATAATTGGGAACAATTAAAATTTGATTAAGCAATTATTTAGACTCAATTGATTAGTAATTACTTGAGTTTAGATATAAGAGAATTAAGTTAGAGTATAGGAGATTTCATAAAAATTTTGTTGAAAACCGATTTACCGATTTAAAGGAAATCGGTAAAATTACGGTATTTTAAACTGTCGGAACCGGACCAATAGAATTGCAAGCCTAAAACCCTAGAATCTAAGGCTGATAACTCAGCCACTTTGCCCCATAAAAGTGGCGCCACAAGGCCACACTCTATGGAGAAGCTTGGCTAAATTTCAGCCAAGCACTTTGAACCAATCAAATTCAAGCCAAACCACCCAAAAAGCAATCAGATTTTTCAACTCCTTTTGACTCCCATTCAGACCACATCCAACGCCACTTTTCTCTCCTCTCATTCAGCTCTCTTTCTTTCTTCTTACACACCAAAAACTCTAGCCAACATCAAGCCAATTCAATACTTGTTCATCCAAGCTTCAAAAATCCAGCACAATCACTTGGAACAAAGGTAGGAGTTTAACAATTGCATCAAATCTGTGGTATTGGCTGGCTGAGCTTGGATTATTATCATGATTCTTAATGTGTTAAATGGATGATTATGATGATATGTGATTGGTTTTGGGCTGTTGGTTTGGTTAAAATTGAATTTGAAGCAAGAAAGAATAGAAATGAGAAGAGCTGAGGGGCTGGAGAACCAAAACCCCTCGGTAGTCCGTACGGCGGAGTGTACGGCTCCGCCTACAACTGATCAAATTAGATGAAAATATTTTTATATAAAACTATACATCTAGGTCTTTCCATAGATATATCATATAAGGCTTTTGGATTAGAATTGAGAGAGTTATGAATTTTTGAATTTCAACCTAGGGTTTTGACTCTGGTTCTGGGCAGACTAGGTTGTTCAGGGTAGAACTCGCCCTATACTACTTGAAAATGAGTGGAACCAACTTTTTTAAAAAGCTTAAGAATGTCCCATAAAAATTTCAGAATTAGATAAGGTCTCAGTTGCTCCCAGTGATCCAAGAAAGTTGCCCTATGTCCAAACCGGGCCAGAATAGGGCAGGTTAGGAAGGCTAGAATTTGGGCTTGTAACTCGAGCCCTACTAAGCCAAATGGAGTGGAACTTTTTGTAAATGAAACTTTAACCTGTTAGCTTTAATATGAGTTCAATTTCGTGTAATGTGAGTTAGTTTTCGATTTTTATTGGATTTTTACTTTTCGTTGCCTGATTCTGGCTAGCCAATGGGCAGGCCGAGATAAAATCTAGATATCTTGGGTTGCAGATATCAAAATTCGATGGGACCAAAGAGGTTAGAAAATAGACACATAACAATTTAACATACTAAAATTTGAGGTCCAAATGAGTTAAATAGAAATTATGGCTTGAATTATAAAGACCGGGTTGGTTGAATATGCTGAGGCAGGAATTTTGCCTTAATGAATTTGATGTTGATATGAGTTTAATGTTGGAATATAAATGTGATGTTGTGTTCTTTGTAATAAATTGATGTACTGGTTGGCTGGCACTATTCACAGGGAAGCGGACATGTTCCGTTATGCCGCCGAAATTTTGGTAGAATCCATGCACAAGTTGTGAATTTCATGATAATACATGTGCATTTCAAGGAAAGTTATGAAAGTGTATTAAGAATCATGTTATTATGAAAGTTCCATGCTACTTGGGCCAGCCCCGGATAAGAAGTTAAGGGGAATAGATCGGTGGGAAGGTCGGGGAAAGTAAACCCGGCATTCTTGTATAAGAACGAGCTCGATCCTGATAAGCAGACTATTACCAAGGAGTTTAAATGGCCAAGAACTCCCAGGGGACCAAGAGATGGAAAATGATGAAAAGTAAAGGAAAAGGCTTATGAAGAAAGGTTCATGATTAAGTTTGCATGACTATATAAATGCATGATTACATGGAATATTTATGCTAAGATGTTTATAATAGTCTATTATACTTATCTACTGTCGTTATTCATTTATTCTGTTTATTATTCTATGTATCATTATTTGTAATCTACTCTGTTTCTTATGTCAACTAAAGTAAAACTGAACCTTGTCTCGGATCAGACTTTTTCTTAAACTCATTAAAATGGATAGCCTAGTTTGAATAGATGCTCTTATAATTAAATAAAAACCGAGGCAACTGAGAATGAATGTGACGTCAGAAGAATGTCATACATGAACCGTACTGAGAATTTCTTGAAATTCTCGCCCCGTATTGTATTTTCACATCATTCTCAGACGCTGGCGAAGGGCTCAATGGCCACTCCTTTCACTGAGATCCCAGACCTGCAGTTTCACTATGACTCCGAGTTGGACTCATTGGACACAGTCTGCTCCTGCTATTTCTGCCTCTACTTTGTAGCAATAGGAATCTTACTATTCCTTTATTTCATCTACTGTTAATATATATATATATATATATGTATAAACTGAAGCCTTGGCTTCCAAACTACATATGTACGTATATAGTTGATAATATATCACTTATTCATTTCTTTTCTGTTATGTTATATTAGACTTTATTACGTTTTATAAGGCAATTCACGTCTATTAAATAGCAGCGCGCCATTTCAACTCTTTTGTGATACTAATCACGAAAAATTAAGTAGAATGTTAACATGGTAACATAGACTACCTAATTTAATGCTATGACTTAAGCATAACATCAAATTAGTAGGGTGTTACAGTACCTGCAAAGACTCTGATGTAACGTTCCCAATTTTGTCTAAGCTAATTAGCTCAATGATCTTAGCTAATTAAAGAGGTTAACGATTAACTGAGCACTAATCGACTAATCTCAAGAGCTTGGCTTGGTAAATTAGAGGCAAATCAACAAGATAATTGAAAGTCAATGATTAATAAGAAAATCCAACAATTGAAGCATAATGCATTAAAGGTTATAATTAAAAGCCTAATTGCCCAATTCTTGTTAATTCATGATTTCAAACATATAATCAAGGTGATCGAACCTTATTAACTAAGCGCACGACAAGCATTACATCTTAATCACATATGACAAATTAACCCTCACACCCTCTATACATAGTTAATGAGGAAAATTCTTTTCAATGAAAATGTGTTAAAGTGTAATTAAACCAATTGAATTAATTAGCATTTAGATAATTTTAACAATTATGAAAATGTAGAAACTTCCCTTTGATTATTGTTTGAAAGTTTGGTTTAGGTAAGAGTCATATCCAACCATCCATTTGCCTTCTCATCATGCACCCTTAGATCAAGAGTCTATGTTAGTAGTATTCCTTGAGTCAAGACAAGAGATGTACTTCCCTCCATCAAGATTGTGCCACTTGGAGTGATCATATTCACCCAAGCCAATCCCAATAGTGGTCATGCCTCTAAGCACTTGAAAAACACTAAATGTCTTTACCCAAGCGCCAAGACTCAAAGGAAACACAACTTCCTCTTTTACTCCAAGGTTTCCCCCCACTCTCTTGCTTGTGGAAGAAGAAAAATCACATCACTTTCCCCTCATTTGTGCACCATCAGCCCCCCTCTCACCCCCGTCATTTCATTTTTCATTTCCTTTCTCAAGACACAAAGCTCTCTCCTCTCTCCAAGTCTCATCCCCACTCTCTTGTTCTTCCAACTCTCTTTGTTCTTCTTCCAATCTCCTTACTACCTTCTACCTCATTTCCATCACCATCGTCATAACCCCTTCAAGAACCACCATTTTTGGTCATTGGAGAAACAAGACAACCCACACACAAGTTCCATTTCCAAGCTTTCAAGGAAGGAGGCTCTCTCTAACCTTCTCCACACTCCAAATTCTTCAAAAAGCTCTCTTTGGTAGTGACTCTAACCCTTCTTTTCATATATTTTTCAAGCGCTAGAACCCCTAAGCTCCTTATAGCTAGGTGGTTTTAGGACTTGCTTCAAGGTCTCATGACTATATCTTGTTCTATGAGCTTTTCTTGCCTTGTTGAATATATTGTCTTAAAATGAGATTATGTGGTATGATAGTTTTTATGTAGCTTACTTTATTTTTGTTCTAAAATACTGATTTGGTGATTAAAATCTTGAATATGATGATGAGATAAAGCATAAATATGGTGGTTTGAAGTGGGATAGCAACATCTCCACAAGTTAGAAATGGAAAACACAAAAACTAGTTAAGCTGAAATTCTGGTAATTTGTAATGCATACTGGATAACTTGCCTTACAAAACTTAAAATATAATGAAACTAATTTTCTATAAAATTAGACTCAGAGAGCTTTTGATACATATAAAATACGTGAACTTTGGCTTTGAAACGTGGGAGATATGAATTTTTGAAATGGCCTATCTCTAGATGTGTTTCTGTCTAGGCAGTCAGTACTAAAAGATGTATAACTCGAGTTATACAAAACATTTTTGAGTGGGACCAAGCTTTTATGAAAGCTAAGACATAGGAGAACACCTCCTAAAACAGTTTTGTCAGATTCCATGTTAGGAGCTCCCAGTGGAGTTGACAAGCCACTGACCTGAAATGAACTTTCAAGTCTGAGCAGTCAGAGTAAAAAGTATATAACTTAAGTTACAAAAAGACTTTTTGAGTGGGATTTATTTCATTTAAAAATGGAATCAGAAAAATACAACCCACCAAAAATCAAGTTAAAATGACAAAACATGAAATTATGGTGAATTTTTAAAATTACTACCTTGCGGTAAAAGTAAAAACTAGTTAAGGTAAAATTTCTATGACTAATGATAATCTTACTTAGGCACACTAAGACTCTTAATTAAGATAATGAAAGCTTTATAATTCAACTTAAAAAGGTTTAAAAGAAGTGATAGGCGGTACTTGCCGTATAACTAATGAAAGAATCGAACGAGATGCCAACCAAATTAAAAAGCTTGCACCTAAGTTACTAAGCTAAGCTCATAAGACTTTGTGTATTATGTATGCCTCTATGTACCAATATGAGAATGATGACGATGATATGATAATGATATGATGATCATATGATGCTTAGTGATATGTGATATTGGATTCTCTGTTTGGCAAAATTTTGGGAAGTTTCGGTTTATCCGTTATGCTGCCGAAGTTCCACGAAATTTATGGACTTAGAATAATTTTTGCATCATAAGCCATAATAAGAAGAGATTAAGCTAAGGATGTGATCGTTTAAAAGGGAAGATGACCCAAGGTAAGCTCCCCTCACCCACGACTCACATGAGGCATGGCATCAACCCAGCTAGTGTGAGTATAGGGGACAGGGCTTACATGAGGCATGGCATGACCCAGCTAGTGTACGTACCAAAAATTTATGGTGGTGATGGCCACAGTATGAGCTCATTACCACTTATGTTCAGTGGGTGAAAAGAAAAGCGCTTAAGATAAGTCAAGCTAAGAAAAGAAAAGGGACTTCGGTCCAAACCCTCGAAGGGAAGAAGTTAAGAAAAGCTTATAGCACAGCCGTGCATGTTTTATGTAATCATACTTGTTCCTGTGTATGTTATGATATAAATGATTAGAGGGTATATTAAAATTGAATTCGCTTCAAATATTTATGTTTTCGAAAACCTAAGAATTGAACCTTATGAATGCTCACTATTTTCGTTACTAAAACCGAAGTGGTTGGGATGATGACGATGACACTTTAGTGTCGGGTTCGAGTCCTACTAAGAAATCCCATTTCTCACTCTAGTTATTTTTCGGATCGACACCAAATTTTGATGGCACATCCAATGGAGTAGAGCCTGGAGCCACTGCACTATGAGTGGATGCATGATGGGAGATGCCAGACGAAGCTGTTTTTGGACTTATAGCGACCATCGCTCTACACCTTCGCATATTCCTTTTTGTTATGAGCTTTGTCATTTAAGTTTGTATTTAGTATCTAGTATTTCGATCATGGCACGACCATGAGCCTCTTTCGATGTAATGATGATATATATATATATATATATATGAACCCATATGGATGTAATGATTAGCTATGTAATACAATGTATTTGTGAATTACTACTTATTTAACTTTCTCATGTTTTATAATATTGGGGTATGTATTTTATGCGGCACGCTCTTTCTTTACCTATCTTCTCGCTCAAGGCTTTACTTTCCAAAATACTGCAAAGCGACGACGCATTTCAAAAAAAAAAAACAAAAGATTTATCGTATTTTTCACGTAACTTAATTAATAAACAAAGTTTAGTTTTCCGCGAGCATAAATAACAACTAATAAAATACCTTAATACAACTTAAGCATAGTATGGGTCTATTAAAGTGTTACATCCGATGCTTGTGCCAGCAGGGGTTTAGAGGTAATAAAGAGTGAAGAATTAGGTGCATACTTGAGCTATTAGCTCTATATTTGTATTAAATGGTTAAAGGGGTAGAGGTTCCATCTTTCCAAGAATCTAGGTGGTTAATGATATTCCAAGATAAAAAGGGTTCGATTAATTACCTTTTCGGTAATTAGGTCCCTTCTAGAAACGCTTATTTAGGAAGGCGGGTGTTGTAACACCCTAACCTTAAAGTAAAATTTGAGTAAATTTTTGTTTTTCTGGAAGCTACAAAACTCTTTTCTATATTCAGTTAGTTTACCAAATATATATTAAATTCATTTATCAATTCTAAATATAAATTAAGTAGTTACTTTATATTACATCCATAGGAAGCCAAAGCTTAAAACAACTAATCACTATAAATATCTATTATTCAAATATATTTCTACAATTACAATAGGGACATGTCACGACCCAACCAAGGTCGTGACCGGCGCTTGGAGAATGAGTTCCCTAGCAAGCCTTTCATAGAAACATTTTTCGGATAACAGATAGAGTTTCCCCTATATTTAGGATAATTCCAAAATAAGAGTATTCTCCCTGCATAAACAACAAACACATTCTTCCATTAAAGATCCAGGCATTCTCAGAATACACCCCTCAGCACACAACATATTTATCTATCAAACAAAATTCAAGCCACCAAACATGGATAACGTGATCTAATATCCATAATAATCCAACACATAATTCCTTCACAATCTATCCAACCAATTCGATTTACATAATTCCACAAATACTAAGATTATTACAACTAGCTAGCATCGAACCCAGCCTATAGTACTGTGGAGCTACAATTCTAAGATTACAAAACAAAATAAAATAACCAAACTAGACCTTTATCTAAGAGGGCTCACCAAAGGTGAGGGTCAACTACTGCTGAGCAGGGGGATCGGCACCCAAATCTGAACCTGTATCTGAAAAAGATAAGATAGCCACGGGGTGAGTTTATGTAACTCAGTGAGAGATAGGACACCTTTGCATACATGAGTCAATACACATATGAAAACTATAGTTCAATTCAATTTAACATTCTTAGGAACCATCTAACAGGATAATTCGTCAGGATTCACACTTAGGTGGCCCTTCCTTCGTGTGAACAGGCACGCACCACTACTAGAGTGGCTGTGAATAATCAGGCATGCACCACACTACATGTATGGCTATGAATAATAGGCACGCACCACTCCTTTGAGTGGTTGTGAAATCATAAGTCAAGGTGCACCAAGGCTAACGTCTACTGCCATTAGCAGGCAGATCCTGTATAGACCTTCCTAGTCCTTTCTCATTAAATAACAAGCATCATTTTTCAAATATTTCTCATATTTATTCATCATTGACTCATGTAAAGTTTCTAAAATAGTTTCAACATAGAGATTTATCTAAATAACATGAATTTAAGGTAGTAAACGAAACAAAGGAATTCTATCTACTCACAGATCACCAGCCCACAGAAGGATATTAGTACACCGGAACCACAAAGCAAGAAGGGTATCCCTTAGAGCAATCTAGCACCATAACTACAACCATATGATTGGATATTAGCTTCTAACATGGAGAATTAATCCTACCTGTACTCAACTCCCAAAGCATCTAACCTAGGGTTTAAGATTGAACCCCAAACCAACAAGAATTCGAAATCTATTTGAATGGAAGGAGGAAAGATGTTAGAAATTACCCTAAGGAAGCCAATGAGGTGAGGGGAAGGGTAGATCCACGGATTCCTCCACCTCCAAGCTTCAAAGTCTCCAATGGAGTTTGTAAAGAGAAAAAGAGACAGATTTGATGATGGTTAGAGTTGATTTTTTTGTTTAATGCATGTTTGTAAGTGGTTAAAGTGAAATAAGTTGATGGGGAAGGATTAGGATGAATTTTGGGTGAGTTTTGGCAAAGAGAGAGACGAGTTCAGGGGAGAGGAGAGAGAAAATGTCGAAAGAGAAAGAGAGAGAGAGCATCGCAAGTGGTTATTTAGACGCTTGGTAATCAATTACAATCATTTGTAATCAATTACTTGTCACCCAAAATTGGTAATCGATTACAAGCCTATGTAATCGATTACCAGAGAGCGTGCAGAACCTTGGAAACCCATTCAGTCTTTTGTAATCAATTATGTAATTGATTATTTGAAGAAAAACTTGATTTCGCATAGCATGGTCCCTGGTAATCGATTACAAGACTTGTAATCGATTGCAATAAGGAAAAATACAACAATCAGAACATAATGAAAGAAAAGAGCTTAAAATTAGATCATAGACATTATAGGACACTTGAGTTACAAGCCAGAGGATAGACACTAATGCCCATAACTTCTCAAGAAGCTAATACACATCCAGCTACATAACTACTTCCTTACAAGGACAAGGTCTCATGCTACTGTTATCTTCATCATTATAGCGAATCCTACTATATGGAAACACAAGAAAATAGGGTGAGAGGAATCCTTCAGTAGGGCAGTGTTTCGAGGGGAGTCCCGCTCCATCTCAAAAATGCTAAGAAGAAGGCGGGAGTGCAATAATATGCATGGCACATAATAATTTAATTCACATAAAAAATCATTAGAATGTTTAGCCACAAAATAACCTATGATAAGTTCACAAGCACTAAATAAGATAAATTATCATTCCTAATCATTTCATAATGTCAAACAAGATGGCAGTGCATAGTCATAAATATAAACAGTAAAGCAGAAACAGAAATATCATAATCACTAATAAAATCTCATAATTGATGGCAAGTATACTGTTAAATTCCTTTTTACTGCTTACTGATATTTTCTTATTGCTGAAGTCTACAGGGTCTGTATCAATAATCCAGATTTACGAGAGCTCTTATAGCTAAGGCGTCCCCTAGTTAGATCAGTGAATTGCCCAGTCCTTATCCGCTAACTTGACGGGGCCCAAGGTGCCATTTTAAATCCACTGCCAAAATTAGTAATCACGAAGTCTTGATCCGCTAACAAGGTTAGGTCTAAGGTGTCACTTAGTGAAATGCATGGCTTGTCCACTACACGATGAGGCTCACACACTCACTTATTCATTAAATCATATATAACAACCAGACACAGAGTGCACATAACATAACTATTTCATTCATATCCCAGTGCACACATAAAACTTATAACCATTAACTAGGAATTATTATTTGCACCAAAAGCGCATAATATCTTAGCTCATATTCATGATATTGTACACCCTTAATTCATAGCAAGAAACTCTCATAATCACAATCATATATATAGCAAAGAGGAACTTAAACATAGATTATACATGAACACATGTTATAGCACCTTATTCAAATATGTTCAAAATATATAAGAACACATATAATGGACATATTTATGCATAAATTTCGAAACCCACATACATAAAAATGATCATATTCTTATGCAAATCAAGCCTTCACAAATAATTTAGGAATAGTTCAAAACTCTTGTTCTTAAACTAAAGTTTAGAAAACCACTTCAAGCAAAGAATTAGATAGTTCATATGACTTTTCTAGTGGGACTTTAACTTAAATCTTCATAATTAAGGTTCTTTAGTATGATTACAAGTGTTATTAAGTCCAATGTCCAAAGTTCAAAGTCCATAGGTCCATATCCTAGCAAAGGTCCTCCAATGCATAAGTATGACCTTAAAATCTTAAATAGGTCTAGTATAAGTCTCATGGTCTCATAACAATTCAAATAAGTCCATACAATTCCAATAGCATAGGTTAAGTTGATAAACTCCAAGCAAAGGTAATGATTCATTTTATTGAGTTTTAAGTGGCTTTTAGTGTCTTATTAAGTCTTAATGGTCCCAAAAGAAACTGTCATATAACTACACCAATTCTAACATGCTTAAAGGTTTTGAAACACTACAATATAGTAAACTAATTAAAGCAATTTCCATGTTAAAAAAAAAAAAAAAAAAAACAGAAAGCCTATGGCTGAAACATATATATAGCCATAATCATGGTATATTGCTTCAAAACTTCTCAAACTTGTGCACAAAGCTTAATCAAGTGAAAATACATGATTCAAGACATCAAATAAGGTTTATGAAACACTAAAACGAGAGAATTAAGATTAGAATACTTGCTGCCCAAAAATAGAGTATTATGAAATTAAGCTTTTAATTTAGAAAACCAACTCAAAATTTAATGAAACTTGTCATAGATACACTTAACATGATAACATGAATTCTTAAGCATGAAGCCATTATTTAAGAACATGAAAACACTTTCATATTCATGTGTGAATGTCATGGCCAAAGAGGTGCAGAAATTATAGTTGCATGTATTCATGTGCATCAAGTGAATCTAGTAAGAAAATAGGATGAATCTTGTACTTATTAAATCAAAAGCTTATTCTCATGGAAACTCAATAACTAAAGCATAAAACCAATCATTTACATGCTTAAATCAAGTAGATTAAAGTGAAATAGGCTGCTGCCCAGAATAGAGCAGCTCACAAAACCAATTAGAACATAAGCTTTCTTGCACCAAAATCAGGTGAAACTAGTACATATGCACATATAATTAATATATAGGTTATATGTTACATCAAACTAACAATTTTTCACACTTAATCACATGATTAAACATGCTGGAAAAATAAATTAGAAACAGGACAGCACACATATTCTTAAAGAAAATAAAGCTTTGGGTTATAAACTTAATCCTTTTTTCATGAAAACTTTTGTGTAAAAACTTCAAAAACCATTTGAAAATATTAAAATCATAAGCATCACTATTGCAGAAACTTGGCTAAGGTGCACTTAAATGATTAATCAAATATTTATATGCAACACCATAGTCTTCCTCGTAAAACATGCACCAACCTCACAAAACATGACCAAAATCATGTATTTTCAAGTTCTTATGCTTTACAAACAAAGGGGTACATATCTATATGGATGCAACACTTAAATTTCATCAAAATACATTCAAAAACATCTCAAAAACATGATTCATAGTTGCTGTCCTGCACGTGGCCGAGATTGAGTTTTGTGGCAAGTTATGGTTATTTAGCTTCTAAACTTCAAAACCAAACACACAAGGCTTCTTCATATGAAAATACAACATCTAAGGCATCAAACCAACACTTCAATATCATAAAATAGATGAGAAAGATTGAGATTATATTCTGCCCAAAACAGGGCAGCAACATCTTTAGGTGAAAATCACAAGTTGCATGCTCTAAATGGCAAATATATGAGAATACAACTTCTATAGAACAAGTGTATCATCAAAAGAACATAGAAACTCCATGAAAATTAATCAAACAAACCAAACACTCTCTGCTCTATGTATAACCGTGGACTTCATGGTGAGGCACAAAAAGTTTTAACTCAAATCCATGCAAGAAAACATGTTTTAATGCATAAGAACACAAGTATACATAACTAGTGTCACAAATCCTTAAGAAAAATAATCAAGAACCAAACCAAATACAAACTTTCAGCACCTTAAAATATTCTGAAATTAGAGGTTTTAAGCTCCAAACAACACATCCATATGCATAGAACACCAATATGAAGCCTAAGGAGTGAAAAGACAAACCCTACATGGATTAACTCTTGAAAACTTGAATTGAACCTAGGCTGGCCAGCAGCTTCCATGTGATTGTTGCTGCTCTTTGAGGGCTTATTTGTGAGCTTTAAAGGTTTAGAATGATAGTTCTTAAGGGTGATTAAAAATGGTGAAGTTTTGGTGGGGTTTTAATGGAGGTTTTGTGGTATTTTTGGAAGAAAATGGTGGAAGGAGGAGGAAGGGGAAGGCTGCACATTTTGGACTGCTTGGGCAGAGTTTGGAGGGTCTCTCAAGTGTGTTGGGGTCAACTAAGGGTGTTCTTCTATAGAGAAAAGGTAGGGTGAATTAGTTTTAATGATAATATTAGTTATTAGCTTATTTAGGTAGTTTTGTTAGTTAGTTAAGACACCATGATTAATTAATCCAATCACCACACTACACTGATGTAGACATGATATTATACTCATATTATATGGTGATTAAGGTTTAAGAAAAGATTAAAATAGTTTAACACTTAATTAGTGCTTAATTAGTGATTTTTCTTAAAACTAGTTTTTACAATTCAAACTTTAATTAATAAAATAATTAGCAATTAATTAAATTTATTTAATCTATCATCAAATCCATGTTTAATTACGTGTTATAAGGTATTTTGAATTTTTTTAGAATTTTTCCACAATTTTTACTATTTTTAGTGAATTTTAGCCCTAAATATGCCTATTTTGGGTTAATTAACTTATTTATCTATCTAATAATTAAAAAAATAAAATATGATGCAAAACCCATGTGCTTGGACGCCACTTTCATCAGGTTTGAGGGGTGGAATTCTCTAAAGTCTGATTTGGTCAAAAGTTGATCAAATTGGTAAAAACCCATTTAATGTAAAGATAATTTTAAAGTGCCATTTAGTTAGTTTTTAACCAAATTGAATTCTAGTATGGTTCAAACTGAACCAAGGGGTTAGGTGTAATATCCTCCAGAATTTTCTTATCGTTTTTCGCCTATTTGTTCGGGTTTTTATCAAATAATTGATGTTATTTAAGGTTCAACTAAAATATACCCGAGTTTTGACCTCAGAATTGATGTTCAAGATCAACTAAAATGGACACGAGGTCTGACCTCCGAGTTTACATCCAAGTTCAACGAGAATGCACACAAGTTCCGACATCAGAAATTGATTTCCAAGAAATACACGAGTTTCGATCTACGAAACTATTTCCAAGAGCCTTTCATTTCTATTGATGTTCCCAAGTTGGAGCTTAGGACCTACTTCCAAGATTGAATTGAGCTTCAGGATTATATAAGTTCCGACTTCCCGGTCCTTAAGGTGAATGTTTTGATTTCCGACTTTCGGAGTTGTGAATTGATCTCCAAGATTGATTATTGGGCCGAGTTTTGGAATTATATATATAAGAGTTTTATGGGCTAATTCTCGACTTCCGAGATTCAGGTACGAGGTTTTATGTGCTAGTCTAACTTCCGAGTTTATGATAATATCCTCGACTTCTGAGTTTAAGTATTTTGGGTTTCACATTCTTGCCCTTGACTGTCGATTTTAAGTTGATTATGTGCTATATGATTTTCGACCTCCGACCTTATGTTTCAAATAAATTGTGCATGATTTCCGACATCCGACTTTGTTTCCAAGTTTCAAATAAAACAAACAAGATTCCCGATCTCTGATTTCATTGAGTTCCAACTTTAAACAGAATCAAGACGAGTTCCAATTTTAGATATAATGGAAGTGAGTTCCACTTTTTAGGCGATGTAGAGAATAATTTAGCCACAAAAGAGGAAGACATGGCTGAACCCTACCCAGAAAATTTCAGTCAATCAAAATTCACAAAGCCAACTACCTCTTCAATGTTTAAATCAGATTTTTCTCTCTTGTTCCCATACTGATTTGTGCCAGTCTCTCCTCTAATTTCAGCCTTCTTTTTCTCTCCTTCTCTCAACCAGCTCCATCAAACCCTTAAGCTTTACAAGGTTCTATTAATTCAAACTTCAACACCTAGCAAAATCACACTCCAAAGAGGTAGAGGTTCAATTTTGTTCTTGTTAATCTGATTATGGGTGATTGATTTTGGCTTTATCTCCTCACTTATTGATGTGATTAGTAAATTAACATGATCATCTTTGGCAGTTTTTATGCCTAAACTTGATTAAGAAGTAGGAAAGAGTGAGAATAGGAAGATGTGAGGGGCTGGGAGACCAAATTCTCTCAGAAGTCCGTACGGCGGAGTGTACGGTTCTGCCTATAATCGTTCAAATTCAATGAAACTACTTTTATATGAAATTAGACATTCAGAGCTTTCCATACATATATAATATAAGGCCATTGGATTAGTATTTAGAGAGATATAATTTTTTAAATTCTGACCTAGGAATCAGGACTTTCATCTAGGTAGTGTGATTTGCGAAGGGGTAACTCACTCTACACAACTCCAAATTGAGTGAAACCAAATTTGTTAGAAATCTTACACGTAGAAGAATATCTCACAAAGAAATTCCGAGTTTGTTATGATCCCATATGCTCCTAGAAGTTCAAAACATTTACCCTATGTCCAAACTAGACCAAAATAGGGTAGTTCAGGAAGGTCAAATCTCGGGCTTATAACTTGAACTCTACTAAAGCAAATGAAATGAAACTTTTTGCAAATGAAAGCTTATCCTGTTAATTTTAATATGATATCAATTTCATATGATTTAGACTGATTTTTTATTTTTAGTGGATTTTTACTTTTAAGTGTGTAACTCTAGCTAGCTGCAGGGTAGGCCGGGATAAAACTTGAATATCTTGAGCTATATAAGTCAAAATGAGATGGGACCAATGAGGCTAGAAAATAGACACATAGTACTCTAATATATCCAAAATTGAGGTTCAGATGAATTGAAATGAAGTTATGGCCTGATCTACAAAAATTGAGTTGAATGCAAGTGTTGAGATAGCAGCCATGTTTTAATTACAATGATTATGCCATGAATTTGATATGTGAAATATAAACAAAATGCTATGAGATTTCTGAGAATTTGGTGTTCTAATTACTGGCACTATTCATGAAGAAGCGGACACGTTTGGTTATGTTGCCGAAACTTCGGTAAGTCTTATGCATGAGTTATAATATATGTTGAGATCCATGTGCATTTTGCATGAAGTTCATAAAGGTTATATTATGATGAGCATAAAGATTATGTTAAGATGAAAGTTCCATAATGCTTGGGTCAGCCCCGGATAAAAGTTAAAGGGAATAGATCGGTAGGAATAGTCGGGGAAAGTAAACCCAGCATTCAATATAGAAACGAGCTCGATCCTGATAAGCAGACTATTACCCAGGAGTCTACAAATGGCCAAGAACTCCTAGGGGACCAAGTAATGGGAAAGTTTATGAAGATCAAGTTGCAAGTTAAAGAAAGATACGAATTAAGTCAAATACACTTTCATACAGTCAAGTATAAGCATTTTATGTGCATTTCCAATTTTCTTGTTAAGTCATAATGTTATTATGTTTCCTGTTGAAGTGTATTTTACTATTCATATTTTTATGACTATCATATGATATGGCAAGTGAGTATTAAAATATAACCTGCTTCGAGACAGATGTTTTCAACTTAAAACTGAACCACTGGCTGTATGATACGAGCTCAGGAGGGCAAATTGGACGTTCCAGCACTAAAGGGCAAGATGGAAATTTCTACATGCCCATAGGACCTATCACAAGGGCAAGAGCAAAGATGCTGAAGGAAAGCTTTGGGAACTTAGCCAAGTCATTTATGGAAGAGATGCATCAAGAATGGGCTAAGGAAAAGAAGACAAAGCTAAATGGGCCACCTAGTGAAAGTGGGCAGCCCAAAACTCTAAGTGTGGCACAATGGGATTAAAATGTATTATGTCCATAATTGGGCCAAGTTTTATTTAATTAACTTTGTTAATTTTTATTTAGAAGATATTTAGTTATTTTGAGGTGTTTTATTCAGCCCAATTGTTTATTTAGTAAGTTGGGCCTTTTCTAGTAGGCTTAGGTTTAATTTAACCTAATGTAGGAAGTATAAATACCACATAAACAAGTGCAGCAGCAATTTTCTGATTAATGAAATGTCATTTTCTGGTTTCTTCTGGAAATTCTCAAGTGTGTGCAAGTAAGGAGTGATCATCTTTACTTGTTGCATCAAGAAACTGAATAGGCTATTACAAAGGTAAATTCTCTTGTGATATTTGTTCAGTTTCATCTTTCTTTATCCCAATTATCTACGTTTCTAAGAACGGATTTCTTAGGGGTTTAGTAGGGAGGGTGTTTATCCTATTGCTTGTCTCCTATTAAAGTGTGTGTTTGGGGTTTCGGGATCGTTATATCCTTGGGGTTCTACATCATTTGGTATCAGAGCAGGTTGTAGATAAATTCCTATTTATCTGCATTTTTGTTGGCTGCATTTTGTCATTCCTTTTTTTTCTGTTCTGGGTTTTTCTCTGTTATTCCTATTTTTTGTTCTGCTGTTTCTATTGTTTCTGTTTTTGCTATTTTGTGTTTCAGATAAGAAAAAAACAAAAACGTGAAAAAAAAGAAAAACGTGAAAAAAAAAGTGTCTGCAGAATTCATTAGAAAAAAAAATGAAAAAAAATGCGAAAAAAACTGCAAAATTTCGGGATTTTGTTTTAGTAATTGTGGGTGTTCTTGTCAATTTTGGATTGTGTCCTTGCATTAATTTCGTGTTTCATCACTTTTTATCCAAAATTGAAACCAGTTTTGGTGTGTTTCTTGTTTTGTTTTTCTGCTGTCACCACTTTCTTTGGTTCCAATCTTGTGTTTTCTGGACACATTGTTGATCCTAATTTGCTCAAGTTTTCCTTCATTTGTTTGTGTCTATTTTTTTTCTTGCTAGTTTTTGCATTTCCATTGGTCCTAAACTAGAGTTTTCCTTTGCTGGTTTATCATTCATTTTCGGTCCCAAATATTGCTTGTGAATTTGAGTTTGTTTTGGTATGTTTAATTTCTGAAGTGCAACAACCAAAAGTAGTCAAAAGAGGTAAAAGGCAAGAGTGTTGAGTTCAAAAGAGGGTAAAAGCCTGAATTGAGTGCAAACACGAGTGCACCCAAATTTTTGAGTGAAAACACGTGAGAGAGTGAACTGTGAGGTTGTTTTATTAACACTTTGCAGGTTGTTCCAATGGCTGAAGAGGAAGCTCCTATGACACCAGACATGAAGGTGGTGTACCAAGCCTTTGTTTCTCAATTTCAGAAATTGAATAGTAGACTTGATGATATGGATGAATGGAGAAGGGAAGTGACACAAGCTATCTTCGAGAGTAGCAGATGGGGTGACCCAAGGCATAGAAGAAATCACAATGATTTCAATCGTGAGCCATATGAGGAGGAATCTGATGGAGCTGAGTCAGTTAGAAATAGGAGAGCTAGGAACCGAGGAAGACAAGATAGCAACATTAATGCTATCAAAATGCAAATTCCTCCATTCAAGGGAAGAAACGATGCTGAAGCCTACTTAGAATGGGAAAGGAAAGTTAAGATGATCTTTGCATGCCATGATTATGCTGAAGAGAAGAAAGTGAGATTGGCTGCAGTGGAGTTTTCAGATTATGCACTAGTTTGGTGGGATGAGCTAATGAAGTCTAGACGGAGGAATGGTCAGCGGCGTATTGAGACTTGGGAAAAGATGAAGCAGTGATGAAGAAGAGATTTGTACCTTCTTATTATTATAAGTAGGTGCACCAGAAATTTCATAGGCTCATACAAGGTTCTAAATCAATTGAGGATTACCACAAAGAGATAGAGATGCTCATGATCAAGGGCAACATAGAGGAGGACATGGAAGTGACTATGGCAAGATTTATGGGTGGTCTAAACAAAAAAATTGCAGATTTGGTGGAATTACAGCATTATGTGGAGATGGATGATTTGATTAGCATGGCCATGAAGGTGGAGAAGCAACAAAATCAAAGGAGGGCAGCCAAAACATTTTCCAATTCCAACTCAAAGTGGAGTTCTAAATGGCCAAAATATGAGGACACCAAGAAGAATAAAGGTTCAGATTCGAAGGAAAGGGGGCTGGATACAACAAGAAGAAAGGTATTTCTATCTCATCTTCTTCTATTGCTAATTCCAGACATAGAGATATCAAATGCTTCAAATGTCAAGGTTTGGGTCATTATGCATCTAATTGCCCAAACAAGAGGATGATGGTAATTAGGGGTGGAGAAGTTGTATCTGAATCTGATGATGGTAATGAGTCTAATGCGAGTGATAGTATGCCACCTTTGGAGGATTGTTCTGATGCTGAGGAACATGTAGAGTATGCTGTGCATGGTGAGTCTCTTGTTGCTAGGCATGCATTGAATTTGCAAGTTAAGGAAGACAGCTTGGAGCAAAGGGAAAATATATTCCACACCAGGTGCTTAGTTGGTGGAAAGGTATGTAGCTTGATCATTGATAATAGAAGTTGTACTAGTGTTATAAGTACTGCTTTAGTTGAGAAGCTAGGGTTGAAGTGTGATAAGCATCCTAATCCATATAGGTTGCAGTGGTTGAATAATAGTGGAGAAATGAAAGTTACTAGACAGGTTGTGGTTGCATTTTCCATTGGAAAATATTGTGATGAAGTGGTGTGTGATGTAGTACCCATGCAAGCTAGTCATTTATTGTTGGGGAGACCATGGCAATTTGATAGGCTTGTGCAACATGATGGTTACAAGAACAAGTATTCCTTTGAGCATAATGGTCACAAGTTCACACTTGCTCTATTATCGCCCAAAGAGATGTATCTTGATCAAGTAAAACTTCAACAATCTTCTCTTGGGCATTCAGAAAGTAAGGCAAAAGAAAAAGAAGAAAGAAAAGAGGCCATGAGAGAAACGAAAAAAGATAAGGGCCCAATGGTGAATGAAAAGAAAGGAAAGAATCTAAATAGTGAAAAGAAAAAGATAAGTGAAAGAAAAGAAAAGAGTGAGAAAAATGAAGAAAGTGAAAGAATTGAGAGAAAATCATGTTTCTATGCAAAAGAGAGGGATTTGAAAGGTGCTTTTCTTGGCAAGAGAGCAATGGTTATGATAAGGTTTAGGGAGGTTTTTCTTACTGAAACTAACCTTAACCCAAATTTGCCTAGTAGATTTGTTTCTTTGTTGCAGGAATTTGAGGATGTTTTCCCTAATGAGGTGCCAAGTGGATTACCACCATTGAGAGGGGTTGAGCACCAAATTGACTTTGTGCCCGGGGCTAGCATTCCAAATAGACCAGCCTATAGAAGTAATCCTGAGGAGACAAAGGAGCTTCAGAGGCAAGTGGATGAGCTACTAGCTAAAGGGTACATGAAGGAAAGCATGAGTCCATGTGCTGTTCCAGTTTTGTTGGTTCCAAAGAAAGATGGCACTTGGAGGATGTGTGTGAATTGTCGTGCAGTCAATAAGATAACGGTAAATTATCGCCATCCTATCCCTAGGTTAGATGACATGCTTGATGAGTTGAATGGTGCATGCATATTCACTAAAATTGATTTGAAAAGTGGGTATCACCAAATTAGAATGAAACCAGGGGATGAATGGAAGACTACATTTAAAACAAAATATGGTCTTTATGAGTGGTTGGTTATGCCTTTTGGGTTAACTAATACACCTAGTACTTTAATGCGCTTAATGAACCATGTTTTGAGGGATTTCTTAGGGAAGTTTGTGGTTGTTTATTTTGATGATATCTTAATTTACAGCAATTGTTTGGATGAACACATATTGCATGTTAAGGTTGTTTTAGAAGTTCTTAGGAAGGAGAAGTTGTATGCCAACCTTAAGAAGTGCACATTTTGCATTGATAGAGTTGTGTTTCTTGGTTTTGTTGTGAGTGCATGTGGTATTGAGGTTGATGAGGAGAAGGTGAAGGCTATTCAAGAATGGCCAACGCCTAAGAGTGTTTCTGAGATAAGGAGTTTTCATGGTTTAGCTGGGTTTTATAGGAGATTTGTGAAAAAATTCTCTACCCTTGCTGCTCCTTTAATTGAAATTGTTAAAAAGGATGTTGGGTTTAAATGGGGACAAGAACAAGAACTTGCTTTTAACACTTCGAAAGAAAAATTATGTTCTGCTCCTATTCTTGTTTTGCCTAATTTTGATAAGACTTTTGAAGTAGAATGTGATGCTTCTGGGATTGGTATAGGTGCTGTTTTGATGCAGGAAAAACGTCCCATTGCATTCTTCAATGAGAAGTTGAATGGAGCTCAACTCAAGTATTCTACCTATGACAAAGAGCTATATGCCTTGGTTCAAGCTTTGGAGGTTTGGCAACATTATTTGCTACCCAAAGAGTTCGTGATTTACACTGATCATGAGTCTTTGAAGCACCTAAAAGGTCAATGTAAGTTGAACAAAAGACATGCCAAATGGATGGAATTCATTGAGACCTTTCCATATGTGATTGCTTATAAGCAAGGAAAAGAGAATGTAGTTGCTGATGCTTTATCTAGGAGATATGCTTTAATCACTACACTTTCTTCTAAGTTGTTAGGATTTGAGCACTTGAAAGATTTGTATGCAACTGACTCTGATTTTGCTAATATATATGTTGCATGTGAAAAGGGTGCATTTAACAAGTTCTACAGGCATGAAGGTTTTTTGTTTTGTGGTAATAGAATTTGTGTGCCTATTTGCTCAACTAGAGAATTGCTTGTTACAGAATCACATTGTGGTGGATTGATGGGTCATTTTGGTGTGCATAAGACTTTGGATGTGTTGTCTGAACATTTTTACTGGCCTTACATTCGAAAAGATGTTGAGAGAATTTGTGCTAGATGCATTGCATGTAAACAGGCTAAATCTAAGTCTATGCCACATGGTTTGTATACGCCCTTACCCATTCCTATTCATCCTTGGATTGACATATCCATGGATTTTGTGCTTGGATTTCCTAGAACTAGGAAGGGTAGAGATAGCATTTTTGTTGTAGCGGACAGATTTAGTAAAATGGCTCACTTTATTGCATGCCATAAAACTGATGATGCAACAAATATTGCTGATTTGTTCTTTAGAGAAGTTGTGCGTTTGCATGGTGTCCCTAGAACTATTGTTTCTGACCGTGATGTGAAGTTTTTGAGTCATTTTTGGAAAGTATTGTGGGGCAAATTGGGAACAAAATTGCTTTATTCTACTACTTGTCACCCACAAACTGATGGTCAAACTGAAGTGGTGAATAGAACTTTAGGGACTTTATTGCATGCAGTTGTTGGTAAGAATTTGAAAACTTGGGAAGATTGTTTGCCTTTTATTGAGTTTGCTTATAATAGGACTATACATTCTTCTACAGGTTTTTCTCCATTTGAGATTGTGTATGGTTTTAATCCTTTAACTGTTTTGGATTTAATACCTTTGCCTTTGAGTGATATTGTTAGTTTAGATAGTGAAAGCAAGGCTGAAAAGGTTAAAGAGATGCACATGAAGGCACATGAGATGATTAAGAAGAGAAGCAAGTTGACAGCCCAAAGAGTGAATAAGGGCCGCAAACAAATTGTGTTTCAACCGGGTGATTGGGTTTGGGTTCATTTGTGAAAGGAGAGGTTTCCTACTCAAAGGAAATCCAAGCTTGATGTTAGGGGAGATAGTCCATTCCAAGTGCTAGAAAGGATCAATGACAATGGATATAAGATTGACCTCCCAGATGAGTACAATGTTTCAGCTACTTTTAATGTTTCTGACCTTTCTCCATTTGATATGGATGTAGATTCGAGGACGAATCTTTTTGAAGAAGGAGGGAATGATACGAGCTCAGGAGGGCAAATTGGACATTCCAGCACTAAAGGGCAAGATGGGAATTTCAACATGCCCGTAGGACCTATCACAAGGGCAAGAGCAAAGATGCTGAAGGAAAGCTTTGGGAACTTAGCCAAGTCATTTGCGGAAGAGATGCATCAAGAATGGGCTAAGGAAAAGAAGACAAAGCTAAATGGGCCACTTAGTGAAAGTGGGCAGCCCAAAACTCTAAGTGTGGCACAATGGGATTAAAATGTATTATGTCCATAATTGGGCCAAGTTTTATTTAATTAACTTTGTTAGTTTTTATTTAGAAGATATTTAGTTATTTTGAGGTGTTTTATTCAGCCCAATTGTTTATTTAGTAAGTTGAGCCTTTTTCTAGTGGGCTTAGGTTTAATTTAACCTAATGTAGGAGGTATAAATACCTCATAAACAAGTGCAGCAGCAGTTTTCTAATTAATGAAATGTCATTTTCTGGTTTCTTGTAAGAAACTCTCAAGTGTGTGCTGTAATACCCTCTATTATATAAGCCATACTCGAGTCATGGAGTTATATTAAGAGGTTGTCACTATACTAAGAAAATCTTTAAAATATAAAAAAATATAATACATGGCCCTTTAACTGCTCACTTTATTACTAACAAATAGTCTCTGATACATAGAGAATAAAATAATTACACTTTAAAAGAAAATGTGACTGACATAGTACACAGCGTTTATATCTGACTAGTCGTTAGCTGGCTTCAAGAGTCTCTTGGTCTGGCTTACACCCGATTCTTGCTCAATGAAAGGCCTTGTACTGTGCCTCATACTTGATTTCCAACTTGGGTGCTGGAATGTTTACGGAAAAGAAAAACATACAAGCAGGTAGTGAGAACTTAAGGTTCTCAGTAGGTAAACTCAAACCAACCTTACAGTGTGATCATAAACATTCCAGTCGCTTCGGTTTATTATAAAAATATGAGCACATATAAACAAATAGTGGTCCAATTTTAAGTTGAAAACACCTTACTTGAAGCGGGATATATTTTAACAGCCACTTGCCATTTCATATGACAGACATAGAAACATGAACATGGTAATATACTTCAATAAGAATCATAATAATATCATGACATAATGAGATAATTAGAAATGCACATGTAAATGCTTGTACTTGATTGTATGCAAGTGCACTTAACTTAATTTATCTCTTTCTTTAACTTGCAACTTGATCTTGCTCTTTTCTGTACTTGGTCCCCTAGAGGTGAATGGCTTCTCTCACCCCTGGGTAATAGCCTGCTTTTCAGGTCTGAGCTCGTACCTATACATGAGTGACGGGTTTACTTTCCCCGACCCTCACACCGGTCTATTCCCCTTAAATCTGGTCAAGGGCTAGCCCAAGTCTTAGACAGTACCGCTCTGGCCCACACTAGCTGGGTCTATGTCATGCCTCACGTGGTAGCTTGGTACGTCTTTCTTGCAAGTTCTTATTATCTTTTCCTTTTCATATCTTGTCATGCATGCAGACGCTTGGTGCATTCATGAGTATGTCTCATACCTTATATATCATATCATATTCTAAATATATACTTGCATGCATGATGTACATGAATATGTCATGTAAATGTAAATATATCCAAAGCATAATCATTCATAGCGTAAGTTCTCATAAATTTCTGCCAAAAATTCGGCAGCATAACGGATCGAGTTCGCTTCCCCATGAATAGTGTCATACAACCAATACAATCTTTCAAACTTGCAATTCAATATGGATCAGCAATTATATAGATATTCATAGTATCATTCATCAAGTCCAATCCAAGCATCAATGGAGTTTTCAGTTTACTCCCTCATATTCTACCCAATTTTGTTGTAATCCACTCTTCAATCAATTCAACTCATCTAAGTCTAAATTTTGGACATATCATAGCCTTATGTGTCTAGTTTCCAACCCTTTTGGTCCCATCTCATTTTGATTTGTATAACTCAAGATATAAGTATTTTTCCTCAGGTAGTCCTGTTCTTAGCCAGAATGGTGCTCTTATAAGTGAAAATTCACTAAAAATAGAAAGCTAGGAGAAATCATTTGAAACTTATATCAAATGAAAGCTAACAGAACAAGCTTTTAAATGAATTAAGTTTTATGTCATTTACATGAGTATATTTTGAGTTATGAGTCCCGAAAATTGACCCTACTGGGCTACCCTGCTTTAGCCTGATTTGAACTTAAGTCAACTTCATTGGTGTGCTGGGAACAAATGGCAACGAATCTGATTCTGAAATTTTTACGAGATGTTCCCTTACATGTTAGCTTTCAAACAACCTTGGGTTCACTTAATTTGAGTTATGTAGGGTGAGTTATACCCTTCTAAACTCATCCTGCCCGGATAAGAATCCAGATTTCTAGGTTAAAATTCAAAAATTCATAACTAATTCTATACTAATCCAATGGCCTTATATTTTATATGTATGGAAATCCCTGAATGTCTAGTTTCATATAAAAATAGATTCATCAACTTCAAATGACTGTAGGCGGAGCTGTACACTCCGCCGTACAGACCATCGTGGGGAAAACCCTAACAACTTCTTGAGTTCTTCTTGAATTCATGTTTTCCTTAAATCAATCCACCCAATCTTCAATTCAAACTCACATATACAACTTAAAACAGCCTTAATTCATCATCATCACTCAAGATAACATCAGAATCATACAAGAAGGAGGGAAGAAAGTGGAGTTCCAATCAGCCCAATTCAAAGAAAACAAGAAAAGAAGTTGGAATTCCTACCTCGGTGGTGTGAAATCTTGGTGCAACTTGATCTTGGAGTGAAGTTGATGGTTGGAGCTTGAGTTTCGGGATGAGAGGAAGTGTAAGAAGATGAAGGAAAGTGGGAAAATGAGGCTGGTTGTGGGGAGGCCGAAAATTTGGATAAGAGAAGGAAAGAAAAAGTAAAGATATTTGAGGCAAGGTGCATGATGATTGGTGGACTCCATCATGCTCTCAATTTTAGTTTGGCTTCCCATCATCAAGGGCTGTCCAAGGCACCACTTGGGGGGGTCATTTGGCTAAATCTGAGCCATCCATCCTAGGGTACTCATAGCATAATTTCTATTGGTCCGGTTCCGGCAGTTTAAAATACCGAAATCTTACCGATTTCTTTTAAATCGGTAAACCGGTTTTAGAAAAATCCTATGAGGTTTCCTATAGTTCTAATCTAATTCCATCAAGTCTAATCCTTCTAAATCACACTTGATTGGCTTTAAGTGAATGCTTAATCGAATTCTAATTAATCTCAAGTAGTTGATAGAACCGAATAGCTTGCTAAACAAAAATGATAGAATATTTTCGGACGTTATACTAAATAATTTCTCATAGTATTTTACATAACAATCTAAATTTTCTTTAACTCTAATATTTATAATTCATCCTTACTTACCCTAATTTTTCTGATAAGTTGATTAGCAACGCAAATCAATCGCACCATTTTGTTGAACTATTATATTTTTGCTTTTTCGTAAATCCTTTAGCATTTTCTTTTTGGTTTTCATAACTAAGGGTATTTTCGTAATTTTGAGCAAGTCCAGGGGCACCCTACGTCATTTCACACCAAACTACCTCCATGGCCCAATCGGCAAAGATTTAAACTTCCACGGTTTTGCCACGTGATTCTGCTCTATTTAAAACCTCATTCTGCTAATTCTACAGATGTGGGGACATAAAAGTTATTTTATGAAAAGTTCTAGGGTTATTGTGAAAATAATTCTTTAGGGTCAAAATATAATTTCCAAAAATCCTGGGCATCTCTGTAATTAACAAAAGTTTATAGGGGAACTTTTGTCATTTCCTATTTTTTAACATATGGTAGTGCTGTATTTTCGACGGCAGTGTTACACCACCCTATAATTCCAAGTGTGAGGATCATCATGGCATAGCGCTGCCTGAGAAATTCTCACACTGCCTAAGGGAAATAATTCAAAGTTTTCATTACGTTCTATTTATTAAAATGCGGATGTTACATTCTACCCACCTTAAAAGAATTTTGTCCTCAAAATTCTAAGATTAAGAAGGGTCAAAGAAAAATTCCTTTTAACTTATAAAGATATTCCTCTTTTTGAGTTTGCATCTTGTCTTGAGATTACTTGCCGATAGCTATGAGATACTGTCTTAATATGTACAAAGGATCCATAAGGGTTATGTTGGTGTCTGAGCTTATTTTGTCCCCATGACGCTCTGAATCATTGTTCAGTTTATTGGAGGCTCTTACTTATCTCCCTTGCTCTATACACCACTAGTCCTGCTTTGTGGTAGCTACTAAATCTTCTGCCACTTGTACATGAGACCCCAGATATTCAACTCATGAAGATTTGCAATTGCAAAGATTAGCAATTATAATAGTAATTGATGTCAATATGTAGTAATGATAATGCCTATGTCAAGGAAGATCGTATATTCTTTTCCAAGATTCCTATTCGCTCAACTACCCTTAGTTCAATAATAAATTCGCCTCCGATACGGTTCTTTAGAAACATAGGCTTAGGCCTCTTCTCAAAATTATAACTAGGAGCTTTATCTTAAAACTCATTCTTCTTGGTAAAATTTGCCTCGTGCCTAATGCCTGTAAGAAAATTTCAGGTCACTCCCACTATACGAATTAAGTTCTAAGGCTTATAACTCTTTCTATTAGTCTGATATCCTTCTTGATTTCTAGTTATTAAGATACAGGCAATTTAATATGAAAACCAAAGTTAAAAGTTAGATCCTTTTATCAGAGCTGCAGAGTTTCCTTACCATATTGTCTTACAAGATGCCTTTCCAATATCTGTGCAGAGAGTTGTCGTGGATTATATGGGTGCCAACATATACTTTATTTCGCTAACGTTTTGATCCATCATCAAATTCATCGAGTAAATCCCTCATCCTCCATGTGATGTGTCTGACTACTTGTGCGCTATGTTTTCCGGTAACTTGCTAATACTTGTGTCTTGGGTCCCAAATACCAACTGAAGAAGTTCTTGCCATTACGAAAACTATCAGCTACAGCAGCGATCAACCTCGACAGATAGTGGTCATAATGGTTTCGCCGATGTTTTTCGAGAAATTGACTAGGCCATATCCAAACTCTCGCCTACCTAATCCTCTTCGATCAGTGATAAATCCCCTTCCATTAGGTTTTGGGTGTAATGCTAGAGCTTCCTTCTAAATATATCTGTAGTCCTTGCTTCGAAACCTCTCCTTCTCTTGTGGACTTTACTCCATTTCTCATTATTTGCTAATCGGATCTCGTGTCATTCTTGTTGAGCTTCTCAATGATTGTTGCAATACTTGCGCCCTCAAAATGTGATCAGCTTCGCGTAAGGAGAGGATTGTGGGACAGCGGAAGTTCCTGCCACTTTTCTACTTTCTTCAATTAGTTAGCATGGAGATTTCTTGACTATTGTGTTGATGTCCATCTCTCACTTTTGTGGGTACCTTAACTGCTAAATCTTCTGGTTATTCTTCATAATATCTTGCCCCTAGGATGTAATCCATTTGCCGTGAGAGATGGGAATGATGGTCTTGCTTCCCTGTTGAAGTTAAAATATGAGGATTTCCCAGAAGGTCACCCATCACAATATTACTCTCGTCCAAGCACGTTTAACTACGGAACTCTAATGGAACCTAGTGCGTTGGTGATGATCACATTTAATCTGGTCCAAGGTATGGAGACTCTTCTGACTGCCTCTATTTCTGACATCGTAACCTTGCTCCTCATGGGGCATGCTCCCAAATCCTTTTTGATCTTATATTGGTGCATCATCTGGCCTTGCTTAGAGTGCATTGGGTCTGTTGCACTCAGAATCAGTGTTAAGGCAACCCTGCTTGGTATTTCATACACAATCTTGTTTGCATCGTAATCTCATTCTAGGTAGCTTTTCTCTTTTAATGGGCCAGTCGGAAATCCAAACTTCCTCTTTTCCTGCCTCGTTCCTACTGTGTTTTATTGTTACTGCAGAAACTTGTCTGTTTTCATTCGTCAAAACATATCTTACTGTTGTTCCTTCGATCTATCGGAATTAGTTGCATACTTTAAATCTTCATTACCCTCGCCTGAATCTGAAAACATTCTTTATTGAGTTACTCCATCCATAACACATATAATGGTACCTAAAGGCGATTGTTCGACTTTGCCTTTCTTCTTTGAATAGCCTCATTCCTCTACTAATAACATGTTGAAGATGATTCCATCATCCAGTTCCTGTGGTGGCTGAGGTTGATAGAATTTGAATATGACTAAATTTTCTAACATTCCCTTTATTCCTAAAAGGTAGGAAAATTACACTTGATTCGTACGCCATCTCTAGTCTAAAAGTGTTTATACTTCAGGTTAGTAGGAGATATATTGTCTCTCTCTCTTGTTACACTTATAAATTCATCTGCTTTTTATATTGTATATAGCTGTATTTCCATCTTGACTCAATGTACAGTTAGATGGGTCTCTTTACAGTTTGCTCAATTGTTTCCCTTTCGAAGCCAAGATTCCACTTAGTACTCTTCCAATTTGCAATCGCTACAAGATTAGTTCCGTATACCCTTGAGGAAGAAGCTACTCTCTTCTCTGGACGGGGACTTAAAAAGGTTCCCTGTGCACCTAACCGAAGCTTTTGCCCTTAGCTTCTTTCACTGATCCTCTGCTTCATTCGTCCACCCTACAAGTTTCTTAATGAAGGATCAGGTCTTTATAATGTGGTATTATCACAATCCAAAATAAAAACCATTAACTGAATTTATTGGCGAGGTACCTTTGGGGTAATCTCATTTATGAAGAAAATAAGGGCACTATAAATATAACACATAGGATAACCTTGTCAGTGGGTAATCACCTTACTCGTGTCATGTATTAAAGTTACAAGACCAGGTAGAAGAATCCCCTAGATTCAAGCTAGAGAAGATAGTCTGGATTAGGTAATCGCAATGAAGCTAGAAACAAGCCCCATCAAGGTGAAGAAGATTCTTACTCAGCTCGTCTCCAACTAAGATCCTACCCTTAATGATGGAAAATCTTCGGCTACCCAACAACACTTTACAAACAACCTTTTTTTTCGGTATAACTAGGTTTACTATGTCTAGAGCAAACCGTCCAACATGATTCCCTTGATTGAATCCCCAATTCTTTGCACTCCTTGACTTGCTCAATTGTCTACCCCCGTTATGCCATTGCTACTTTCTAGGAGTTTTATCTCTAATAATCATGTATAAAAGGTCCGTAATAAGCCTGCTGGATGTTTCAGGCTTCTGTTTACACAAAACCTTATATTGAGTTGATCAAGCTCAACATTCAGTCAAGTGCAACAAGTAGCCCACAACACTCATAACAAGGCCACCATGCATAATGTTTCTATGCTCTCTTCACGCAAGGGCCTAAAGCATGGTGCATCTAGATTCTCAGAGTATGCATTAGAAGCATAATCAGTTCATCCATGAGCCTATACAAGACGAACTGCTCTGATACCAAAAATGTAACACCCTCTATTATATAAGCCATGCTCGAGTCATGGAGTTATATTAAGAGGTTGTCACTATACTAAGAAAATCTTTACAATATGGAAAATATAATACATGGCCTTTAACTGCTCACTTTATTACTGACTAATAGTCTCTGATACATAGAGAATAAAATAATTACACTTTAAAAGAAAATGTGACTGACATAGTACACAGCGTTTATATCCGACTAGTCATTAGCTGGTTTCAAGAGTCTCTTGGTCTGGCTTACACCCGATTCTTGCCCAATGAAAGGCCCTGTACTACGCCTCACACTTGATTTCCAACTTGGGTGCTGGAATGTTTACGGAAAAGAAAAACATACAAGCAGGCAGTGAGAACCTAAGGTTCTCAATAGGTAAACTCAAACCAACCTTACAGTGTCATCATAAACATTCCAGTCGCTTCAGTTTATTATAAAAATATGAGCATATATAAACAAATAGTGGTCCAATTTTAGGTTGAAAACACCTTACTTGAAGCGGGATATATTTTAACAGCCACTTGCCATTTCATATGACAGACATAGAAACATGAACATCATAATATACTTCAATAAGAATCATAATAATATCATGACATAATGAGATAATTAGAAATGCACATGTAAATACTTGTACTTGATTGTATGCAAGTGCACTTAACTTAATTTATCTCTTTTTTTAACTTGCAACTTGATCTTGCTTTTTTCTGTACTTGGTCCCCTGGAGGTGAATGGCTTTTCTCACCCCTGGGTAATAGCCTGCTTTTCAAGTCTGAGCTTGTACCTATACATGAGTGACGGGTTTACTTTCCCCGACCCTCACACCGGTCTATTCCCCTTAAATCTAGTCAAGGGCTGGCCCAAGTTTTAAACAGTACTGCTCTGGCCCACGCTAGCTGGGTCTATGCCATGCCTCACGTGGTAGCTTGGTACGTCTTTCTTGCAAGTTCTTATTATCTTTTCCTTTTCATATCTTGTCATGCATGCAGACGCTTGGTGCATTCATGAGTATGTCTCATACCTTATATATCATATCATATTCTAAATATATACTTGCATGCATGATGTACATGAATATGTCATGTAAATGTAAATATATCCAAAGCATAATCATTCATGGCGTAAGTTCTCATAAATTCCTGCCGAAAATTCGGCAGCATAACGGATCGAGTCCGCTTTCCCATGAATAGTGCTAGACAACCAGTACAATCTTTCAAACTTGTAATTCAATATGGATCAGCAATTATATAGATATTCATAGCGTCATTCATCAAGTCCAATCCAAGCATCTATGGAGTTTTCAGTTTACTCCCTCCTATTCTGCCTGATTTTGTTGTAATCCACTCTTTGCTCAATTCAACTCATCTAAGTCTAAATTTTGGATATATCATAGCCTTATGTGTCTAATTTCCAACCCTTTTTGTCCCATCTCATTTTGATTTGTATAACTCAAGATATAAGTATTTTTCCTCAGGCTGTCCTGTTCTTAGCCAAAATGGTGCTCTTATAAGTGAAAATTCACTAAAAATAGAAATCAGTGAAATCATTCGAAATTTATATCAAATGAAAGCTAACAGAACAAGCTTTTAAATGAATTAAGTTTTATGTCATTTGCATGAGTATATTTTGAGTTATGTGTCCCGAAAATTGACCCTACTGGACTACCCTACTTCATCCTGGTTTGAACTTAAGTCAACTTCATTGGTGTGCTGGAAACAAATGGCAACGAATCTGATTCTGAAATTTTTATGAGATGTTCCGTTACATGTTAGCTTTCAAACAACCTTGGGTTCACTCAATTTGGAGTTGTGTAGGGTGAGTTATACCCTTCTCAACTCATACTGCCCGGATAAGAATCCAGATTTCTAGGTTAAACTTCAAAAATTCATAACTAATTCTATACTAATCCAATGGCCTTATATGTTATATGCATGGAAAGCTTTGAATGTCTAGTTTCATATAAAAATAGATTTATCAACTTCAAACGACTGTAGATGGAGCCATATACTCTGCCATACAGACCATCGAGGGAAAAACCCTAACAGCTTCTTGAGTTCTTCTTGAAGTCATGTTTTCCTTAAATCAATCCATCCAATCTTCAATTCAAACTCACATATACAACTTAAACCAGCCTTAATTCATCATCATCACTCAAGATAACATCAGAATCATACAAGAAGGTGGGGAGAAAGTGGAGTTCCAATCAGCCCAATTCAAAGAAAACAAGAAAAGAAGTTGGAATTCCTACCTTGGTGGTGTGAAATCTTGGTGCAACTTGATCTTGGAGTGAAGTTGATGGTTGGAGCTTGAGTTTCGGGATGAGAGGAAGTGGAAGAAGATGAAGGAAAGTGGGAAAATGAGGCTGGTTGTGGGGAGGCCGAAAATTTGGATAAGAGAAGGAAAGAAAAAGTAAAGATATTTGAGGCAAGGTGCATGATGATTGGTGGACTCCATCATGCTCTCAATTTTAGTTTGGCTTCCCATCAGCAAGGGCTGTCTAAGGCGCCACTTGGTGGAGTCATTTGGCTAAATCTTAGCCATCCATCCTAGGGTACTCATAGCATAATTTCTATTGGTCCGGTTCTGGCAGTTTAAAATACCGAAATCTTACCGATTTCTTTTAAATCGGTAAATCGGTTTTAGAAAAATCCTATGAGGTTTTCTATAGTTCTAATCTAATTCCATCAAGTCTAATCCTTCTAAATCACACTTAATTGGCTTTAAGTGAATGCTTAATTGAATTCTAATTAATCTCAAGTAGATGATAGAACCGAATAGCTTGCTAAACAAAAACGATAGAATATTTTCGGACGTTATATTAAATAATTTCTCACAGTAGTTTATATAACAATCTAAATTTTCTTTAGCTCTAATATTTATAATTCATCCTTACTTATCCTAATTTTTCTGATAAGTTGATTAGCAGCGCAAATCAATCGCACCATTTCGTTGAACTGTTATATTTTTGCTTTTTCGTAAATCCTTTATCATTTTCTATTTGGTTTTCATAACTAAGGGTATTTTTGTAATTTTGAGCAAGTCCAGGGGCACCCCACATCATTTTACACCAAACTGCCTCCATGGCCCAATCGGCAGAGATTTAAACTTCCACAGCTTTGCCACGTGATTCTGCTCTATTTAAAACCTCATTTTGCTAATTCTACAGATGTGAGGACATAAAAGTCATTTTATGAAAAGTTCTAGGGTTATTGTGGAAATAATTCTTTAGGGTCAAAATATAATTTTCAAAAATCCTGGGCATCTCTGTAATTAACAAAAGTTTATAGGGGCACTTTTATCATTTCCTAATTTTTAACATATGGCAGTGCCGTATTTTCGATGGCAGTGTTACACCACCCTATAATTCCAAGTGTGAGGATCGTCATGGCATAGCGCTGCCTGAGAAATTCTCACACTGCCTCAGGGAAATAATTCAAAGTTTTCATTACGTTCTATTTACTAAAGTGTAGATGTTGCATGTGTAAGTGAAGAGTGATCATCTTTACTTGTTGCATCAAGAAATTGAATAGGCTATTACAAAGGTAAATTCTCTTGTGATATTTGTTCAGTTTCATCTTTCTTTATCCCAATTATCTACGTTTCTAAAAACGGGTTTCTTAGGGGTTTAGTAGGGAGGGTGTTTATCCTATTGCTTGTCTCCTATCAAAGTGTGTGTTTAGGGTTTCGGGATCGTTATATCCTTGGGGTTCCGCATCACTGTATATATATATGCTCACATTTTTTTTTATAAGAAACCAAAGCGGCTGGAATGTTTATGATGACACCGCATGGTTTGAATTTATCTACTGAGAACCATAGGTTCTCACTGTCTGCTTGTATGTTTTTCCTTTCTGTAAACATTCCAGTACCTAAGTTGAAAATCAAGTGTGAGGTGAAAGACTGGGACGTTCATAGAGCAAGACTCAGAAGCAAACTAAATCAAGATACTACTGAAGCTAGTTGATGACTAGCGGGAGCAAGTTCTATGCGACATGTTAGTCACAATTTAAATTGTAATTATTTTAGTTTCTATATGTCAGAGATAACAAAATTTATGAGCTATATTTTAGTAATAAAGTATACAGTTGAAGGGCCTTGTATCATATTTTCCGCATTTTAAGAATTCTTTTAGCACAATGACATCCTCTTAATATAACTCCATGACTTGAGCATAGCTTATATAATAGAGGGTGTCACATAGGAACTAGATAGGGGCATGATTAGGGTTCTACCTAGGGTTAGGATTAGGGTTTAATAACATTTTACTTAATTTATTTTATGATTTATGACTTAATTTTGGCCATTTTGGTCAAATTATGCATATTTAAGCCCAAAACAATTTCAAAAACTATTTGGGCCATGACTGTAGCTGCCAAGGCCCAATTTGAGGCCCACTCATGTGGCCCTTCAAGTCCAAGCCCGAAACTCCATTGATCTTTGCCGTACTGCAAGATAAAGTGCTCTTATAGGACTTGCGGGGCCCGTTTTACACTCCGGTAAGGTTATTTTTTGTGTAATTATGTAAATATTGGTCAAATTGCTAAAAATTGATATTTATCTTTAAAAATATGTTAAAAAAGTATTTATAATTTTTCTACAATTTTTTGGGGTCTTCCAGGTAGTTTTCGGCCTTCCATAAGCCCTTTAGCATTTTCTGTCAGAGTTTTATGCTATATTTTTCTCTATTTTCTGTAATTAATGGTACTTTTGTAATTTTGAGCAAGTCTAGGGGTATCCCATATCTTTTACACTTAGATTCTCTGTGACTCAATTGGCTGAGATTTAGATTTCTACGATTTTGCTATGTTATTCTACTCTATTTAAAACCCTAGTCTACTAATTCTATGGGTGTGAGGACCTAAATTTCATTTTCTAAAAAATTCTGGGGTCAAACTAGAAATAACTTTAGGGGTCTAAGTATAATTACCAAAAGTTTTGGGGTAAAACTATAACTAACAAAAGTTTACACTATAAGGGCATTTTTGTCATTTTATTAATTTTTTAGTATACGGTAGTGCCGTAATTTCAACGATAGTGTTACACACCCTTTAGTTCTAGTGTGAGGAACATCTTGGCATAGTACTACCTGAGAATCCTCCCGCAAGGTATATAAAAACTAAATTAATAGATATCAATAAAAGCTGAAGTTACAAATATCAAATCAGATTTCAAAGAACTGAAGTACTCATCAAAATTTAAAATTGCAAAATAGAAGTTACTCAATAAGCAATTTAGTAATCCAAACAAAAGATTAAAGCTTGTCCTTTCATTTATAAAATTTGTAATCTCTTCTAAAAACTTCCAGAACATTCAACAATTGCATCCCAGAAAAATCTCGTCAAAACCAAATTGGTAGATATTTCAAACAAGATTATAACTATAATGCAAAAAAAAAAAAATTCATATTTAACTAAATAAATAAAAATAAGCTATCAAATATATATTAAAATCAAACAAATACTAATTGCATAAAAAAATCATATGCCATCGAGGCATTGTCCACTCACAGAACATTACAAAACATCAAGTCAACGCCTTGCGGCCTACCACACTTGAAATGGTTGATCTCCCTAAAAATCTGAAACCAGCACTTGACCAAGTTAAACATAACTCATGGTTTAGAAACTAAACCCCAATCCTCTTTTTTTTTTTTGTTTTTTTTTAGTAAGCATAACTATGAATTCAACCTTCTCCAAACATATCAAGTTAACATAGCCCTTACTAATTTGTATATTGGTTATTCAATAGTTATATAAGGTACGACCTAACCCATCAAAGTATGAATACAATATGACCACCAGTTATTAGGCCACCTCTTGAAATAAGAAAATTTGTGAAAGCTAACAACATACCCATACCAACAGTCCAATCAATTACAAGATAATTACAATTATTAGTAAAATAATAACAAAATTAACAAGTTAAATTGATTAACCCCTAAGGTAAGAGTAAAAGTAAGCTAACTAATTCACAATTCTTTTAATCCTCTTAATTTAAAAGTCAAGACTGCAAAGCCCCAATTCCACTTGAGGTAACTAAATTTTCCAATGATGAGCAACATCAAGCAAGTCAATCAAATTGTTAGGGAAAAAGGACACAAGACAAGAAGAAACAAACTCACCCAAGAGTTGGGTTTGCTTTGAAGAAGCAAAAACTACCTAGCCTCCAATGAAGGAAGCGAAATGGAGATAAGTAGAAATAGAAAGGAAGCCGCGCTAGAAGAGAGAGAGCTTGGCAAAGAAATGGTGCCTCATGGAGAGAGACTACCGCGATGGTGGTGGCGTGGTGAGGCGGGGTCATGAGACCAAAGAGAGAAAGAAAGAGCGTGGTTAGAAGAAAGAAGCCGCGGTGGTGCTAGTGGTGGAGATAAGGAGCTGAAATCGTGGTTGGGGGTGGAGGGCGGTGCGGTGGTGGGAAGCCAAAGAAGGAAAAGAAAAAAAACGGAACAGAGAGGGAAAAGGGAGAGGCGGAATTGCAGAAGGAGAGAAGAATAGTGAAAGAAGGAAGGTGCTAGATGGTGGTAAAATAAGATAAGAGGGGTATAGTGTGTTTGTCACAAATGAGGGTGTTGTATGATCCCAACTTGATTTCCACACACTTATTTTACAAAACCTCTTTATTTAATCAGTTTTAGTTCCTTTATCATTATATAATTCAATGTGAACAAAGATATTACCCCAAAGACTCAAGCTTACCCAAATTTTTAAAATTCCCGTTGGCAACAATTTAATTTTAACTGGGGTATTACATTTTATTTTCTAAAACTGAATTTAAATTTATTTTTTTAAAAAAATTTTAAAAACTAAAAAATAAAAACACTTTCAAAGAAGCCATTTCATGCCGAACTGCCACAACTAAAATTTGCCAGGTAATAATTCGACTGTCTAAATTTGTAGGAGATGATGACTTAGATTTGTGCTTTTGATGAACAAGAGTAAAAAAGTAAGCAAGCAAGCAATTAGGATTTCTATTATACATTAAAATATATATCTTTTATGTTTAAATCCCGTACTATTGTTCCTATCAATGATAGAGCTTAATTGAGAATGCCGTACTAATATTCCTGTCTATAATACTAGTTATTAATAAAAAGCTTTAAAATATAGCATTAGGACCTTCATAATATAGTTTCTGATGTACTCGAGTTCGAAGCTTATTAATCAAAATGAAGGTAGTTTCTTTTTTGGTGAAAATATCTTATTCAGTTCTAACATTTTAAAGTTAATATTATTAATTTAGTGCTAAAATAATTTTTAAAATCAATTTAATTCTATATTAATAATTTAATGAAAAATTTGATTTTATCCAAAAAATTTTAAGAATAAATTGATGTTAGCGTTCAAAGCGTTAGAACTAAATTAATATCAAAATATTTTTAAGATCAAATTGATATCAATTTCAAAATAACAAATTAAATTGATGTTAATAATTTTTTTAAGACTAAATTGATATCAATTTTAAAATATTAAAATTAAAAATGTTATTTACTACAATTTTTTTTAACATCGTTGGACAAAAAATTGTAATTCACTATTTCGCCTGAATTGCACTGTGAATACGAAGTAGTTTAGTCATGACAAAAACTACTAACTAAATAATATTACAATAATAATAATAATTTATAGATGATATCACTATTGTCGTAGTTTTCTTTTAGCCAGTTCTGATTATAAGGATTGTAATTGAGAGTTTTTTTTATTTTTTTGGAAGGTTTTGTCTTATGTCTTTATATGGTGTGCAAGGAGTATTCAATACTCACAATCAAGTGAGGAATCATGTAAAAAAGATAGGGATTTTTAGATAAGAATGGAGAGTAAGAAATTGTCTCTCCATTTTTTTCTTTTATAAATTTGCATGCTAATATATTAATGGAAATCTAAATATTATTATTAGGAGATCTTAGTATATTGATTGGAGATATAAATTTTTTTCTTTGTTTAAAATTTTCTCTCTCTTCAAGCTGAAGATAGATGATTTTAAAATCTCTAAAACATAACGCTCAAATTCTCAATTATATGACGATGTCATCATCACCACAAAAAGTGAAGAGAAACAGTTTTCTCATTCTCCACTTTTTCATTGAAAATCCCCAAGCTTTCATACATGATTACCCAATCAATAAAAATATTTACACATGTTCTGAGTATTGAAGACTCATTGCATTTGATGTGAGTACCGAAACCTTGTCGATTCTTGAAAAACTAATGTCCTTATACTTCATATCATTATAAAAATTTAACATATGTTTATTTTCGATACATTGGCTTACAAAGAAAAACGGAAAAACCGCTAGGAAACAAAGTATCTACAGATGGCACCTAAAATGTCTCCTATCAACAATAGCTGCACTGCCTGTGGATGATACTCCCAGAGTCATTGAGAGGATGAAGAGCCCCCTTTTTTACAAATTATTTGCCACCGCATTGGCCTTGCGGTAAACATCGTTAATATGACAACTCCAATTCCTTGACAAGAGAGACTTATAGTCAAAATGATCAGCTGTGGAATGCATTACTTGTAACACCCTCTCTTATATAAACCATGCTCGAGTCATAGAGTATATTAAGAGGTTGTCACTGTGCTAAGAGAATCTTTAAAATGTGGAAAATATAATATATAGCCCTTCAACTGTACACTTTATTATTGAAAAGTAGTTCATAAATTTCATTGTCTCTGATTCCAAGAGAATAAAATAATTACAATTTAAAAGAAATTTGTGACTAACATGTCACATTGAACTTGCTTCCACTGGTCATCAACTAGCTTCAGTAGTCTCTTGATTTAGTTTGCTTCCAAGTCTTGCTCTGTAAACGTCCCTGTATTCTATCTCATACTTGATTTCCAACTAGGGTACTGGAATGTTTACAAAAAAGAAAAATATACAAACAGGCAGTGAGAACCTGTGGTTTTCAGTAGATAAACTCAAATTATATAGTGTTATCATAGACATTCCAACCACTTCAATTTCTTATAAAAAAATATGAGCACATATTCACAACCAGTGGTTCAGTTTTAAGTCGAAAACATTTTTCTCAAAGCGGGTTATATTTTAACAAGCACTTGTCATGTCATATGACAGTCATAAAAATATGAATAGTAAAATATGCTTTAACAAGAAACAAAATAACATTATGACTTAACAAGATAATTGAAAATGCACATAAAAGGCTTATACTTAACTGTATGCAAGTGCACTTGACTTAATTCGTATCTTTCTGTAACTTGCAACTTGATCTTCATAAACTTTTCTATTACTTGGTCCCCTGGGAGTTCTTGGCCACTTTTAGACTCTTGGGTAATAGTCTGCTTATCAGGATCGAGCTTGTTCCTATATAGGAATGCTGGGTTTACTTTCCCCGACCTTCCCACCAATCTATTCCCCTTAACTTTAATCTGGGGCTGGCCCAAGTATTATGGAACATTTCATCATAACATATCCTTTATGTTCATCATAACATAATCTTTATGAACTTCATGCAAAATGCACATGGATCTCGATATATATTATAACTCATGCATAAGACTTACCGAAGTTTTGGCAGTATAACGGAACGTGTCCGTTCCCCATGAATAGTGCCAGTAATTAGAACACCAAATTCTCAAAAATCTCACAACACTTTATTCGTATTTCACACATCAATTTCATGGCACAATCATTATAATTGAAAACATGGTTGCTGTCTCAAAACTTACATTTAACTCGATTTTTGTAAATCAGGCCATAACTTCATCTCACCTTATCTAAATCTCAATTTTGGATATATTAAAGTGTTATGTGTCTATTTTCTAGTCTCATTGGTTCCATCTCATTTTAACTTGTATGGCTCAAGATATTCAAGTTTTATCCCGGCCTGCCTTGCTGCTAGCCAGAATTTCACATTTAAAAGTAAAAATTCATTAAAAATCAAAAACTAGCTCAAATCACATGAAATTGCTATCATATTAAAGCTAACAGAACAAGCTTTCATTTACAAAAAGTTACATTTCATTTGCTTTAGTAGGGCTCTAGTTATAAGCCCCGAGATTTAACCTTCTTGAACTGCCCTATTTTGGCTCGGTTTGGATATAGGACAATTTCTTTGAACCACTGGGAGCAAACAGGACTATATCTAACTAGAAAAATTCTATGGGATGTTCTCCTATGTGTAAGCTTTCTAACAAAGTTAGTTTCATTTAATTCCAAGTTTGTATAAAGCAAGTTATGCCCTGAACAACCCAGTCTACCCAATATCAACCTCTACAATCTAGGTCAAACTTCCAAAATTCATATCTCTCTCAATAATAATCCAATGGCCGTATATGATGTATGGAAAGCCCTAAATGTCTAGTTTCATATAAAAATAGCTTCATTGGATTTAACTGGCTGTAGGTGGAGCCGTACACTCCGTCATACCGACTGATGAGAGAATTTGGCCTCCCAGCCCCTCACATCTTCCTATTCTCATTCTTTCCTACTTAATCAAATTTAGGCATAAAAACAGCCAAAGATCATCATGTTCATTCACTAATCACATCAATAAGTGAGGAGATAAAGCCAAAATCAATCACCCATAATCAGATTAACAAGAACAAAATTGAGCCTCTACGTCTTTGGAGTGTGATTTTGCTAGGTGTTGAAGTTTTAATTGATAGAACCTTGTAAAGCTTGAGGATTTGATGGAGCTGGTTAAGAGAAGGAGAGAAAAAGAAGGCTGAAATAAGAGGAGAGACTGGTGCAAATCAGTATAGGAACAAGAGAGAAAAATCTGATTTAAACATTGAAGAGGTAGTTTGGCTTTGTGAATTTTGATTGGCTGAAATTTTGTGGGTAGAGTTCAGCCATGTCTTCCTCTTTTGTGGCTAAATTATTCTCCACGTCGCCTAAAAAGTGGAACTCGCTTCCATTGTATCTGAAATCGGAACTTGTCTCGATTCTGCTTAAAGTCGGAACTCGTGAATATCTATTTGAAACTTGAGATGAAATCGGAGATTGGGAATCTTGTCTGTTTTATTCGAAACTTGGAAACAAAGTTGGATGGCAAAAATCATGCAATTTATTTGAATCATAAGGTCAGATGTTGGAAATCATACAGCACATAATTACTTTAAAATCAAAAGTCAAGGACAAGAAGGTGAAATCTAAAATATTTAAACTCGGAAGTTGAGGATATTATCATAAACTCAGAAGTTAGTACCAGAACATAAAACCTCATACTCGCAAGTCGAGAACTAGCCCATAAAACTCTTATATATATAATTCCGAAACTCGGTCCAATAATCAATCTCAGAGATCGATTTACAACCCAGGAAGTCGGAAATCAAAACATTCACTTAAGAACTGGAAAGTCGGAACTTATTTAATCCCAGAACTCAATTCAATCTCGGAAGTCAGTCCTAAGCTCAGACTTGGGAACATCAATAGAAATGAAAAGCTCTTGGAAATAGTTTCGGAAATCGGAACTCATGTGTTACTTGGACATCAATTCTTAAGTCGAAAGTCATGCACCTTTAGATGAGCTTGGAGATTACTTCGGAGGTCAAAACTCATGTTTATTCTGATTGAACTTGGAGATAAACTCGGAGGTCGGACCTCGTGTCAATTCTAGTTGATCTTGAACATCAATTATGAGATCAGAACTCGGGTACATTTTAGTTGAACCTTAATTAACATCAATTATTTGATAAAAACCCGAACAAATAGGTGAAAAACAATAAGAAAATTCCGGGGGATGTTACATTACTTTCTATCACAAACCAACTCCGAGCTATGACTGGCGCATAGGGAGGCTCGTCCCCTTGCAAGCCTAACCAATAATTTTAAAAAAAAAGGACAAAGTTTCCTTTAAAAAAATTGAGCATTTCCTATAGTACAAGTATCATGTCATGTCAAATCAACCAGCTTTTATGATAGCTAAATAGCACGACATTCTTAGAATGCCTAGCCAGAGCAGTAGGAACCACCTATACATATATTTATGTATAACAAAATAATCCTTAAATAATCCAAATTGCGAAAACAAGATCCTGCCTGCAGACTAATGGAGCGATTCGAAAGGGTAATAGAATTCAAAATTAGAACACCCAATATAACTGGTCATAAATCCAAAAAATGGCCCACACTATAAGGGTTGGGCTCCCCAAACTAGGTGTGGCACAACTGAGCGAAAGTAATTGATTCTATAGTAGCAATACCTGAAACTGAAACATGGAGAAGAGTGGGGTGAGTCGAAGTGACTCAATGAGGGGCAATGAAACTATAACATAGGGCAAGCTCTAGGAGTAAAGCAAACTACATATAAATAAGAATTAGTATCACGAACTAAATATAGGTAAGACATCATCATTTGGAATAATATATAAAGAATTAACATTGTTCATAACTTGAAAATATACTTCTCAAACATATATAGAATTAACGTTATCTCATACACTTAAAGAAAGATATTTCTCAAATGTAAATACCGAGGTGGGGAGGCTTCCGATTCAGAGATATTTCCAATTAAGGGATAGCCCTTTCAAATCTGATTAAGTTGGTGATGTGCGTAGGCCTCACACACACACACACATACCGAACTAGCAACACCCTCACTAGCTGGGTTCAAATCAAGGTGCACCAAGGCTAGCGTCAATAACTGCTAGCTACCAATTAACTGAAAATCCTCCCACAGAGTATATAGAAAATAAAGTAATAAATATTCATAAAAGCTAAATAACAAATATCAAGTCAAATTTTCGAAGAACAAAGGTAATCAACAAAGTTCGAAAATCCAAAATATAATTTACTTAACAAATCAGTTTAGTAATCCAAACAAAATATCAGAGCTTATCTTTTGTTTATAAATCTCTTCAAAAAAAAAACTAAACTTTTTGGACCTTCAATAATTGCATACTAGTAAAATTTTTTCAAAACTAAAACAGACATCCAAGAATAGATAGATAGTTCAAATCGTATGATAATTATACCACTAAACAAAACATTCATAGTTAACTAGATATATAAAAATAAGCTATCAATATAGATTAAAATCAAACCAATATTGATTGCATAAGAAGACCATATACCATAGAGGCATTGTCCACTCACAAATGTCAAGAAACGCCCAATCTACGTCTTGGGGGCTGCTAAACTTGCTGGTTGATCTCTTGGGAAATCCAAAATTATACATAAGCAATTATTTTCAATCTAAATACAAATTTGGTTTAGAATATAATCTCTACCCTCTTTGCCTAACCTGACTAGTATAATTTAAACAAAAGCTACTATTGTATTTTCCTGTTAACTCCTTTAGTCATTAGAGAATTCAAATAACTCTACCCATAAATCAAAAGAATTAAAATTTTAACTTTTAAACCACTCACTACTTCCCCAAAATTAGCATTATAATCAAACTTAATTCCACATCAGTTGTCCAATTTTCCCAACACTGAAAAGGAGCAACCTAAGTCCATTAATCTCTTAAAGATGAGAAATAAGGCATAAGGAGAGGGAATAACTCACCATGCAATGGTAGTTGGTTTGAGGAGTAAGGACCAGAGTCCCCTGCACCCGCGACAAAGAGAGAGAACCGAGAAGGAGCGAAAAACTGATGTGAGAGAGATGTGGAGAGAAAGAAAATGCGAAGGAAAGAAATCCTGCAGTGGTGAAGAGAAGGCGGTGTGGATGGTGGCTAGTGGGGAAGAGAGTGAGAGAGAAACTGACAAGAGACAAGATTGAGAGGAAGAGAACATAACAACGAAGAAGAGTAAAGAAAGAAAGAAAGAAAGAAAGAGAAAGAAGGAAGAAGAAGAAGCCGTGAGGAAAAACTTTAGATAGTAGATTTGAAGAAAAAGGGGGGTCTATGGTGTGCCATACCATTTATGGTGCACCATGGTCACCCATCTTCTCTTTTTTTTTTTTTTAAACAAACACTTTAAAAACTTTAGCTATATAATTTTAATTCCTTTGTTACTATATTTTAAAAAGTAAATAAAGGAAATACCTAATGTATAAGATATGTAAAATTTTAAAAAATTTTCTAATTACCAACGTTTTATTCTAAATAGGTATTTTATTTTAAACGGGGTATTACACTCTCCCCATGCACAAGCCTACCCACCTCCATGTAATCAACTTCACAACGGAACTTCCTATGACCTAGTAAATTAATTAATTAGTAATATGAGTAATTAATTAGCTCTGCTGATCATTTTTTGAACATAAATTTGAGGATTTGGAATCAATTTTCCCTTTCGTCCATCTCCCTCCCCGTAACATGAGTAAATCATTTACTAATTAAAATATAAAAAGTGGCAAAATAAAATAAAATAAAATAAAATAGGCCTATACACCCAAAAAGCATCTACCAATATTTTTAAATGCTAGTATCGAGGGAAATTAAGCATCTACCAATATTTTTAAATGCTAGTATCAAGGGAAATTATTGTTGTTCCTTTGAACTTAAGTAAAACACATTGTATATGAACAGTCCAATTCATTCTATTTTGTCTTTTGAGTGGTTGTTATTTATATTAGGAGAGAATGTTCATGGTATCGTTTTCTCGGAGACATGCACCTCTTAGAACATGAACCTATGCTCGTGGAGTTGCCTTTTCATCATGTGCGGCTATAGTGAGTAGTGTGTACAAGTTTATGGCTCCAATTTTGCATGCAACAAAGAAGCCATTTGATTGATGGCGCATTTTACTATGCATTGCCTTAATAATGGTGCATCATGCACCATCTAATCCAACGGGTTAGATATTTTGGCGTATCCATACACCCATTGCTTGTGGTATACTATAAATATCTCCATCTCTCTTCCATTCCACCCCATCAATCTATCACCCAGCAACTTGCGTTACCCCTCCCCCCTCTCGATGCGGTGGTGTCTTCAATCTTACCCTCTATAACATCCACCGTTTTTCGCCTAATTATTCGATTTTATCGAATAATTGAGAATAATTAAAATTCGGTTAAATAATTATTTAGAATCAATTGATTAGCAATTAATTGAGTTTAGATATGAGGGAATTAAGTTAGAAGTATAGGAGATTTCATAAAATTTTATTGAAAACCGATTTACCGATTTAAAGGAAATTGGTAAGATTACGGTATTTTAAACTGTCGGAACCGAACCAATAGAATTCCAACTCTTTAACCCTACTTTAAGTGGCTGAGAACTCAGCCACTTAACACTTAAATGTGGCGCCACTTTGGCCACAAAAGCAAGGAAAGTTGGCTGAAACACAGCCTTAGATTCTAAGCCAATCAAATTTCAAGAAGCCACCTACTACTTCAAGCCTTGTCCATATATTCTTCTCCTTTTCTTCAGCCCAAATTCTACACCACTTTCTCTCTTTCTTTTAGCTCTTCTTCTTTTCTTTCCTCACTCAACTCTATCAAACCATCAAGCCTAATCAAGTTTTGTTCATCCAAGCCCCAAAAATCAAGCCAAACCACATATAACAAAGGTAGAGGTTTAATTCTTGCATTAATTCTGTGATCTTGGCTGGTTGAGGGTGGATTATTTTCCCAATCTATGATGTATTAATTGAATGATTATGATGATATATGGTTGGTTATTGGTTGTTTGTTTGGTTAAAACCGAATTGGAAGCAAGAAAGAATGAAAATAGGAAGAGCTGAAGGCTGGAGAACCAAAAACCCTCGGCAGTCCATACGGCGGAGTGTACGGCTCTGCCTACCGCCGATTAAATTCAATGAAACCATTTTTATATGAAACTAGACATCTAGGGCTTTCCATAAAAATATCATATAAGGCTTTTGGATTAGTATTGAGAGAGTTGTGAATTTTTGAATTTCGACCTAGGTTTTTGACTTTGATTCTAGGCAGACTAGGTTGTTCAGGGTAGAACTCGCCCTATACTACTTGAATGAAACTAACTTTGTTACAAAGTTTACACATAGGAGAATGTCTCATAAAAATTTCATAATTAGATAAGGTCCCGTTTGCTCCTAGTGATCCAAGAAATTTGCCCTATGTCCAAACTGAGCTAGAACAGGACAGTTCAGGAAGGTCAGAATTTGGGGCTTATAACTAGAGCCCTACTAAGTCAAATGGAATGAAACTTTTTGTAAAGAAACTTTGCCCTGTTAGCTTTAATATGAGACTAATCTCATATAATTTGAATTAGTTTTCAATTTTTAGTGGATTTTTACTTTTAGATGTCTGATTCTGGCCAGCAACTAGGCAGGCCGGGATAAAACCTAAATAACTTGAGCTATAGTTATCCAAATTAGATGAGACTAAAGAGGTTAGAAAATAGACACATAACACTTTAACATACCCAAAATTGAGGTCCAAGTGAGTTAAATAGAAATTATGGCTTGATTTATAAAAACCGGGTTGGTCGATTATCTTTGGCGTAAACTGCCTTAATGAGATTATTGTTACTATGAGTTCAATGTTAAAATATGTATGCAATGTTGTGACATCTATGATAAATTGGTGTTCTGATGTGCTGGCACTATTCATGAGGAAGCGGACACATTCCGTTACGCTACCGAAATTTCAGTAGAGTCTATGCATAAGTTATGATATACATGTTAATACATGTGCATTTTTAAGAAAGCTATGAAAGTTATGATAAGAATTATGTTATTATGAAAGTTCCATGCTACTTGGGCTAGCCCCAGATAAAAAGTTAAGGGGAATAGATCGGTGGGAAGATCGGGGAAAGTAAATTCGGCATTCCTGTATAGGAACGAGCTCGATCCTGAAAAGCAGACTATTACCTAGGAGTCTAAATGGCTAAGAACTCCCAGGGGACCAAGTGATGAAAAATGATGAAAAGTAACGGAAAAGCTTATGAAGAAAGAATCAAGAATGAGTTTACATGATTGCATAAATACATGATTTTATGAGATAGTTATGTTAAGATGTTTACAGTTATTTATTATGTTTATTTACTGCCATTTATTCATTTATTCTATTTATTATTATGTGCATCATTATTAATAATCTATTCTGTTTCTTATGCCAATTAAAGTAAAACTAAACCTTGTTTTGGACCAGACTTTTCCTTAAACTCATTAAAACGGATAACCTAGTTCGAACACATGCTTTTAGAATTAAATAAAAATCGAGGCAACTGAGAATATACGTGACGTCAGATAACCACTATACACGAACCCTACTGAGAATTTCTTCAAATTCTCACCTTGTTCTGTATTTCCTGCATCATTCTCAGACACTGGCGATGGACTCCATGGCCACCCTCTTCATTGAGATCCCAGATTTGCAGCTTCACGATGATCCAGCCCTGGACTCTCTGTATATAGCCGGTTCTTGTAACTTCCGCCTTTACCTATTTAGCAATAGGAACTTTGTCGTCCCTCTACATCATCCTGCTTTTGATCCTGCGACTCCTTACATTGCCATCCCACTACACATGGCGCACCCACCTCCAGCTCCTCCGGCACCCACAGCACATGCAGCTCTACTGACCCTGCACTAGAGTCACCTTCGCAGGCGGTTCCAGATATGCCACTTAGCTCAGAGAGTGACTCTTCCGAGGCCACCGGCTCATCACCCTCTTCCTCCTCGGGACCTAGTGCAGATTACTCTCCAACCGGGCCTGGCATGGCCAACGGCTATTTGACGGAGTAGGTCAGCCACAGGAGACGCAGGCCAAAGATGACCCTCTTTGACAAAGACGTAGCTCTGAGTCATAGACTTGACAGTAGGACTAGTAGTAGGTTTTGAAATGTCCTCTGAGGACCCATAGGATCATTTTGACTGATACGGGCCTTATGTCTTTTTGATACACCGGCCCACTTATGTATTTCATTTTGAAACTCTGTACACAAACTGAAGCAATGGCTTCTAATATATATATGCATGTATATAGTTGATGTTGTTATACTTATTCTTATCTTTTGCGATATTTTGCTAAGTTTTGTTACGCTCATAGTATAGCAGCGCACCGTTTCGTCTGTTTACAAAAAAAAAAAATGAATGAGATGTGATACGAATCATGAAAGGTAAGCAGAATGTTAACACGGTAACACAGTCTACTTAATTTCATGCTATGATTTAAGCATAACATTAAATTAGTAGGGTGTTACACCCTCAGCCTCCATTTCATCGCCGGTAGCCCAACCCGCTGAGCCATCAATTCAACAGTAACAACAACACCAACTGAATCCTTTCATGCTCAAATCTTTGATGGTGCCTGTTCCTATTTCAACCTTTGAATGGGCATAAGAATCAATGGCACATGGCGGTGCTGGGGAGGCTTTGGGTTTTGTGAGGCCCTCGAACATCCTAAACTGGCATGAGATCTGAAAATTGAACACTGGACAATGACACCACTAATGATGAAGACGATAGCGATGGTGAGATCATGATCGGACCATGATTTCATGTCTGGTGGCAAGGTTTGTGTAACACCGTTTATTATATAAGCCATGCTCGAGTCATGGAGTCATACTAAAAGGTTGTCACTATGTTAAGATAGCTTTAAAATGTAGAAAATATAATACATGACCCTTTAACTGCACACTTTATTGCTAACTAATAGTTCATAAGTTTCGTCATCCTTGATACATAGATGATAAAATACCTACAATTTAAAAAAAATTGTGACTAACATAATACATAGAACTTGCTTTCGACTAGTCACTAGCTAGCTCTAGTAATCGCTTGGTCTGGTTTGTGCCCGAGTCTTGCTCAGAAAATGTCCCGGTACTCTGTCTCGCACTTGATTTCCAACTTAGGTGCTGGAATGTTTACGGAAAAGAAAAACATAGAAGCAGGCAATGAGAACCTAAGGTTCTCAGTAGGTAAACATGAATTATTCTCATACAGTGTCATCATAAGCATTCCAGCTGCTTCGGTTTATTATGAAAATATGAGCGTGTATATGCAAACAATGGTTCAATTTTAAGTGGAAAACATCTTTCTCGAAGCGGGTTATGTTTTAACAACCATTTGCCATATTATTTGACAAACATAGAAATACGTATAGTGCAATATGCTTTAACAAGAATCTTAATAACATTATGACTTAATGGGATAATTAAAGATGCACATAAAGATGCTTGCACTTGTCTGTATGCAAGTGCACTTGACTTAATTCATATCTTTCTTTAACTTACAACTTGATCTTGCTCTTTTTTGTACTTGGTCCCCCGGAGGTGAATGGCCTCTCTCACCCCTGGGTAATAGCCTGCTTTTCATGTCCGAACTCGTACCTATACATGAGTGACGGGTTTACTTTCACCGACCCTCACACCGGTCTATTCCCCTTAAATCTAGTCAAGGGCTAGCCTAAGTCTTAGACAGTACAGCTCTGACCCATGCTAGCTGGGTCTATACCATGCCTCATGTGGTAGCTTGGTACGTCCCTCTTACAAGTTCTTATTATCCTTTTCTTTCCATCTCTTATCATGCATGCGGATGCTTTGAGCATTCATGGATATGTCTCTTACCTTACTTCTCATATCATATCCTAATTATGCTTGCATGCATGACGTACATGAGCATGACATATAAATATAAATATATTCAAGGCATAATCACCCAAAGCATAAGTTCTCATAAATTCCTACTGAAAATTTGGCAGCATAACGGATCAAGTCCGCTTCCCTGTGATAGTGCTAGACAACTAGTACAATTGTATAAACTTGCAATTCAGTATGGACCAACAAATACATACATACATATATATATATATATATATATATCATTCATCAATTTCAATTCAAGCATCAGTAGGGTTTTTGGTTTGTTCTCCCCTGTTCTGCCCGAGTTTGGTATACCCCACTTTTAGATCAATTCAACTCATTTAAATCTAATTTTTGGATATATCATAGCCTCATGTGTCTAGTTTCTAACCCTTTTAGTCTCACCTTATTTTGATTTGTATAACTCAAGATATAAATATTTTACCTCAGACTGCCCTGTTCTTAGCCAGAATTGGGTTCTTATAAGTAAAAATTCACTAAAAATAGAAATCTACGTGAAATTATACGAAATTTATATCAAATTAAAGATAACAGAACAAGACTTCAAATGAATTAAGTTTCATGTCATTTGCATAAGTATATTTTGATTTTTGAGTCCTGAAACTTGACCCTACTGGACTACCCTCATTCAGCTTAGTTTAGACCTAAGTCAACTTCCTTGATGCACTGGGAATAAATGGCATTGTATCTGGTTCTTAAATTTTTATGGGATATTCCTTTACATGTTAGCTTTCAAATAACCTTTGGTTCACTCAATTTGGAGTTGCATAGGGTGAGTTATACCCTTCTCAACTCATACTGCTCAGATAAAGATCTAGATTCCTAGGTTAAATTTCAAAATTTCATAACTAATTCTATACTAATCCAATGGCCTTATATTTTATATGTATGGAAAGCCCTGAATGTCTAGTTTCATATAAAAATGGATTCATCAAATTTAAACAGCTGTAGGCAGAGCCGTACACTCTGCCGTACGGACTGTGGAGGGGAAAATCTTAACAGCTTCTTGAATTCTTCTTAAATTCATGTTTTCCTTAAATCAATCCATCTAATCTTCAATTCAAACTCACATATACACCTTAAACCAACCTTAATTCATCATCACCACTCAAGATAACATCAGAATCATAGATGAACAATGGACCCTAGGCAGCCCCAAATCAAAGAAAAGAAGGAGAAAGTTGAAATTCCTACCTTGGTGGTGTGAAATCTTGATGGAACTTGATCTTCGAGCAAAGTTGATGGTTGGGGCTTGAGCTTGGGGATGTGAGGAAGTGGAAGAAGATGAAGGAAAGTGGGAAAATGAGGGCTGGTTTGCACCTCTTATGGGGAGGCCGAAAATATAAAGGGGGAAGAAAGAAAAAAATGAAAACTTATGAAGGAAGTTGACTTTTGATTGGTGGACTTCAATCCTCATCCAAACTTGGCTTGGCTTCCCTCTTTTATGGCTGATTGAGGTGCCACTTGTAGGGATGTTTTGGCTAAATCTTGGCCCTCCATCATATGGTTCTCATAGTATAATTTCTATTGGTCCGGTTCTAACAATTTAAAATACTGAAATTCTACCGATTTCCTTCAAATCGGTAAAACGGTTTTAGAAAAGTCCTATAAGGTTTCCTATGTATCTAATCTAATTCCATCAAGTCTAATCTTTCTAGATCATATTTAATTGGCTCTAAGTGAATACTTACTTGAATCCTAATTAATCGCAATTATTCGATGAAAATCAAACAACTAGGCAAAAAATGATAAAAATGCGTGGAGGTGAGGCCAAGTTTCTCCACTATCTTGAGCAACACTTGGCGCCACTCATATGTGGTAGGGGTGGCTGAACTTCAGCCACTTAAATGAGAGTTTCCAGTCGAAAATTCTGCTAGTTTGGTCCTGGCGGTTTAAAATATCGAATCTTCGCTGATTTTCTTCAAATCGGCAAAACTTTACTAAATGACTCTGAGAGAATTTTTATATCTCTATTCTAATTGTTTCTAAGTCCAATCTCTCTGATTAATATCTAATTAACTTCTAATTAACCCTACTTAGTCAATAAGATCGAATAAATTGCTTGTTAACGTGAAATAATCGTTTTTGCAAATTTAGAGTTTTTCTATTTTCTATTTTCTATTTTCCGTGGCTAATGGCATATCCGTAATTTCGAGCAAGTCCAGGGATACCCCACGTCATTTCACACTAGACTGCCTCCATGACCCAATCGGTAGATATTTAAATTTTTACGGTTTCACCACGTGATTCTATTTCGTTTAAAACCCCATTCTGCTAATTCTACCGATGTGGGGACATAAATATCATTTTATGAAACGTTCTATAGTTATTGCGGAAATATCCACTTGGGGTTAAAGTACAATTTCTAAAACTTTTGGGCAAGATTGCAGTTAACAAAAGTTGATAGGGGCACTTTTGTCATTTCTTAATTTTTAGCATATGGCAATGCCATATTTTTAACGGCAGTGCTATGCTACCCTATATTTCTAAGCGTGAGGATTTTCGGGGTATACCACTGCCTGAGAAGTTCCCACACTACCTAAGAGAAATAATTCAAAGTTTTTATTATACCTCGTTTAAGAAAATGGGGGATGTTACAGTTTGCTTTCTTACTACGATGAAGGTGCGGAAAGTTTGCACGATTTCATGTCAGGATAGAAGGTGTGGGATTAGGAGACGAGGGCGGTGGCGTCAGATGGTTTGGTGGATGGCGGAGGCGATGTGGTCGGAGAAGACGGCAAATTGTGGTCGTTGGGGTTGTAATGCATGAGGGTGCTGGCGTTGCTGTCGAAGAAGCAGCAAGGGGAAGAGGCAGGGGGTGAGGGGGAAGAGAGATTGGGAAAAGTATTATTGTGTAATTACAAAAAAAAGAGCATTGATACATCCGAGGCTTATAATCTCAACAACTCAAGGGTGTGTTAAACACCATCTTTAAGCTAATACATGAAGGATGGCACCTTGATTGAAACTTGAATTATAAATTATGAAGGATTTGGTGCATTTTTCTTTACAAGGTGCACCGTACACTTTGTTATCTAATAGTTTAGATTTAGGAGTGCATTGATGCACTAATAATCTATGAAGCACAATAGCATACTCTTTCTCTCCCCAGTCACACTTGCACCATGCACTGGCCACTGTTCGCGTCCACCTACAACAACCATGGCACAGCGTGGCGATCACCACGATTGAGGTCAGCGACAACGACCTGTAACCACCTTGTTCCGCACCACAGCAAGAACACGCTCTTTGGAGAACCCTACACACTTGCGGCAGCCATGGGTGATGCACGATGACAGCACACGCACATTAGCGAACAAGGGGGAGGGCAACCCACCTTACAATGGTGACGTCGGATGGCCTTGTCCATGGGGTTGCTTTGGTGGTTGGGCATCATGTCCATGGGAGGCAAAGACATAGAGAAGACGGACGAGGAAAGTGGATGGCCATGGGGCTGTTTGGTGGTCAAGCAGAGCAGCAGAAGAAGAGGTGCGTGAGGGTCATCAAATCGCAACTTTGGAATCGCCCAACCATTCAACTACCGCCACCAAAATTGTTTGTCTTAGACCCTTGTGCAGCTGTCGGTGGTTTTCCTTCAACAGGGACCATGATTGGTTGGGAGAGGGGAGAGAAATAAAAGTTTTATAGTGTATCATATCTAATTGATTCCTTTGAAACATCTTATATCTTCATCCTTTGATTACAAGGCGTGTGGTGCACCTTATCAAATAAGGTGCACCACAGCCTTTGTCATAAATTATTATTTCCTTCTATCAAACCAGTTAGTGGCTACAGTAAAACTTGAACTAGTTAAGCACTTAACGTGGAAAAGTTATACACGACAAAAAAAAAAAAAAGGGAAAAAGAAGTTAACAGGTAATTTAAATTTGGGTTTGCTCAACTTATGAACAAGCACAAACAAGTTACCAAGCATGGCGCTCAGTGGTCACCACTGTTCCAGGTGCTCACGGGAAAATGTGAATCTTATCGGAATACTGAACCCTTTAATATCATTCTAAGCTGCACTAATAATTAATTCCTTTGTTGTGCTGAAACGTCATGTTCTCGTGTTTCTATTTGTCAAAAAAAAATGATCCCGTGTTTCTAATGACATTGACCTCTGCTTGCAACTTGTGTATTTGATATATTATAGACCGTTCTTTTATGAATTAACCCAGACTGTAAAATAATAGTTCAGATAATATGTCAGAAACCTCTGATCTGAATGACTTCTTTGTCATTTGTCCATTAACAACATGCTGCGCGGAAATTGTTGATCTTAGATTCTGTCGGCTAAAACATTAACGTCGCCATCAGATTGTGTTCTGATATGTCTTGTGCAAAGAATTAACTAATCTGACAGCAAATGATCGTTGATGCTAATGAAACTTGAAAACAAAAAGGTTAAAATTAATCTTTGATCCCTCTGTGTGTCCCAAATTTTGATTTTAGCCTCTACTAAAAAAATTTTGGTTTAGATCCCTCCACCAGTATTCTATTAAGGTATTAATCCTGTCGATAAAAAATTATTAGACGATATTAATTTTTACTAACATAGTTAAAATGATTTGACATAGATGAAATATGATATCAATGTAATCTTGAAATGACATCTTTTAAGTATGCTCAAAACAATCTTTATTTAAAAAATAAAAAAGAAACAGAAATAGTATAGAAACAACATTTTTTAAATCCAAAACAACCTCAACTCAGTTTTACTATATTCTATGTCATCTCACGTTAGCCACATCAATAAAAATTAACACTATGTAGTAATTTTCTAATGGCAGAAGCTAACTCAATACTACTATAAGAACCTAAATCAAAAAATTTTTAATGTATAAGGATCTAGACTAAAAAAATTTTAGTGTAGGAACTAAAACCAAAATCCACAACATCTATAGGAACCAAAAACTAGTTTTAGCCAAATAAAAATAAACCTTAAAATAGAAAGGTAAATGAGTGATAAGGTAAGGATGAAAAGGGTCCGTTTGGTTTAACTTTTGGGAAAAGATCTTTTAAAAAAAGATTTTTTAAAAGAAGGTTTTTAAGAAGAATTACTTTTAAAAAAATAATTTTTATTTGGTTTGAATATATCAAAAGTAAGTTTAGGAAAATGAGTTTTGTTTGGATAGGATAAAGTAAAATTACTTTTAGCTATTGATGTGAGAGTAATAATACAATTCCTTTTCAAAAGGTCTTTTTCTAGAATGAAAATAACCTCAAAGATACTTCTTCTAAAAAGTATTTTGAAATTTCAAAAAGCCTTCTAAAAAGTAAAAAGTTAAATCAAACACTACCATTTACTGTATAAAGTTATTTTCCTTCTCCTAGAAGGCCTTTTGGTGGATGCAAACTGCAATCCAAACAGGCACTTAGTGTTTGTGCGAAAATGCTTACAACTTGCCGAGATACTCAGTTTTCGCTTGCTCATCAAGTACCTTGTTGAGGCAATTGTCCATTTCAATTGTCCACACCAAGTATTTTACTCTCTCCGGCGTTGGAACTATGAGTATGGTACACTTTTGGATGCAGCCCTGAAAATTCATATAATATAGGCTATGAAACTTTTGCTTCTAGTGCAAGAAAACCAAACATAACAAGTGTTGCACTTAATTTTCTGTTAGTAAAAAAAGAAAAAAAAAGGCATTGCAGCAGCGATTTACATTCAATCTCGCCAATGAATAGATATAATCAACTGAGATGGGAAGGCAATATGGCATATGAAGACCCCACCCCATCAGGATTGGGAAAAGACCAGGGAAACAGAAATACACTACATCTGAAAAAGTCTCGAGTTTGGTAGTTGTTGGTTGTTCTTTCGATAGCAGAAAATAAATGGAATTTTCTCATGATCACTTTAGATTCACAGCTCTTTTTTTTTTTTTTTTTTTTTTTTTTTGGTATACTGAAAAGTAGAAAATAATACCTATGAATCATATGTATCCGATGTTACAAAACTCTACAAAATAAAGTAAAATTGAATGACTATCAACTCTCAGATGTATGTACGAGCATTTCAAGCGAAGGTGCAGCATATACTTAAGGCATCAACAGTTGATCAGTTTACCGAGACCATAATGTTATGATGGCGTTATAAATATTTATCGTAAACAACGGACGTAATGAACAGAATTTTCCTTTTTCTCATCCAAAATTTTGTAATCTATCATTCACCATTTATTCCTACCTATCACAAAACTAATACATGATTGACATATATCTTAAGCTTTTCATTCACAAATAGATTCAGTAGATCTTAACTCTAGTGTCTACAAAAGCACAAGAAGGTTGAGAATTTATGTTGATAATGTTTGCTAGGTGGCTTTCACACCAATGTTCCTCCAGTAATACAAAGTAACTGTTAACGACAAACTTAACTCTTAAGCGAATGTATCACATAAAATTTAAAGAGCCTTTAAGTCTTTATACCTATCTTTATTTCTTCCGGTGACAAATTAGATCACATTAAGGATGATAATTTATAATAATGTCAGAGAACCAATCATTGCAGAACTCAACATTACTATAAAATTGGTCCAAATAAATTAGAGAAGACACAAGAATGGCTAATAAGACCAAGGTACTGTACTCCAAATAAATTAATAAACAGAAAAAGAATAAAAAGAAACTTCAGTTCACCAAATAGATCACAAGCTGACGATGGGCACGGTTCAGTTCACATGAAGAATTGAACCTAATCAAACCAAACTGAATGAGATTTCTAGTTCAGGAAACCAAACAGAACCAATTGAGAGTTGCATGCAGACAGCCAAGCCGATTCAAAACCTGTTCAGAATCGGTTTTGAACTAGTAAACCGGTTCAGAAGCTCAGAACTGCTCAAAACTGGTCCGGAACTGGTGAACCAGTTAAAAACCAGTTAAAAAATGGTGAACCGGATCTGAACAGGTATGAATTCCATGAAATCAAAAACAGAACTGGTATCTTTTTCTCATTCAATTTGAAACAGCACCTGGATCAAAATCCAAAAAGACTTCACGGTGTTCAGGTATACAATGCAACAATTAATCCAGAGCTAAAGCTGAAAATTTTTAGTGCATTTTGTACATAAGAAAATCTTCTGAGTCAATCAGAAACCAAAACGAAGCACTGTAAATATAATGAGCTAATTATCTAATGTGCAACCTCATCTGGTAACAACCATATAATTAAATCCAGAATACATATTTCACTGAAGATTATATCAAATTATCAATACTGAAAAAAACTGCACTTTTTATAAGAATGGTCGGCCATGTAGGTTCAGCCAAGGCTCCAAAGAAGCTGAGCAACTCAAACAGTTTCCAGCACAAAACCAAATTCCAGCATTCAGACACAGTTTCAACCTGGAAGCTGGAAACAAAAAGATTGTGTGAACACAAAAACAAAGCCGCATACTTGTCATCATGAACAGGGAAGACCCCACTCTTCCTCTAAAAAGGAAACACGAGACAAATGTAAAAGGAACAGAACAGCCTCACAAGACAAATAAACACAAGCATCTATAAAAAAAGAAAACATAAAGTTCAATTTTTCACAAATCCAACTTGGACAGATATTGCAGAACCAAATTCACATCCAACATGAAATTAATGATATCATGTTAAAATAAGTATGCAATCATCATGAGATAGTTTTGGCTTGAGTGGATCATGGAAGTCATTTTAATTTAATTATCATTGACTGGGAGGTTTGAAAATTTTGAACTTACCAATGATTAAGCATCACAGCTGATGGATTGCCAGCAGCAAGTGACAAATATATGCAGGTGTCACAAGTTTGTTTGAAACAAAAAATCTAGCCAAATATAATTTCTAGTATCCTTGGAAGTGTGTTACTTCTGTAGCTATTTGCTGCACTTGGTTCAGTGCTATAAATAACAAACAGTGGCCCAGGCACAAAGCCTACCATAGCAGATGGTGTTGCAACCAGAAGTGGAAGCATAACAGCCATGTTATAGAAATGTAAAATATGCCAAGTAAAGACCGCAGTGTATTGAAGGAAAAAATGACTTGGGACAATAGTTAATGCTCATCCTATTTTAGGATTGCAGTACAAACAGAAAATGACATGCATGATCTTGTGGTGATTTTATTTTTCATTTTTTTTATTTTTATTTTTATTTTTGTTTCAACTTGTGACGAAGTATTGAACACTGAAATCATAAGTATGAAGGAGAAACTGAAATTATTACACCTGACAGTAGCAGATCAAGAACTACACAAAAAGCTTCATATTGTTCTCAAATTACTCTAATGACCCACCACACCATAAACCATGAGTTAAGCACAAGTATTACCACATGACCAGACCCACAAATGTATCTAAGATTCATCCGAATTATAGTGAGCATGAAGAAAAATTGAAGTTTAAAAACTTGAGTGGTGATGAAGAAAAACAGTGCTAGCGCAGGTGTAAGAAATTATTTTCAGAAGTTCTGTCATAAACATGAAGAAGTCAGCTAGGTAACAATTTTAAATCCCACGGCGACAAGATGAATAAGTTTTTTATTTACCTGAGGATCTTAATATCAAGGAAACTATTATATCATTTATGATTGATCACACCGAACCTCACACATAACAGACCTATTCATTTGTGTTAATTCATGGCTTTCCTCATCCCCCACTGTCAGATGGCTGCAACATCAGAGAGACACAAAATCTAGCACTTGATCATCTTCGCTTTGGCTATCTTACAAACAACCTTCATAACCTACTACAGCTGAATTCCCTTTCATGATTGTTTTGCATTTAAGACAAGATGTCCCATGATTAATTAACAACCAAAAGTTGAACAAAGAACACGGAGATGCAGTGCAAGACACAGAATCTAGAATTAAATAAAAAGAGATTAAAGTGTTGATGAAAATCATCAAATCGAAGTCATCATCTAAGGGATGACTCTTCCATTCTGCCAATGGCTTCTTTTCTCCACCCCTGTGGTATATGTAGAAGTACACCACGTTGAAAATTTTACAATCTTTTTAATAAAAATAAAGAATGTATAAACCAACCATACCACCTTCAACTAGGAAAAACACTCCTTAATACTCAAGTCGTTCCAGAATAAAGCAAACCATCCTTTCTACACAATTTTATTCTGCCCTAAGATACAATGGCCACAAGTTTGCAACTCAACTTAAAATCCTATATTTTAAAGTGAACTGTGCAAAATCATAATATACAAATACAGGAAATTATTACCAGGAAATAATATGAATTACACTGCGCAATTGAAAAACACTATGATGCTGATTTGTTGATAGACTAAAGTGATACTGAATAAAAAGAAACTACAAGTGCACACTGTGGTGTCCTTTGTACATTTGATACATGCTCTTATACACTTTTGGATTCTGTGGTGTCAACCCCCAAAAATAGAACCCCAAAAGCAAAGCCAATCAAGAATCAAGATTCATCATCACAAAGCCACGAAGGTCACAGCCATGTAAAATTTAAAAAAAAAAAAAAAAAAAAGGAATATGAATGTGAAGCAGAGGCAGGGGATAAATAACAAACAGCTGAAACAAAAGAAATGAACAAGATCAAAGAACTCACAAACAAATGTCGTCGACTTGGTGAAGGATGAAGAAGGAAAAGCACAATCGATTGGCAGAAGTCGCCCAAAGTTGAAGGAAGAACCGCAGAAGATTGAAGATGAAAATGATCATTGAATTGGTCATAGAGAGAGAACACACCTCGAATTCAAATGAATAATCATTGAATCGAAGAAGAAATTCCAACATTCACGAAAGAAGGAGTGATGGTTGGTGACAGAGCTCAATCATGGAGAAGAGGAATTCAGGGATTAGGTACATAAAAAAAACTGAGAAAGAGGAAGAGGTTCAGTTAATGGAGGTGCACTCAAGAGATGAGCAGGCTTAGCCAACAAGTTTTAAAATACAGACTTATTCGGAAATGGGGGGGCCTGCTAGGAGAGGCAGATATTCTGCAAACACTTATTATAAATTATTATAACCACCCTATTGTGTTATGGTGAGTGATATCCTGATACGTTTGGGAGCTATGTTAGTCCCGTATCACAGCTATTGGATCTCAAATATTTTGGATCTTATTGAAGGTGTGGAAAGTAGCATATCAATTAATTAAAAAAAGTTTGAAATGTTAAGATTTGCTGATAAATCCTTAGATTTTGGATAGCCGGAGCTGTGGTTGCTAATCGTTGGTGACGCTGGAATCCGAGCTTGCATGCGATAGTAGCAGAGATCATTTTGTGAGGAGCAGAGGAAGAAGAAGAAAGAAGAAGTGCTATGCTATAACAACTTCTTCATCGAACATGGCATTGGCGCCCAAAGCAAGGACCCACGACAAGCCCATGAACAACTTCCTCTTCGAATTTGAGCTCGAACACAACCGTGTTGGGTCGTCTTCTTCTGCAAGGACACTGAGCCTCAAGTTGCGTTCGAGCCCATTCTCCTCCTCGGAAGGCACCGCTTCACCAACGTCGACATCCGCATTCACATCGACGACGGTGGACGCACCTCTTAGATCTAGGCCATCAGGCTGAGCATAGCAAAGGCTTTGGTGGCGTTCTATCAGAAGTATGTTGACGAGCAGAGCAAGAAGGAGATCAAGGACATCCTCGTCAGCGGCGGCGGAGGTGGCTGCTTAAGATGCGGAGCTCCGGCGAGACAAGGGCACAACTGGGGGTGTTGATGGTGTGGTTGGCGGAGCTGCACGGTGGTCACTGGTGGTGGGGTTGCGGGCTCGCGGTGGTGAGCGGTACGAGGTCGCTGGGAAGCAAAATGGAGGAAGATGATGGTGGTTCTAAATGATGGTGCCCTAGCAAGTTAGACCCTTCTCTAAAAATATTTATTAAAAAGGCTTTCTTTGCAATTAAAAAATGGACTTATTTTACAATTTTTAACATTGGGATTGACATAACTCCCAAACATTTTGGGACCAAGTTATCACTCACATTGTATTATTTGATAAAACTAAGAACTCCTGCTCCTAATGTCTCTGATCCCCAACACTAACATTATTTCTGGCTACCTTCATCATCAACCTGAACTTTAGTCCCACAGCAGGGCATTTTTGTTGTGCTCCTTAATTTCAGCCTTTTTCCCACTGCAGTCTACATCGTTGTTACCAAGCTCAGACCTCCTCTCCAGGAATTCAGAGTTCTCCTTCCAAACCTCTCCATTTGAATATAGCTCCTTTTTCCAAATAAGAACTGTTACTTTAATCTCATCTATTAGAAATCTACAAGCCTCTAGTGCAGCAGCCTGGTGAACAGACGAGACGGCAATGAAGACACTTGTTTCTCCTGAAGGTACTGTGCCTAGACGATGAGCAACAGCAATGGAATGTAGATTCCAGGATGCTCTAGCAGATGAACAGACAGAATTGATGCAACGTATTGCCATTGGGACATAAGCCTCATACCTTAACTCCAAGAATGTTTTGCCTTCAAAGGTGTCACGTGTTGTGCCTGAAAAAGTAGCTACAGCACCAGCTTGCGAGCCACTGACATAATTCATATATTTAACAACGTCTATTGAGTTTTCTAAGATTTCAACCTGATTCTTATCATCTTCAGCGGCCATTTCTACTAGAAGTTCAGAAAATATGCTAATGGAACAAAAATCCACTGTTTTTGAGCCTTTTCTTCTCTCAATGATTAAAGTAGGCAAGTCTAGTGACCGGTTCTTCAAATTTATTACAGGTTCTCATAGTTGCACAAGACACGATGAAGCTTATGCAATTTCAAGTTATAATGCCACTATCAATCGACCTATAGAAAACAAAAAGAAAAAACAAAAGGGTCATATCATAACACATAGATGCTTAGGCTATTCAATTTTCGGAAGGACTGCTTCCAGCTTAACATGATGTTCATCATTTCATGATTCATCAACTTGAAAATGTCAAGTCAAACTGATAACATTTCAATAGAAGAATTCACAACAGTAATCGCATCCACTAAGTGCTGTCATTCATCAATCGCCACAGGAAATTTCCCGCAGAATTCAGATGATAATTTAAGTTACATTGTTTAACCACACATCGTTTACTACATATGTTTTGAATTCTGAAATGAAAACAAGTTTAAGCCCAAAAGTATGTATTATATGTTCTGCATCCATGTCGGAATTGGCAGAACCATGGCCTATTTTCATAGTTCATCACAGATTTTCATAACAGTCAGATCAATTTACCCATTCAAGCAGCACAATCAATTTTCATTTATTAGTCACAAAGGCCATGTTTTACTCTTACGATCTTTCCATCACAAATATAAAACACAACACTCCTTAAATTGCAAGGCATTCAAACCGCACATTTTAAACAAAAGAATCATCAGAAGTGAACTCTAAAAACAAAGTTTGAGTAGAATAGCGTAGCTGCCATGTGACTCTTGAATAAAATAAAATTCCAATAAGTTATCCAAAATTATTAAATAGGGACCATCTGTTGAACCTTTTTGAGTAAGATTCCCACTCCAAGAAGAAAGAGAGGCTACACTCTTTGTAAAATTATGTTGATCAAAGAAAATATGATTATGGTAACGTCCTCAAATTCTTATCGTGCTAAATTACCTCAGTAACCCTGAATAATTAGGCACTTAATAAAAATTATGAGATTAAGGCTTAATTAAAGGATTAACGAAGTATTTATGGGTCAACTTTGATGAGAAAAGTCAGGAGAATACTTAATTGAGATTAGATAATCTCTAATTAAGCAAATCAGAGCCTTATTAACTTAATTAAGTACTAATTACCCTTAATTAACTTAATCAAGTTTAATTAAGGTTAATTAAACTTAATCGCCAAATTAATTTTTGTTAATCATATTTTTGTGTGTTAATTACTAATCCTTGCTTAATCATGTTAATTAAATTACAAAATCACTTAATCACATGATTAAATTCAAATTTAGTCAACTAGACAATAAAATAAAAAATGATGTCATTAAAGCATAAAGCATTAGACAAGAGTACTTTATGTAAGAGTAAGTATATGATTTGTTTCTCTATCATCCAATTTATCTTCCTAAACCTTAATTAACACAAAATGACACAAAAATATCTCTTTCCCCACCCCTTGAAGTTTACGGCCTCAACACACATACACACACACTCATATTTTCATTTTGTGTCTTCCTCTTCTCTCTCTAACTCTCATATCCTCTTACTTCTATCTAAAACTCTCTTCTTCTTCTTCTTCTTCTTCTTCTTCTTCTTCTATTCTCCACCTCCATAACCAAACCTTCTTCACTTAGCCCTTCAAAGACAATATTTTTTTGTCTTTGAAGAAGAGATACAAACACTACAAGAGAACTCAAGAGTTCTTCCCTTACTCATCCAAAACTGCCACCATCATCTACCAAGGAGGAGTCTTCTTCATCTTCTTCTCCTTCCTCAAAGATGCCATTTTCCAAGCTTAGGTAGTGGTCTTCACTCTTCTATTTTGTTTACTCAAGAAAGTTTGAAGCTTGATTCCTCTCATGACTAAGATCTTCAAGTGAAAGTTTGAGAAAATTTTTTATGCTCTTCATCAGCAAAGGTTTCTATTTTTGGTAAAATACGTTAATGTTCTTGTTCATGAGTTTTCTTGATTTCTTGAAAAGTTACTTTCTTTAAGTGCTTCAAAGTTTCTATTTTTCTTTCTTGATGCATGAAATCTTGATGTTTCTTGTGAGTTGGTTGAAAAAGAATGATGCTCTCGGTGGTATTTTGTTGAAAGTTTGCTTCTTTTCTTATGATGAGTTTATGATTAGAAAAGTTTCATCTTTACATGTTTTTTATGATTTGATAAGACTATGAACACTCCAAGAGTATAGAGCTCTAAAAGTTTGCTTCTTGATGCATGAAAAGTGACGCAAGTTTTGGTGCCTTCATAAAGTCTTATTTTGTTTTGTTTTGAAGACAAGGCTACGCGTAAAAGTCTAAGCATTTTGAAATATGAAGCCTTTTTAAGTTAAAGAAATGATATCTTGTCACTTTATGTCTTAGAAATCAAACCTTGAGACAAGACTTTTCATAAAGTTTCAAACTTTAGTCAAGAATGAAATCTTTAAGTCATAAAGCTATTGTCTTGCAACCTTTAATTCATAAAGTTTAGATCTTGAGTCAAAATAATGGTTAAAAGTGTCAACTTTTATAAAGATTAAGACTTTCTAACTTTAAAGTTAATGTTTTATATCCCTAGCTTATAAAGTAGGAACCTTTTTGACTTTAAGACAAGAATCATAAAGTTGAGACCTTGATGGTCTTAGAATAAATAAAAGTGTCAACTTTTATAAAGAACAAGACTTTTTAGTTCAAAAGCTACTATCTTGTATCATTATTTCATAAAGATTTAATCCTTAAGTCAAGAGTATAATTTTAGAGGCATTGACTTTCATAAAGAGTAAAACTTTATGACTACTTTATAAAGAATGATAACTTTTAAGGTAATACCTTATTATATTAATAATAAAAGCTTGAAACTTTGCAACTTGGATAAGTTAAAGATCACCCTTGGTGATTAGTGAACATGGTATTATTGGGTTCATGAGTATGGTTATACATTGTTATGACCTAAGGATTAGAGGAATCTCGAATTCCTTGGGAATAGAAGTATGATTAGGGCCTCTGAGCATACCATGAACCTAGGAATCACTAAGTGCACTATCTCAAGGAAAGGAAACAATTATCTAACTTAATTAAATTGAATAAGTGTTCTATAAGACATGTACTCAAATAAAGAGTAATTTCACATGAGAAATAAGTAAAAGCCCACATACATATATTTTAACTATGTGATTCTCTCATGGGTAACCATGCGAAATCATATGATGACTCATAGGATTCTTCACAAAGAATAATACATCTATGAACCCCTTTAGGGTATAAATGTATGATGCCATTTGGCATGATGAATGACAAGTTGATTGAGCCCTATCTCATGATTAAATGACTAGTGTGATGATACGATGTGGATATAATGGACTGTTGATTGAAAGTTTTATGATTGGCATTTTGGGGAAGCTGTGGTCTAGCCATTATGCTACCCGATTTTTGTCAAAATTATGGACTTAGTCATATCATTGCATGTGTTTAGTCAAAGAAGTATTATGCATGTAAAGTATAATAATAATAAAAGAATGAATGGAAATGACCTTTCAATCACTTCGATAAGGGAAGTGAGAGACAGTGATCTACAAAGACTCAAGAAACCTCTATAAGGGAGGCAAAGGTGACGTGGAGGACCCTTCAACTTAGAGGTAACCAATATCGGCTTAGTCTGATTTGGTTAGTACTGCGTGACAACGGTGACGAAATGAGCTCATATCCAAAAGCAGTCTATTTCAAAGGAAAAGTAAAGAATGTTAAGCACGTGCTAAGAATGAAAGTAAAGTTAAAGTAAAACCATGGTCAAGTCTATGGCGTTGCTTGTCATTGCATGTATGTATGTTGTACATATGCATTATGAATGTTTATTCTATGCTTTCGTATGTGTGTTTAGTTATGATGATATAGTTATGATGTTAAGTTTAAAAGCAACCTGCTTCAGGGCTTAAGTTTTCAAATCATTAAAATTGAACCTATACATATTCACCATTTTCATAATTAAACCTGAAATGGCTGGAATAATGATAATGACATTGTGTTTGTCTAGTCGCGATCCTACTGAGAAATCTAGTATTTCTTACTCCTACGTTTCTGTGTCATCTTTAGAGGATGTTGATGTCGGGCATGTTGGTGATCTTCATTGAGTTTCAAGTATGGAATTAGCACTTCAACCTGGTGCTGAATGCCTCAGTGATGTCTGTGAGTGCAGTAATGAGGGTCTACATCTTTCACGATTGTCCATTTCAGACTCTAGTGATAAGCCCATTTTTCTGACCGCATCAGCAATACGGCGAGGTTACCGTGGATGACATACGTCCTTACTTTCAACCGCCGAGATACCTCACTGACGATGAGATTGACTCAGATACCCGTCTGACTCTGACCGTTTCATTAGATTCCGATCCCTCGGAGCCTTCCCATCAGAGTTATCATGTGGAGATTGACCTATCTGAGCCTTCCTACCCGTCTATGATATGCTTGACATCTAATTCATCTTCTTTAGCAGCTCCTCGTCACACTCCACCCCTGATTCGTGGTCGCAGGTTCATTCGCACCCATGCTGTAACACCCTAATAAATCCATACTACATTTAAGTCATATTACGACATTTTATTAGTTGTTACTTATGCTCGTGGAAAACTAAACTTTGTTTATAAATTAAGTTACATGAAAAATACAGTAAATTTTTTTTTTGAAGTAAATACGTCATCGCTTTGCAACATTTTGGAAAGTAAAGCCTTGAAGGTAAGAATATAGATACCGAGAAAGCGTGTCATATACAAATCATAACATTATATCATAAAACATAAGAAAGGTAGATGAACAGTAATTCACAAATACATTGCATTCCATAACTAATCATTACAGCCATATGAGTTCAAATATATATATATATATATATATATGTACATACATATATATAAACATTGCATCAAAGAGGCTCATGGTCTTGCCATGACCCAAATACTAGATAATAAATACAAACTTAAAATGACATAGTTTGTTACAAAAAGGAATTTATAAAGGTGTAGAGCGATGCTAGCTATAAGTTCAAGACAGCATCATATGGCATCCTCCATCATACGTCCACTGATAGTGTGGGGGATCCGTGCTTCACTCCACTAGATATGCCATTGGATTCTGGTGACGATACGGAAAAATAACTAAAGTAAGAAATAAGATTTCTCAGTAGGACTCGAACTCGCACTAAAGTGTCCTCGTCATCGTCCCAGCCACTTCAGTCTTAGTAATGAAAATAGTGAGCATATATAAGGTTCAATTATTAGGTTTTTCGAAAACATAAATATCCAAAGCGGATTCAATTTTAAGTACGCATTCTTATTATAAGAACAACATCATGGTATACATAAGAGCTTATATGACAATGCGTATCATACATGAACATCTTGAGTTTCATTCTTTACTTGGGTCAGACTAAAGTCCTTTTCCTTTCTTAACTTAACTTTATCTTAAGTCTTTTTCACCCACTGAATATAAGTGGTAATAAGCTCATACCGTGGCCGTCGCCACCATAACTTTTCAGTACTTACACTAGCTGGGTCAAGTCGTGCCTCATGTAAGCACTATCCCTTATATTCACACTAGCTGTGATACGAAACCCCAAGGATATAATGATCCCGAAACCCGAAATACACACTTTGATAGGAGACAAGCAATAGGATAAACACCATCCCTACTAAACCCCTAAGAAACTCATTCTTAGAAACGTAGATAATTGGAATAAAGAAAGATGAAACTGCACAAATATCGCAAGAGAATTTACCTTTGTAATAGCCTATTCAATTTCTTGATGCAACAAGTAAAGATGATCACTCCTCACTTGCACACACTTGAGAGTTTCTTAGAAGAAACCAGAAAATGTAATTTCAATAATCAGAAAACTATCGCTGCACTTGTTTATGAGGTATTTATACCTCTTACATTAGGTTAAATTAAACCTAAGCCCACTAGAAAAAGCCTCAACTTACTAAATAAACAATTGGATTGAATAAAACACCTCAAAATAACTAAATGTCTTCTAAATAAGAATTAACAAAGTTAATTAAATAAAACTTGGCATAATTATGGACATAATACATTTTGATTCCATTGTGCTGCAATTAGAGTTTTGGGCTGCTCGCTTTCACTATGTGGCCCATTTAGCTTTATCTTCTCTTCTTTAGCCTATTCTTGATGCATCTCTTCCACAAATGACTTGGTTAAGTTCCCAAAGCTTTCTTTCAGCATCTTTGCACTTGCCCTTGTGATAGGTCTCATGGGCATGTTGAAATTCCCATCTTGCCTTTTAGTGCTAGAATGTCCAATTTGCCCTCTTAAGCTCGTATCAATCCCTCCCTCCTCAAAAAGATTCATCCTTGAATCGTTATCTTGTTGACTGCACAACAATCCATACACATCCTCTAAGTGCTATCTTTCTTTGGAACCAACAAAACTGAAACAGCACATGGACTCATGCTTTCCTTCACGTACCGTTTAGCTAGTAGCTCATCCACTTGCCTTTGAATCTCCTTTGTCTCCTCAGGATTACTTCTATAGGCTGGCCTATTTGGAATGCTAGCCCCAGGCATGAAGTCAATTTAGTGCTCAATCCCTCTCAATGGTGGTAATCCACTTGGCACCTCATTAGGAAAAACATCCTCAAATTCCTGCAACAAAGAAACAAATCTACTAGGCAAATTTGGGTTAAGGTTAGTTTCAATAAGAAAAATCTCCCTAAATCTTATCATAACCATTGCTCTCTTGCCTAGAAAAGCACCATTCAAATCCTTCTCTTTTGCATAGAAACATGATTTTCTCTCAATTCTTTCACTTTCTTCATTTTTCTCATTTTTTTCTTTTCTTTCACTCATCTCTTTCTTTTCACTATTCAAATTCTTTCCTTTCTTTTCACTCACCATTAGGCCCTTATCTTTTTTCTTTTCTCTCATGGCCTCTTTTTTCTCTTCTTTTTCTTTTGCCTTACTTTCTGAATGCCCAAGAGAAGATTATTGAAGTTTTACTTGATCAAGATACACCTCTTTAGGCGATAATGGAGCAAGTGTGAAGTTGTGACCATTATGCTCAAAGGAATACCTATTCTTGTACCCATCATATTGCACACACCTATCAAATTGCCATGGTCTTCCCAACAACAAGTGACTAACTTGCATGGGTACTACATCACACACCACTTCATCACAATATTTTCTAATGGAAAATGCAACCACAACCTATCTAGTAACTTTCACTTCTCCACTATCATTCAACCACTGCAACCTATATAGATTAGGATGCTTACCACACTTTAACCCTAGCTTTTCAACTAAAGTAGTACTTGCAACACTAGTACAACTTCCACCATCAATGATCAAGCTACATACCTTTCCACCAACTTAGCACCTGGCGTGGAATATATTTTCGCTTTGCTCCAAGCTATCTTCCTTAACCTGCAAATTCAATGCACGCCTAGTAACAAGAGACTCACCATGCAAAACATACTCCAAATGTTCATTAGCATCAGAACAATCCTCCAAAGGTGGCATACTATCACTCGCATCAGACTCATTACCATCATCAGATTCAGATACAACTTCTCCACCCCTAATTATCATCATCCTCTTGTTTGGGCAATCAAATGCATAATGATCCAAACCTTGACATTTGAAGCATTTGATATCTCTACGTCTGGAATTAGCAATAGAAGAAGATGAGTTAGAAATACCTTTCTTCTTTATTGTATCTAGCCCCTTTTCCTTGGAATATGAACCTTTATTCTTCTTAGTGTCCTCATATTTTGGCCATTTAGAACTCCACTTTGAGTTGGAACTGGAAAATGCTTTGGTTGCCTTCCTTTGATTTTGTTGCTTCTCCACCTTCATTACCATGCTAACCAAATCATCCATCTCTACAAAATGTTGTAATTCCACCACATCTGCAATTTCTTTGTTTAGACCACCCATAAATCATGCCATAGTCACTTCCATGTCCTCCTCTATGTTGGCCTTGATCATGAGCATCTCCATCTCTTTGTGGTAATCCTCTATTGATTTAGAACCTTGTGTGAGCCTATGTAATTTCTGGTGCACCTCCCTGTAATAATAAGAAGGTACAAATCTCTTCTTCATCACTTGCTTCATTCTTCCCAAGTCTCAATAGGTCGCTCACCATTCCTCCTTCTAGACTTCATTAGCTCATCCCACCAAACTAGTGCATAATTTGAAAACTCCACTGTAGCCAATCTCATTTTCTTCTCTTTAGTATAATCATGGCATGCAAAGATCATCTCAACTTTCCTTTCCCATTCTAAGTAGGCTTCAGCATCATTTCTTCCCTTGAATGGAGGAATTTACATTCTAATAGCATTAATGTTGCTATCTTGCCTTCCTTGGTTCCTAGCTCTCCTATTTCTAACTGACTCAGCTCCATCAGATTCCTCCTTATATGGCTCACGAATGAAATCATTGTGATTTCATCGATGCCTCGGATCACCCCGTCTGCTACTCTCGGAGATAGCTTGTGTCACTTCCCTTCTCTATTTATCCATATCATCAAGTCTACTATTCAATTTCTGAAATTGAGAAACAAACGTTTGCTACATCACCTTCATGTCTAGTGTCATGGAAGGTTCCTCTTCAGCCATTGGAACAACATGCAAATTGTTACTAAAACAACCTCACAATTCAGTCTCTCACGTGTTTTCACTCAGAAATTGGGTGCATTTGTGTTGCACTCAATTCAGGCTTTTACCCTCTTTTGAACTCAACACTCTTGCCTTTTACCTCTTTTGACCACTTTTGATTGTTGCACTTCAGAAATTAAACAAACCAAAACAAACTCAAATTCACAAGTAATATTTGGGAAAGAAAATGAATGATAAACTAGCAAAAGAAAACTCTAGTTTAGGACCAAAGGAAATGAAAAAACTAGCAAGAAAAAAATAGACACTAACAAATGAAGGAAAACTAGTGCAAATTAAGATCAAGAATATGTCAAGAAAACATAAGATTGGAACCAAAGAAAGTGGTGACAGCAGAAAAATGAAACAAGAAACACACCAAAAATGGTTTCAATTTTGGATTAAAAGTGACGAAATAAAAAATTAATGTAAGGATTCAACCCAAAATTCACAAGAACACCCACAATTACTGAAATAAAATCCTGAAATTCTACAATTTTTTTTTCGCATTTTTTTCGTTTTTTTTTCACGTTTTTTTTTCTAATGAATTCTGTAGACACTCTCTCTTTTTTTCACATTTTTCTTTTTTTTTCACATTTTTTTAATCTGAAACACAAAATAGCGAAACAGAAATAATAGAAATAGCAGAACAGAAAAATGGGAACAGCATAGAAAAAAACCCAGAACAGAAAAAAAAAAAAAGACAAAATGTAGCCAACAAAAATGCAGATAAATAGGAATTTATCTATAGCTTGCAAAAATGCAAATAAATGATGAGTTGAATGGTGCATGCATATTCACTAAAATTGATTTGAAAAGTAGGTATCACCAAATTAGAATGAAACGAGGGGATGGATGGAAGACTGCATTTAAAACAAAATATGGTCTTTATGAGTGGTTGGTTATGCCTTTTGGGTTAATTAATGCATCTAGTACTTTCATACGCTTAATGAACCATGTTTTGAGGGATTTCTTGGGGAAGTTTTTGGTTGTTTATTTTGATGATATTCTAATTTACAGCAATTGTTTAGATGAACACATATTGCATGTTAACGCTGTTTTAGAAGTTCTTAGGAAGGAGAAGTTGTATGCTAACCTTAAGAAATGCACATTTTGCATTGATAGAGTTGTGTTTCTTGGTTTTGTTGTGAGTGCACGTGGTATTAAGGTTGATAAGGAGAGGTGAAGGCTATTCAAGAATGGCCAACGCCTAAGAGTGTTTTTGATGTAAGGAGTTTTCATGGTTTGGCTGGGTTTTATAGGAGATTTGTGAAAAATTTATCTACCATTGTTGCTCCTTTAACTGAAATTGTTAAAAAGGATGTTGGGTTTAAATGGGGACAGGAACAAGAACTTGCTTTTACCACTTTGAAAGAAAAATTGTGTTCTGCTCTTATTCTTGTTTTGCCTAATTTTGATAAGTCTTTTGAAGTAGAATGCGATGCTTCTGGGATTGGTATAGGTGCTGTTTTAATGCAGGAAAAACGTCGCATTGCATTCTTCAGTGAGAAGTTGAATGGAGCTCAACTCACGTATTCTACCTATGACAAGGAGCTATATGCCTTGATTCGAGCTTTGGAGGTTTGGCAACATTATTTACTACCCAAAGAGTTTGTTATTTACACTGATCATGAGTCTTTGAAGCACCTAAAGGTCAATGTAAGTTGAACAAAAGACATGCCAAATGGGTGGAATTCATTGAGATCTTTCCATACGTGATTGCTTATAAGCAAGGAAAAGAGAATGTAGTTGCTGATGCTTTATCTAGGAGATATACTTTAATCATTACACTTTCTTCGAAGTTGTTAGGATTTGAACACTTGAAAGATTTGTATGCAACTGACTCTGATTTTGCCAATATATATGCTACATGTGAAAAGGGTGCATTTTACAAGTTCTATAGTGTAACACCCTAATAAACCCATACTACACTTAAGTCGTATTACGACGTTTTATTAGTTGTTACTTATGCTCGTGGTAAAACTAAACTTCACTTGAAATTAAGTTACGCAAAAAATATAGTAAGATTTTTTTTTGAAGTACATCATCGCTTTGCAGCGTTTTGGAAAGTAAAGCCTTGAACGAGAAGACAGATAGAGAAAGAGCGTGTCGCATAGAATACATACCCCAATATCATAAAATAAGAGAAAGGTAAATAAATAGTAATTCACAAATACATTGCATTACATAACTAATTATTACATCCATATGGGTTCATAATATATATATATATATATATATATATATATATATATATATTAGCATCACATTGAAGGAGGCTCATGGTCGTACCATGATCCAAATACTAGATACTAAATATAAACTTAAATGACAAAGCTCATCTCAAAAAAGAATATGCGAAGGTGCAGAGCGATCGCTATAAGTCCTGAAATAGCTTCGTTTGGCATCCCCCATCATATGTCCACTAATAATGCGGTGGCTCCAAGCTCTATTCTATTGGATGTGCCATCAGAATCTGGTGACGATGCGAAAAATAACTAGAGTGAGAAATGGGATTTCTTAGTAGGACTCGAACCCGACACAGAAGTGGCATCGTCATGGTCCCAGCCACTTCGATTTTATTAATGAAAATAGTGAGCATTCATAAGGTTCAGTTCTTAGGTTTTCGAAAACATAACCATCCGAAGCGGATTCAATTTTAACATACCCTCTAATAATTTATATCATAACATATATGGGCACAAGTATAATTGCATAAAACATGCATTGCTGTGCTATAAGCTTCTCTTAACTTCTTCCCTTCAAGGGTTTGGATTGAGGTCCCTTTTCTTTTCTTAACTTAACTTTATCTTAAGTCTTTTTCTTTTTACCCACTAAACATAAGTGGGAATGAGCTCATACCGTGGCCATCGCCACCATAAATTTTTGGTACTTACACTACCTGCATTATGCCATGCCTCATATAAGCCCTATCTCTTATACTTACACTAGCTGGGTCATGCCATGCCTCATGTGAGTCGTAGGCGAGGAGAGCTTACTTTGGGTCACCTTTTCTTTTGAAGGATCATACCCTTAGTTCATTTTCTTCTTATTAAGACTTATGATGCAAAATTATTCTAATTCTTTTCCACATTTAGGTGTTACGTATCGCCATTCCCAAATGTGATTCCTTTAATGTATATCATTAACATATCATATTCATATCATCATCATTCATTATCATATCATCATCATCATCATCATGATCATCATCATATCATTGTCATAATCATCATCATCATATCATTGTCATAATCATCATCATGATCATTATCATATCATTGTCATCATATTGACACATAGAGGTATACATATTACACAAAGTCTTATGAGCTTAGTTTAGTAAATTTGGTGCAAGCTTTTAATTGAGGTTGCCTCTTGCATAAAGTTTTTTTTTAGGCATAGGGTCAATTTCATCTATTATTCTTTTTGAAAATTTTTAAGTTGAATTATGAAGGTTTTCCAATATCTTAATGCAAGGGTCTTAACGTCTTAAAGCTTATTTCTCATTAACCTTTGAAACTTAACCATAACTAGTTTTGCTTTTACAGTGGGGCAGTAACTTCAAAACTTCACCATAATTCCATCTTTTACTCTTTTGCTTCAAATTTTGGTATGGTTATACTTCTCTGAGTTTATTTTTAAACAAAATAAACCCCGCTGAAAAATTCATTTTGTAGCTTGAGATATGCACATTTTATTCTGACTGCTCAGATTTTAAGTTTATTCTCGGTACAGTGGCTTTTAAACATGACCACGAGTCCTCACAAGGAATCTACCAGAACTGTTTTATGGAGATATTCCTCTATGTCTTAGCTTTCTAGCAAACTTAGTCTCAGTCAAAAATGTTCTGTGTAACTTGAGTTATTAAGATTTTATTACATACTGCCCGAACAGAAAAAACATTTGGGGATAGCACACTTTGAAAATTTATATCTCTCTCGTTTTAAGACCAAATTTCACATATTTTATACGTATAAAAAGCCCTATGAGTCTATTTTCATTTAAAATTGCATATGGAGTTATATTGAAAGAGTTATTAGTTGTGTCATGCAGACTACCAAAATTTTCCAACTTCCACAGTTTTGGTTTCAATGAGTTTTCTTGTAAAAATATTAAGTCTTTTCTTCAAGTGGCCACTTTACATTTTCAAACCACATTTATACTTTGAGATCTTGGTAAAAATCAATATTTTAAGTTCTAAAAAGTTTGGCTGAAAAGAAAAATAAATGCACAACAAGTCATTTTCTAAGAAAAGAGCAAAAATTACAAACAACTTCATATAATGAAAGCATGGCCATGAGGCCTTTAGAGCAAATCCTAAAACCACCTAGCTATGGAGAGCTTAAAAGCTCTAGAGCTTGAAAAATATAGAAGAAAGAGGGTTTAGAGTCACTATCAAATGGGTTTCTTGAAAGCTTGAAGAGTGAAAATAGTTGGAGATGGCCTCCTCCTTCTTTAGCTTGATAATGGGGCTAAGTGAGTGTTTGTTTTGCTTCCTTAAGAACAAAGAGGGTGGTCCTTGAAGAGTTTGTGAGGGTGGTGGTGGAGATGAGATAAGTTAGAGTAGGAAAGCAAGAAGAAGAAGAAGAAGATTAGGAAGAACAAACAGGGGTTTAGAGAGAGGTGAAAGCTTAGGCTTGTAGTGAGAGGATGAAAATCACAAATGAGAGAGTGGGAGGGCAGGTTTTGGCACAAGAAAGGGGGGAGTGGGCTGATGTGTTTTGCTTCTCTAACAAGCAAGAGGAAGTAGGTGAGTTTAACTTCTTTTTCAAGTAACAAAGCTAGGAACCTTAGGGTAAAAGGGTGGGTTGTGTTTTCCTTGAGTCTTGGCATTTGGGTAAAGACCACTTAGTGTTTTTCAAGTGGTTAAAGGCATGACCACTCTTAGGATCGGCTTGATTGAATAAGATCACTCAAAGTAGCATAATCCTAAGGGAGGAAGGTACTTCTCTTGTTTTGAATAAAGAGATACTACTAATATAGACCCTTGATCTAAGAGTGCATGATGAGAAAGTAAATGAATGGTTGGATTTTGCTCTTGTCCTTGGCCGAAATTTGGTGCATCAATTAGGAGAGATTTTTGAATTTTCAAAGCTATTAGAATTACCTAAGTTGTTAATTCAATTTGATTAGTTAATTGCTTTTTAACCGATTTCGGTTAATTACACTTTAAAAAGTTTTCCTCTAAAAGAGTTGTTCTTATGAATTATATAATTAAGGTGTAAGAATTAATTTATCTCAATTGATTAAGGTAGAACAATTGTCTTGTACTTAATTAATAAGATTAGATTAACTTAATTATATTTCTAAGTTACGAAATAATGGGATTCAAATAATTAGGTTTTAATTAAAACACTTTGTGTGTTATGATTCAATTATGGACTTGACTTAATTTATTAAGTTCTTGCTTATCGAGATTAGCCGATTAGTCATCAGTTAATTATAACCTCTCTAATTAGCCAGGATCATTAAGCTAATTAGCTTAGACAAAAATTGGGGATGTTACATATAGGCATGAAGGTTTTCTGTTTCTATTTTGTGGCAATAGAATTTGTGCGCCTATCTGCTCAACTAGAGAATTGCTTATTAGAGAATCACATTGTGGTGGATTGATGGGTCATTTTGTGTGCATAAGACTTTGGATGTGTTGTTTGAACATTTTTATTGGCCTCACATGCAAAAAGATGTTGAGAGAATTTGTGCTAGATGCATTGCATATAAATAGGCTAAATCTAAGTCTATGCCATATGGTTTGTGTACATCCTTACCTATTCCTACTCATCCTTGGATTGACATATCCATGGATTTTGTGCTTGGATTGACTAGAATTAGGAAGGGTAGAGATAGCATTTTTGTTGTAGTGGACAAATTTAGTAAAATGACTCACTTTATTGCACGCTATAAAACTGATGATGCAACAAATATTGCTGATTTATTCTTTAGAGAAGTTGTGCGTTTGGATACTAACACATGCAGATTCGAGTTAGGTTTTTCAATATTGGGCTGAGTTGGGCTTCCTATTCCTAGTCTGGAACACCACATATTCTTGCAATGCGTGTAAAAAGTTACAAAATGTTAATAATTTTTAACATACTAATTACGTATATTAATTCATATTTTTAAATAAAATAATTTTTATACTTTGCATATAATTTAATTTATTTTCTATGGTATTAATACATGTTATATATTTATTTCTATTCCATGTGTTTTAATGATTTCTATTATTTTTATTTTTGTAATGTCGATATAATTAATAATAATTTAATCTAAATAATATTTATATATTAATTTCAAAAAAATAAAATGGAATTGATGGCTACACTCGATAAACTTAGTACATTTAGTTTTTTTTCCCCTTATTTATTATTGGCTATTTAGATGGATAAAATTTATTTTCCCAATATAAACTATATTTAGGAGACATAAGTTTTTTTTAAAAAAATAAAAAGTAAAAAAAAGATTGTCATAAAAAGTTTTGACATTGTAACAAGGAATGACAATAAATACATCATGTATATGATAGATAGTGAAGGTAGTGGTTTATTGAAAAAAGTGATGGCATGGTCAGTGTCACAATGCAACAATAAGAGAAAATATTATATTTTTGTTTAATTTTAAAATAAATTATAAATTTTTCATAAGAGAAAATTTTTTCAAACTAGTGGAGACCAAATGAATATTAAAGTGACAATTGTAAAACTTTTCCCAAACTATCTCTAAAATATTGTCTATATAGATATAAATATAGATATAAATTAGTAATTTTACATATAAAAGAAATTTTAATTTATATTATCTAAATAATATTCATTTCATTAAACTTTCTTTTGAAATATGAATATTCAAACATAACTCATATTATGTTAAATATATTTTTTATTAAAATTAAATTTATAAAATTATGTTAATTCAAAATTAATTTGCAAAACTCCAATCCAAAAGCACGGTGCATTATTTCTATTTGGCGACATTTACATTTTAACTACATATGCGGGTGTTGCTTATCCTAACTCGCTCGTAAGCCACTGCTAGCTTATAAAGCTCCCAGTTTTGCTCTCTCCAGCCTTTACTTTCCTCTTTCGTGCGGGAAAGACCCCGCACTCTCTGAGTCGAATTGGCGACACTGAAGGAGGTGCAGGCGATCAATTTAAAATTCCTCTGAAAATTAGAATGCGGGACTGCCTGTTCTTTAAATCATCTACCTCCTCCTCAGCACCTGCTTCAGTTCCAAGTCTTCCTCTTCCTTCCCAAGGTAATTTAAAATCTAGAAAAAAAAAAAAAAGAAATTTGCATATGTAGCACACAGGATGGCTCCATTTCACTTTTCAATCCCATTCCATAAAGTGCTAACACTTTACCTGTTTAAATCAATGTCTAACAGGGAACACTCCTTCTTCCACTTCCACACCCAATGTCTCTCGCGAATACAACCTCACAGTGCAGGCCAATTCCTACGCCGAGATCCGCTCCATGATTCAAGGTGCTCCCCCGGAAGGCCAAGTGCACCTCCTTCACCCCGACGGCGAACGCGTCCATCAGGCACTCGACAACACCAGAATCAAAAGCAGCACCCTCAGTCGCCGCCTCATCTCTACTTACTTCGACCACACCGAAACCGCCTCCCAACTCTGCCTCCGCCTTCACCGATGCGTCCACCGCGCACACGCCATGTACGCGCCTCTCCTTGACCTCCTAAGCTTCGTTCGCCCCTTCGATGACTCCGATAATCCAGTCCCTTTAACTCCCTCCCATTGTGACCGAGCGTTTGATCTCTTCCTCCAGTTCGATAGCCAGGAAAACCCTTTCCCTGACTCCCACGATTCCAGCAACGACATCCGCAACAGCTTGTCTGACCTCAAAAAACAGCTTGATTTCCGTCTTGATAAGTCTCGGTCTCGGATTCGCCTCTTCCGGCGTGCCACTGCCGGTTCTGCTCTTTGCTTCGTCGCCGCTGCCGTGGGAGTGGCAGCTGCAGCCGTTGCCGTCGCAATTCATGCCATTCTTGCCCTTTCGGCTGCTGCTGCTGCTGCTCCCATTTGCAGTGGACACATTCCCCATCCTAGTTGTGTGGCTGAAAGGAGGGAAATTGCTAGGTTGGCACAGCTCGATGCTGCTACGAAAGGTGCTTACGTGCTGAGCTATGATCTTGATACGATTGATCGCCTTGTCGCTCGCCTCCACACTGCGGTTGAGGGCGACAAGCTTCTGGTTCGGCTCGGGTTGGAGAGGGGAAGGGAGAGGTGTCCCATCCAGGAGGTGCTCAAGCTGCTGTGCAAGAACCATGAGAGTTTTCTCCGCCAGCTTGAGGATCTTGAGGAGCACATATGCCTCTGCATTTACACTGTCAACAAGGCAAGAGTTTTGCTCCTTCAGGAGATATGCAGTCATCAAACTTTGTAGTACCTATTTCTAACCAACTGATATATTATCACTGCTGGTTCATGACGTGTGCAAACGTAACTCAACGCTAAAGATACATGCTTTTAACCAATGCTTGGTGGCATCTTGTTGTCAAGTGTCAAGAATTCATCACTGCTATGGCTGAAAACTTGCTAAGTTCAAACAAACCCATATTGTATTCACCATTCGATTCGTTCATATCAGAGAGTACCTTGCTACCTACTAGCCATTTGCTTGCCATCAAATTTTATGTCTCAAAAGTAAGGGTGTTTGGTTCAGTGTCAATGTCTGACACAGAAATTAGGGCTGTGTTATTTCTGTGACTGTTATTTTTATTTAATTGGTAATTGTTGTGGAATGTTGATGTACTTCCTAGTGTTAATTTGGTACGGGTTAAAAACGAGTGGAAAATTCATGTATTAGATTTATTAGTAAAATTATATAGAAAATTAATTCCTAAACTTTTCATTCCCATTTTTACTCTGTACCAAACTGACCCTGAATTTAATGTAAGTATGCAATGCTACCCTTTTATGGCTCTTTCTATAATGCCAACGTTGCCACCTGCTTTTCTCTTGCTTCAATTTTATGTTTGGCTTAGTAGCTTTTGCGTTGATTTCACATCTTGTTATGCCCAATGAATCTTTTGAAATATGGATTCTACCACACTGTTAATATAGAGTTAACATTTAATGTACCACCTATGCTTGAGATCAACTTCCAATCCGTACGGTTATGTTTTCATGATAATAGGTCTACTAATATCGTTTTGAACAACCAAATTGAACTCTTGGCTTTAGAGAATACCAAGTTCAGAATCTCAGGGGTTTCTCACAATTTTTTGGAACTTTAAAAGTGAAACTTTCTTTCTGCCTTGTCCAATGTCAGAGTTTCTAGTGATCCCCAATTAACTTCCATGGAAAGCTGATTGTATGCTGATTGTGTGCATGCTCTTTGAGGCTGTAACTATTGCTAGTGCTGTTCACGGGTTATGCTCATGATGATCTAGTGCACAACAATTGGAATTTGTTTCAGACTCGAAAACCAAATACAGTGACCTTTTTAATAAATTAATTGCTTGCTTGAGTATTACGAATATACTGTATATTTTTTGTATTTGGGGTTAATATGCAATTCCAGTAATGATGATCTTCCAGGCAATGAGTGAGTGTGAGGGCAATCTGCTTTTTCTGCTGCCAATCAAGTTCAACTGCTTGTCTGTGACATTGAAGATCTTCAAGGTAAATGATAAGTCTAACTGTGATGCTCACATTGCTGCCAGTTAAGTTAAACTATTGATGCGGGTGTTTATTTATTATGATTGGCGTTAGAATAATCCCATGATTCTTAGGAAAAAAGTGTTGTTTTTGGCTTTTGGTGTTTGAATTCATAAAATTGATTCTCACTGTATCAACCCCCATCTACGTCTGGCATCAACCTTTTTTTTTTATAATTCTGTGAGACAATCAGTCTCCAACAAAACGTCCCTCATTACACCCATTTCTCACAATGTCTTCACTGCGGGTGGCAGTATAATAGTTGGTTTAGATATTTTTAAGTGGAAATGCAGAGTTTCTGGCATAGATAATGGTGGGGTTTTGTGGCCGATCTTTTGAAAATAAATTGCTGGGAGTTTTTGTTGCCATCGTTTCATGGTCTTGAATACTAAAATACTAGAGTGAACTTGTGCTTGTGGTAAGTAGAGCTGTCAAACATCCTGAAAAAATATGTGGACTATGCTGAAAAAATTGGATTAAAAATAAAGTTAACCCGATTTATCCAAACCTGATTTGGCTGAACTCAAATGGTCCAACCTACTTTGGGTCAAGCCAACTTGAGGCCCTGAGCCCTTCTTCAGTTTTTTTTTTTTTTTTTTTATATATATATATAACTAACTTCAAATATAAGCCATTACTATTTGAGATTGGGTTATTTGGCCCATTTCTTCACTCAAAGAAATTTTAAAATGCAAAAAATATGTTGACAAAAAAATATATAATAAAAAAACTATCACTTCATTTTTGCGTCAAGTAAAACTACCAAGTCTAAATATTGGGAAAAAAAATTATACCTTTGTCCATTTATTTTTCACATTGATCATAAAGCAATAATAAAACATCCTTTTGTCTTTAAATTTAATTTTTTCAATTGTATCAAAAATATATTTATTGTATTTAAAAATTAGTAGGCTGACCCGATAACTAACCTGCAGTCCTATAGGATCACAATGAATTAGCATTTTGCGAATCGAAACTAGTTTAGCTCAATTAAGCTCGACCCAAAAATGGCTTGGTCCAAAGTGGGCCTGCCCGAACGGGTAGGATTGGCTGGCTCATTTTGATAGCTCTAGTGGAAAGAATGTTTGAGAATGAAGAATCTATGGATATTGAGATTTGTTGTCATTGTTGTGACAGCATTTTATTTGCCCATGGACTTTGGCAATTGGGCTGTTAACTTTCTTTTATTTGTTTGTTTGTTTCTTTTTTACTTTTGAGATAATTATATTGTATGGATGAGTTGCAAATGTCCTATATTTTAGTTTTAAGTTTCAAAGCACTTCCATTTTATATTATATGCAGATTAAGTCAATTGTTTTTTAGTCATTCAAATATTGTTAACAAAAGTTGGAGTTTAATGGTTTGGCTATTAATATAATTTGTGATAGGACATTATGGTATTATTTGATCTACTTAATTGAGTCCACCTAATGGGATAAGGCTTGGTTGTTTTTGTCGTTTGTTTTCTTGGATTTTTATTGTCAAGACCACAAATAAAATTGATAAGATTTGCTTCTCGATCTCAATTCAGGGAGTGAAAGCGACTCCTCTGATGAGTTCTCAAGTCAAATAGTATGAATGTCAATTAAGAGAAAATTGATAGCAAATTTCGAATAAAATAGAAAACTTGAATAAAAGAAACTTGAAATTATAAAATGAATCAAAGTACAAATGAAAATGAACAAGAGCAATAATGAAATACTAATCCTATGAAATTAAAATGAAAGAAAAGGTCTAGAAGAATTACTCAATGGTCTCTAAACTTTGGTTTGTGAAGATGACTTCTAGAGTGTTGAGAGTTATATGCTATGAAGCACATGAAAAAAATATGATACCGATATAATACGATACTAATATGGTGAGACAGCAAAATTTGAAAAATATAGGATATCTTGATATATATATATATATATATATATATATATATATATATATATATATATATATATATATATATAGGAGATATATCTTATGAGAATATATTTATTATGCGAGAAGTGAGAATAAATATTTCCATGATTAGATTAAATTGAATAGTTGAAATTAAATAACTAATTTTAAAAAGTCATGTGCAACTTTCGTGCCCAACTTCTGCGCCCAATATTTACGAGTGTCCTATATGATTATTATTACTTTTATTCAAGTTTTTAATTTTTTCTAGAAATTTACCAGTATTTTTGACAAATTTACCAGTGTTCCAAATTTTTGTTACTTTTTTTCGAGTTTTTAATTTTTTTTTCAGAAACTTACTAGGATTTTTGGCAAATTTACCAGTGTTTTAGGCAAATTTACCAACATTCTATATGATCATTGTTGCTTTTGTTCAACTTTTTAATTTTTCTAGAAATTTACTAGCATTTTTGGCAAATTTACCAGTGTTTTGGGCAAACGTTTTAGGCCAATTTACCTGTATCTCATAATCTTCGTTACCTTTTTTCAAGTTTTTTATTTTTTTCCAGAAACATACAAGTGTTTTAGGCAAATTTACCTATGTTTTAGACAAATTTACTAGCCTCCCATGTAACGTCCGATTTCCGACTTCCGATCCCCTCTATTGTTAAAATTTCAGATTTTCCGAGTTTGCCTTACATTCCGCTTCCGACCTCAATATTAGCTTCGACTTCCGACTTCATCCCAGGGCTTACAAGGGATTTCTTCCGATTTCCGACCTCATGCATACAGCTTACGGTCTCCGATTTAATGCATGAAGCTTACGATTTCCGACCTTGTAAGCGTGTATAAATTTTGACCTCGTCAGTATGATTTCCGATTTCCGATTTTAGGAGCTGAAATGAAGTGACTGATGCTTCCAACTTATGAGTTCGTCTTCAACTTCAGCACAAGTTACGACCTCCGGCCTTAGCGATCAAAGAGCAAAATGTTCGATTTCCGATTTCGTCTCTAAGGCTCAAATGAATTGGCTATATTCCGAATTCCGACATTATGATTCACAAATGTACGAGATCCGATCTCGAGTTCAATGTTAGTAGCTCTCATTTCTATATCTTTTCGAGTTCCGGGATAGAAATTTTATAATTCCCGAGTTCCGATTTTAAGTGTTTGGCTTCACACCAGGCTCTGCTTTCAAGTTTCAATTAGACTGGATGTTTTCAGAGTTCCGACTTCATATACAGGAGGTTCACGAGGTCCGACTTTATAGAGCGTACGAGTTCCGATTTCGTTTCCAGAATATGCTAGAAACTACTCCCACTTTAGGCGACATGGAGAGCAATTCTACCACACAAAGAAGGCAACGTGGAGAGCAAGGTTGGCTGAAGCTTGGCCTTATGTTTAAAGGCCAATCACAACCTTCCAAGTTAACTCCCACTCATGCCTATATAACACACCCTCCTCCTTTGATTCAGACCATTATTCACGTTGCATTCCTCTTCTCCTTCAGCTTTCTTTCTCTCTTGCTCACACACCCAAAACTTAAGCTAAGTTCCAGCCTTGTTCATCCAACCTCCAAGAACTCAGCACAAAACACTTAAATCAAAGGTAGGGGTTTTGATTTCTTGCATCAAATCCATGCACTTGGCTGAATGGGCTGAATCATTTTCACCTTATATGATGTATGAATTAACTAATTATACTTGGATTAATAGGAGATTTTGAGTTAGAGGTAGAATTAGAAGAAGAAAACTAGGAGAAGTAAATGAATAAGGGTGCTGTCCTGGTGGAGAGTCCATGATAGTCCGTATGGCGGAGCGTACGGCGCCGCCTACAATCGGTCGAATCCGATGAAACTATTTTTAGATGAAACTAGACATCTAGGGCTTTCCATAGACATATCATATAAGGATTTTGGATCAGGAATAAGGGAGATATGAATTTTTGAATCTCGACCTAGGGTTTTGACTCTGATTCTGGACAGATTAGGTTCTTAAGGGTGTAACTCACCCTATACAACTCCAAATCGAGTGAAACTAATTTTGTTGGAAAGCTTACACATAGGAGAACAATATCCAAAGAAATTCCGAGTTTGTTATCAACTCAGTTGTTCCCAGTGATTTGAAGAAATTACCCTATGTCCAAACCAGGCCAACACAGGGCAGTTCAGAAGGGCTAAGTTTCGGGGCTTGTAACTCGAGCCCTACTAAGGCAAATGAAATGGAACTTTTTGTATATGAAAGGTTGTCCTGTTAGCTTTAATATGAGGCCAATTTCGTTTGATTTGAGTGAGTTTTCGATTTTTGGTGAATTTCTACTTTTAGTTGCCTGATTCTGGCTAGCCAATGGGCAGGCCGAGATAAAGTTTAGATATCTTGAGTTATAGATACCGAAATTAGATGGGACCAAAGAGGTTAGAAAATAGACACACAACACCGTAACATACTCAAATTTGAGGTCCAAATGAGTTAAAATGAAATTGTGGTATGAATTACAAAAATCGGGTTGGTTGAATAAGTTGAGGCAGGATTTCAGTTTTAATGAAATTGATATGGATTTGAGATCTATGTTGAAATATAAATGTGAATTTGTGTTTCTTGTGATACATTGATGTATTGATTGGCTGGCACTATTCATGGGGAAGTGGACACGTTCCGTTATGCTGCCGAAATTTCGGTAGAACCCATGTACAAGTTATGAATTACATATGAATGCATATACATTCTTAAGAAAGCCATGAAAGTTATGAAAAGAATGGTGTTATTATACAAGTTCCATACTACTTGGCCAGCCCCGGATAGAAAGTTAATGGGAATAGATCGGTGGGAAGATCGGGGAAAGTAAACCCGGTGTAACATCCTAATAAACCCATACTACGCTTAAGTCGTATTACGGCGTTTTATTAGTTGTTACTTATGCTCGTGGAAAATTAAACTTCACTTGAAATTAAATTACGCGAAAAATACGGTAAGATTTTTCTTTTTGTGAAATACGTCATCGCTTTGGAAAGTAAAGCCTTGAGCGAAAAGGTAGATAGAGAAAGAGCATATCACATAAAATAAATACCCAAATATCATAAGACAAAAGAAAGGTAAATAAATAGAAATTCACAAATACATTGCATTAATTAACTAATCATTACATCCATATGAGTCCATAATATATATATATACATAAACATTACATCGAAGAAAGCTCATGGTTATGCCATGACCTAAGTACTAGGTACTACTACAGACTTCAATGACAAAGCTCCTCTCAAAAAGAATATGCGAAGATGTAGAGTGACGGTCGCTATGAGTCCCAAAATAGCTTCGTCTGGCATTCCACGTCGTACGTCCGTCAGAAGTGGTGGCTCCAAGCTCCACTCCATTGGGTGTGCCAACAAAAATCTGGTGACGATGCGGAAAAGTAACTAGAGTGAGAAATAAGATTTCTCAGTAGGACTCAAACCCGACACAGAGGTGTCATCGTCATCGCCCCAAATGCACTTCGGTTTTATAATGAAAACAGTGGGCATGCATAAGGTTCAGTTCTTAGGTTTTTGAAAATGTGAGTATCCGAAGTGGATTCAATTTTAACATACTCTCTAATCATTTATATCATAACATACATGGGCATAAGTATAAGCACATAAAACATGCATGACTGTACTATAAGCTTCTCTTAACTTTTTCTCTTTAAAGGTTTGGACCGAAGTCCCTTTTCTTTTCTTTTCTTAACTTGACTTATCTTAAGTCCTTTTCTTTTCTTAACTTGACTTATTTTAAGTCCTTTTCTTTTCTTAACCTGACTCATCTTGAGTCCTTCTCTTTTCACCCACTAAACATAAGTGGTAATGAGCTCATACCGTGGCCGTCGCCACCATAACATTTCGGTACTTACACTAGCTGGGTCATGCCATGCCTCATGTAAGCCCTATCCCCTATACTCACACTAGCTGGGTCATGCCATGCCTCATGTGAGTCGTGGATGAGGGGAACTTACTTTGGGTCACCTTCCCTTTTGAAGGATCACACCCTTAGCTTACTTTCTCTTCTTATTAAAGCTTATGATGCAAAATATTTCTAAGTCCACAATTTCTACAAAATTTCGGCAGCATAACGGCTAGACCGAAGCTTCCCAAAATTTTGCCAAACAGAAAACCAGTATCATAGCATCATATCATATCATCATACCATATCATCATCATCATTTCATCATTGTCATGGCATCATAATCACATCATCCTCATAACATCATGCTTGCAACATAAACACAGGCATATACTCAAGAAAAGTCTTATGAGCTTAGCTTAGTAAAGTAGGTGCAAGCTTTTACATTGGCTTTCATTTTATTGATTTCTTCTTCTCAATTATTCTAACTTGACTTATATGATCTTCATATTTTAATTTGGAAGATCTATAGTTTAGGTTTTTGCATTATAGTATGATGAGAATCTTATGAACTTAATCTAGTACATTAACTACATTTACATTCGATTTTTGTTTTATTCGCTTCTTTTGTTAAGAATTGGGTGAGCTTAGTATTTTATTCCATCTAGTTCTCATTAAGTAAATTATGAAGTTTCATTACTTTAGACTAAGGCCTTTTACCTTTTTAAGTCATTTATGCATAGTCTTACTTAAGGTTAAGTTTTGACAGTTTTACTTTTACCCTAGGCAGTAACTTTAAAAATTCACCATAATTTGATATTTTATCATTTTAATGCGAAATTTTATATGCTTATAGGGTTCTGAGTCTAGTTTTTAACAAAAGAAGTCCCACTCAAAAATTCGTTGTCTAACTCCAGTTATGCATATTTTATTCTGACTTGTTCGGTTTCTAAGTTCACTCCCGGTACAGTGGATTGTTACCTCTCATTATAATTGCTCAGAAGGAATCTGAGAAAACTGTTTTATGGGTTTGTTACTCTATGTCTTAGCTTTCATTTAAACTTGGTCTCACTCAAAAATCATTTTTGTAGCTCGAGTTATACACATTTTAGTGTAGACTGCCCAGACAGAAACCAATCCGAGAACAGTCCATTTTGAAAAATCATATCTCGCTCATTTTAACTCCGAATCTTATGTATTTTATATGTATGGAAAGATCTCTGAGTCTATTTTCATATAAAATTGGTTCCACTAATTTCTGAGTTTTATGGAAAAAGTTATACCGTTCGGTTTACAGACTGTTAGAAAATCCAGATTTCACGTTTTGATTTTTTCCATGTTTTCTCCAAAACACTCAACCTCACTTTCAAGAAAACATTCTCAAGTTATAAAACACTCATATACCATGAAAGATTAGTGAAAAACTAACATGTTGGAGTTCAAAAATAGTGGGTTCAGCCATGCATCACACCAAACCGAAAACATGTTTTCAACAAACAACCATACTAGCAACAACATCTCATTTTATGACAAGAATGGCTATGATGCCCATAATCAATCTTTAAAACCACCTAGCTATGGAGAGCATAGGAGTTCTAAAGCTTGAAAAACAAGAGAGAAAAAGGGTTTAGAGCCACTACCAAGAAGCTTTCTTTGAAGGAACTTGTGATGGAAGAAGGTGATGGTGGTGGTATTCCTCCTCTTGGATCTCGAAAGAGGCTTGATATGTGATTGTATTTGATTCTCCAAGAGCAAGAAATGGTGGCTCTTGAAGAGTTTGTGAGTGGGATGAGGAGAGGAAAGGATGAGAGAAGTGGAAGGATTCTAGAGAGAAGTTGGAGAGTTTAGAGAAGGAGGAGAATTTTGAAATTGAGGAGAGAGAAGAGAGCTTTGTGTGTGTCTTTGGGAGAGGAAATGAAAAATGAATGGAGGAGAGAGGGATGGCTGAAGGTGGCGCATAAGGAGGAGGGAAGTGAGGTGACTTTGCTTCTTACACAAGCTAAGGAGTGGGAAAAACCATGGGGCAAAAGGGAGTGTTGTTTTTCCTTGAGTCTTGGAGGCATTCTAATGCCCAATTTATGCTTTTCTCTAGGGGTTAAAGGGGAGTACCCCTCTTAGGATTTGGTTGCTTGTCTAAGACTCATCCAAGTGTCAAGATCTAATGGTGGATGACAAGGATCCTAGTCTTGGCTTTTGATCTAATGGTGTAGGATTAAAGAGATTGAATGAAGGGTGAGATGTTGCTCCTCCTTGGTATGTCTTTCTAGGGCATATGCATGGAAGAACTTTTATCTCTAAATGTTATTAGAATTATTTAAATGTAACTTAACTTAATTGGCTTAATTACCCATGAGTTAACTCTTGTCAATTACACTTTTTATGATGTCTTGCATTACGGTTAAGCATATGCTTAATTTGGGGTTTAATTTTTCAAGAGTTGTCTTAATCATTATAAACTTAATTAGTAAGGTTAGATTGTCTTACTTTTGTTTTGGCACCTTTGAGTAATTAAGGATTAGACAATTAAGGTTTTATTAAAACGCTTAGGACATTATGATTAATTTGTTGGCTAGACTTAATTTACTAAGCTCTTGCTCTTGCTCTTGAGATTAGCCGATTAGTTCTCAATTAATCGCTAATCTCTCTCTAATTAGCCGGGAACACCGAGCTAATTAACTTAGGTAAAATGGGGATGTTACAATCTCCCCTCCTAAAAAGAATTTTGCCCACAAAATTCGTTACCTGAAAATAGGTCGAGGGCAGGCATGCCCTAGCTGCAATACTTTGCAAAATGCCCAGGCCGTCCACATTTGAAGCAGACATTTTGTCCAGCATAGCAAATCCCTTTGTGTTGTTTCTCACACTTAGGGCAGACGGAATTGGTTGCAGGCTTCGGAGGCTGGCCGGCGGGTCTTGGAGGATTGGCGGAGGGCTCTTGTGGCTGGTTGCCGTTGGATCCTTCACCGTAGTAGGGCTTTTTTTGCAGGGGCTCCCTCGAGTGTTGCTCTTGAGACATCTGTTTCCTCTTACGGGTCTCTGATCTCTGAAATTCCAACTTCCGATTACATTCTTCCACTACACGGCTCTTATTAACAAGTGCCGCATAGTTCCTTATCTCCAGTAGGGCCACTGATGCTAGAATGTCGGCCCGCAATCCTCCCTCATACTTCATGCATTTCCAGTACTCATCCGGGTTTCGTTGATACAGCGTGGAAAACTTACACAGCTCCTCAAACTTCGCTGTGTACTCGGCAATGCTCATACCTCCTTGGTAGAGCCTCAAGAACTCCATCTCCTTCGCATTCCTTACGGACATCGGGAAGTACTTCTCATAAAAAGCCACCTTGAAGGCATCCCATGTGATCTCCCTCTGATCACTTTCCATCAAGCTTTTCGCTCCTCTCCACCAAAACTCGGCATCCGCCTTCAACATGTAAGTGGCAAAGGCCACCTTTTGGGTCTCTGAGCAAGCTAGCACGGAGTAGATCTTCTCAATCTCTTTGATCCATCCGTCGGCTTCGTCAGGGTTGAAAGCCCCCTTGAAACTGGGTGGGTTCGCCTTTCGAAACTCCGAGAACTTCTGATACTCGGCATCAGCTCCATTTCCACCAACAGACTCTTCGGATCTTCGGTTCAGCTGGTCCATCATATGCTCAGCAGCTGTAGCTTGGGCTTGCATTGCGTTTGCCATTTGTTGGAAAGTCCTCATGAACTCGGCGAGATTCGCGCTGTCGCTGTTGCCATTGGAGGTACGTCTGCGAGTTGCCATCAGTTCCTAAACACACCACACAAAGATATCGAGTTGATCAGGCCCAACATTAAGCATAAGCATGGCAGCAACTAAAGGCAATCTCACATGACGGTCATGCATTCTAAGTCCTACATCCCATCATATAGATAGGATCCATAGCACGACTTAACAAAGCGCGCGTAGAATTATGCTTGGAAGCATAGTCAGTCCAACCCCAGGCTTTAACAGGATGAACTGCTCTGAAACCATATTGTAACACCCTAATAAACCCATACTACGCTTAAGTCGTATTACGGCGTTTTATTAGTTGTTACTTATGCTCGTGGAAAATTAAACTTCACTTGAAATTAAATTACGCGGAAAATACGGTAAGATTTTTCTTTTTGTGAAATATGTCATCGCTTTGGAAAGTAAAGCCTTGAGCGAAAAGGTAGATAGAGAAAGAGCATGTCGCATAAAATAAATACCCAAATATCATAAGACAAGAGAAAGGTAAATAAATAGAAATTCACAAATACATTGCATTAATTAACTAATCATTACATCCATATGAGTCCATAATATATATATATACATAAACATTACATCGAAGAAAGCTCATGGTTATGCCATGACCTAAGTACTAGGTACTACTACAGACTTCAATGACAAAGCTCCTCTCAAAAAGAATATGCGAAGATGTAGAGTGACGGTCGCTATGAGTCCCAAAATAGCTTCGTCTGGCATTCCACGTCGTACGTCCGCTCGTAGTGCGGTGGCTCCAAGCTCCACTCCATTGGGTGTGCCAACAAAAATCTGGTGACGATGCGGAAAAGTAACTAGAGTGAGAAATAAGATTTCTCAGTAGGACTCAAACCCGACACAGAGGTGTCATCGTCATCGTCCCAGCCACTTCGGTTTTATAATGAAAACAGTGGGCATGCATAAGGTTCAGTTCTTAGGTTTTTGAAAATGTGAGTATCCGAAGTGGATTCAATTTTAACATACTCTCTAATCATTTATATCATAACATACATGGGCATAAGTATAAGCACATAAAACATGCATGACTGTACTATAAGCTTCTCTTAACTTTTTCTCTTTAAAGGTTTGGACCGAAGTCCCTTTTCTTTTCTTTTCTTAACTTGACTTATCTTAAGTCCTTTTCTTTTCTTAACTTGACTTATTTTAAGTCCTTTTCTTTTCTTAACCTGACTCATCTTGAGTCCTTCTCTTTTCACCCACTAAACATAAGTGGTAATGAGCTCATACCGTGGCCGTCGCCACCATAACATTTCGGTACTTACACTAGCTGGGTCATGCCATGCCTCATGTAAGCCCTATCCCCTATACTCACACTAGCTGGGTCATGCCATGCCTCATGTGAGTCGTGGGTGAGGGGAACTTACTTTGGGTCACCTTCCCTTTTGAAGGATCACACCCTTAGCTTACTTTCGCTTCTTATTAAAGCTTATGATGCAAAATATTTCTAAGTCCACAATTTCTACAAAATTTCTAAGAAAGATAACGGCTAGACCGAAGCTTCCCAAAATTTTGCCAAACAGAAAACCAGTATCATAGCATCATATCATATCATCATACCATATCATCATCATCATTTCATCATTGTCATGGCATCATAATCACATCATCCTCATAACATCATGCTTGCAACATAAACACAGGCATATACTCAAGAAAAGTCTTATGAGCTTAGCTTAGTAAAGTAGGTGCAAGCTTTTACATTGGCTTTCATTTTATTGATTTCTTCTTCTCAATTATTCTAACTTGACTTATATGATCTTCATATTTTAATTTGGAAGATCTATAGTTTAGGTTTTTGCATTATAGTATGATGAGAATCTTATGAACTTAATCTAGTACATTAACTACATTTACATTCGATTTTTGTTTTATTCGCTTCTTTTGTTAAGAATTGGGTGAGCTTAGTATTTTATTCCATCTAGTTCTCATTAAGTAAATTATGAAGTTTCATTACTTTAGGCTAAGGCCTTTTACCTTTTTAAGTCATTTATGCATAGTCTTACTTAAGGTTAAGTTTTGACAGTTTTACTTTTACCCTAGGCAGTAACTTTAAAAATTCACCATAATTTGATATTTTATCATTTTAATGCGAAATTTTATATGCTTATAGGGTTCTGAGTCTAGTTTTTAACAAAACAAGTCCCACTCAAAAATTCGTTGTCTAACTCCAGTTATGCATATTTTATTCTGACTTGTTCGGTTTCTAAGTTCACTCCCGGTACAGTGGATTGTTACCTCTCATTATAATTGCTCAGAAGGAATCTGAGAAAACTGTTTTATGGGTTTGTTACTCTATGTCTTAGCTTTCATTTAAACTTGGTCTCACTCAAAAATCATTTTTGTAGCTCGAGTTATACACATTTTAGTGTAGACTGCCCAGACAGAAACCAATCCGAGAACAGTCCACTTTGAAAAATCATATCTCGCTCATTTTAACTCCGAATCTTATGTATTTTATATGTATGGAAAGATCTCTGAGTCTATTTTCATATAAAATTGGTTCCACTAATTTCTGAGTTTTCTGGAAAAAGTTATACCATTCGGTTTATAGACTGTTAGAAAATCCAGATTTCACGTTTTGATTTTTTCCATGTTTTCTCCAAAACACTCAACCTCACTTTCAAGAAAACATTCTGAAGTTATAAAACACTCATATGCCATGAAAGATTAGTGAAAAACTAACATGTTTGGAGTTCAAAAATAGTGGGTTCAGCCATGCATCACACCAAACCGAAAACATGTTTTCAACAAACAACCATACTAGCAACAACATCTCATTTTATGACAAGAATGGCTATGATGCCCATAATCAATCTTTAAAACCACCTAGCTATGGAGAGCATAGGAGTTCTAAAGCTTGAAAAACAAGAGAGAAAAAGGGTTTAGAGCCACTACCAAGAAGCTTTCTTTGAAGGAACTTGTGATGGAAGAAGGTGATGGTGGTGGTATTCCTCCTCTTGGATCTCGAAAGAGGCTTGATATGTGATTGTCTTTGATTCTCCAAGAGCAAGAAATGGTGGCTCTTGAAGAGTTTGTGAGTGGGATGAGGAGAGGAAAGGATGAGAGAAGTGGAAGGATTCTAGAGAGAAGTTGGAGAGTTTAGAGAGAAGGAGGAGAATTTTGAAATTGAGGAGAGAGAAGAGAGCTTTGTGTGTGTCTTTGGGAGAGGAAATGAAAAATGAATGGAGGAGAGAGGGATGGCTGAAGGTGGCGCATAAGGAGGGAGGGAAGTGAGGTGACTTTTGCTTCTTACACAAGCTAAGGAGTGGGAAAAACCATGGGGCAAAAGGGAGTGTTGTTTTTCCTTGAGTCTTGGAGGCATTCTAATGCCCAATTTATGCTTTTCTCTAGGGGTTAAAGGGGAGTACCCCTCTTAGGATTTGGTTGCTTGTCTAAGACTCATCCAAGTGTCAAGATCTAATGGTGGATGACAAGGATCCTAGTCTTGGCTTTTGATCTAATGGTGTAGGATTAAAGAGATTGAATGAAGGGTGAGATGTTGCTCCTCCTTGGTATGTCTTTCTAGGGCATATGCATGGAAGAACTTTTATCTCTAAATGTTATTAGAATTATTTAAATGTAACTTAACTTAATTGGCTTAATTACCCATGAGTTAACTCTTGTCAATTACACTTTTTATGATGTCTTGCATTACGGTTAAGCATATGCTTAATTTGGGGTTTAATTTTTCAAGAGTTGTCTTAATCATTATAAACTTAATTAGTAAGGTTAGATTGTCTTACTTTTGTTTTGGCACCTTCGAGTAATTAAGGATTAGACGATTAAGGTTTTATTAAAACGCTTAGGACATTATGATTAATTTGTTGGCTAGACTTAATTTACTAAGCTCTTGCTCTTGCTCTTGAGATTAGCCGATTAGTTCACAATTAATCGCTAATCTCTCTCTAATTAGCCGGGAACACCGAGCTAATTAACTTAGGTAAAATGGGGATGTTACACCCGGCATTCCTATATAGGAACGAGCTCGATCCTGATAAGCAGACTATTACCCAGGAGTCTAAAATGGCCAAGAACTCCCAGGGGACCAAGAGAGATGGATAATGATAGAAAATAATGAAAGAGATTATGAAGGAAAGATCATGAACGAGTCTATATGATTACATGAATGCATGAATACATGGATTAATTACATTAAGATGTTTACAATTGTCTGTTACAATTGCTCACTGCTATTCGTTTATTTATTTCATTTATCATTCTATGCATTAGTATTAGTAATCTATTTTGTTTCTTATGCCAATTAAAGTAAAACTGAACCTTACCTCGGACCAGACATGTTTTTAAACTCACGAAAATGGACTTTTTAGTTTGAACACATATTTTAATAATTAAGTAAAACCCGAGGTAACTGAGAATGTATGTGATGTCAGTCCCAGTATAACCGAACCCTACTGAGAATTTTCTTGAAATTCTCACCCCGTTTTGTGTCTCCCGCATCATTCTCAGACATTGGCGATGGACTCCACAGCCACCCTTTTTATTGAGGTTCCTGCATTACAGTTCCACCATGACCTGGAGTTGGACTCGTTGTACATAGCTGGTTCTTGCAACTTTCGTTTGTACCTCTTCAGCGACAGGAACTTCGACGTTCCTTTACACCATCCCCTCTTCGATCCTGCTACCCCTTATATTGCCATCCCTCTACATATGGCACACCCGCATCCTGCTCCTCCTCGCACCGCAAAGACCACGACCACGCTCCTGAGTCACCACCGCAGGCAGCCCCCGACGTCCCGCTGAGTTCCGAGAGTGACCCCTCTGAGGCCCGGCTCGTCACCCTCTTCCTCCTCGGGACCCAGTCCAGATTATACACCTGCCGAGCCTGGCATGGCTAACGGCTACCTGACGGAGTAGCTTAGCGACAGGAGATGTTGTGCTGACATGACCTCTTTTGACAAAGATGTAGCTTTGGGTCATGGGTTGGACTATAGGATTAGCAGTAGGTTATGAAATGTCCTTTGAGGACCATAGGGTATTATGATCTTCCCGATATACTAGCCCCGTATGTGTTCTACTTTAGAACTTTGTACATAAACTGAAAAAGTGGCTTCTGATATATATATATATATATATATATATGTTTACACGTATGCAGTAACATTTTTGTACTATATTTATCTTGATGATATTTTATTTCGGTTCGTTTCGTTTTTAATATAACAGTACGCCGTTTCGTCAATAGAGACGATTTAAAGACAAGAAAGGTAAATAAACTATCAACAAGGTAACACAACCTGACTAGTTTCATGCTATGACTTAAGCATAACATAAAATTAGTAGGGTGTTACATCCCATATGATCATTATTACTTTGTTTTAAGTTATTTATTTTTTCCAAAAATTTACTAGCATTTTTTGGCAAAATTTACCAGCATTTTGAGCAAATTTACCAGCGTCCCATAATCTGTGTTACTTTTTTTTTTCAAGTTTTTGATTTTTTCCATAAACTTACCAATGTTTTTGACAAATTTACCAGTGTTTCAGGCAAATTTACTAGCATTTTAGGCAAATTTACCAGCATCTCATAATCTTTGTTACTTTTGTTTAAGTTTTTTATTTTTTTTTCAGAAACTTACCAATATTTTTGGTAAACTTACAGTGATTTGGACAAATTTACCAGCATTTTTAGCAAATTTATCATCTTCCCATATGATCATTGTTACTTTTGTTCAAGTTATTATTTTTTTCCAAAAATTTGTCAGTGTTAGGAACCTTATCTTCCAAAAAGGCTTCTTGCATCACAGCAGTATTTTAGGCGTGTGCGGTGATTAGAAAACGCATCCATGAAGTATAATTTTAAGTGTTTAAAAAAATAAAAATTAAAAATTTGAAACGGCAGCAGGACGTATTGGACCGTGTTGTGTCCGTATCTGACATTGACACGACCTAGAAACGGGAACTTACCTCAAAGTGTAGCATCGGTGCTTCATAGGTTATGTGAGTAAAAGTTCCAACCCTATTACATTGCTATAACCCATATATATAGGCAAACTAGACCCAATGACAAAATGTGTCTTCGATAGTTACTCATCACACTTCACCATGTGTCTTCGACGGTTATCCCTGTGATGTGCTCTTTTACACTGAGTGCCACATAAATCTTCATAACCTTTGCTTGAGTCTCCAATGTAATTGCTCGCAACTCCTCCTATTATCATTTTGATCAAGTCTAGGCAAGCTCGAAAAAGTTTTCTAAGTGTCCCTTGCAACCATGATGGCTTTGGCCACCTAGGTCGATTACCAAGAAATACTCTTCTTGTATGCTGTTTGTCGCAAAGCCCAAACACCCATTTTATGGCAATTGACACAACGAGCTTTTATGTCAGCATCATCTTGACCTCGACCAATATCCACTTGAAAACTTTCCTAAGTGTTAGCTTCGCTCTCCAACCTTTTTACTCGACCTTGGGTGAGTACGTCCACTACAACATCGACCTTAACCATCTCAACTGGACTTCCTCTTTATTGTCTTATGATTAAGGTAGTACATATATTGTTGTTGTCCTTGGACCTTTCATTTGCCCTTAGCTTGGAGTGCAAGTTAAATCCAACAAATAAATATGCAAATATTCAAATTTTGTACCTTCCTAATACATATTTTTTCAACTATCCCATTATTCTCTCCACCATCATAACCATGTCTTAGGGAGTGGAACCATTAACTCACACATCTTCGCAACTAACACAATACTATAAATACTCTGACACCCTCTCTCATATAAGCTATGCTCGAGTCATGGAGTTATATTAAGAGGTTGCTACTATGCTAGGAAATCTTTAAAATATAGAAAGTATAATATATGGCCCTTCAATTGCATACTATATTACTGAATAATGATTCATAAATTTTGTCATTTATGATACAAATAGAACAAAATAATTACACCTTAAGAAAAAGTTTTGTAGTTAATATTATACATAGAAACTACTTCCGCACTGCAGTTGTCGCCCTCACTGACTTTAGTTGGTCTCCATAGTCCCTCGGGCCAATTTATACCTGAGTCTTGTACAATGAGTTCCCCAGCATCTTTGCCTCTTTATTAAATCTTAGCCTTGGCGCTGGAATGTTTATGGAAGAGAAAAACATACAAGCAGGCAGTGAGAACCTAAGGTTCTCAGTAGGTAAGCTCGAACTATTACTCATACGGTGCTATCATAAACATTCCAGCCATTTCATTTTTCTTATGAAAATATGAGCACATATACGCAAGCAGTGGTTCAATTTTAAGTTGAAAATATCTTTCTCAAAGTGGGTTATATTTTAACAATCACTTGGTATATTATGTGACAAACATAGAAATAAGAAGAGTGTAATATACTTCAGTAAGAATCATAATAACATCATAACATAATGAGATAATTAGAGATGCACATATGGATGCCTATACTTGATTGTATGCAAATGCACTTGACTTAATTCATCTCTTTCTTTAACTTGCAGCTTGATCTTGCTCTTTTCTATACCTGGTCCCCTGGAGGTAAATGGCCTCTCTTACCCCTGGATAATAGCCTGCTTTTCAGGTTCGAGCTCATACCTATATATAAGTGATGGGTTACTTTCCTCGACCTTCACACCGGTCTATTCCCCTTAAATTTGATCGAGGGATGGCCCAAGTCTTAGACAGTATCGCTCTGGCCCACACTAGTTGAGTCTATGCCATGCCTTACGTGGTAGCTTGGTATGTCTTTCTTGCAAGTTCTTATTATCTTTTCCTTTCCTTATCTTATCATGCATGCAGATGCCTTGTGCATTCATGGATATATCTCATACCTTACTTCTCATATCATATTCTAATTATGCTTGCATGCATGACGTACATGAACTTGATATGTACATGTAAATATATTCAAGGCATAATCACCCATAGCATAAGTTCTCATAACTTCATAAACTTCTGCCGAAAATTCGGTAGCGTAACAGATCGAGTCCGCTTCCCCGTGAATAGTGCCAGACAACTAGGAAATTTTAATCAAACAGCAAACCCTATATAGAACATCATATCTCCTTTAGTTATCACACACAACAAAATCTTATGAGCAAAGCTTAGATAGTTCGGTGTAAGTTTTAAAATCTTAATTCTTAATCTATCTTGCAAGCTTTTAACTTCTATTGATGTTCCCGAGTTCGATTCCCAAAATTGAATTGGGTTCGAGTTCTGAGATTATATAAGTTCCGACCTCCGGGGTTACGTTCGATCTCCGAGTTTGATTCTGGATTGAGTGTTGAAATTACATGTATAAGAGTGTTAAAGCGTCCTAGTTTTTGACTTCCGAGATTCGGGTATAAGCTCTCGTATGTTGGTACCAACTTTCGAGTTTTATGTTGAAAATTCTCGACTTTTGGGTTTAAATATTTTTAGATTTTATATTCTTGTTCTTGACTTTCGATTTCAAAGTATTTTATGTGCTGTATGATTTCGATTTCCAACATTAATCCCTACTTGGTCTTCCAAGACTTTTATGATTGTGTTCCCTAAGTTCCAAGTTCTGACATTATTTTTACCAATCTAGTTTTCTATTCGCTTAGTTCCAAGTTTCTAACATTAACTATATCCGATCTAGCTCTCTGTTTGCTAAGTTTTGAGTTCCGATATTAACTCAAGTTATTTATATTTTATTCTAGATTGCCCTATTTCTAGCCAGAATTGCACTCTTATAAGAGAAAATTCACCAAAAATAGAAATCTAGGTGAAATCATGCAAAATTTATATCAATATAAAGCTAACAGAGCAAACCTTCAGATGAAATAAGTTGCATATCATTTGAATGAGTATAATTCGAGATATAATCCCTGAAACTTGACTCTACTGGACTACCCTATTCCAGCCCGGATTGAACCTAAGGTGAATTTCATTGATGTACTGGGGATAGTTGGCAACAAATCTGACTTTGAAATTTTTATGGGATTTTCCCTTATATGTTGGCTTTCAAACAACATTGGATTCACTCAAATTAAAGTTGTGTAGGGTGAGTTACACCCTTCTCAACTCATACTGCCCAAATGAGAATCTAGATTTCTAGGTCAAATTTTAAAAATTCTTAACTAATTCTATACTAATTCGATGAATTTATATTTTACATGTATGGACAGCCCTGAATATCTAGTTTCATATAAAAATCGGTTCATCTCATTTTGAGGGCCATAGAAGAGTCCGTACACTTCGTAGTACGGACACATCCGGGATTTTATCCTAAGCCAATTCTATTTGAGTTTCCTTTTGAGTTTTTTTGATCAAGTTCTTAACCCAAACTAAGTTTCCTCATCTCAAATCACTAGAAAAACATCAAAACATCATCATGCAAGCATGGAATAAGAGGAACATAGCAACCACATAGTCGTATGATATATCAAATAATTAAGGATTTGAGCTACCTACCTCAAAATCCTTGAAACCATGGATGCAAGGAAGGCAAGAGCAACATCCTAACCTTCTTCCCCTCTCATGGCAGCGCCATAAATGGTGGTGGAGGCACACCACTTAATGCTAAATCATGAAATTATTAGAGGGGTTTTGTAGAGGAAAGGATGAGGATTAATTTTCATAAAAGGAGTGAGAGGATTTAAGATCAAGAAGGGCATGAACTATGAGCTTGAAGCTTATAGCCATGGAGGTGGTGAAGAAGAGAATGAAGATGAGAAGATGGTGGTGGTGGTGGCATAAATGATGAGGGGGAGGAGAGTGTGTAGAAAAATCTTGGGCTTGAGGGTATTTTAGTAAAAATAAGGGTGGCTTGCTCATTAAGTATAATTAGCTTGTTTAGGAAGCTTTATAGGTTAATTTTCATTGGTGGGTTTGAAACATAATTTAAATTCTACTAAACTTGAATTTTGATGAGCCACTACTAAAAGGACTTTTAATTGATGCTCATGCCTGCAAACAATATAAGACTCTTGAAGATTAATTCAAGGTGTCCAAATATCAATTCGGGTATTCAAACTACCCGAATTTCTAAAATATTGTGTAAGTAATTTCACACTTGTATTTGAAATTGTGGGTAGAAAATCTCAATTTAAAGTTATTACAAGTATTTTAGTTGCCTACCAACGTCTTGAAACCTACAAAATTTTTGAAAACAAAAATTCTCTACGGTTGCCCTTCCTAACAACCATAAAGCCCTTATTACGACCGTGCCACTATAATCCAATGATGACAACCTCGCCCTAGGTTTCTCTACGGGTTACCTAATTGCTATTTTGCCCTTGTATCAAACCCGAACTTACTCCTATCCTGGCTTATCCTCAAGGTTTGAGATGTTACATTCCTTTTAGCCTTCTGGAAGCCCTTTAGTATTTTCTGCCGAAGTTTCTGCCATATTTTTCTATTTTCCACAACTAATGGGATTTTCATAATTTTGAGCAAGTCCAGGGACGTCCCACGTCATTTCACACCTGACTGCCTTCGTAGCTTAATTGGCAGAGATTTAAACTTCTGCCGTTTCACTACGTGATTCTGCTCCATTTAAAATCCTATTCTGCTAATTCTATAGATATGGAAACATAAAGGTCATTTTATGAAAAGTTCTAGAGTTATTATGGAAATAATTCTTTGGGGGTCAAAATACAATTTCTAAAAATTCTGGATATCACTACAATTAACAAAAGTTTACTGGGGCACTTTTATCATTTCCTAATTTTTAACATATGGCAGTGCCATATTTTTAATGGCAGTATTATAGTACCCTATAATTCTAAGTGTGAAGGTCGTCATGGCATAGCGCTGCCTGAGACATTTTCACGCTACCTAAGAGAAATAATTCAAAGTTTCCATTATGCTTTGCTTACGAAAGTGGGGATGTTACAAATACCCTTAGGTGTCCTCATTTTGTATTTTTACTCTCTTTTTCATTCCTTGAGCTCTTTAGTGCTTCTTTTTCTTGTATAGGGGACTTTATCACCTCCTCTTCCCCTTTCCTCTCCCGAAACTCCCGTTGCTTCCATGGCTTCCCAAACTCCTACAATCACTCCATCTAAGTCTTACGCCCCAAAAGATCTTAACCTAGTGGTCTCTATTGATGCACCTATAATGGATGAAGGAAAAGTGTAACATCTTACTACTAACTATTATCTTACCGTTTAATTTACTTTACTCAATTTTGATAATAATTACCTAGTAGAGTATTACTAAACTTACTACCTTGATTTTACGTGGATAAATTCTTTTTTTCTTTTTCGCCCATTGCTTATATAAATTTTACTCTTATTAGTTGATTGCTTTATGTAGCGGGATTGTTACTACCACATACTAGTCAGAAATTCCACAATTAAGGTAACCATCATAATACAAAAAACATGCATCCATACTGCATAACAACATACAATACAGTACATAGAGTAGCAGTTTATAATACATAACCCAAAATATCATAGGAGATGGGATGCCTATACTAATAATAATAATCCCACTCGACCCATTTGCAGCCCATCAAAATGCTAAATCAAATATGTCGGATGAAGATGCCAAATGTAACATCCTCAATTTCGTGACGTGCTAAATTGCCTTAGTAATCCTAAGTAATTAGGCACTTAATGAGAAATTATGAGATTAAGGCTGAATTAAGAGGTTAACGAAGAATTTATGAGTTAACTCGGATGAGAAAAGTCAAGAGAATGCTTAATCAAGATTAGATGATCTCTAATTAAGCAACTCAAAGCCTTTACAGCTTAATTAAGTACTAATCGCTCTTAATTAGCTTAATCGAGTTTAATTAAAGTTAATTAAGCTTAATCGCAATATTAATTTTTGCTAATCATGTTCTTGTGTATTAATCACTAATCCTTGCTTAATTATCTTAATTAAGTTGCAAGAGCACTTAATCACATGATTAAATTCAAATTTAGTCAACTAAACAATAAAGTAAAAAGTGATGTCATAAAAGCATAAAGCATAAGACAAGAGTGCTTTATGTAAGAGTTAGTACATGCTTTGTTTCCCCACCATCCAATTTGTCCCCCTAAACCTTAATTAACACAAAATTAAGAAAATATCTCCCTCCTTCCCTTTGAATAGTGGACGCCACTTTCTCCCTATCTCACCATCATCCATTTTTATTTTCACTCATCTTATTCTTTCTTTTCAAACCAAATCCTCTCACTTCTCTCTAAAACTCTCTTATTCTTCTTCATCTTCTTCTTCCTTTCTCCACCACCACCACCCAAACCTCTCACTTAGCCCTTCAAGGACCTCATCTTTGGGTCTTTGGATACAAGATCTAAACACTACAACCTCCATTTTCACAAGGTCTCAAGAGCTTCTCCTTCCTTCGTGCAAAACCGCCATCATCATCATTAAGAGGACGCATCATCTTCTTTTCCCTCTTCTCTTGTTTTTCCGCCATCTTCAAGAAGAGGTAGCGATCTTCATCTTTTTATTTTATTTGCTCAAGAAAGCTGGAAGCTTGGTTCTTTTCATGACCAAGATCATTAAGTGAAAACTTGGGAAGATCCTTCATGCTCTTCATGAGCAAAAGTTTGCATTTTTGGCAAAATATGTTCTTGTTGTTCTTCAAGTGTTCTTGATGTTTCTACTTTTGGAAAAATATGTTCTTGCTGTTCTTCAAGTGTTATTGATTTCTACTTTTGGAAAAATATGTTCATGTTCTTCTTCTTGAATGTTCTTGATGTTCTTGGTGGTGTCTTGCTTAAAGTTGTTCTTTTTCTTATGATAAGTTTATGATTAGAAAAGTTTCAACTTTACATGCTTTTCATGATTTGATAAGACTATGAACATCCTAAAAGCTTAAAACTTTAAAAAGTTTGCTTCTTGAAGCATAAAAAGTGGCGCAATTTTAGTGTCTTCATAAAAGTCTTATTTTGTTTTGTTTTGAAGACAAGACTACATGTGAAAGTCTAAGCTTGTTGGAATAATAAGCCTTTTTGAGTTAGAAAAATGATGTTTTGTCACTTTATGTTTCAAAGATTGATCCTTGGAAGCAAATCCTTTCATAAAGTTTGAAACTTAAAATCAAAAAGGTCACTTTTGGATCATAGAAATGCTAACTTTTATAAAGATCAAGACTTTAGAGCTAATGTCTTATATCACTAGTTGATAAAGTAGGAACCTTTTTAATGTAGAGACAACTTTAAATCATAAAGTTGAGACCTTGATGGTCTTAGGATAATTAAAAAAGTCAACTTTCATAAAGAACAAGACTTTTTAGTTAAAAAGCTAGTAACTTGTATCATTATTTCATGAAGATCTAATCTTTAAGATAAGAGCTTAATCTTAAAAGTATTTACTTTCATAAAGAATAAAACTTTATGACTACTTTATAAAGAATGATAACTTTTATAATACTTAAGGTAAGATCTTGTTATGTTAGTAATAAAAGCTTGAAACTTTGTAATTCGATTAAATTAAAAATCACCCTTGGTGATTAGTGAACATGGTGTTGTTGGGTTCTTGATGTGGTTATGCGTTGTCATAACACAAGGATTAGAGGGATCTCAAACTTCTTGGGAATAGAAGTATGATTAGGGCCTTTGAGCATACCATAAACCTAGGAATCACTAAGTACACTATCTCAAGGAAAGGGAATAATCATCTAACTTAATTACTTTGAACAAGTGTTTCATAGGACATGCACTTAAGCAAAGAATAAGTTCACATGAGAACTAAGTAACTCAAAGACTGTATGTACATATATTTTAACTAAGTGATTCTCTCATGAGTAACCATGGGAAATCAAATAATGATTCATAAGATTCTTCACAAAGAATAACACAACTATGAACCCCTTAGGGTATGAATGTATGATGCCATCAGCATGACGAATGACAAGTTTAGTTGAGCTTTGCCTCATGATTGAATGATTAGTGTGATGATATGATATAGATATGATGGACTGTTGGTTGAAAGTTTGTGATTGGTATTTTGGGGAAGTTTCGGTCTAGCCGTTATGCTGCCGAATTTCCATCAAAATTATAGACTTAGTCATATCATTGCATGTGTCTAGTCAAAGAAGTATTATGCATGTAAAGTATAATGATAAGGAACGAAAGAATGAGGTATGACCCCTCGATTACTTCCGGGGAGTGAGAGATGGTGATCTACAAAGAATGTTTATGAGAGAGGCAAGGGTGATGTGGAGGACCCTCCAACTTAAGGGTAACCAATATCAGCTAAGTCTGATTTGGTTTAGTACTGTATGACGATAGTCATGAAATGAGCTCATGTCCAAAAGCAGTCTATTTTAAAGGAAAGTAAAGAATGTTAAGCACACGCTTAAAATGAAAGTAAAGTCAAAGTAGAACTATGGTTAAGTTGATGAGTTGCATAGTCATGCATATTTCTATATTTCTCATGCATATTATGAATGTTTATCCCATGTGTTAGTAGGTATGCTTATGTATGATGTTATGAATATGATGATAAACATAAAAACAATCCGCTTTAGGATTTATATCTTCGGAAATTGTAAAAATCGAACCTATATCTGTCCACTATTTTTATAATCAAACCGAAAGTGGCTGGAATGATGATGATGACACCATGTTTGTCTAGTCACAATCCTACTGAGAAATCCTGTATTTCTCGCTCCTACATTTCCGTGTCGTCTTCAGATGGAGCTGATGGCATCCATGGTAACACTTCTGATGGTACCTGACTGGATAAGACGAGGAGCTGCCATGTTTCTTCACCTAGCTAAGGAGGATTGAGATAGTAGCATAGTATTTTCATTTTCTCAAGAGCCCTAGTTGGGCAGTTTATGTGTAATTAAGAGCATGTAGAAAGTCATGCTGCTTAATTTGACCTATTACATATGTGATACTTATTGAGTGTAATGATGACCTTGATTATCTATGATTACGCTCTTGGTTTTATGTATTGTGTTATGTTGTTTCCATTTTGTTGTATATCCTATTAGTAACTCAGCGATATGAAGAACAATGTTCATAAGTACACGAGTAAGCAAGCGCTTAATGGCTCAATTTTCAAGCATAAAGGTTTTACAAAAAATAAGTTATATGCTATTTTCGTATATTATGCTAAGTTCAAAGATAAGAACTTCCATTAGATAAGAGTAACAACTAGTAATGCCATAAAATGACTTAAGCATAGTTTGGTATTAATTAGATGCTACATTTTGGTATTGGAGTAGTTCGTCCTTGTAGAGCTTGGGGATGGACTGACTATGCTTCTAAGCATCTCTATCATGTGTTAGAAATCATGCCATGGATCTTACCACGAGGGTAAGATATGGAAATTTAGTAGGATGACTGTCTGGTTGTGAACGTGATTAGCTACTGCCACACTTAGCTCGGTATTGAGCTTGATCAATTCAGTATCTTTGTTTGTATGTCCAGGAGCTGATGACTTCCAACGGGCAGGATAGGTTGTGAGGCGAATCTGCCACCTTAGATATGGTAGATTTGATGAATGTTTCTCATACACTGATCTCAGATGTGAGGGGATAGGTTACTGTAACTAATGAAGCCTTAGGAGGAATAGCAGGAATTGAGGTTGACCCAGAATACTTGAAGTTTGCTCAGTTTATGAAGACCAACCCACTAGCTTTCCAAGGAGACTTCAACTCTAAGGAAGTTGAGGGATGGATCGTGGCACTGGAAGGGACATTCTTTGTGTTAGGTAGCATGGGGCTGCAGAAAGTAACATTTGCTACTTACATACTGGAGGCTGATGCTGAAGCTTGGTGGGCCAATGCTAGAAAGATGATTGAGGATTCCCATACCCCTATTACCTGGGAGGTGTTCAAGGCTGCACTCTATGGTAAGTGCGCTACACCAAAGAAAGATGCTTATGGGAAAAGAATAGTTTCTCAATACCAAGGGACTAGGTACAACCCGTATTGCAAGAGACAACTGCAGTTTGGAAGGGGCATAGGTGGTCAGTTACCAAAGCAATTGGTGACTCCTAGGTGCCCCAAGTGTGGTAAGAATTATGGAGGATGACCCTGCTTAGCAGGACAAATGCTTTGTTTTTGATGCGGAGAGCCTGGACATATGGCTAAGGATTACACTATCAAGCTATTACCCCTGCTAACAAGCCCCAACACCAAGGAAGGGTCTTTGCCCTTAATGCTGAGGAGGCCACTCAGTTCGGGATCCAATCCAAGGTAAGTGCGAGGTCAACAGTAGAACCTTAACTATACTATATGATTCTGGAGCTACACACTCCTTTATTTCTCATGATAGTGTAGATAGATTAGGATTGTCTGTGTCCGAATTGCCTTACATGTTGATTATTTCTACTCCTGCTGGGAAACCAATTAAGACTTGTCGTTGTTGTTTGAATTGTCGGTTCCAAATTGATGGTACGTCTTTCATAGCAAATTTGATTTGTTTGCCTTTGTCTAGTTTGGATTTGATTCTAGGCACAGATTGGCTCTCTGCTAACCATGCTATGATAAATTGTTCTAAGAAATCTATTATTCTTCTTCCTATACCTGTTAAGCCTGTTGAACCTGTTAGTTTGTTTTTGAATTCTGTTTTGATAGGGAGTAGTGAGTCTAGTAATTAGGGATATATTCTCCTTATGGCAAGTGAAGTAGAAGTTGAGTAGGTATTGGAAGAGATCCCCGTGGTTAGGGAATACTTGGATATGTTTCCTGACAACATACCCAAATTTTCCCCAGAAAGGGAAATCAAGTTTTCTATAGAATTAGTACCGGGAATGAGCCTAATCCCTATAGCACCCTATAGGATGTCCCTACTGGAGTTGTCAGAGTTGACGGGACAATTGGAAGAGTTATTGGAAAAGAAGTTTGTAAGACCTAGTGCCTCACCTTGGGGAGCCCCGATGTTGTTTGTGAAAAAGAAAGATGGGAGCATGAGGCTATGTGTAGACTATAGACAGTTAAGCAAGGTGACTGTTGAGACAAATACCCTTTGCCTAGGATAAATGACCTCATGGACCAACTACAAGGTGCAGCTGTTTTCTTTAAGATTGATTTGAGATCTGAATATCATCAGATAAGGATGAAAGAGGAGGATATACCCAAGATAGCTTTAGGACAAGGTATGGGCATTATGAGTTTACGGTGATGTCATTTGGATTGACTAATGCCCTTGCTGTTTTCATGGATTATATGAATAGAATCTTTAGACCCTATTTGGATAAGTTTGTTGTTGTTTTCATAGATGATATTCTCATCTATTCAAGAATAAAGGAGAAACATGAAGAGCATTTGAGAGTTGTGTTGGAAATCTTGAGGGAAAAGAAGCTTTTTGCTAAGTCATCTAAGTATGAATGCTAGATGAAGAAAGTAAATTTCTTAGGACATGTGGTGTCACAAGGAGGAATCGTCGTGGATCCAAGTAAAACTGAGGCTATAATGAATTGGGAGAGACCAATCTTGGTAACTAAGACAAGGAGTTTCTTGGGTTTAGCCGATTACTACCTAGGTTTAATTAAGGGATTTTCCGCGACGTCCTTGCCCTTAACCAAGTTAACAAGGAAGAATGCCCTTTTTGTGTGAACCATGGATTGTGAGAAAAGCTTTAAAGAGCTAAAGGGAAAGTTAACCTCAACCCCAGTATTAGTTTTGCCTAACCCAAGTGGACCATTTGAGGTTTATTATGATACCTCTGGGAGAGGTTTAGGCTGTGTCTTGATGCAAAATCGGAACGAGGTGGCATATGCCTCTAGGTAGTTGAAGCCTCACGAAGTAAATTACCCAACCCATGACTTGGAGTTAGCGGCTACAGTGTTTGCCGTGAAGATATGGAGGCATTATCTGTATGGTGTGAAGTTTGAAGTATTTTTTGATCATAAGAGTTTGAAGTATCTCTTTGATCAAAAGGAGCTAAACATGAGGCAAAGGAGATGGATAGAGTTTCTAAAGGATTATGAGTTTGGGTTGAACTATCATCTTGGGAAGGCCAATGTGGTGGCCGACACTATAAGTAGGAAGTCTTTGCATGCATCATGGATGATGGTCAAGGGGGATGAGTTGGCAAGGAGTTTTAGAGACCTTAACCTTATATCACCCTAATAGTTCCATTCTATGCTTAAGTCATATTGTGGAATTACTAGTTGTTACTTTTACTCGCGGAACTAACATTACCTTTTAGAAATTACTTTTTAACGAAAATAGGGGTAATTTTTTTTTTGAACAAATGAGTAAACTGTTTTTGAAATCGAGAGCCATGAGTGCATCGTGAACGTATAATACAAACGTCTCTACCTCATACATACATCGCATTTAACATAAATAGAAGCAATAAGAATAACCACAATCTTAGATAAAGATAACATTCATTCCACGACCATCCATAATAATATGATAATAGTCATATCAGAGTCATACATAAGATAATAATGAGTTCGATATCTACCATTGGCCCTACACAAGAAACCTACCAAATACACGACAAAAGGAAATACATCAGAAAATCCTACTACCCAAGCATGCCATAGAACCAAATGATAACCCTATAACTATGACCAAAAGGGGCTATCCTCGTGCTTAGCTCCGCATGCAATCGTCATATCAGGCATCAGGCAGGAGGAAATCGTTCCCATATCCATCGGGAGAAACACCATCACGTCCTCCTCCTTGAGCACGTCCTCATCCACGGGGCACAGCGCGGGTACTAATAAACCGACGCCCACGAACCGGGGGTGAAGTTGGGCCAACAGATGAAGTAGAAGAATTAGAAGATAAACGAATCACCGAAGGCTGCGACGATCCCGAACGGTGAGATCCCCCAGAACGGGTTGGATACAAGGGCTCAGAAGGGTTGGATAAGATGGCTTCGAGGGGTTGGAATCCAGTGAAACAGTTGGAGTCAAACGGGTATCCGAGTTAGTCTCGTCATCGTCGGTGGGGTATCTCGGTGGCTGAAAGTAGGGGCAGATGTCATCCATAGTAACCTCGCCAAATGGCTGATGTGGTCGAAAAAATGGGGTCATCACTGGAGTCTGAAATTGGCGGTCGTGGAAGATGTAGACCTTCATTGTTGCGCTCGTCAACAGCACGGAGGCGTTTAGCACCGGGTCAAAGCGCCAACGCCACACTAGGAACTCAACATAGATCACCACCATGCCCGACGTCGATATCCTATGAAGATGGCACGAAAAATGTAGGAGTGAGAAATACTAAATTTCTCAGTAGGATCGCGACTAGACAAACACAGTGTCATTATCATTGTCCCAGCCACCTCGGGTTTAATATAAAAATACTGGACAGATATCGGTTCAATTTTTATTGTTTCAGAAAACGTAAATCCCGAAGCGGGTTACTTTTAACTTTATCATCATATTCATAGTGTTATACATAGGCATACATGCTAATGTACATAATAAACATTCATAATGCACGTAAGGAATGTAATAACATGCATGACTATGCAACTCATCAACTTGACCATGGTCCTACTTTGACTTTCGTTTTTAGCACGTGCTTAACATTCTTTTACTTTCCTTTGAAATAGACTGCTTTTGGACATGAGCTCATTCTGTGACCATCATCACGTAGTACTAATCAAATCAGACTAAGCCAACATTGGTTACCTCTAAGTTGGAAGGTCCTCCAAGTCACCCTTGCCTTCCTCATAGAGGTTCCTTGAGTCTTTGTGGATCGCTGTCTCTCACTTCCCTTATCGAAGTGATTGAAGGGTCATGTGTAACATCTCTATATAACGTAATAGGAAATGATGAAAATATCTTTGGGCAAACTTTTATTATTTACAACCTTGCTCCTAAACTTTTTAAAAAATGACCTTTAGGTCCTTATAATAATTGGATTAGCAGAATAAGGTTTTAAACGAAGTAGAATCGCGTAACAAAAACGTGGAAACCTAAACCTCAGCTGATTGAGCCACGGAGGTGTCCACATGTGAAATGATATGGGATGCCCCTAGACTTGCCCATAATTACAAAGATGCCATTGGCCATGAAAAACAGAAAACGGAAAGGCCATTCATTTGCAAAATGATTAATTTACACCTTTAATTGATTAATTTGATTTTAGCGGATAAGTAAAGCTAATTAGAAATTAATTAGAGATTAATTAGGAGCTACTTAAGTGTTAATTAGAGATATTAGGATTAGAAATAATTAGAATAGAAACATATGAAATTTCACAAATTTCTTCAAAGCCGATTTATCGATTTAAAGGAAATCGGTAAGATTACGGTATTTTAAACTGTCGGAACCGAATTAACTGAATTTATTACACCAAAACCCTAAGTTTAGTGGCTAAAAGTTTAGCCACTTCATCCCCTAAGGTTGGCGCCATGTCAACCACAAAGAGAGAGGAGAGATTTGTTCAATTCATCACCACTCATTTCCAACCAATGAGAACCAAGCCTTCCAACTACCAATGCTTCACACAACCTTATTTATTCCCTCTAACTCTCTTATTTTCATGCTCCCTCTTCAGCTGAGCATTCCTCACTTTTCCTTCTCCCATTTTCACTTCATCTTCCTCAAAACTCCAAGCCTCATCCATTTCCTCCACTAAGAGCTCAATTCTAGCTAGTTTCTACATCAATTGGAGGTAGGATTCAACTTCTTTGCATGATTTTATTGAATTAATAAATGTTAGGAGTACTTTCTTCTCTTGTGTAACTGATGATATATGATGGTGGTGTGATGTTTTATGGCTAACTTATCATTTTTCTACTTGGGTTGATTGAGATTTGAACGAGAAAACACAAGGAGGCACAAAACAGAATCTGTTAGGTTGAGGAAACCTATGGCGGTCCGTACGGCGGAGTGTATGGCTCTACCTACTACCGTTTAAATTCAATGAAACTATTTTTATATGAAACTAAACATCTAGGGCTTTCCATACATGTATCATATAAGGCCATTGGATTAGTATTGAGAGAGATATGAATTTTTGAATTTTGACCTAGGTTTTTGACTTTGATTTTGGGTAGACTGGGTTGTTTAGGGTAGAACTCGCCCTATACTACTTGGAAATGAATGAAACTAACTTTCTTAGAAAGCTTACAGATAGAAAAATTTCCCATTTAAATTTCAGAGTTAGATAAGATCCCGTTTGCTCCCAGTGGTCCAAGAAATTTGCCCTAAGTCCAAACTGGGCCAAAACAGGGTAGATCAGGAAGGTTAGATTTCGGGGCTTGTAACTTGAGCCCTGCTAAGACAAATTGAATGGAACTTTTTTTAAGTGAAAGCTTGTCTTGTTAGCTTTAATATGGACCAATTTCGTATGATTTGAACTAGTTTTCGATTTTTAGTAAATTTTTACTTTTGAGTGTGTGATTCTAGCCAGCTACAGGGCAGGCTGGGATAAAACCTAAATAACTTGAGCTATATTTATCAAAATTAGATAGGACCAAAGAGATTAGAAAATAGACACATAACATTTTAACATATCCAAAATTGAGGTCCAGATGAGTTAACTAGAAATTTTGACTTGATTTACATAAACCGGGTTGAGTGAAAGTGTTAGGATAGCACACTATGCTTTAAAGGCACCTCATGTTCATATGAAATTGATGTTGAATTGTGAATGAAACTCATGTTCCGATGACATTGATGTTGAATTGTGAATGATATGCTATGAATTTTCTGTAAAATTGGTTGATTGAGTACTGGCACTATTCATGGGGAAGCGGATACATTCCGTTATGCTGCCGAATTTTTGGCAAAATTATAAGAAAGTTATGAGCATTTATATGTTATGAATATGTATGTGGAAATTCTATATGCAAGGATGACTTAAGTACGATATGGATATATTGAATGTAAGTTCCTCCACATGGAGGCAGTTACGAGATCCCTCCTTGTGAAGGCAGTTAAGTAAGATAAGATGTGGGTCCTTTCACTTGGAGGCAGTTGCACTTTGAATCCCTTCCTATGATGGCAGCTAAAACTATGAGATCACTCTACCTTGGAGGCACATGGTCAGCTGAGATCCTTCTACATTGAAGGCACATGGTTAGCGAAGATCCCTCTATTGAGGCACATGACCGAAAGAGATTCCTTCAATTTAGAGGCACGTGACCAAAATGGCATCCCTCCAAGACTAGAAGTGTAACACCCTAATAAACCCATACTACGCTTAAGTCGTATTACGGCATTTTATTAGTTGTTACTTATGCTCGTGGAAAATTAAACTTCACTTGAAATTATATTACGCGGAAAATACGGTAAGATATTTTTTTTTTTTTTGAAATACGTCATCGCTTTGGAAAGTAAAGCCTTGAGCGAGAAGGTAGATAGAGAAAGAGCGTGTCGCATAAAATAAATACCCAAATATCATAAGACAAGAGAAAGGTAAATAAATAGAAATTCACAAATACCTTGCATTAATTAACTAATCATTACATCCATATGAGTTCATATATATATATATATATATATATATATATATATATATATATATATATATATTACATCGAAGAAAGCTCATGGTCGTGCCATGACCCATGTACTAGGCATTAAATACAAACTCTAATGACAAGGCTTCTCTCAAAAAGAATATGCAAAGATGTAGAGTGACGGTCGCTATGAGTCCCAAAATAGCTTCGTCTGGCATCCCACGTAGTACGACTGCTCACAGTGTAGGGGATCCATACTCCACTCCATCGGATGCGCCATCGGAATCTGGTGACGATGCGGAAAATAACTAGAGTGAGAAATGGGATTTCTCAGTAGGACTCGAACCCGACACGGAGGTGTCATTGTCATCGTCCCAGCCACTTCGGTTTTATAATGAAAACAGTGAGCATGCATAAGGTTCAGTTCTTAGGTTTTCGAAAAACATGAATATCCGAAGTGGATTCGATTTTATCATACTCTTTAATCATTTACATCATAACATATGTGGGCATAAGTATAATCACATAAAGCATGCAGGACTGTGCTATAAGCTTCTCTTAACTTTCTTTCTTTAAGGGTTTGGACCGAAGTCCCTTTTCCTTTCTTTTCTTAACTTGACTTATCTTAAGTCCTTTTCTTTTCACCCACTAAACATAAGTGGTAATGAGCTCATACCGTGGCCGTCGCCACCATAAAATTTCGGTACTTGCACTAGCTGGGTCATGCCATGCCTCATGTAAGCCCTATCCCCTATACTCACACTAGCTGAGTCATGCCATGTCTCATGTGAGTCGTGGGTGAGGGGAACTTAAATTAGGTCACCTTCCCTTTTGAAGGATCACGCTTTATCAAATCTTTTCTTATTAAACTTATGATGCAAAATATTTCTAAGTCCACAATTTCTACAAAATTTCTAAGATATAACTACTAGACCGAAACTTCCCAAAATTTTGCCAAACAGAATACCAGTATCACAACATCATATCATATCATCATATCATATCATCATCATCATATCATCATTATCATGGCATCATAATCACATCATCATCATAACATCATGCTTGCAACATAAACATAGGCATATTCTCAAGCAAAGTTTTATGAGCTTAGCTTAGTAAATTTGGTGCAAGCTTTTAATTTAGGTTACCTCTTGGGTGTTCTCTTTTAATTGTTGTAGGGCCAAATTTATCTAATATACTTTTTGATACTTTTTAAGTTGAGTTATGAAGGTTTTCTAATACTTAGTATAAGGGTATTGATGTCTTAAAGCTTATTCTTCATTAACTTTTAACTTTTACCCTAACCAGTTTTATTTTTACAGTGGGGCAGTAACTTCAAAAAATTCACCATAATTTCATCTTTTACTCTTTTGTTTCGAATTTTGGTGTGCTTACACTTCTCTGAGTCTACTTTTAAACAAAAGAAACCCCACTCAAAAATTCATTTTGTAGCTTGATTTATACACATTTTATTCTGACTGTTCAGATTTGAAAGTTCATCTCGGGTCAGTGACTTTTAACATTTACTGTGAACTCCTCACAAAGAATCTGACAAAACTGTTTTATGGGGATGTTCCTCTATGTCTTAGCTTTCCAACAAACTTGGTCCCACTCAAAAATGTTATGTATAGCTTGAGTTATACACGTTTTATTACCTACTGCCCGGACAGAAACCCATCCAGGAACAGCAGACTTTAAAAATTTATATCTCTCTCATTTTAAAACCAAATCTCGCATATTTTATATGTATGAAAAGTTCTTTGAGTCTACTTTCACAAAAAATTTGTTTCTTTGCGTTTTGAGTTTTGTAGCAATAAATATACTGCACGCTTTACAGGCTGCCAGAATTCCAGATTTACTAGTTTTTAAGTTTTTCACTTCAAGCTTATGGAGAAATTGTTATATCACTTCAAAACACCATTTTCATGTTTTATCTCAACATTATAATCAATGTTTTAGTTACCAAATCAGTATTTTGAAGCAAAATAAAGCAACACACATAAAACCATCATGCCACAAGATTTTCTTTCAAACAACACTTTTCAACAAGACAAGAAAACTCATAGAGCAAGAAATGGTCATGAGACCTTGAAGCAAGTCCTAAAACCACCTAGCTATGTAGAGCTTAGGAGTTCTAGAGCTTGAAGAATACATGAAAAAGAGTAGGTTAGAGTCACTACCAAATGAGTTTTTCTTGGAAGCTTGGAAGATGGAGTGGTTGGAGATGGCCTCCTTTCTCTTGAGCTTGATATTGGGGCTTGTGTATGAGTGACTTTGTTTCTCCAAGGACCAAAAATGGTAGTCCTTGAAGGGATGATGAGTGTGGTGATAGGAGATGAGGGTGATGGTGGTAGAAAAGTGAGGACTTAGGGTAGGAAAACAAGAAGAACAAGAAGAAGAGTAGGAAGAACAAAGAGAGGTTTAGAGAGAGGTGAGAGCTTTGTGTGTATTCTTGAGAGAGGAAATGAAAAATGAATGGAGGAGAGAGGGAGGGCTGAAGGTGGTGCATAAGGAGGGAGGAAAGTGAGGTGACTTTTGCTTCTTACACAAGCTAAGGAGTGGGAAAAACCATGGGGCAAAAGGGAGTGTTGTGTTTCCTTAGAGTCTTGGTACTTGGGTAAAAGGCTTTGTGGTGTTTTTGTCAATTGGTTAAAAGCATGAGCTACCTTTGGATTGGCATTGGATGATTGTGATCACTCCAAGTGTCACAATATTGATGAAGGAGAGTACAACTCTTGTCATGACTTAAGGGTTCTACTAATATGGACTCTTGATCTAGTGGTGTATGATGAGAAGGCAATTGAATGGTTAGATGTGGCTCTTGCTTTGACCAAACTTTTAAACAATAATTAAAGGGAAGTTTCTACATCTTTATAATTGTTATACTTATCTAAATGCTACTTAATTCAATTGGCTTAATTACACATTAGCACATTTTCAATGAAAGGATTTTTCCTAATTAATTATGTAAAGAAGATGTGAGGGTTAATATGATTAAGGTGTGATACTTATGTGCTCTTAGTTAATTAGGCTAGATCACCTTGATTTTATGTTCTAATTCATGAATTAATAAGGATTGGGCAATTAGGCTTTTAAGTATAATCTTTAATACATTATGCTTCAATTGTTAAATTTTATAATTAATCGTTGACTTGCACTTATCTTATTGACTTGCCTTTAATTTACTAAGCCCTTGCTCTTGAGATTAATCGATTAATTTTTCAACTAATCGTTAACCTCTCTAATTAGCCAGGATCACAGAGCTAATTAGCTTAGACAAAAATTGGGGATGTTACAAGAAGCATGTGGGTCCCCTTGTGGGATAGTCTGTGTGACGACAGTCACGAGTTGAGCTGATGAGTTCACTCCTAGATCAGACTACCCAAGGGCAGTAAAGGCTAAAGATTCAAACATATGCAAGCACCCCACTCACATGAGGCATGGCATCGACCCAGCTAGTGTGAATATAAGGGATAGGGCTTACGTGAGGCATGGCATGACCCAACTAATGTAAGTACCGAAAATTTGTGGTGGCAACGTCCGTGGTATTAGCTCATTATCACTTAGGTTTAGTGGGTGAAAGAAAGCAAAGAAAGTTAAAAAAAAGCACCAGTGCATTTGCATGAATTCAAAAATAAGAATTTCCATAATAACATCCCATGTCTTGTTGATGCTAAAGCTGTTCTATCTACTTATGCTGTAATTATTTTCCAATATGGAATATTGCCAATGTGACTCCAGTGCATGAATAAAAGGAACTATGCTTTGGACAATACATTTTCAATTCTAAAACTGAATAGTCTATTTGACATGCTCATATTTTTCATAATAAACCGAAGCAGCTGGAGATAATAACGATGATACTACGTGTGATAGTTTAGAGAATCCAATTGAGAATTTATAATTCTTACTCTTATTTTCCGTGTTATCTCCAGATAGCTCGAAAGATTTCAAAGACGGCTGAAGTTGCTGTGAAATAACGTTCACTCAAGTAACAGTAACAACTCTTGAGTATGGTGCTATGACTTAAGCATAATACTGTACTTGGGAGGGTGTTACATCATGTCCCATTAATTCTTTTCTTATCATTATACTTTACATGCATAGTTCTTCTTTGACTAGACACATGCAATGATATGGCTAAGTCCATAATTTTGACGGAAATTCGGCAACATAACAGCTAGACCAGAGCTTCCTCAAAATGCCAATCATCAACTTTCAACTAACAGTTCATCATATCCATATCATATCATCATAGTCATCATTCAATCATGAGACAAAGCTTAATCAAACTCATCGTTCATCATACCGCATGGCATCACACATTCATGCCCTAAAGGGGTTTATAGTTGCGTTATTCTTTGTGAAGAATATTATGAATCATCATATGATTTCTCATAGTTACGCATGAGAGAATCACATAGTTAAGATATGTGCATGTGGTCTTTTAGTTTCTTAGTTCTCATACAAAATTATTCTTTACTTAAGTTCATGTCTTATGGAGCACTTATTCAAATTAATTAAGTTAAGTAATTATTTCCTTCTTTTGAGATAGTGCACATAGTGATTCCTAGGTTCATGGTATGCTCAGAGGCCCTAATCATACTTCTGTTTCCAAGGAGTTCGAGATCCCTCTAATCCTTGGGTCATGACAATGCATAAGCACATCATGAACAAACAACACCATGTTCACTAAACACCAAAGGTGATTTTTAACTTAACCAAGTTACAAAGTTTCAAGCTTTCGTTATTAACATATCAAGGTTTTACCTTAAACATTATTAAGGTTATCATTCTTATAAGGTAGTCATAAAGTTTCATTCTTTATGAAAGCAAGTGCCTCTAAAATTAAGCTCTTGTCTTAAAAATTAGATCTTTACGTAATGATGATACAAGTTACTAGCTTTTCAACTAAAAGTCTTGCTCTTTATGAAAGTTGGCACATTTAATTATTCTAAGACCATAAAGGTCTCAACTTTATGACTTAAAGTTGTCTCTACATTAAAAAGGTTTCTACTTTATCAACTAGTGATATGAAACATTAACTTTAAGGTTAGAAAGTCTTGATCTTTATAAAAGTTAATACCTTTTTGCATTGTTTTGGTTCAAGATCTAAACTTTATGAATTAAATATTACAAAACAACACTTTTATGACTTAAAGGTCTCATTCTTCATTAAAGTTTGAAACTTTATAAAAGGTCTTTTCTTTAAGGTTTGATTTCTAAGACATTAGTGACAAGCTATCATTTTTCTAACTCAAAAAGGCTTATTATACCAAAAAGTTTAGACTTTTACATGCATTCTTATCTCCAAAACAAAACAAAAGAAGACTTGATGATGGCACTAAAACTTGCGCCACTTTTTGTATATCAAGAAGCAAACTTTTTAAAGTTTAAAGCTTTTAGAATGTTCATAGTCTTATCAAATCATGAAAAACATAAAAAGATAAGGCTTTTCTAATCATCATTAAACTAGATACTATCAAGAACACTCAATAATAAGAACATAGTTTCCAAAAGTAGAAACATCAAGAACACTTGAAGAACATCAAGAACATATTTTGCCAAAAAGGGAAACATCAAGAACACTTGAAGAACAACAAGAACATATTTTTCCAAAAGTAGAAATATCAAGAACACTTGAAGAACAACAAGAACATATTTTGCCAAAAATGGAAACTTTTGCTCTTGAAGAGCATGAAGGATTTTCTCAAGTTTTTACTTAGAGATCTTGGTCATGAAAGAACTAAGCTCCAAGCTTTCTTGAGCAAACAAAATGAAAAAAAAAAAAAAGATGAAGATCACTACCTTTCTTGAAAATGGTGCAAAAACTAGAGAAGAAGAAGATGATGATGGTGGTTCCTTTCCTTGTAGATGGTGGTGGTTTGGCTTGGTGGAAGGAGAAGCTCTTGAAATTTTGTGAAAATGGAGATTGTAGTATTTTGATCTTGTCTCCAAAGACCCGAAGATGAGGTCTTTGAAGGGCTAAGTGAGTGGTTTTGGTGGTGCTGGTGGAGAAAGGAAGAAGAAGAAGATGAAGAAGATGAAGAAGCGTTTAGAGAGAAGTTGGAGGATTTGACTTCAAGAGAGAGAGTGAGATGGGTGAAAATGAAAATGTGAGTGTGTGTGTGTTGTGTTGTTGTGGCCGTGAGTTTCAAGTGGGTGGGGGAGAAGATATTTTCTTAATTTCATGTTAATGAAGGTTTTGGGGGACAAATTGGATGATAAGGGAACAAAGTATGTACTAACTCTTACATAAAGCACTCTTGTCTTATGCTTTATGCTTTTATGACATCACTTTTCACTTTATTGTCTAGTTGATTAAATTTGAAATTAATCATGTGATTAAGTGATTATACAACTTAATTAAGGTGATTAAGTAAGGATTAGTGATTAACACACAAGAACATAATTAGCAAAATTTAATCTTGTGATTAAGCTTAATTAACCTTAATCAAACTCGATTAAGCTAACTAAGGGTGATTAGTACTTAATTAAGCTATAAAGGCTCTGACTTGCTTAATTAGAGGTTATCTAATCTCGATTAAGCATTGTTTTGACTTTTCTCATCCGAGTCAACCCCTAAACTCTTTGTTAACTACTTAATTAAACCTTAATCTCATAATTTCTCATTAAGTGCCTAATTACTCAGGGTTATTGAGATAATTTAGCATGATATGAAATTGAGGATACTACAAACCTTGGAGTTGTGTTAATCCCCATAGTTTAAGATTGAATCAGCTTAGGATGACGAGCGATTTCAAGAGTCAAATTACTCAAGCCCAAAGTGAGAAAGTGGATTTCCTCGAAACCCTGGCATTGGTGGAAGAAGGAAAGTTGAAGGGTTTTGCTCCAGGTATAGATGGACTATGGAGATTCGAAGGAAGAGCCTGTGTACCCGCAAGTGGTGACCTCTGAAGAAGGATTTTGGAGGAGGCTCACAAGAGCCATTTCACCATACACCTTGGTGTGACGAAAATGTACCATGATGATAAGAAGATGTTTTGATGGCTAGGATTGAAGAAGGACATTGTAGAATTGGTAAGCAAGTGTTTGGTCTGCCAAAAGGTGAAGATTGAACATCAAAAACCCTCTGGTATGTTGCAACCATTAGAGATCCCAGAATGGAAATGGGAAAGCATCTCTATGGACTTCTTGATGGGTTTACCTAAAACGCGAGCTAGTTTTGATGCGATATGGGTGATTATTGACAGATTAACCAAGTCTGGTCACTTTTTGCCTATTCGAGCTACTTATCCTTTGGAAAAGCTAGCCCAGTTGTATGTTCAAGAGATAGCAAGGTTGTATGGTGTGCCTTCAACTATAATCTCAGATAGGGACTCGAGGTTTACCTCTAGATTTTGGGGAGCCTTGCAAAAGGCGTTTGGGACGAGACTTTACCTAAGTACGGCTTATTACCCCCAGACGGGTGGATAGTTAGAGAGGACCATCCAAACTTTAGAGGACATGTTGAGAGCTTGTGTGTTGGATAATCGAGGAAGTTGGGATAGATACTTATCTTTAATTGAGTTTGCCTATAATAACAGTCATCATGCAAGTATTGTTTTGGCACCCTATGAAGCTTGGTATAGAAGGAAGTGTTAATCTCCCCTGTATTAGTTTGAATCGAGTGAGCAAAGCTTATTGGGACCTGATCTTGTGAGGCAGACCACAGAGCAAGTCAGAAGGATTAGGGATAGAATCCTTACGGGTCAAAGCCGTCAAAAGAGTTATGCGGATAAAGGGGGAAAACCTCTAGAGTTCCAAGAAGGAGAACATGTGTTCCTGAAAATCACTCCATGACTGGTGTAGGCAGAGCCATGAAGGTTAGAAAGTTGAGCTCCCATTTTCTTGGTCCCTTTCAAATTCTCAAACATATCCGTCAGATGCTTATTAAATGGTCTTACCTCCAAATTTGTCAAACCTTCATGATGTCTTTCATGTGCCTCAGTTGAGAAAATACGATTCTGATCCTAATCATCTACTTGAACCTAAAAGTGTACAGTTAAGAGATAACCTAACCTTCAATCTGCCACCATCTTGGATCGTAGATCATGGGGTAAAATAGCTAAGGAATAAGACAGTACCCTTAGTCAAGGTGGCTTAGGGTAGAGGAAACATGGAAGAATATACGTGGGAGCTTGAGTCCGAGATGAAGAATGAGTATCGAGAATTGTTTACAGATAACGAATTTTGAGGGAAAAATTCTTTTTAAAGGTGAGAGAAATGTAACATCCTCAATTTCATGACGTGCTAAATTACCTTAATAATCTTGAGTAATTAGGCACATAATGAGAAATTATGAGATGAAGGCTGAATTAAGGGGTTAACAAAGAGTTTATGAGTTATCTCAGATGAGAAAAGTCAAGAGAATGCTTAATCGAGATTAGATGATCTCTAATTAAGCAAGTCAGAGCCTTTATAGCGTAATTAAGCAATAATTGTCCATAATTAGCTTAATCGAGTTTAATTAAGGTTAATTAAGCTTAATCATAATATTAATTTTTGATAATCATGTTCTTGTATGTTAATCACTAATCCTTGCTTAATCATCTTAATTAAGTTGCAAGAGCACTTAATCACATGATTAAATTCAAATTTAGTCGACTAGATAATAATGTAAAAAGTGATGTCATAAAAGTATAAATCATAAGACAAGAGTGCTTTATGTAAGAGTTAGTACATGCTTTGTTCTCTCATCATCCAATTTGTCCTCCTAAACCTTAATTAACACAAAATTAAGAAAATATCTCCCTCCCTCCCCTTGAATAATGGATGCCACTTTCTCCCTCTCCCACTATCATCCATTTTTATTTTCACTCATCTCATTCTATCTCTTCAAATCAAATCCTCTTACTTTTCTCTAAAACTCTTGTCTTCTTCTTCCTCATCTTCTTTTTCTTTTCTCCGCTACCACCATCCAAACTTCTCACTTAGCCTTTCAAGGACCTCATCTTTGGGCCTTTGGATACAAGATCTAAACACTACAACCTCCATGTTCATAAGATCTCAAGAGCTTCTCCTTCCTTCTTGCAAAACCGCCACCATCATCATCAAGAGGAGCCATCATCTTCTTTTCCCTCTTCTCTTGTTTTTGCGTCATCTTCAAGAAGAGATAGTGATCTTCATCTTTTTATTTTGTTTGCGCAAGAAAGTTGGAAGCTTGGTTCTTTTCATGACCAAGCTCTTTAGGTGAAAACTTGAGAAGATCCTTCATGCTCTTCATGAGCAAAAGTTTGCATTTTTGGCAAAATATGTTCTTGTTGTCCTTCAAGTGTTCTTGATGTTTCTACTTTTGGCAAAATATGTTCTTGTTGTTCTTCAAGTGTTCTTGATGCTTCTACTTTTGGAAAAATATATTCATGTTCTTCTTCTTGAATGTTCTTGATGTTCTTAGTGGTGTCTTGCTTAAAGTTATTCTTTTTCTTGTGATGAGTTTATGATTAGAAAAGTTTCATCTGTACATGTTTTTCATGATTTGATAAGACTATGAACATCCTAAAAGCTTAAAACTTTAAAAAGTTTGCTTCTTGAAGCATAAAAAGTGGCGCAATTTTAGTGCCTTCATAAAAGTCTTATTTTGTTTTGTTTTGAAGACAAGACTACATGTAAAAGTCTAAACTTTTTGGAATAATAAGCCTTTTTGAGTTTAAAAAATGATATCTTGTCACTTTATATTTCAAAGATTGATCCTTGGAAGCAAATCCTTTCATAAAGTTTGAAACTTGAAATCAAAAAGGTCACTTTTGGATCATAGAAATGCTAACTTTTATAAAGACCATGACTTTATAACTTTAGAGCTAATGTCTTATATCACTAGTTGATAAAGTAGGAACCTTTTTAATATAGAGACAACGTTAAATCATAAAGTTGAGGCCTTGATGGTCTTAGACTAATTAAAAGAGTCAACTTTCATAAAGAACAAGACTTTTTAGTTAAAAAGCTAATAACTCATGTCATTATTTTATGAAGATCTAATCTTTAAGATAAGAGCTTAATCTTAAAGGCACTTACTTTCATAAAGAATAAAACTTTATGACTACTTTATAAAGAATGATAACTTTTATAATACTTAAGGTAGGATCTTGTTATGTTAGTAATAAAAGCTTGAAACTTTGTAACTCGATTAAGTTAAAAATCACCTTTGGTGATTAGTGAACATGGTATTGTTGGGTTCAGGATGTGGTTATGCGTTGTCATGACCCAAGGATTAGAGGGATCTCAAACTCCTTGGGAATAGAAGTATGATTAGGGCCTTTGAGCATACCATGAACCTAGGATTCACTAAGTACACTGTCTCAAGGAAAGAGAACAATCACCTAACTTAATTAATTTGAACAAGTGTTCTATAAGACATGCACTTAAGTAAAGAATAAGTTCATGTGAGAACTAAGTAACTCAAAGACTACATGTACATATATTTTAACTAAGTGATTTTCTCATGGGTAAGTAGGGGAAATCAAATGATGATTCATAAGATTCTTTACAAATGTTGGTTGAAAGTTTGTGATTGGTATTTTGGGGAAGCTCCGGTCTAGCTGTTATACTGCCGAATTTCCGTCAAAATTATGGACTTAGTCATATCATTGCATGTGTCTAGTCAAAGAAGTATTATGCATATAAAATATAATGATAAGGAACAAAAGAATGAGATATGACCCCTCGATCACTTTTGGGAAGTAAGAGACGGTGATCCACAAGGAACCTCCATGGGGGAGGTAAGGGTGATATGGAGTACCCTCCGACTTAGGGATAACCAATATCGGCTTAGTCTAATTTGGTTTAGTAGTGCGTGATGACGGTCACGGAATGAGCTCATGTCCAAAAGCAATCTATTTTAAAAGAAAGTAAAGAATGTTAAGCACATGCTAAAAATGAAAGTAAAGTCAAAGTAGAACTATGGTCAAATTGATGAGTTGCATAGTCATGCATATTTCTATATTTCTCATGCGTATTATGAATGTTTATCCCATGTGTTAGTAGGTATGCCTATGTATGATGTTATGAATATCATGATAAATGTAAAAGCAATCCGCTTTGGGATTTATATCTTCGAAAATTGTTAAATTCAAACCTATATCTGTCCACTATTTTTATAATCAAACCTGAAGTGGCTAGGACAATGACGATGGCACCATGTTCGTCTATTCACAATGCTATTGAGAAATCCTGTATTTCTCCCTCCTACGTTTCCATGTCATTTTCAGATGGAGCTGATGGCATCCAAGGTAACACTTCTGATGGTACCTGACTGGATAAGATGAGGAGCTGCCATGTTTCTTCACCTAGCTAAGGAGGATCGAGATAGTCGCATAGCATTTTCATTTTCTCAGGAGCCCTAGTTAGGCAGTTTATGTGTAATTAAGAGCATGTAGGAAGTCATGCTGCTTAATTTGACCTATTACATATGTGATACTTATTAAGTGTAATGACGACCTTGATTATCTTTGATTACATTCTTGGTTTTATGTATTGTGTTATGTTGTTTCCATTTTGTCATATATCTTATTAGTAACTCAGCGATGTGAAGAATAACATTCATATGTAGATGAGTATGTAAGCACCTAAAAGCTTAGTTTTCAAGCATAAAGGTTTTACAAGAAAAAAATTATATGCTATTTTCGTATATTAAGCTAATTTCAAAGATAAGAACTTCCGTTAGATAAGAGTAACAACTAGTAATGCTATAAAATGACTTAAGCATAGTTTGGTATTAGTAGGGTGTTACACAAAAAAAGGTGTCCTAAGCTACATCACAGTATACTAATTTCTAGTCATTAATAATAGTAATAGAAAGCACACGATCTACAATATGTAATAGAATCCTATTATTCAACAAATCAAGCTCAAAAGCCACGTCTATCTCAATATTGAGAATGATCAGTGCCATCTAGAAATATCAAAGAAAAATGGGTTAGAGAAATCTCTCAGTAAGGTGGTGTTCCCAGGGAGTCCCACATCATCCCAAAAATACTGTGAATGAAAATGGGAGTGCAACAATATGCATAATATATAGTCATTCAAATCACCAATAATATATTAGAAGATTTAGCAGCAAAATAAACCATAGGCAGTTAATAAGATAAATTATTATTCCCAGTTATTTATTAGAGTCAAGCAAGAAGGAAGTGTGTCAAAATAAAAGCAGTAAAGTAGTAAATATAACAATAAGTAAAAACAATAACGAGTATACTATCCATCCTTTTTACTATTTCTTGTTTCCTTTTTCTGATGGCTGAAGTTTGGAAGTTCTGCTTCAATTATCTGGATCTATAAGAGCTCTCTTTGCGAGGGCATCCCGTAGTTAAATTAGTGAATGCCATATCGTTGTCCGCTATCTTGGTAGGGCCCAAGGCATCACATAACAAACACTAAGTCCTTATTCATTATCTTGGTAGGGCCCAAGGTGTCATTTTAATCCACTGCCAAATTGAGTGATCATCAAGTCTTGATCTGCTAACATGGTGGGGCCCAAGGTGTCACTTAGTAAAATGCACGGCTTGTCCACTATACAATGGGGCCCATACACTCACTTATTCATTTAATTTTCATACAGTAGCCACTTACAAAGTGCACATATGTAATTTCTTTTATATCATAGAGTGTACATAAATTTCATAGCCATCAACTAGATGTTATCAAGTTCATCAAGAGTGTAACATCTTCAATTTTCTTTCATGCTAAATTATCTCAGTGACCTTGAGTAATTAGGCACTCAATGAGAAATTAATGAATTAAGGCTTAATTAAGGGATTAGGAGGTATATATGAAGCGAAAAATTAAGAAAATATTTAATTAAGATTAGAGAATCTCTAATTAAGCGAGTCAAACTCTCAATAGCTTAATTAAGTGCTAATCACTAATAATTAGCTTAATCAAATTTAATTAAGGGTAATTAAGCTGAATCAAAAGTTTAATTTTTGTTAATCATGATCATATGAGTTAATCACTAATCCTTACTTAATCAAGTTATTAAAGTTGCAAGAACACTTATCACATTATTAAAATTCAAATTTAGTTAACTAGACAATAAAGCATTTGATGATGTCATTTGTAAGAGTTGACCATACTTTGTCTCCCCCTATCATCTAATTTGTCCCATTAATCCTTAATTAGCACAAAGCAAGCAAAATATCTCCTCCCTCTTGCCCTAATACCTACGGCCATGCACTTGCACGTACACACACACACATACACACACATTTTCATTTTTCAAAATCCTATTTTCTCTCTAACTCACAAATTCTTTGACTTGTTTCTACAATTTTCTTCTTCTTCTTCGTCATTCTCTACCACCATAGCCAAACCTTCCTTATTAAGCCCTTCAAAGATCACGTCTTTTAGTCTTTGAAGACAAGATTCAAACCCTACAATCTTCACTCTCACAAGAACTCAAGAGCTCCTATATTCTCCAAGTCAAAATCCCCACCACCACTACTTGGAAGAGCCATCATCTTCATCATTTTCCTCTTCAAGAAGATGCCACTTACACCCTTATGTAGTGATCATTCATTTCCTCTTTTTGTTACTCAAGAAAGCTTGAAAGCTTGGCTCTCACCATGGCCAAGAACTTCAATTGGCAACTTGAGAAAAGCTCTATGCTTTTCTTGAGTAAAGTTTTCTATTTTTAGCAAAATTTATTCCTTGAGTTTATTTCATGAGATCTTGTGTGTTTCTCTTCTTGAATGCTTCAAAAGTTTGATTTTTCTCTTATGATGTATGTGTTTTGTTGTTTTTGTGAGTTGTTTTTGTTTAAAGATCATCTCTTCATACAATGATTGAAAAGATTATCTTTTTACATCTTCTTCATGACTTTGATAAGACTAAGAACATTCTAAAAGCATAAAACTTTAAAAAGTTTGCTTCTTGATGCACTAAAAGTGGCGCTATGTGTATATGCTTCCAAAAGTTTCATTTTGTTCTTCTTAAATATAAGAATATGTGTAAAAGTCTAAACTTTTTTTAAGATATGAAACTTTTTAATCATAAAGATAAGAACTTGCCACTTTATATTTGAAATATTGAATCTTGGAGGCAAGACACTTCATAAAGTTTCAAACTTTCTTCAAGCATGTAACTTATTGGTCATAAAAATGTGAACTAGCAACTCTTTCTTGTAAAAATTGAAACTTTTTTTGTTATAAATTTGAGATCTTGCAAATTTTAAGTTATAAAAGTCAAAACTTGCAACTCTAAGTTATAAAGTTGTAATCTTGAAGGCATAATAATGATTAAAAGTTTCAACTTTCTTAAAGAATAAGACTTTTAGCTATAAAGATAGAATCTTGCATATTGTATTTAATAAAGTTTGAATCTTGTAGCTTGTTTAGAGTAAAAATCACCCCTTTGATGTTGGTAGGCACATGGTGTTGTTGAGTTCATGAGTGCGGTTACGTGTTTTCATGGCTTAAGGGACTAGAGGGATCTCGAAATCCCTTGGGAACAAAAGTATGATTAGAGCCTCTAAGCATACCATGAACCTAGGAATCACTAATGCACTATCTCAAGGAAACTAAAAGATTTGAAGACAAAACTTTGGCTAAAATCCCTTTACATATTTTAGCCGTGCTAGAAGAAATTGGAAGGATAAATGCTTAACACCTAAATTTGAAATAATAAAAGTCCAAGAGGTATGACTAAATGAATAGACAACTCTCTTAAGTTAAAGATATATAAAGAAGCTTGACACCCGTAACTAAAGTGTAATCTCATGTAAGAATCAAGTGGTTGAAAGTCTGTAAACCATATTCATTTTAATTATGTGATTCTCTCATGAGTAACATGAGGAATCATATGATGACTCACAAGACTTCTCACAAAGAATAATGTTATCAACACCCTTTAGGGCACGAATGTGTGATGCTGTTTAGCAATGACGTATAGAATGTTTGATTGAGCATAGACTCATGATTTGATGATTGATATGATGATATGAGATGATAATAATTGGTTGTTGGTTGAAATTTCAATGCTTAGCATTTTGGATAAGCTCCAGTCTAACTGTTATATTGCTAGATTTCCATCAAAATTATGGACTCAGCCATATCATTGCATATCCACATATGTCTTATCAGTGATTACAATGTATGTAAGATGTAATTATGAGAAAAGAAAAGAAATAATTGGATATGATCCTTCGGTTACTTCGGTAAGGGAAGTAAGGGTAGGTGATCCACAAAGACAACATAAATGGGCATGATCCTTCAGTCACTTCGGTAAGGGAAGTAAAGGAAGGTAACCCATAAAATACCTCTTTGCTTTGGAGGAAAAGGGGGGCTTGATCTCTCCAAAACTAGGGGAACTTTTGTCAACTTAGTCTAATTTTAGATTAGTACTATATGACGATAGTCACGGAATGAGCTCATATCCAATAGCAGTCTATTCTAAGGAAAAAATCAAGAATGTTAAGCACGTGCTAAGAACGAAAGTAAAGTTAAAGAAAGACTCTGGTTAAGTCCATATAGTCACATGAAAGTGCATGCATCTTTTTTTTCTCATATGCATAACGTAACATCCCCCGAAATTTTCTTATTATTTTTCGCCTATTTGTTCGGGTTTTTATCAAGTAATTGATGATAATTAAGATTCAAATAAAATATACCTGAGTTCCGACCTCATAATTGGTGTTCAAGATTAACTAGAATGACACGAAGTCCGACCTCCGAGTTTATATCCAAGTTCAACGAGAATAAACACGAATTTCCGATCTCCGAATTTATCTATCATGTCTATTAATGTTTCTGAGTTTGGCCTATTAACGACTTCCGAGATTGAATTGGGACTTTCGAGATTATATAATTTCTGATTTCCCCAGCACACAAGGTTAATATTTTGATTCCCGATTTTTGGTGTTATGCCTAGAATCGATCTCTAAGTTTGATCACAAACCGAGTTTTAGAATTACGTGTAATAAGAGTTTTAAAGCGTTCTAGTTCTCGACTTCCAAGTTTATGTTAACATACCCGACTTCCGGGTTTAAGTATTTCCGATTTCCTATTTTCATCCTTAACTTTCGATTTTAACGTGATTAGTGTGCCGTATGATTCCAGACCTCCGACCTTATGTTCTGAATAAATTGTGCATGATTTCCGACATCCGACCTTGTTTCAAAGTTTCGAATAGATCAAACAAGATCTTTGATCTCCGATTTAATCTCCAAGTTTCAAGTAGATGGGCACGAGTTCCGACTTTAAGTCACAAGTTTTCCAATACTTTTATGTATTTCCTAAGTTCTGATTTCTGATTTTAAGCAGAGTGGAGACGATTTCCGATTTTAAACAGAATGAAATATGAGTTCAAATTTTTAGGCAAAATGGGGAACAATTTTTAGCCACCAAAGAAGGAGACATGGCCGAACTTTACCCACAAAATTTCAACCAATCGAAAACTCACAAAGCCAACTACCTCTTTAATGTTTAAATCAGATTTTTCTCTTCTCCCTGTTGACTTGCGTCTCATTCTCCTCTGATTTTAGCCTTCTCTTTCTCTCCTTCTCTCAACCATCTCCATCAAATCTTCAAGCTTCACAAGGTTCTATCAATTTAAACTTCAACACCTAGCAAAATCACACTCCAAAGAGATAGGGGTTCAATTTTGTTCTTGTTATTCTGATTGTGGATGATTGATTTTGGCTTTATCTTCTCAATTTCTGATGTGATTAGAGGATGAATATGATTATCTTTGGCTGTTTTAGTGTTTAAACTTGATTCAGGAGTAGAAGAGGGTGAGGATCGAAAGAGGTGAGGGGCTGGAAGACCAAATTCCCTCGATAGTCTGTACGGTGGAGTGTATAGCTTTGCCTACAGCTGCTTAAAATGGATGAAACTATTTTTAGATGAAAGTAGACATTCAAGGCTTTCCATATATATAATATAAGGTTACTAGATTAATATTGAGATAGATATGAATTTTTTAATTTTGACCGTAACATCCCCAATTTTTGTCTAAGCTAATTAGCTCTGTGATCCTGGCTAATTAGAGAGGTTAACGATTAATTGAAAAATTAATCGATTAATCTCGAGAGCAAAGGCTTAGTAAATTAAAGGCAATTCAACAATTGAAGCATAATGTATTAAAGATTATGCTTAAAAGCCTAATTGCCCAATCCTTATTAATTCATGAATTAGAACATAAAATCAAGGTGATCTAGCCTAATTAACTAAGAGCACATAAGTATCACACCTTAATCACATTAACCCTCACACCTTCTTTACATAATTAATTAGGAAAAATCCTTTCATTGAGAATGTGCTAATGTGTAATTAAACCAATTGAATTAATTAACATTTAGATAAGTATAACAATTATAAAGATTTAGAAACTTCCCTCTAATTATTGTTTGAAAGTTTGGTCAAAGCAAGAGCCACATCTAACCATTCAATTGCCTTCTCATCATACACCACTAGATTAAGAGTCCATGTTAGTAGATCCCTTAAGTCATGACAAGAGTTGTACTCTCCTTCATCAAGATTGTGACACTTGGAGTGATCATAATCATTCAATGCCAATCCAAAGGTAGCTCATGCTTTTAACCAATTGACAAAAACACCACAAAGCCTTTTACCCAAGTACCAAGACTCAAAGGAAACACAACACTCCCTTTTGCCCCATGGTTTTTTCCACTCCTTAGCTTGTGTAAGAAGCCAAAGTCACCTCACTTTCCTCCCCTCATTCTTGCACCATTCAGCCTCTCCTCTCTCCCCCTCACTTCATTTTTCATTTCCTCACCCAAAGACATAAAGCTCTCTCCTCTCTCCAAGTCCCTTTCCTACTCTCTTGTTCTTCCAATCTTCCTTGTTCTTCTTCCAATCTCTCTACTACTTCTCACTTCATTTCCATCACCACCATCACCATCCCTTCAAGGACTACCATTTTTGGTCCTTGGAGAAACAAAGCTACTCATACACAAGCCTCAATATCAAGCTCAAGGAGAAGGAGGCCATCTCCAACCATCTCCATCCTTCAAGCCTTCAAGAGAAACTCTTTGGTAGTGACTCTAACCCTTCCTCTCCATATATTTTTCAAGAACTAGAACCCCTAAGCTCTTCATAGCTAGGTGGTTTTAGGACTTGCTTCAAGGTCTCATGACCATTCCTTGTTCTATGAGCTTTCTTGTCTTGTTGAAAAGTGTTGTTTTGAAAGAAAATCTTGTGGCATGATGGTTTTATGTGTCTTGCTTTATTTTGTTTCAAAATACTGATTTGGTAACTAAAAAATTGATGATAATGTTGAGATAAAACATGAAAATGGTGGTTTGAAGTGATATAACAATTCTCCATAAGCTTGAAGTGAAAAACTTAAAAACTAGTAAATCTGGAATTCTGGCAGCCTGTAAAGTGTGCGGTATATTTATTGCTACAAAACTCAAAATGCAATGAAACTAATTTTCTGTGAAAGTAGACTCAAAGAGCTTTTCATACATATAAAATATACCAGATTTGGTTTTAAAATGAGAGAGATATGAATTTTTAAAGTCTGCTGTTCCTGGATGGGTTTCTATCCGGGAAGTAGGTAATAAAACGTGTATAACTCAAGCTATACATAACATTTTTGAGTGGGACTAAGTTTGTTGGAAAGCTAAGACATAGAGGAACATCCCCATAAACAGTTTTGTCAGATTCTTTGTGAGGAGTTCACAGTAAATGTTAAAAGTCACTGACCCGAGATGAACTTTCAAATCTGAACAGTCAGAATAAAATGTGTATAACTCAAGCTACAAAATGAATTTTTGAGTGGTGTTTCTTTTGTTTAAAAATAGACTCAGAGAAGTGTAAGCATACCAAAATTAGAAATAAAAAAGTAAAAGATGAAATTATGGTGAATTTTTGAAGTTACTGCCACACTATAAAAGTAAAACTGGTTAGGGTAAAAGTTAAAGGTTAATGAATAATAAGCTTTAAGACATTAATACCCTTACATTAAGTATTGGAAAACCTTCATAATTCAACATAAAAAGTTTTAAAGAGGATAATAGATAAGATTGGCCCTAGGCCTAATAAAAGAATTTATACAAGAGGCAACCTCAATTAAAAGCTTGCACCAAATTTACTAAGCTAAGCTCATAAGACTTTGTGTGATGTGTATGCCTTCCTGTATTAATATGATGACAATTATATGATGATGATGATCATGATATGATGATAGTATACTATGATGATGATGATGATGATATGATAATGATAATGACGATATGATATGATGATAGTATGCTATGATGATGATGATGGCATGACAATGATAATGATGATATGATATGATGATTATGATGGTGATATGATGGTGGTATGATAATGATACAAATATGATATGTTAATGATATACATTAAAGGAACCACATTTGGGGACGGCGATACGTAACGCCTAAATGTGGAAAAAGAATTGAAATGATTTTGCATCATAAGCCTTACTAAGAAGATAAAGTAACTAAGGGTATGATCCTTCAAAAAGGAAGGTGACCTAATTTAAGTTCCCCTCACCCACGACTCACATGAGGCATGGCATGACCCAGCTAGTGTAAGTATCGAAATTCTATGGTGGCGACGGCGACGATATGAGCTCATTACCACTTATGTTTAGTGGGTGGAAAGAAAAGGACTTAAGATAAGTCAAGTTAAGAAAAGAAAAGGGACTTCGGTCCAAACCCTTAAAGAGAAAAAGTTAAGAGAAGCTTATAGTACAGTCATGCATGTTTCAAGTGATTATACTTATGCCCATGTATGTTATGATATAAATGATTAGAGAGTATGTTAAAATTGAATCCACTTCGGATATTCATGTTTTCGAAAACCTAAGAACTGAACCCTATGCATGCTCACTGTTTTCATTATAAAACCGAAGTGGCTGGGACGATGACGATGACACCTCCATGTCGGGTTCCAGTCCTACTGAGAAATCTTATTTCTCACACTAGTTACTTTTCTGCATCGTCACCAGAATCCGATGGCACACCCGGTGGAGAAGAGCATGGGTCCCTGACACTGTGAGCGGACGGACGACATGGGACGCCAGACGAAGCTATTTTGGGACTTGTAGCGATTGTCACTTTGCATCTTCGTATACTTCGTTTTGAGATGAGCTTTGTCATTGGAGTTTGTATTTAGTACCTAGAATTTGGATCATGGCCCGTCCATGAGCTTTCTTCGATGTAATGCTGTTATATATATGTATGTATATAAATATTATGAACCTATATGGATGTTATGATTAGTTATGTAATGTAATGTATTTGTGAATTACTATTTATTTATCTTTCTCTTGTTTTATGAAATGGGTTATGCATCCTATGCGACACGCTCTTTCTCTATCTACCTTCTCGCTCAAGGCCTTACTTTCCAAAGCAACGACGTATTTCACAAAAAGAAAAATTTACCATATTTTCCACGTAACTTAATTTCAAGTGAAGTTTAATTTTCCACGAGCATAAGTAACAACTAATAAAATGCCATAATACGACTTAAGCGTAGTATGGGTTTATTAGGGTGTTACATGACCTAGGAATCAAGACTTTCATCTGGGCAATGTGGCTTGAGAAGGGTGTAACTCACCCTACACAACTCCAAATTGAGTGAAATGAACTTTGTTGGAAAGCTTACACATAGAGAAACATTCCATAATAAACTTCCAAGTTTGGTACGATCCCATTAGCTCTTAGTGGTTCAAAGAAATTGCCCTATGTCCAAACCAGGCCAAAATAGGGCAGTTTAGGAATGTCAAATTTCAGGGCTTATAACTCGAGTTCTACTAAAGCAAATGAATAAAGCTTGCCTATTATCTTTAATATGATACCAATTTCGTATGATTTGAGTTGGTTTTCGATTTTTAGTGAATTTTTACCTTTAGGTGTGAAATTCTGGCTAGTTGCAGGGCAAGCTGGGATAAAACCTAAATATCTTGAGATATACAAGTCAAAATGAAATGCGACCAATGAGGCTAGAAAATAGACACATAGCACTCTATTATATCCAAAGTTAAGGTTCAGATGAGTTGAAATGAAGTTATGGCTTGATTTACAAAAATCGGGTTGGATGCAAGTGTTAAGACAGCAACCATGTAGACAACAACTATGTTTTTAATTACAATGATTGTGCCATGAATTTGATATGTTAAATACAAACAAAATGCTATGAGATTTCTAAGGATTTGGTGTTCTAATTACTAGCACTATTCATGAGGAAGTGGACACGTTCCATTATGTTGCCGAAACTTCGGTAAGTCTTACGCATGAGTTATGATATATATTGAAATCCATGTGCATTTTGCATGAAGTTCACAAAGGCTATATTATGATGAACATAAAGGCTATGTTGTGATGAGCATAAAGATTATGTTATGATGAAAAGTTCCATAATGCTTGGGCCAGCCTCGGACTAAAGTTAAGGGGAATAGATCGGTGGGAAGGTCGGGAAAAGTAAACCCGGCATTTCTGTATAGGAACGAGCTCGATCCTGATAAGCAGACTATTAGCAGGAGTCTAAAATGGCCAAGAACTTCCAGGGGACCAAGTAATGGAAAAGTATATGAAGATCAAGTTGCAAGTTAAAGAAAGATATGAATTAAGTCAAGTACACTTGCATACAATCAAGTATAAGTATCTTTATGTGCATCTTCAATTACCTAGTTAAGACATAATGTTATTATGTTGCTTGTTGAAGCATATTATACTATTCATATTTTTATGACTATCATATGATATGGCAAGTGATTGTTAAAATATAACCCGCTTTGAGACAGATGTTTTCAACTTAAAACTGAACCTCTGGTTGTGTATATATGCTCACATTTTTTATAAAAAATTGAAGTGGCTGGAATGTTTATGATGACACCATATGGTTTGAGTTCACCTATTGGGAACCATAGATTCTCACTGCCTGCTTGTATATTTTTCTTTTCCATAAACATTCCAGCACCTAAGTTGGAAAGCAAGTGTGTGGTGGAATACTGGGACATTCACTGAGCAAGACTCGGAAGCAAACTAAATCAAGAGACTACTGAAGCTAGTTGATGCGCAGCGGAAGCAAGTTCTATGTGATATGTTAGTCACAAATTTCTTTTAAATTGTAATTATTTTACTCTCTATATATCAGAGATAACGAACTTATAAACTATTTTTCAGTAATACGATATGCAGTTGAAGGTCCATGTATTTTATTTTTCTGCATTTTAAAGATTCTCTTAGCACAATGACAACCTCTTAATATACTCCTTGTCTCGTGTATGTAAGAGAGGGTGTTACATTTTGGTATCAGAGCAGTTCGTCCTATATAGGCCCGTGGATGGACTGATTATGCTTCTGAGGCATACTCTGAGAATATAGATAAACCATGCTTTAGGTCCTTGCGTGAAGAAGACATACAAATGTTATGCATGGTGGCCTCGTTGTGAGTGTTGTGGACTACCTGCTACACTTGATTGAATATTGAGTTTGATCACCTCAATATAAGGTTTTGTGTAAACAGAAGCCTAAAACACTCAGTAGGCTTATTAGGCACCTTCTATACATAATTATTTGAGATAGGACCCCTAGAAAGTAGTGAAGGCATAAAGGGATAGACAATTGAGCAAGTTAAGGAGTATAGAGAATTAGGGAATCAATCAAAGGATTTATGTCGGACAGTTTGCTATGGACATAGTAAACCTAGTTATACCAAGGAGGTTGTTTGCAAGGTGTTGCTGGGTGGCTGAAGACTTCCTATCGTTAAGAGCAGAATTTTAGTTGGAAACGACCGTGGTAGGGCTTGTTTCAAGCTTTATTGTAATTATCTGATCTGGCCCATCTTTTCTAAATTGAATCTAGGGGATTCTTCTGCCTAGTTTTGTAACTTTAGTACTTGACAAGAGTAAGATTATTACCCGCTGATGAGGTCATTTCATGTGGCATGGATGGTATGCTTACTTTCTTTATGAATAAGACTACCCTAAAGGTACCTTGTCAGCAAAATTCAGTCAATAGTTTTTGCTTTGGATTGTGGTAATACCACATTATAAAGACTTGATTCGTCATTAAGAAAATTTGTAGAGTGGATGGATGAAGCAGAGAATCAGTGAAAGAAGCTACGGGCAGAAGCTTTGATTAGGTATACGGGAGACTTTTGTAAGTCCATGTTTAGAGGATGGAGTGGGTTTTTCCTCAAGTTCAATCAAAATTGACACTGTAGTGATCACAATCATCTAGACCTCAACATCAAGGATAGGTCTTTATAATGAATGCAGAAAAAGCAGACAAGTCCGAAGGACTAACCCAAGGTACCTGTGAAGTGGATGGTGAGACTCTAACTGTACTTTATGATTCGGGTGCCTCCCACTTATTTATTTCTCATGATGGTGTGGCTGTTTGCAATTATTAATTTCTGAATTGCCTTATGATCTACTGGTTTCTACTCCTACCAATGAACCTATTAAAACTAGTCAAATTTGCATCAATGTTCCTCTTCAAATTGAGGATAGGACCTTTGCAGCTAATTTGATTTGTCTTCCTTTATCTGGACTTGACATAATTTTAGGCATGGATTGGCTTTTCGCCAATCGAGTCATGTTCAACTATTCTGATAAGACGGTAGTATTCTCCTCTATCTTGTCTTCTGAATCCCAACCCTTAACACTTTTCTATCTGGACTCTTAGTTAGTAAATTGTAGTGGGTCGACGAGTCAAAAATACATCCTCATCTCAGTTGTTAAGGAATATCCCAATATTTTCCCAGAAGGTATTCCCGAATGCCCTCTTGAGAAAGAAATTGAGTTCGCCATTGAACTGATTCCAAGTGCGGGACCAATATCTATAGCTCCATATCAAATGTCACCTCTGGAGCTAACAGAATGAAAGAAGCTGATTGAAGAACTTTTGGAAAAAAGATTCATACGGCCAAGTGCATCGCCATGAGGAGCTCCAGTCTTATTGGTCAAAAAGAAAGATGGGAGCATGTGCTTATGCGTGAATTATCGATAGTTGAATAAAGTGACGATTAAGAATAAATATCGATTGCCAACTGATGACCTCATGGACCAACTACAAGATGCAACGGTATTCTCCAAGATCGATTTGCGTTCCGGATATCATCAAATTCAAGTTCGAGAACAATATGGACACTACGAGTACACCGTGATGTCATTTGGGCTGACAAATGCACCAACAGTATTCATGGATTATATGAATCGGATATTCCGCCCATATCTGGACAAGTTTGTAGTAGTTTTCATCGACAACATACTTATCTATTCAAAGACAGAGCGGGAGCATGCAAAACACTTGCAGCTGGTTCTGCAAGTTTTAAGAGAAAAGAAACTTTATGCTAAGTTATCCAAATGTGAATTTTGGATGGAAGAAGTAAAATTTTTTGGCCATGTAGTATCCTAAGGGGGAATCTCAATAGACCCCAGCAAAGTAGAAGCAGTACTAAATTGGAAGACGTCGACCACAATCAGTGAAGTTAGGAGTTTCCTGGGCTTAGCAGGATATTACAGACAATACGTTAAGGATTTTTCTCGAATAGCCTTGCCCTTGACCAAGCTAACCAGGAAGAATGTTCAATTTGAATGGACACTGGAGTGCAAACAGAGTTTCCAAGATTTGAAAAGAAGGTTAACTACAACGCCAGTGTTAGTCTTGCCAGACCCTTATGAACCATTCAAGGTCTACTGTGATGCTTCCAAACAAGGATTAGGATGTGTGTTGATGCAAGCCAAAAACATGGTCGCTTATGCCTCCCAACAATTAAAGCCACATGAAAGGAATTATCCTACACACGGTCTCGAATTAGTAGTAGTAGTATTTGCCTTAAAGATATGGAGACATCACCTTTATGGTGTGAGGTTCGAGGTCTTTTCTGATCATAAAAGTTTCAAGTACCTCTTTGATCAGAAGAAACTAAATATGAGGCAGTGGAGATGGATGGAACTCCTTAAGGATTACGAATTCGAATTGAAACACCGCCCAAGCAAGGCAAATATTGTGGTAGATACTTCAAGCAGGAAATAGTTGACTGTAGCCTGGATGATGGTAAAAGAAATAGAGTTTATTGAGAGCTTCTGAAATCTTAATTTGGAAATCCTTATGACTCCTAAGACCATTCAATTCCACCAAGTTAAAGTAACCAGTAGCTTCAAGGAGCAGATTCGGCAGGTACAACAGCAGGATGCTAGTTTTCAACATACAATCAATCTTGTACAATTAGATAAATTAATAGGTTTTGCTCAGGATAAAGAAGGCCTATGGCGACACCGTGATAGGGTGTGTGTACCTGAGGGAAAAGATCTCCGGAAGAGAATCTTGCAGGAAGCACATAAAGACAAATTTACTGTACATCCTGGCATTATTAAAATGTATCACAACCTCAAGAAAATGTTTTGGTGGCTAGGCATGAAGTCAGACATGGCGAGCTTCATGAACAAGTGCTTAATTTGTCAGAAGGTAAAAACGGAACATCAAAAACCCTCAAGGATACTACAACCTTTGGAAATCCTTGAGTGGAAGTGGGGAAGTATCTCCATGGATTTTGTAATGGGACTACCAAGAACGCCAACAGGATATGATGCTATATGGGTTATCGTGGATAGATTAACCAAATCTACTCACTTTTTGCCTATTCAAGCAAATTATTCGTTGGAAAAATTGGTGCAATTGTACATCCAAGAAATTATAAGACTGCATGGGACCCCGTCAACCATTATCTCTGATTGAGATTCAAGATTCACTTCACAGTTCTGGGGTGCCTTACAAAGAGCATTTGGTACTAAGTTATGCCTAAGCACTGCATATCATCCACAAATGGATGGGCAAACGGAGAGGACAATTCAAACCTTAGAAGATATGCTAAGAGCCTATATAATGGAACAACGTGGAAATTGGGATCGATACTTACCGCTAGCTAAATTCGCATACAACAATAGCTATCACGCTAGTATCAACATGGCTCCTTACAAAGCATTGTATGGACGGAAATGCCAATCTCCATTGTGTTGGTATGAGATAGGAGAATTAACTCTATTGGAGCCTAATTTAGTTGAACAGACCACTGAACAGAGTAAGAAGATTCAGAGTAAGATGCTTGCCACTCAAAGCCATTAGATGAGTTACACGGATACCAAGAGGAAACCTCTGAAATTTTCAAGAAGAAGACCACGTATTTCTAAAGGTTATGCCTACAATAGGGATAGGTAGAGCCATTAAGGTCAAGAAGCTAAGTCCCTGCTTTATCGGTCTTTTCCAAATCTTGAAGCAAATTGGATTAGTTGCATACCGAATCGCTTTACTTCTGCATCTATCAAACCTTCACAATGTTTTCCACGATTCTCAACTTAGAAGATATCAGCCTGACCTTACACATTTTCTAGAACCTGAGTTAGTATAGCTAAAAGAGAACCTGACTTTCCACGTACAGCCAGCATGAATCATAGACCGAAGCAGCAGGCAACTTCGAAACAAAACTGTGCAGTTAGTAAAGGTAGCATGGGGAAAAGAAGATGCCGAGGATTACACTGGGCAATTAGAATCAGACATGAAGAAAGGGTATCCTGAACTATTCTCAGGTACTAAATTTCGAGGACAAAATTTTTCTTAGGAGGGTGGTAATGTAACATCCCCCGGAATTTTCTTATCATTTTCCGCCTATTTATTCGAGTTTTTATCAAATAATTGATGATAATTAAGATTCAACTAAAATGTACCCGAGTTCTGACCTCATAATTAGTGTTCAAGATCAACTAGAGTGGACATGAGGTCCGACCTCCGAGTTTATATCCAAGTTAAACGAGAATGAACACAAATTTTCGACCTCCGAATTTATCTTTCATTTCTATTGGTGTTCCCGAGTTTAGCCTATTAACGACTTCTGAGATTGAATTGGGACTTTCAAGATTATATAAGTTCGGATTTCCCTAGCACATAAGGTTAATGTTTTGATTTCCAATTTCCAGTGTTATGCCTAGAACTGATCTCCAAGTTTGATCATGAATCGAGTTTTAGAATTACATGTAATAAGAGTTTTAAAGCGTTCTAGTTCTCAACTTCCAAGTTTACATTAACATGCTCGACTTTTGGGTTTAAGTATTTTCGGTTTCTTATTTTCGTCCTTGACTTTCGATTTTAACGTGATTAGTGTGCCATATGATTCCTGACTTCCGACCTTATGTTCCAAATAAATTGTGCATGATTTCCGACTTCCGACCTTGTTTCCAAGTTTCGAATAGAACAGACAAGAACTCCGATCTCCGATTTAATCTCCAAGTTTCAAATAGATGGGCATGAGTTTCGACTTTAAGTCACAAGTCTTCCAAAACTTTTATGTATTTCCTAAGTTCCAATTTCCGACTTTAAGCAGAGTGGAGAGAATTTTTGATTTCAAATAGAATGAAAGATGAGTTCAAATTTTTAGGCAAAATGGAGAACAATTTTCAGCCACCAAAGAAGGAGACATGGCCGAACTTTACGCACAAAATTTCAACCAATCAAAATCTTACAAAGCCAACTACCTCTTCAATGTTTAAATCAAATTTTTCTCTTCTTCTTGCTAACTTATGTCTCATTCTCCTCTGATTTTACCCTTCCCTTTCTCTCCTTCTCTCAACCATCTCCATCAAATCTTCAGGCTTCACAAGGTTTTATCAATTTAAACTTCAACACCCAGCAAAATCACACTCCATTCAATTTTGTTCTTGTTATTCTAATTGTGGGTGATTGATTTTGGCTTTATCTTCTCAATTTCTGATGTGATTAGAGGATGAATATGATTGTCTTTGGCTATTTTACTGTTTAAACTTGATTAAGGAGTAGAAAAGGGTGAGGATCGAAAGAGGTGAGGGGTTAGAAGACCAAATTCCCTCGGCAGTCCATACGGCGGAGTGTACGGCCCTACCTACAGCCGGTTAAAGTGGATGAAACTATTTTCAGATAAAAGAAGACATTCAGGGCTTTCCATACATATATAATATAAGGTCATTGGATTAATATTGAGATAGATATAAATTTTTGAAGTTTGACCTAGGAATCAAGACTTTCATCCGGGTAGTGTGGCTTGAGAAGGGTGTAACTCACCCTACATAACTCTAAATTGAGTGAAACCAACTTTGTTGGAAAGCTTACAGGGGAACATTCCATAATAAAATTCCGAGTTTGGTATGGTCGCATTAGCTCTTAGTGGTTCAAAGAAGTTGCCCTATGTCCAAACCAGGCCAAAACAGGATAGTTCAGGAATGTCAAATTTCGGGGCTTATAACTCGAGTTCTACTAAAGCAAATGAAATGGGATTGGTTGCAAATGAAAGCTTGCCCTATTATATTTAATATGATACCAATTTTGTATGATTTGAGCTAGTTTTCGATTTTTAGTGAATTTTTACTTTTAGGTGTGAAATTCTGGCTAGCTGCAGGGTAGGCTAGGATAAAACTTGAATATCTTGAGCTATACAAGTCAAAATGAAATGGCACCAATGAGGCTAGAAAATAGACACGTAGCACTCTAATATAATTGAGGTTCAGATGAGTTGAAATGAAGTTATGGCCTAATTTACAAAAATCGGGTTAGATGCAAATATTAAGACAGCAACCATGTAGACAGCAACTATGTTTTTAATTGCAATGATTGTACCATGAATTTGATATGTGAAATACAAACAAATGCTATGAGATTTCTAAGCATTTGGTGTTCTAATTACTAGCACTATTCATGAGGAAGCGGACACGTTCCGTTATGTTGCCGAAACTTCGGTAAGTCTTACGCATGAGTTATGATATATATTGAAATCCATGTGCATTTTGCATGAAGTTCGCAAAGGCTATGTTATGATGAACATAAAGGTTATGTTGTGATGAGCATAAAGATTATGTTATGATGAAAAGTTCCATAATGCTTGGGCCAACCTCGGATTAAAGTTAAAGGGAATAGATCAGTGGGAAGGTCGGGGAAAGTAAACTCGGCATTCATGTATAGGAACTAGCTCAGTCCTGATAAGCAGACTATTACCCAGGAGTCTAAAATAGCCAAGAACTCCCAGGGGACCAAGTAATGCAAAAGTTTATGAAGATCAAGTTGCAACTTAAAGAAAGATATGAATTAAGCCAAGTGCACTTGCATACAGTCAAGTATAAGCATCTTTATGTGCATCTTCAATTATTTGATTAAGACATAATGTTATTATGTTCCTTGTTGAAGCATATTATACTATTCATATTTTTATGACTATCATATGATATGGTAAGTGATTGTTAAAATATAACCCGCTTCGAGATAAATGTTTTCAACTTAAAACTGAACCTCTGGTTGTGTATATATACTCACATTTTTTATAAGAAACCAAAGTGGCTGGAATGTTTATGATGACACCGTATGGTTTGAGTTTACCTACTGGGAACCATAGGTTCTCACTACCTGATTGTATGTTTTTCTTCTCTATAAACATTCTAGCACATAAGTTGGAAAGCAAGTGTGTAGTGGAATACTGGGACGTTCACTGAGCAAGACTCAGAAGCAAACTAAATCAAGAGACTACTGAAGCTAGTTGACGTGCAGTGGAAGCAAGTTTTATGTGATATATTAGTAACAAATTTCTTTTAAATTGTAATTATTTTACTCTCTATATATCAGAGACAACGAAATTATAAACTATTTTTCAGTAATACAGTGTACAGTTGAAGGGCCATGTATTATATTTTTTTACATTTTAAAGATTCTCTTAGCACAGTGACAACCTCTTAATATATTCCATGACTTGAGCATGGCTTATGTAAGAGAGGGTGTAACACTTGGCCATGAATGTTGATCTTATGCTTTAACATGTATGCTTCTATCTTATGTCCTTATGTTACTTATGTCATGCTTATGAGATTAATGCTTAATTAAGGGGTTAACGAAGAGTTTATGAGTTAACTCGGATGAGAAGAGTCAAGAGAATGCTTAATCAAGATTAGATGATCTCTAATTAAGCAAGTTAGAGCCTTTATAGCTTAACTAAGCACTAATCACCCTTAATTAGCTTAATCGAGTTTAATTAAGGTTATTTAAGCTTAATCACAAGATTTTGTTAATCATGTTCTTGTGTGTTAATCACTAATCCTTGCTTAATCATCTTAATTAAGTTGTATGAGCACTTAATCACATGATTAAATTCAAATTTAGTCAACTAGATAATAAAGTAAAAAGTGATGTCATAAAAGCATAAAGCATAAGACAAGAGTGCTTTATGTAAGAGTTAGTGCATGCTTTGTTCCCTTATCATCCATTTTGTTCCCGTAAACCATAATTAATACAAAATTAAGAAAATATCTCCTTCCCACTCTCCATACAACTTACAGCCACAACAATACAACACATACACACTTACATTTTCATTTTGTGTCCTCCCATTCTCTCTCTAAAACTCTCATCTTCTCACTTCTCTCTAAAAGTCTCTTCTTCTTCATCATCGTTTTCTTCTATTCTCCACCTCCATAACCAAACCTTCTTCACTTAGCCCTTCAAAGACCTTATCTTCAGGTCTTTGGAGACAAGATCAAAACACTACAACTTCCATTTTCACAAGATCTCAAAAGCTTCTCCTTCCTCCTTGCAAGACCGCTACCATCATCACCAAGAGGAGCCATCATCTTCTTCTTTTCCTTCCTTGTTGTAGCGCCATTTTGATAAGGAGGTAGTGATCTTCATCTTTTTGAGTTATAAAATGATATCTTGTCACTTTATGACTTAGAAATCAAACCTTAAAGACAAGACCTTTTATAAAGTTTCAAACTTTAATCAAGAATGAGACCTTTAAGTCATAAAAGTGTTTTGTAACATTTAATTCATAAAGTTTAGATCTTGAACCAAAACAATGCTAAAAGGTGTTAACTTTTATAAAGATCAAGCTTTTTAACCTTAAAGTTAATGTTTCATATGACTAGTTGATAAAATAGGAACCTTTTTAATGTAGAGACAACTTTAACTCATAAAGTTGAGACCTTGATGGTCTTAGAATAATTAAATGAGTCAACTTTCATAAAGAACAAGACTTTTTGGTTAAAAAGCTAGTAACTTGTATCATTATTACATAAAGATCTAATTTTTAAGACAAGAGCTTAATTTTAGAGGCACTTACTTTCATAAAGAATAAAACTTTATGACTACTTTATAAATAATGATAACTTTAATAATGTTTAAGGTAAAATCTTGAAATGTTAATAATGAAACTTTGAAACTTTGTAAATTGAATAAGTTAAAAGTCACCCTTGGCGATTAGTGAACATGGTGTTGTTGGGTTCATGAGTATGGTTATGCATTGTCATGACCTAAGGATTAGAGGGAGCTCGAACTCCTTGGGAACAGAAGTATGATTAAGGCCTTTGAGCATACCATGAACATAGGAATCACTAAGTACATAGTCTCAAGGAAAGGAATCAACCACCTAGCTTAATTAATTTGAACAAGTATTCCATAAGACATGTATTTAAGTGAAGAATAAGATCACATGAGAACTAAGTAACTGAATGACTACATGTACATATATCTTAACTATGTGATTCTCTCATGGGTAACCATGGGAAATCATATGATGATTCATAAGATTCTTCACAAAGAATAACGCAATTATGAACCTCTCTAGGGTATGAATGTATAATGCCATTCGGCATGATGAATGACAAGCTTGATGGAGCTTTGTCTTATGATTAAATCATATGATTGTGATGGACTACTGGTTGAAAGTTGTGATTGGCATTTTGGGGAAGCTCCGGTCTAGCAGTTATGCTGTCGGATTTCCGTCAAAATTATGGTCTTAGTTATATCATTGCATGTATCTAGTCAAAGAAGTATTATGCATGTAAAGTATAATGATAAGAAACAAAAGAATGGGACATGACCCCTCGATCACTTCCGGGAAGTGAGAGACAGTGATCCACGAGGAGCCTCTATGAAGGAGGCAAGGGTGACATGGAGGACCCTCTAATTTAGAGGTAACCAATATCTGCTTAGTCTGATTTGGTAAGTACTGCATAACGACAGTGACAGAATGAGCTCATGTCCAAAAGCAGTCTATTTCAAAGGAAAGTAAAGAATGTTAAGCACGTGCCAAAAATGAAAGTAAAGTCAATGTATAACAATGGTTAAGTCTAGGATTATGCATGTCTTTGCATGTATTTTGTAACATTCTCAATTTCATGTCGTGCTACATTACCTTCGTAACCCTAAGTAATTAGGCACTTAATGAGAAATTATGAGGTTAAGGATTAGTTAAGGGGTTAACGAAGAGTTTATGAGTTAACTCAGATAAGAAAAGTTAAAAGAATGCTTAATCGAGATTAGATGATCTCTAATTAAGCAAGTCAGGGCCTTTACAGCTCAATTAAGAACTAATCGCCCTTAACTAGCTTAATCGAGTTTAATTAAGGTTAATTAAGCTTAATCACAAGATTAATTTTTATTAATCATATTCTTGTGTGTTTATCATTAATCCTTGCTTAGTCATCTTAATTAAGTTGTATGAGCATTTAATCACATGATTAAATTCAAATTTAGTCTACTAGATCATAAAGTAAAAAGTAATGTCATAAAAGCATAAAGCATTAGACAAGAGTACTTTATATAAGAGTTTGACCATGCTTTGTTCCCCCATTATCCACTTTGTCTCCTTAATTACAAGATAACACAAAATTAAGCAAAATATATCCCTTCTTCCCTTGATGTATTGACGCCACTTTCTCTCTCTCCCTCCCTTATCCATTTTCATTTTCACTCATCCAATTCTCTCTCATCAAACCAAATCCTCCTACTTTTCTCTAAACTCTCTTGTCTTCTTCTTCATCTTCTTCTTCCTTTCCTCACCACCACCACCTAAAACCACTCACTTAGCCCTTCAAGACCTCATCTTTGGGTCTTTGGAGACAAGATCTAAATATTACAACCTCTATTTCCACAAGATCTCAAGAGTTACTCCTTCCTTCTTGCAAAATTGCCACCATCATCATCAAGAGGAGCCATCATCTTCTTCTTTCTTTTCTCTTGTTTTTGCGCCATCTTCAAGAAGAGGTAGTGATCTTCATCTTTTTCATTTTGTTTGCTCAAGAAAGCTTGGAGCTTGGTTCTTTCATGACCAAGATCTCTAAGTGGAAACTTGAGAAAATCCTTCATGTTCTTCAAGAGCAAAATTTTCTTTTTTGGCAAAATATGTTCTCGAATGTTCTTGATGTTCTTTAAGTGTTCGTGATTTTTCTACTTTTAGAAAAATATGTTCTTGATGTTCTTCAAGTGTTCTTGATATTTCTACTTTTAGAAAAATATGTTGTTGATGTTCTTCAAGTGTTCTTAAGTTTCTACTTTTAGAAAAATATGTTATTGATGTTCTTCAATTGGCGCAACTTTTAAGCTTCCATAAAGTTTTATTTTGTTTTATTTTGAAGACAAGAATACATGTGAAAGTCTAAGCCTTTTGGTATAATAAGCTTTCTTGAGTTAGAAAAATGATATTTTGTTACTTTAGGCCTTAGAAATCAAACCTTAAAGAAAAAACCTTTCACAAAGTTTCAAACTTTAATCAAGAATAAGACCTTTAAGTCATAAAATTGTTGTTCGATAACATTTTATTCATAAAGTTTAGATCTTGAACCAAAAACAATGCTAAAAGGTGTTAGCTTTTATAAAGATTAAGACTTTTTAACCTTAGAGTTAATATTTCATATCACTATTTGATAAAGTAGGAACTTTTTTAATGTAGAGACAACTTTAAGTCATAAAGTTGAGACCTTGATGGTCTTAGAATAATTAAATGAGTCAACTTTCATAAAGAACAAGACTTTTTAGTTAAAAAGCTAGTAACTTGAACCATTATTTCGTAAAGATTTAATCTTTAAGATAAAAGCTCGAAGCTTTGTAACTTGATTAAGTTAAAATCACCCTTGGCGTTTAGTGAACATGGTGTTGTTGGGTTCATAATGTGGTTATATGTTGTCATGACCCAAGGATTAGATGGATCTCAAACTCCTTGGGAACAGAAGTATGATTAGGGCCTCTGAATTAATTTGAACAAGTGTTCCATAAGACATGAACTCAAGTAAAGAGTGATTTCATATGAGAGCTAAGTAACTAAAAGACCACATACACATATCTTGACTATGTGATTCTCTCATGGGTAACCATGAGAAATCATATGATGATTCATAATATTCTTCACAAAGAATAACTCAACTATAAACCCCTTTAGAGTATGAATGTGTAATGCCATGCGGCATGATGAATGATGAGTTTGATTGAATTTTGTCTCATGATTGAATGATGAGTATGATGATTAGATATAGATATGATGAACTGTTGGTTAAAAGTTGATAATTGACATTTTGGGGAAGCTCCGGTTTAGCTGTTATGCCACCAGATTTTCGTCAAAATTATGGACTTAGTCATATCATTGCATGTGTCTAGTCAAGAAGTAGTATGCATGTAAAGTATAATGATAAGAAAAGAAACCATGGGATATGACCCCTCGATCACTTCCGGGAAGTGAAAGATGGTGATCAACAAGGAACCTCTATGAGGGAGGCAAGGGTGACATGGAGGACCCTCCAACTTAGAGGTAACCAATATCAGCTTAGTCTGATTTGGTTAGTACTGCATAACGAAGGTCACAAAATGAGCTCATGTCCAAAAGCAGTCCATTTTAAAGGAAAGTAAAAGAATGTTACGCATGTGCTAAAAACGAAAGTAGAGTTTGAGTATAACCATGCTCAAGTCTATGATGATGCATGTCTTTACATGTAATTATATTGTCCATTTGCATTATGAATGTTTATTCTATGTTTCAGTATATATGTTAGTCATGATGATGTGGTTATGATGTTAAGTTTAAAAGCAACCCGCTTCGGGGTTTAAGTTTTCGAAACTGTTAAAAGTTGAACTTATATCTGTCCACTATTTTTATAATTAAACTCGAAGTGGCTAGGATGATGATGACGACACAATATTTGTCTGGTCGCGATCCTACTGAGAAATTTTGTATTTATCACTCCTATGTTTCCGTGTTGTCTTCAGATGGAGCTGATGGCATCCATGGTAACACTTCTGATGGTACTTGACTGGGTAAGGCGAGGAGCTGCTATGTTCTTCACCCAACTAAGGAGGATCCAGATAGTAGTGTAGTATTTTTATTTTCTTAAGAGCCCTAGTTGGGCAGTTTATGTGTAATTAAGAGCATGTAGGAAGTCACGCTGCTTAATTTGACCTATTACATATGTGATACTTATTAAATGTAATGATGACCTTGATTATCTATGACTGCATTCTTGGCTTAATGTATTATGTCATGTTGCTTCCATTTTGTCATATGTCTCATTAGTAACTCAGCAATATGAAGAACAACGTTCATATATATACGAGTAAGTAAGCGCTTAAAGGCTCAGTTTTCAAGCGTAAAGGTTTTACAAAAAAAAAAATTATATGCTATTTTCATATATTACGCTAATTTCAAAGATAAGAACTTCCGTTAGTTAAGAGTAACAACTAGTGATGCTATAAAATGACTTAAGCATAGTATGGTATTATTAGGGTGTTACATTATGGCATCAGAGCAGTTCATCCTTGTAGAGCCTGGCGATGGACTGACTGTGCTTCTAAGCATACTCTATCGTGTGCTAGAAATCATGCCATGGATCTTATCGCAAGGGTAAGATATAGGAATTATGTAGGCATGGCTGTCTGGTTGTGAATGTGATTAGCTATTGCCATACTTAGCTCGGTATTGAGCTTGATCAACTCAATGTCTTTGTTTGTATGTCTAGGAACTAATGACTTCCGATGGGCAGAATAGGTTGCGAGGCGAATTTACCACCTTTGGTATGGCAGATGTGGCCAATATTTCTCTTACACTGGTCTCTGCTATGAGGGGACAGGTTGCTGTAACTGATCGAGCCTTAAGAAGAATAGCAGAAGTTGATGTTGACCCAGAATACTTGAAGTTTGCTAAGTTTATGAAGACTAACCCACCAGCTTTCCATGGAGACTTCAACCCTAAGGACGTTGAGGGATGGATCGAGGCACTGGAAGGGACATTTTCTATATTAGGTTGCACTAGGCTACAGAAAGTAACATTTGCTGCCTACATGCTAGAGGCTGGTGCTGAAGCCTGGTGGGCCAATGCCAGAAGGATGATTGAGAACTCCCAGACCCTCATTACCTGGGAAGTGTTCAAGGCTGCACTCTGTGGTAAGTGCGCGTGCCAAAGAAAGACGGTTCTAGGAAAAGAACGGTTTTCCAATGTCAAAGGACTAGGCACAATCCGTACTACAAGATACAACCGCAGTTCGGGGAGGACATGTTCGGTCAAGTACCAAAGCAAGTGGTGATCCCTTGGTGCCCTAAGTGCGGCAAGAATCACGAAGGACGACCCCGTTTAGCTGGATGAGATGTTTGTTTCCGTTGTGAACAACCTGGACATGTGAGCAAGCATTGCACTGTCAAGTTGGCATTTCCTACCAACAAGCCCCATCACCAAGGAAAGGCCTTCGCCCTTAATGTTGGGGAGGCTACTTAGTCCGAAGATCTGATCCAAGGAAAGTGTGAGGTCAATGGTAGGACCTTAACTGTGCGGTATGATTCTGGAGCTATACACTCCTTTATATCTCATGATTGTGTAGATAGATTAGGATTATCTGTGTCTAAATTACCTTACATGTTAATTGTTTCTACTCTTACTGAGAACTAGTCAAGACTTATCATTGTTGTTCAATTGTCAGTTTCAAATTGATGGTAGGTCTTTCATAGCAAATTGGATTTGTTGCCTTTGTCTGGTTTGGCTCTCTGCTAACCATGCTATGATAAATTATTCTGAGAAATCTATTATTCTTCCTCATGTACCTATTGAGCCTATTGAACTTGTTAGTTTGTTTTTGAATTCTGCTAAGATAGGGAGTAGTGAGTCTGGTAATCACGGATATGTTTTCCTTATGGCAAGCGAAGTGGAACTTGAGCAAGTATTGGAAGAGATCCCCGTAGTCAGGGAATACCCGATGTGTTTCTTGACGATATACCCGAGTTTCCTCCGAGAAGGGTAATCGAGTTTTCTATAAAGTTGGCACCGAGAACAGGGCCAATCTCTATAGCACCCTATAGGATGTCCCCACTGGAGTGGTCAGGGTTGAAGGGACAACTGGAAGAGTTGTTAGAGAAGAGATTTGTAAGACCTAGTGCCTCACCTTGGGGAGCCCCAGTGTTTGTGAAGAAGAAAGATGGGAGCATGAGACTATGTGTGGATTATAGGCAGTTGAACAAGGTAACCGTTGAGAATAAGTACCCTTTACCTAGGATAGATGACCTCATGGACCAACTGCGAGGTGCAGCTATGTTCTCTAAGATTGATCCGAGATCCGAATTTCGTTAGATAAAGGTAGAAGAGGAGGATATACCCAAGACGACTTTTAGGATAAGGTATGGGCATTATAAGTTTACGGCGAGGTTGTTTGGTTTGGCTAATGCCCCTGTTGTTTTCATGGAGAATCTTTACACCCTACTTGGATAAGTTTGTAGTTGTTTTCATAGATGATATTCTCATTTATTCGAGAACAAAGGAGGAACACAAAGAGCATTTGAGAGTTGTGTTGGGAATCTTGAAGGAAGAGAAGCTTTGTGCCAAGCTACCTAAGTGTGAATTTTGAATGGAGGAAGTAAAGTTCTTAGGACACGTGGTGTCACAAGAAGGTGTTGCTATGGATCCGAGTAAGAATGAGGTTGTGATGAATATGGGAGAGGTCGACCTCAATGACTGAGATAAGGAGTTTCTTGGGTTTGGTCGGTTACTACCGCAGATTTGTAAAAGAATTTTTCCCAGATATCTTTACTCTTAACCAAGTTGACGAGGAAGGATGCCTCGTTTAGGTGGACAATAGAATGTGAGAAGAGCTTTCAAGAGCTAGAAAGTAAGTTAACCTCAACCCCAGTATTAGTTTTGCCAGACCCTAGTGGACCATTTGAGGTTTATTGTGATGCCGCCTCTAGGAGAGGTTTAGATTATGTCTTGATGCAGAATAGGAATATGGTGGCTTATGCCTCTAGATAATTGAAGCCTCATGAAGTAAACTACCTAAACCATGACTTGGAATTAATAGCTGTAGTGTTTGCCCTGAAGATATGGAGGCATTATCTGTATGGTGTGAGGTATGAGATGTTCTCTGATCATAAGAGCTTGAAGTATCTCTTTGATCAAAAAGAGTTGAATATAAGGCAAAGGAGATGGATGGAGTTCTGAAGGATTATGATTTTGGGTTGAACTATCATCTTGGGAAAGCCAATGTGGTGGCTGACGCACTAAGTTGGAAATCCTTGCATGCATCATGGATGATGGTCAAGGAGGATGTGCTAGTAAAGAGCTTTAGAGACCTTAACCTTGGTGTTATGTTGACCCCCCATAGTTTAAGATTGAATTAGCTTAAGGTGACAAGCGATTTCAAGAGTTAAATCGCTCAAGCCCAAGGCGAGGAAAAGGAGTTCTTGAAAACCCTAGCATTGGTGAGAGAAGGAAAGTTGAAGGGTTTTGTGCAAAGTACAAATGGACAGTTGGAGAGGACCAAACTTTGGAAGATATGTTGATAGCTTATATGTTGGACAATCGAGGAAGTTAGGGCAAATACTTTCCTTTGATTGAGTTTGCCTATAACAATAGCCATCATGCAAGTATTGGTATGGCACCCTATGAAGCTTTGTATGGAAGGAAGTGCCAATCTCCCCTATGTTGGTTTGAACAGTGTGAGCAAAGCCTATTAGGACCTGATCAGGTGAGGCAGACCACAGAGCAAGTCAGAAGGATTAGGGACAGAATCCTTATAGCCCGAGCCATCAAAAGAGCTATGCGGATAAGAGGAGAGAGCCCCTAGAGTTCTAAGAAGGAGAACATATGTTCCTAAGAATCACTCCTACAACTGGTATAGGTAGAGCCATGAAGGTCATAAAGTTGAGGCCGCGTTTTCTTGGCCTCTTGCAAATTCTAAAATGTGTCGGGTCAATTGCTTATCGAATGGCCTTACCTCCAAATTTGTTAAACCTTCATGATGTCTTTCACATGTCTCAATTGAGAAAATATCATTCCAATCCTAGTTATCTACTTGAGCCCGAAAGCGTACAGTTAAGGAAGGACCTAACTTTCAGTCTACCACCATCTCGGATTGTGGATCGTGGGGCAAAATAGTTGAGGAGTAAGATGGCGCCCTTGGTCAAGGTGGCATGGGGTAGAGGAAATATGGGAGAATATATGTGGGAGCTGGAGGCCGAAATGAAGAACGAGCATCTGAATTTGTTTATAGGTAACGAATTTTGAGGTCAAAATTCTTTTTAAAGGTGAGGAGAAATGTAACATCCTCAATTTCATGTCGTGCTAAATTACCTCTGTAACCCTGAGTAATTAGGCACTTAATGAGAAATTATGAGGTTAAGGCTTAGTTAAGGGGTTAACGAAGAGTTTATGAGTTAACTCGGATAAGAAAAGTCAAAAAAATGCTTAATCGAGATTAGATGATCTCTAATTAAGCAAGTCAAGGCCTTTACAGCTTAATTAAGCACTAACTACCCTTAACTAGCTTAATTGAGTTTAATTAAGGTTAATTAAGTTTAATCGCAAGATTAGTTTTTGTTAATCATGTTCTTGTGTGTTAATCACTAATCCTTGCTTAATCATCTTAATTAAGTTGTATGAGCACTTAATCACATGATTAAATTCAAATTTAGTCAACTAGACAATAAAATAAAAAGTGATGTCATAAAAGCATAAAGCATTAGACAAGAGTGCTTTATATAAGAGTTTGACCATGCTTTGTTCCCCCATCATCCACTTTGTCTCCTTAATCACAAGATAACACAAAATTAAGCAAAATATCTCCCTCCCTCCCTTGATGTATTGACACCACTTTCCCTCTCTCCCTCCCTCATCCATTTTCATTTTCACTCATCCTATTCTCTCTCATCAAACCAAATCCTCCTACTTCTCTCTAAACTCTCTTATCTTCTTCTTCATCTTCTTTTTCCTTTCCTCACCATCACCACCTAAAACCACTTACTTAGCCCTTCAAAGACCTCATCTTTGGGTCTTTGGAGACAAGATCTAAATATTACAACCTCTATTTCCATAAGATCTCAAGAGTTACTCCTTCCTTCTTGCAAAACTGCCACCATCATCATCAAGAGGAGCCATCATCTTTGTCTTTCTCTTCTCTTGTTTTTGTGCCATCTTCAAGAAGAGGTAGTGATCTTCATCTTTTTCATTTTGTTTGCTCAAGAAAGCTTGGAGCTTGGTTCTTTCATGACCAAGATCTCTAAGTGGAAACTTGAGAAAATCCTTCATGCTCTTCAAGAGCAAAAGTTTCCCTTTTTGGCAAAATATGTTCTTGAATGTTCTTGATGTTCTTCAAGTGTTCTTAAGTTTCTACTTTTAGAAAAATATGTTCTTGATGTTCTTCAAGTGTTCTTAAGTTTCTACTTTTAGAAAAATATGTTCTTGATGTTTCTACTTTTGGAAGAATATGTTCTTGATGTTCTTTAATTGTTCTTAAGTTTCCACTTTTAGAAAAATATGTTCTTGATGTTTTTCAAGTGTTCTTGATATTTCTACTTTTAGAAAAATATGTTCTTGATGTTCTTCAAGTGTTCTTAAGTTTCTACTTTTAGAAAAATATGTTCTTGATGTTCTTTAAGTGTTCTTAAGTTTCTACTTTTGGAAAGTATGTTCTTATAGTTGAGTGTTCTTGTTGATATCTTGTTTGAAGTTCTTCCTTTTCTTATGATGAGTTGATGGTTAGAAAAGCTTCATCTTTTTATGTTTTGATGATTAGATAAGACTATGAACATCCTAAAAGCTTAAAACTTTAAAAAGTTTTCTTCTTGATTGCTTCAACATGGCGCAACTTTTAAGCTTCCATAAAGTTTTATTTTGTTTTAGTTTGAAGACAAGAATACATGTGAAAGTCTAAGCCTTTTGGTATAATAAGCTTTCTTGAGTTAGAAAAATGATATTTTGTCACTTTAGGCCTTAGAAATCAAACCTTAAAGAAAAAACTTTTCACAAAGTTTCAAAATTTAATCAAGAATGAGACCTTTAAGTCATAAAAATATTGTTTTATAATATTTCATTCATAAAGTTTAGATCTTGAACCAAAACAATGCTAAAAGGTGTTAGCTTTTATAAAGATTAAGACTTTTTAACCTTAGAGTTAATGTTTCATATCGCTATTTGATAAAGTAGGAACCTTTTTAATGTAGAGACAACTTTAAGTCATAAAGTTGAGACCTTGATAATCTTAGAATAATTAAATAAGTCAACCTTCATAAAGAACAAGACTTTTTAGTTAAAAAGCTAGTAACTTGAACCATTATTTCATAAAGATTTAATCTTTAAGATAAAAGCTCAAAGCTTTGTAACTTGATTAAGTTAAAATCACCCTTGACGTTTAGTGAATATGGTGTTGTTGGGTTCATGATGTGGTTATGCATTGTCATGACCCAAGGATTAGAGGGATCTTGAACTCCTTCGGAACAGAAGTATGATTAGGGCCTCTAAGCATACTATGAGCCTAGGAATCACTAAATGCACTATCTCAAGGAAAGGAAATAATCACTCAACTTAATTAATTTGAACAAGTGTTCCATAAGACATGAACTCAAGTAGAGAGTGATTTCATATGAGAGCTAAGTAACTAAAAGACCACATACACATATCTTGACTATGTGATTCTCTCATGGGTAACCATGAGAAATCATATGATGATTCATAATATTCTTCACAAAGAATAACGCAACTATAAACTCCTTTAGAGTATGAATGTGTAATGCCATGCGGCATGATGAATGATGAGTTTGATTGAATTTTGTCTCATGATTAAATGATGAATATGATGATTAGATATAGATATGATGAACTGTTGGTTAAAAGTTGATAATTGACATTTTGGGAAAGCTCCGGTTTAGCCGTTATGCCACCAGATTTTCATCAAAATTATGGACTTAGTCATATCATTGCATGTGTCTAGTCAAGAAGTATTATGCATGTAAAGTATAATGATAAGAAAAGAAACCATGGGATATGACCCCTCGATCACTTCCGGGAAGTGAAAGATGGTGATCAACAAGGAACCTCTATGAGGGAGGCAAGGGTGACATGGAGGACCCTCCAACTTAGAGGTAACCAATATCAGCTTAGTCTGATTTGGTTAGTACTGCATGATGAAGATCACGAAATGAGCTCATGTCCAAAAGCAGTCTATTTTAAAGGAAAGTAAAAGAATGTTATGCATGTGCTAAAAACGAAAGTAGAGTCTGAGTATAACCATGGTTAAGTCTATGATGATGCATGCCTTTGCATATAATTATATTGTCCATTTGCATTATGAATGTTTATTCTATGTTTTAGTATGCATGTTAGTCATGATGATGTGGTTATGATGTTAAGTTTAAAAGCAATGCGCTTCGGGGTTTAAGTTTTCAAAACCGTTAAAAGTTGAACTTATATCTGTCCACTGTTTTTATAATTAAACCCGAAGTGGCTGGGACAATGACGAGGACACAATATTTGTCTGGTCGCGATCCTACTCAGAAATCTTGTATTTCTCACTCCTACGTTTCCATGTCGTCTTCAGATGGAGTTGATGGCATCCATGGTAACACTTCTAATGGTACCTGACTGGGTAAGACAAGGAGTTGCTATGTTCTTCACCTAGCTAAGGAGGATCGAGATAGTAGCGTAGTATTTTTATTTTCTTAAGAGCCCTAGTTGGGCAATTTATGTGTTATTAAGAGCATGTAGGAAGTCACGCTGCTTAATTTGACCTATTACATATGTGATACTTATTAAATGTAATGATAACCTTGATTATCTATGACTGCATTCTTGGCTTAATGTATTGTGTCATGTTGCTTCCATTTTGTCATATGTCTTATTAGTAACTCAGCAATATGAAAAACAACATTCATATGTATACAAGTAAGTAAGCGCTTAAAGGCTCAGTTTTCAAGCATAAAGGTTTTACAAAAAAAAAATTATATGCTATTTTCGTATATTACGCTAATTTCAAAGATAAGAACTTCCGCTAGTTAAGAGTAACAACTAGTGATGCCATAAAATGACTTAAGCATAGTATGGTATTATTAGGGTGTTACATATTTATGTTGTCCATTTGCATTATGAATGTTCATTTTATGTTTCAGTATGTATGTTAGTTATGATGATGTAGTTATAACATTAAATTTAAAAGCAACCTACTTTCGGGGTTTAAGTTTTCAAAACCATTAAAATTGAACTTATATCTATCCACTATTTTTATAATTAAACCCGAAGTGGCTAGGACGATGATGATGATATAGTATTTGTCTAGTCACGATCCAACTGAGAAATTTAGTATTTCTCACTCTTATGTTTTCGTGTCATCTTTAGAGGATGTCGATGTCGGGCATGGTGGTGATCTACGTTGAGTTCCAGGTGTGGCGTTGGTGCTTTGACCCGGTGCTGAATGCCTCCATGCTATCTATAAATGTAGCGATGAGGGTCTACATCTTCCATGACTGCCAATTTCAAACTCCTGTGATGAGCCCATTTTTTCCAACTGCATCAGCCATTTGGCGAGGTTACTATGGATGATATCTGCCCCTACTTTCAGCCATCAAGATACCCCACTGATGATGATGAGACTGACTGGGATATCCATTTGACTCCGACTGTTTCATTGGATTCCGATCCCTCGGAGCCATTTTATCCAAGCTACCATGTGGAGACTGACCCTTCTAAGCCCTTCTATCCGACTCATTCTGGGGATCTCACCGTTCGGGTTCATCGGAGCTGAGCATGAGGATAGCCCTTTTTGGTTGTAGTTATAGGGTTATCATTCTGTTGTATGGCATGCTTGAGCAGTAGAGTTTTCTGATGTATTTCCTTTTATCATGTATTTAGTAGGTTTCTTGTGTAGGGCCGACAGTATCGGACCCATTATTATCTTATGTATGACTCTGGTATGACTATTATTATATTATTATGAATGGCTGTGGAATGAATATTATCTTTATCTAAGATTATGGTTATTCTTATTGCTTCCATTTATGTTAAATACAATGTATGTATGAGATAGCGACATTTGTATTACACGTTCACAATGCGCTCATGGCTCTCGATTTTCAAACAGTTTGTTTGATTATTGTTCAAAAAAAAAAATTACCCCTATTTTCAAGTAAAGTAATTTCAAAATGGTAATGTTAGCTCCGCGAGCAAAAGTAACAATTAGTAATTCCACAATATGACTGAAGCATAGAATGGAACTATTAGGGTGTTACATTTTGGTATTAGAGCAATTCATCCTTGAAGAGCCTAGGGATGGACTGACTATGCTTCTAAGCATACATGTTAGTTAAGCCATGCCTTGACTCTCGTCTGTATGAGGGGACGTAGAGATTATATATGCATGATCATCTGTTCTGAATGTGGTTAGTTGCTGGTCCATTCAACATAAATGTTGAGCCTGATCAACTCAATGTCTTTTATCTTGTGTACCAGGAACTAATGGCTTCAGGAAGACATGGTAGGCCCCGTAACAAGCGAGAAGGTCCCGATGAAGTCATGGGGATGCTCCGTAAAATGGCTGCTACCATGAAGGAGCAAGCTACTGCTGTCCATTGCATGATGGAGCGGATGGAGCAAAGGGATGAAGGGAATCCCGAAGGGCGCAATGGAGGAGCTAAGGTGGATCTCGAATACCTCAAGTTTGTTGAGTTCCAGAAGGCAAACCCGCCGAGGTTCAACGGAATGTACAACGTCGATCGAGCTGATGAGTAGATCAAGGTCATTAAGAAGATTTTCACGGTGTTAGCCTGTATCGAGGAGCAGAAGATAGCCTTTGCTACCTATATGTTGGAAGCTGATGCCGAGTTCTAGTGGGTAGGCACAAAAAGGCTATTGGAAGCAGCCCAAACCCACATCACCTAGGAGATTTTCAAGATACACTTTTATAAGAAGTATTTTCCCGCATCTGTAAGGAATGCGAAGGAGCTGGAGTTCATGCGTCTGCGACAAGGGACCATGAATATTGCTGAGTATACTGCTAAGTTCGAGAAGTTGTGCAAGTTCTCAATGTTTTATCAAGGGAACTCGGAGGAGTACTGGAAATGTGTGAAGTTTGAAAGGGAATTGCATGAGGAGATATTGGAATCTGTAGGACCAATAGAGATCTGTGACTATGCTGCACTCGTCAACAAGTGCCGTTTGATGGAGGATTACAATTGCAAGCTGTCTGTGGCAAGGTCCGAAGCCTACATGAAGAAGTCGGCACCGTAAGAGCCGAAGTTCAAGCCCCAACCCTTGAGGAAGTTGTTTTAGGGTGGAGGTTTTAAAGGGAAGCAACCCAAGAAACTCATTAGGAATCTACCCAAGCCGGCAAATGGTCAAGCTTGCCTTAAGTATGGCAAACACCATGGAGGATACTTGTGTTTAGCTGGCCAGAATGAGTGTTTCCGATGTGGAAAACCTGGGCATATGGCGAGAGATTGTACTGTCAAGCTGTTATCCCCTGCCAATAAGCCTCAACACCAAGGAAGGGTCTTTGCCCTTAATGCTGAGGAGGCCACTTAGTCCGACGATCTAATCCAAGGTAAGTATGAGGTTAATGGTAGAACCTTATCTGTACTATATAATTTTGGAGCTACACACTCCTTTATTTCTCGTGATTGTGTAGATAGATTAGAATTGTCTGTGTCTGAATTGCCTTATATGTTAATTGTTTCTACTCTTGCTAGGAAACCAGTTAAGACTTGTCATTGTTGCTTAAGTTGTCAATTTGAAATTGATGGTAGGTCTTTCGTAGCAAATTTGATTTGTTTGCCTTTGTCTAGTTTGGATTTGATTCTAGGTGTGGATTAACTTTCGGCTAACCATGCTATGATAAATTGCTCTGAAAAATCTGTTGTTCTTCCTCCTATACTTGTTAAGCCCAATGAGCTTGTTAGTTTGTTTTTGAACTCTGTTAGGGTAGGAAGTAGTAAGTTTGGTGATCAGGGATATGTTCTCTTTATGCAAGTGAAGCAGAACTTGAGCAGGTATTGGATGAGATCCCCATAGTCAGGGAATGTGCCGATGTGTTTCTTGATGATATACCCGAGTTTCCCTCGAAAAGGGAAATCACGTTTTCTATAGAGTTTTCAATGGTAGAACCTTAACTGTACTACATGATTCTGAAGATACACACTCCTTTATTTCTTGTGATTGTGTAGATAGATTAGAATTGTCTGTGTCTGAATTACCTTATATGTTAATTATTTCTACTCCTGCTAGGAAACTAGTTAAGACTTGTCATTATTGCTTGAGTTGTCAATTCGAAATTGATGGTAGGTCTTTCGTAGCAAATTTGATTTGTTTGCCTTTGTCTGGTTTGGATTTGATTCTAGGCATGGATTGAATTTCGGTTAACCATGCTATGATAAATTGCTCTGAAAAATCTGTTGTTCTTCCCCCTATACCTGTTAAGCCCATGGAGCCTGTTAGTTTGTTTTTGAACTCTATTCGGGTAGGAAGTAGTGAGTTTGGTAATCAGGGATATGTTCTCTTTATGGCAAGTGAAGTGGAACTCGAGCAGGTATTGGATGAGATCCCCATAGTCAGGGAATACCCTGATGTGTTTCCCGATGATATACCCGAGTTTCCCTTGAAAAGGGAAATCGAGTTTTCTATAGAGTTAGTGCTAGGAACGGGGCCAGTCTCCATAGCACCCTATAGGATGTCCCCACTGGAGTTGTCAAAATTGAGGGACAATTGGAAGAGTTATTGGAAAAGAAGTTTGTAAGACCTAGTGTCTCACCTTGGGGAGCCCCAGTATTGTTTATGAAAAAGAAATTTGGGAGCATGAGACTATGTGTAGACTATAGGCAGTTGAACAAAGAGACTATTAAGGACAAATAGCCTTTGCTTGGGATAGATAACCTCATGGACCAAATACGGGGTGCAGCTGTGTTCTCTAAGATTGATCTGAGATCTGGATATCATCAGATAAGGGTGAAGGAGGAGAATATACCCAAAATAGCTTTTAGGACAAGTTATGGGCATTATGAGTTTATTTTAATGTCATTTGGATTAACTAATGCCCTTGCTGTTTTTATGGATTATATGAACAGAATTTTTAGACCCTACTTGGACAAGTTTGTAGTTATTTTCATAGATGATATTCTCATCTGTTCGAGAACAAAGGAGGAACATGAAGAACATTTGAGGGTTATGCTAAGGATCTTGAGGGAAAAGAAGCTATATCTAAGTTATCCAAGTGTGAATTTTGGATGGAGGAGGTAAAATTTTTGGGACATGTGGTGTCACAAGGGGGGATCGCTATGGATCCAAGTAAGATTGAGGTTGTGATAAATTGGAAGAGATCGATCTAAGTGACTGAGATAAGCAGTTTCTTGGGTTTAGCCAGTTACTACTGTAGGTTTATAAAAGGATTTTCCCAAATATCCTTACCCTTAACCAGGTTGACGAGGAAGGATGCCCTATTTGTATGGATGATGGATTGTGAGAACAGCTTTCAAGAGCTAAAAGGTAAGCTAACCTCAACCCAGTATTAGTTTTGCTGGACCCTAGTGGACCATTTAAGGTTTACTGTGATGCCTCTGGGAGAGGTTTAGGTTGTGTCTTGATGCAAAACAGGAACGTAGTGAATTACCTAACCCATGGCCTAGAGTTAGCAGCTGTAATGTTTGCCTTGAAGATATGGAGGCATTATTTGTATGGTGTGAGGTTTGAGGTGTTCTATGATCATAAGAGCTTGAAGTATCTCTTTGATCAAAAGGAGTTGAAGATGGATAGAGCTTTTGAAAGATTATGATTTTGAGTTGAACTATCATCCTAGGAAGGCCAATGTGGTGGCTGACGCATTAAATCGGAAAATCCTTGCATGCGCCATGGATGATAGTCAAAGAGGATGAGCTAGTAAGGAGCTTTAGAGACCGTAACCTTAGAGTTGTGTTGACCCACCAGACTTTAAGATTAAATCAACTTAGGGTGACGAGCGATTTCAAGAGTCAAATTGCTTAAGCCCAAAGCGAGGAAGAGGAATTCCTGAGAACCCTAGCGTTGGTGAAAGAAGGAAAGTTGAAGGGTTTTGCTTAAGGTGCAGATGGACTATGGAGATTTAAAGGAAGAGTCTGTATACTTGCAAGTGGTGACCTCCGAAGAAGGATTTTGGAGGAGGCTCATAAGAGCTATTTTACCATACACCCGAGTGTGACAAAGATGTATCAAGACATTAAGTAGATGTTCTAGTGGCCAAGATTGAAGAGGGATGTTACAGAGTTGGTAGGCAAGTATTTAGTCTGCCAAAAAGTAAAGATTGAACACCAAAAGCCCTCGGGTATGTTGCAACCATTGGAGATCCTAGAACGGAAATGGGAAAGTATCTCTATGGACTTTGTAATGATACCCAAAACGCAAGCTGGTTTCGATGGGATATGGGTAATTGTTGACAGATTGACCAAGCCTGCTTACTTTTTGCCCATTCGAGCTACTTATCCTTTGGAAAAGTTAGTCCAGCTATATGTTCAATAGATAGTAAGGTTGCATGGTGTACCTTCTACCATAATCTCAGATAGGGACCCGAGGTTTACCTCTAGATTCTGGGGAGCTTTGCAAAAGGCATTTGGGACGAAGCTTTACCTAAGTATAGCTTATCACCCCCAGACGGATGGATAGTTGGAGAAGACTATCCAAACTTTGGAGGACATGTTGAGAGCTTGTGTGTTGGACAATCGAGGAAGTTAGGACAAATACATACCTTTGATTGAATTTGCCTATAATAATAGCCATCATGCAAGTATTGGTATGGCACCCTATGAAGCTTTGTATTGAAGGAAGTGCCAATCTCCCCTGTGTTGGTTCGAACCAGGTGAGCAGAGCCTACTAGGACCTGATCTTGTAAGGCAGACCATTGAGCAAATAAGAAGGATTAGGGATAGAATTCTTACGGCTCAAAGCCGCCAAAAGAGTTATGTCGGTTGCCAAAAGAGTTATACCGATAAGAAGAGAAAGCCTTTAGAGTTCCAAGAAGGAGAACATGTGTTCTTGAAAATCACTGCTACAATCGGTATAGGTAGAGCCATGAAGGTCAAAAAGTTAAGCCCTCGTTTCCTTCGCCTCTTTCAAATTTTAAAACGTGTCAGGCTAGTTACTTATCAAATGGCCTTACCTCCAAATTTGTCAAACCTTCACGATGTCTTCCATGTGTCTCAATTGAGAAAATATCATTCCAATCCTAGTCATCTACTTGAGCCTGAAAGTACATAGTTAAGGGAGGACCTAACTTTCAATCTACCGCCATCTCGGATCATGGACCGAGGGCAACACAGCTGAGGAATAAGACGATACCCTTGGTCAAGGTGGCTTGGGGTAGAGGAAATATGGAAGAATATACGTGGGAGTTAGAGTCTGAGATGAAGAACGAGCATCCAGAATTGTTTATAGGTAATGAATTTTGAGGGCAAAATTCTTTTTAAAGGTGAGGAGAAATATAATATTCTCATTTTCTTATCGTTTTAAATTACCTCAATACCCCTGAGCAATTAGGCACTTAATGAGAAATTATGAGATTAAGACTTAATTAAGGGGTTAACAAAGAGTTTATTAGTTAACTCGGATGAGAAGAGTCAAGAAAATACTTAATTGAGATTAGATGGTCTCTAATTAAGCAAGTCAAAGCCTTTATAACTTAACTAAGCACTAATCATCCTTAATTAGCTTAATCGAGTTTAATTAAGATTATTTAAGCTTAATCGCAAGATTAATTTTTGTTAATCATGTTCTTGTGTGTTAATTACTAATCCTTGCTTAATTAATCATCTTAATTAAGTTGTATGAGCACTTAATCATATGATTAAATTCAAATTTAGTCAACTAGACATTCAAGTGAAAAGTGATATCATAAAAGCATAAAGCATAAGACAAGAGTGCTTTATGTAAGAGTTAGTACATGCTTTGTTCTCCCATCATCCATTTTGTCCCTGTAAACCTTGATTAACACAAAATTAAGAGAATATCTCCTCCATCTCTCCATACAACTTACGGCCACAACAACACAACACACAAACTCATATTTTCATTTTGTGTCTTCCTATTCTCTCTTTAAAACTCTCATTCTCTCACTGCTCTCTAAAAGTCTCTTCTTCTTCTTCATCTTCTTCTTCCATTCTCCACCTCTATAACCAAACTTTCTTTACTTAGCCCTTCAAAGACCTCATCTTTGGGTCTTTGGAGATAAGATCAAAACACTACAACCTTCATTCTCACAAGATCTCAAAAGCTTCTCCTTCCTCCTTGCAAGACTGCCACCATCATCACCAAGAGGAGCCATCATCTTCTTTTTCTCCTTCCTTGTTGTAGCGCCATGTTGATAAAAAGGTAGTGATCTTCATCTATTTCACTTTGTTTGCTCAAGAAAGCTTGGAGCTTGGTTCTTTCATGACCAACATCTCTAAGTGAAAACTTGAGAAAATCCTTCATGCTCTTCAAGAGCAAAAGTTTCCATTTTTGGCAAAATATGGTCATCTTCTTCTTAAAGTGCTCTTGATGTTTCTATTTTTGTTAAAATATGTTTATGTTCTTCTTAAAGTGTTCTTGATGTTTCCATTTTTGGTAAACTGTGTTCATGTTCTTCATAAAGTGTTCTTGGTGTTTCCATTCTTAGTAAAGTATGTCCATGCTCTTCTTCACAAATGTTCTTGACCCTTGAAAGTTTCTCACTCTAAATGCTTTAAAGTTCCCATTTTTAATTCTTGATGCATGAGATCTTGATGTTCTTGGTTGTATTGAGTTGAAAGTTGTCTTCTTTATCATTTTCCATTGATTTGACATGACTACAAACATTCTTAATGCTTAAAGCTTCAAAAAGTTTGCTTCTTGATACACAAAAAGTGGTGCAAGTTTTAGTGCTATCATAAAGTCTTCTTTTGTTTTGTTTCGAAGACAAGAATACATGTAAAAGTCTAAGCTTTTAGAATAACAAGCCTTTTTGAGTTATAAAATGATATCTTGTCACTTTATGTCTCAAAAATCAAACCTTAAAGACAAGACATTTCATAAAGTTTCAAACTTTAATCAAGAATGAGACGTTTAAGTTATAAAAGTGTTGTTTTGTAACATTTAATTCATAAAGTTTAGATCTTGATCCAAAACAATGCTAAAAGGTGTTAACTTTTTATAAAGATCAAGACTTTTTAACCTTAAAGTTAATGTTTTATATCACTAGTTGATAAAGGAGAAACCATTTTAATGTAGAGACAACTTTAAGTCATAAAGTTGACACCTTGATGGTCTTAGAATAATTAAATGAGTCAACGTTCATAGAGAACAAGACTTTTTAGTTAAAAAGCTAGTAACTTGCATCATTATTACATAAAGATCCAATTTTTAAGACTAGAGCTTAATTTTAGAGGCACTTACATTTTAATAAAGAATAAAACTTTATGACTACTTTATAAAGAATGATAACTTTAATAATGTTTAAGGTAAAACCTTGATATGTTAATAATGAAAGCTTGAAACTTTGTAAGTTTAATAAGTTAAAAATCACCCTTCGTGATTAGTGAATATGGTGTTGTTGGGTTCATGAGTATAGTTATGCGTTGTCATATCCCAAGGATTAGAGGGATCTTGAACTCCTTGGGAACAGAAGTATGATTAGGGGCTCTGAGCATACCATGAACCTAGGAATCAATAAGTACACAATTTCAAGGAAAGGAAACAACTACCTAACTTAACTAATTTGAACAAGTATTCCATAAGACATATACTTAAGTAAAGAATAAGATCATATGAGAACTAAGTAACTAAAAGACTACATGTACATATATCTTAACTATGTGATTCTTTCATGGGTAACCACATGACATCATATGATGATTCATAAGATTCTTCACAAAGAATAACGCAATTATGAACCCCTCTAGGGTATGAATGTATGATGCCATTCGGTATGATGAATGATGTAACACCCTACCAATTTAACGTTATGCTTAAGCCATAGCATGAAATTAAGTAGATTATGTTACCGTATTGATATTCTGCTTACTATTTATTTATCATACCACATCTCTGTTTTTTTTTTTTTTTTTTGTATATAGGTGGAACGGCATGCTGTATATAATGAACAAAATCAACATCGTAGAGTGTAGCAAAGTTTAATAAAACACACAAAAAAGATAATAATAAGTGACACATCATCAACTGTATACATATATATATATATATATATATATATATATATATATATATATATATATATATGTATATGTATGTATGTATATGGGATAGAAGCCAATACTTAGTTTATGTACAAACGTAAAGTAGGATACATAAGTAGGGCCGGTATACCAAAAAGAAGGCCCGTGTCAATCAAAATGATCCTATGGAGTCCCCAGAGGACATTTCAAACTAACAGATAGACATGTAGCTAGCCCTATGACCCAATGCTGCACATTGCCAAAAGAGGGCCATGCTGTATAAAAGAACTCTTGACCAGGACCTACTCGGTCAGGTAGTCGTTGGCTGTACTAGACTCAGCTGAGGAGTAGTCCATGTTAGGTCCCGAGGAGAAGGATGATGAGTCAGTAGCCTTCGAAGGATCGCTTTCGGAACTAAGCGATATGTCAGGCACCATCTACGGAGGTGACTCAGGTGGAGGACTGGCAAGTGCGGCAGGTGCTGCGAGCATTGGAGGTGCTGGAGGAGGGTGTGCCATATGCAATGGGAACGCAAAATATAGAGTGGCAGGGTCAAAAGTAGAGTGGAATAGGGGAATAGCAATGTAACACCCTCCTAAGCACAGTACTATGCTTAAGTCATAGTACTAAATGGGCATTCTTTGTTACTGGAAGCGGACCTTGTCAAAGAACTTTAGCGTCTTGAAACTTCTACAATTATCTGGAGACAACATGGAAATAGGAGTGAGAATTATATAATTCTCAATAGGATTCTCTAATTTTCATACATAGTGTCATCATGGTCGCTTCCGGTTTGCTTGGTTTATTTTAAAAAAATAAGAACATCTTTGCATTTGTTAAATTTTACATTTCGAAAAATATCTTTTAAAAGCAAAGTTCATTTTAATCATACACGGTCCTTTGGGGAAATGTACACAAGATTAATTCATGAATAATACCCTGGATAATAAGTTCAAGATATAAAACACATATAGCATTAGTCTAATGGGAATATCACATCTATATCTCACTTAACTTGCACTAGAATTCATACATATACATAAAGTTTTACTTCTCTTTCATTGGGCACACCTAGGCATTACATGTTGCCGTCCTAGTGCTTGGATCTGTCTACACTTGAGCGTTACGTATGCGCGTCCTCAAGTGCAAGACATCCATACCATATTCAGTATGATCGCCATGTCATACCCCATTGAGCGTGATAAGCCATGTCGCGTTCCTTAGAAGATGGGATCTCATTTGGTACTTACACTAGTTGGGTCATGCCATGCCTCATGTAAGTCTACCCCTATCTCACACTAATTTGGGTCAATGCCATGCCTCATGTGATTGGGGTGCTTGCATATACAATCTTTAGTCTTTAGTCTTTTACTTGGCACACCTAGGCGTTACGTGTCGCTAGTCCCTAGGGTGCATTCTCGCTGGGTAGTCCGGCCTTGGAGTGAGCTCGTCGGCCTCACCCGTGACCGTCGTCTGCACTCACCCATAGGGACCACGTGCCTCTAGTCTTGGAGGGATCGATTCAGTCACGTGCCTCTAGTCGAAGGGATGGATTACGGTCACGTGCCTCAAAATTGAGGATCTCATCGACCACGTGCCTTCAACATAGAGGATCTCCGACCACGTGCCTCCAAGGTAGAGGGACCCACTTGCCTCTAGGTTGGAGGGACCCAAAAGATGCAACCAGCTTCAACATAGAGGGACCCAATGTCTTTAGTGCCTTCGCAAGGAGGGACCCATGTGCAACCGCACTCCCGGTGAAGGGACCCATGTCTTTATCATTTAAGCTGCACGTGAGGACCTCAATTTTGCCTCAGTGAAGGGACCCACATTCAATATATATTCACATTCTTTCATTCTCATGCATATTCAAGCATAGCCATACCGAGTGTACTCCATATACTTCATTCATTTTCATGTATCATTGCACACATGATTTTCACGTACATGTTCATTACATATAAAGGCAGTAGCCTCCTTACCAATTTACCGGTACTCATGCATATGCTTCATCACTTACCCCCACATATCTCATAACATAATTAGGTCATTCTTAAATATAGGGTTTCTATATACCCATTTATACTTTAATTTATATAAACATTCATAGCTTCTAGACTTATGCCAGTAAATCCGGCAGATGAGATCAAGTCCGTTTTCCCATGAATAGTGCCAGACTCTCACGCAGTTCAATGATAGCAACATAAGTCAACTTAACACTTATATATCAATGTCAATCGGGCAATCCTCAACTTAAACCTTATATGTCCACTAACTCTTGTAAAATTATCATTTTGGCCATTCTGCCAATTCTATTAGTTCTGCCCGAAACTTGTATAATCCATCTTTATCTCTATTCAACTCATTTAAATCTGAAATTTGGATATGTCATAGCCCTATATGTCTACTTTCTAACCTCATTGGTCCCATATCATTTTGATCCATATAACTCAAGATATTTAAATCTTACTTCAACTCGTTCAGTCACTAACCCGAGTTACACTCCTGGAAGTATAAATTCACTAAAAATCGAAACTAAGCTCAAAACTTATGAAATTGGTCTCATATCAAAGCTAACAGGACAACCTTTCATTTGCCACAAGTTTCACACCATTTGCTTAAGTACACCTCGAGATATAAGTCCTGAAAGTTGACCTTCCTGAACTACTCCGTTTTGGCCTAGATTGGACATAGGACAACTTCCTCGAATCACTGGGAACAATTGGGACCATAACAAACTCGGAATCTTATATTGGGGTGTTCCTCTGTGTGTAAGCTTTCTAACAAAACTGGTTTCACTCAATTTGGAGTTGTATAGGGTGAGTTATACCCTCCTCATGTCACCCTGCCCGGATGAACATTCTAAACCCTAGGTCAAACTTCAAAAATTCGTATCTCCCTCAATACTAATCCAGTAACCTTATATGATATACCTATGGAAAGCCCTGAATGTCTACTTTCATATAAAAATGGTTTCATCGGATTTGACCGATCGTAGGCGGCGCCGTACACTCCGTCGTACGGACTGCCGTGGACTCCCCTCAAGACAGCATCTCACTTCTCCACTCCTTCTAATCTTCTCCTTCTAATCATAATTCGACTCAAAGTCTTCTATTAATTCAATCATAAATCCATCCAATACATCCAATAGTTCATCAAATACATAAAGAATAGCACAATCCCATGCAATCATAGTGTAAGGAATTCAAGAATAGAGGCAGAATCCTACCTCTTTGGAGTGTGTGATCTTGCTGAATTTGAATTGGAGGTGAAGGAAGCCTTGACAAAGCTTGGAGGTTTGAGAGAGTAGATTGAGAGAGGAAGAGCTGAAGTGAGCAACGTAGAATGATGAGCTGAAGAAGGCAGGGCGAGGATACATATATATAGACAAAGCTTGAAGTGGTAGTTAGAATAAATGAGCTTTGATTGGATGAAATTTTGTGGGCAAGGTTCGGCCATGTCTCTCCCTTTTGTGTTAAATTGCTCTCCACGTCGTCCCAAAAATGGAGATACGCTCTGTTCTATCTGAAATCGGATCGTCCCCATTACACCTTAAGTGAACTCGTGTATCCCAATTGAGACGGGGCTTAAAGTGCGTAATGTATTAACTCGTCCCTATCGTGGTGTGACTTGAGGAAATCTTGTATCAAGGTCTGAGGTCGTAATCGTGTAACTGGCAATCTTATAATCTCGGAACTCCCCATTTGAACCAGGAAATGCCAATGCTGGTTGTTAAATCGTATACCGGAACTCGTGTACCGATTCTCAGGATCGAACTCGTGTCCATCCCAATTGAGTTCAACACTAAGGTCGAACTCGTTATATTAAACTTGAGTTAGATTTGCACCATTGTGTTAAACCATAACTTCTGAGATCGGAAACCACGCATACTATTTTGAACCTTGTTGTCTTAGGTCGGAACTCGCGTACATCTTGCTGGAAACTTGATCATAAGTTATGAGATCGGAAGTCGGGGACATTTGCTTTAAGACATGAAGCCGGATACCGGTGAATCACGTTCATGTTGTTTGGACTCGAAGGTTAAACTCGTAAGTCGTTGGAAATAATCCATACGAAGTCGGAAGTCGTACAAGGCATGAAGTCGAGAATTGGGCAAAAATTAACTCGGAACTCGGAAAGAATGCTCTTATCTGTGTTTTAAAGATGAAGTCGGAAATCGGAAGGAATCAGTCCTGAGGGCGAAGCCGAACTCGGAAATCGGGATGTTACAAGCAAAATTCCTATTGCTAAAATGGTAGAGACAGAAATTACAGGTGTTGGCTATGTACAATAAGTCCACTATGGGGTCATGGTGGAGCTGTAAGTTCGGGATCTCAATGAAAAGACTAAAGGTCGAATCCATCACCAGCGTCTGAGAATGATGCAGAAATACAAAGTGAGGTGAGAATTTAAAGAAACTCTCAGTAGGGTTCACATAACTGAAGTTGCATTCATTCTTTATTGTCTCGGTTTTTATTTCATTATGAAAACATAGGATCAAATTGAACTATCCATATTTACTAAGTTTAAGAAAACGTCTGGTCCGAGGCAAGACTTTATTTTACTTAAGGCAGTACAAGAAACAAAATAATAATAATGAGTAGAATAGATGAACATATAGCAGTAAGTAAACATTACCGTCAGACTATAATCAACTTATAATGACTATGCAATGTGACCATGCAAAACTCATTCTTGAACTTATTCTCATAAACTTTTCCATTCCTTGTCCTCATAAACTTTTTCCATTACTTGGTCCCCTGGGAATTCTTAGCCATTTAGACTCCTAGGTAATAGTTTGCTTTTCAGGATCGAGCTTGTACCTATACAGGGTCGCCAGGTTTACTTTCCCCGACTTTCCCACTGATCTATTCCCCTTAACTTTAATTCAAGGCTAGCCCAATATTATGGAACTTTCATCATAGTATAACCGTTATGTGTGTCATATCATCATAACATAACCTTTATGAACTTCTTGCAAAGGCACATGTATTTGAATGTAGATTATAACTCATGCATAGGCTTACCGAACTTTTGGCTGTATAACGGAACGTGTGTATTTTCCCATGAATAGTGCCAGTACTCAAACAGTCATTTGTACAGAGATATCATAACATTTCATTTATAATTCAATCATCAATCTCATAGGAATAAATGTTGTATTTAATACATACTTGTTGTCTCGGCACATTCATTCAACCCGATTTTTGTAAATCAAGCCAAAATTTCTATTTAACTCATCTGGACGTCAATTTTGGATATGTGAGAATGTTATGTGTCTATTTTCTAACCTCTTTAGTCCTATCTAATTTCGACAAGTGTAGCTCAAGATATTTAAGTTTTAACCCGGCTTGCCCTGTATCTGGCCAGAATTATACACTTAAAAGTAAAAATCCACCAAAAATTGAAAGCTAGCTCAAATCATATGATTAAAGCTAACGGGATAAGATTTCATTTGCAACATGTTCTATTGCATTTACTTTAGTAGAGCTCGAGTTATAAGCCCTGAAATTTGACCTTCTTGAAGTGCTTTGTTTTGGCTCAGTTTGGATATAAGACAACTTCTTTAAATCACTGGTAGAAAACGGGACTATAATTAACTTGAAAATTTTTATGGGATGTTCTCGTATGTGTAACTAACAAAGTTCATTTTATCCAATTCCAAGTTGTATAGAGCAAGTTATGCCCTGAACAACCCAGTCTGCCTAAACTCGACCTCAAAAACCTAGGTCAATCTTCCAAAATTCATATCTCTCTCAATACTAATCCATTGGCCTTAGATGATATATGTATGGAAATCCCTGAATGTCTAGTTTCATATAAAAATGGTATCATTGGATTTAACCGGCTGTAAGCAGAACCGTACACTCCACCGTACGGACTGCCAAGGGAATTTGGTCTTCCAGGCCCTCACCTCTTCCTATTCTTACTCTTTTAATCAAATTTAAACACAAAATCAGCCAAAGATCATTATATTTATTCACTAATCACATCAAGAAATGAGAAGATAAAACCAAAATTAGTCACCCACAATCAGAATAACAAGCAAAATTTAACCTCTACCTCTTTATATCTGATCTTGGTAAGTGTTGAAGGTTGGTTGAGAGGAGAAGAGGAGAAGAAGAGGAAAAGAGAAAAAGAAGACTGAAGCAAAGAGAGAAAGAAGTGCAAGTCAGATGAATGAAGAAAGGGGAGGAAAATATTAATAAGACTTACTGAGGTAGTTGGCTAAGTGGGTGATTATTGGCTAAAATTTTTGTGGGTAAAGTTTAGTCATGTTTCCCTCTTTTGTGGCTACAAATTATTCTCCATTTTGTCTAGACATTGGAATTGATTTTCATTCTGTATAAAATCGAAAATCATCTCCATTTTACTTAAAGTTGGAATTTGGAACTTAAGAAACACATAAAAGTCTTGGAAGACTAATTGTGGCTTAAAGTCAGAGATCGGAAATCATACAACAAACAAATCACCGTAAAATCGAACGTCAAGGATAAGAATATGAAACCTAAAATACTTAAATCCGAAAGTCAAGGATCTTCAACATAAACTTGGAAGTTAGTACCAGAACATAAAACCTTATACCTGCATGTCGGAAGTTAGGAATTAGACGCTTTAAAACTCTTGTTACATGTAATTCTAATACTCAGTCCAGGATCAATCTCGGAGATCAATCCACAACCCCGAACATTGGAAATCAAGATACCAACCTTATGCACCGGGAAGTCGGAACTACGCTCAAACTCGGGAACCTCAATAGAAATGAAAAGCTCTTGGGAATAAATCCAGATATCTGAACTCGTGTGTAACTGGAAATCAATTCTTAGGTTGGAACTCATGCCATTCTAGATAAACTCAGAGACCGGAACTCATGTTCATTCTGGTTGAACTTGGAGATCAACTTGGAGGTCGGAACTCGGTACATTTTTGTTGAATCTTAATTAACATCAATTATTTGCTAAAAAAAACTCGAACAATTAAGCGAAAAAAGGTAGGAAAATTTCGGTGGATGTTACAAATGACAAGTTTGATGGAGCTTTGTCTCATGATTGAATGATATGATTGTGATAGACTATTGGTTGAAAGTTGTGATTGGCATTTTGGGGAAGCTCTGGTCTAGCCGTTATGCTGCTGGATTTTCGTCAAAATTATCGACTTAGTCATATCATTGCATGTATCTAATCAAAGAAGTATTATGCATGTAAAGTATAATTGTAAGAAACAAAAGAATAGGACGTGACCCCTCGATCACTTCTGAGAAGCGAGAGACGACGATCCACAAGGAACCTCTATGAGGAAGACAAGGGTGACATGGACCCTCCAACTTAGAGGTAACCAATATCTGGTTAGTCTAATTTGGTTAGTACTGCATGACGACGGTCATAGAATGAGCTCATCTCCAAAAGCATTCTATTTCAAAGGAAAGTAAAGAATGTTAAGCTTGTGCTAAAAACGAAAGTAAAGTCAAAGTATAACCATGGTAAGTCTATGATGATGTATGTCTTTATTTATGTTGTCCATTTGTATTATGAATGTTTGTTCTATGTTTCAGTATGTATGTTAGTTATGATGATGTAATTATAACGTTAAATTCAAAAGTAACCCGCTTTGGGGTTTAAGTTTTCAAAACCATTAAAATTAAACTTATATCTATCTACTATTTCTATAATTTAACCTAAAGTGGCTAGGATAATGACGATGACACAGTGTTTATCTAGTCATGATCCTATTAAGAAATTTAGTATTTCTTACTCTTATGTTTTCGTGTTGTCTTCAGAGGATGTCGACGTCGGGCACGATGGTGATCTATGTTGAGTTCCCAGTGTGGCGTTGGCGCTTTGATCCACTGCTGAACGCCTTTGTGCTATCTGCGAACACAGCGATAAAGGTCTACACCTTCCACGACTGCCAGTTTCAGACTCCCGTGATGAGCCTATTTTTCTGATCACATTAGCCATTCAGCGAGGTTACTATAGATGACATCCGCCCCTACTTTTAGCCACCGAGATACCCCACCGACGTTAATGAGACTGACTCAGATACCCGTTTGACTTCAACTATTTCATTGGATTCCAATCCCTTAGAGCCATGTTATCCGAGCTACCATGTGGAGACTGACCCCTCTAAGCCCTTCTATCTGACTCATTCTGGGGGATCTCACTATTCGGGTTCGTCCTAACCTTTGGTGATTCGTCTATCTCCCGATTCTTCTGCTTCATTTGTTGGCCCAGCTTCACTCTCGGTTCACGGTCGTGGGTTCATTCGTACCCACGCTGTACCCCGTGGATAAGGACGTGCTCGAGGAGGAGGATGTGGTGGTGTTTCTCCCGGTGGATATGGGAACGGTTTCCTCCCGCCTGGTGCATGATATGATGATTGCATGCAGAGCTTAGCACGAGGATAGCCCCTTTTGGTTGTAGTTATAGGGTTATTATTTTGTTGTATGGCATGCTTGGGTAATAGGGTTTTCTGATATATTTCCTTTTATCATATATTTGGTAGGTTTCTTATGTAGGGCCGACAATAAATATCGAACCCATTATTATCTTATGTATGACTCTGGTATGACTATTATTATATTATTAAGAATGGCCATGGAATGAATGTTATCTTTATCTAAGATTGTGATTATTCTTATTGCTTCTATTTATGTTAAATGCGATGTATGTATGAGATAGCGACATTTGTATTACACATTCACGATTCGCTCATGGCTCTCGATTTTCAAACAGTTTATTTGATTGTTGCTCAAAAAAAAAAATTTACCCCTATTTTTAGGTAAAGTAATTTCAAAAAGGTAATGTTAATTCCGCGAGTAAAAGTAACAACTAGTAATTCCACAATATGACTTAAGCACAGAATGGAACTATTAGTGTGTTACATATTTTCGTTTCAGTTGTATTTGGTAAGGTTTGCTTTTAGAGGGCTTGACAGTAGATGTCGACCCCATGGTTATGTATGTAGATCATGTTGACTTTATTATTATTATGATGGTTGTGGAAATGATCTTAGTGACGAATTATTGTTTATTATATAGCTTTTAATTACTTAATGCACCGGAGGTATGTAAGTTTTGACGCTTATTTTATTCATTCATGATGCACTTACAACTTTTTCGAAAAGGTTTATTTTCTTTATTGCTCAAAAAAAATTTACCCTTATTTTTGCTACAAAGTAATTTCAAATAAGTTGATTCCCATAAACAAAAGTAACAACTAGCAATTCTATAATATGACTTAAGCATAGTATGGAACTATTAGGGTGTTACATTTTGGTATTAAAGTAGTTGGTCCTTGAAAGGCCTGGGGATAGACTGACTATGCTTCAAAGCATAGACATTCATTAAATCATGTTTTGAGTCTCGTCTGTATGAAGGGATGTTGGAACTAGATGTTCATGATTACCTATTCTGAATAAGTTAGTTGTTGGTCCACTCAACATAAATGTTGAGCCTAATTAACTCAATGTCTTCTATTTTGTGTACCAAGAACTAATGGCATCAAGGAGGTGTATTAGGCCCTATAATGAGCATGAAGGTCTCGAGGAAGTCATCGGGACGCTTAGTGAAATGGCTATGGCCATGAGAGAGCAGGCTACTTCTGCCCATCGTATGATGGAGCAAATAAAATAGAGGAATAAGGAGAACTTAGAAGGGCACAATGGAGGAGCCAAGGTAGACCGGGAATACCTCAAGTTTGCTGAGTTTTGGAAGGCAAACCTGTCGGGCTTCAGAATAGTGTTCGCTTGCATTGAGGAGCAAAAAGTAACTTTTGCTACCTACATACTTGAAGCAGATGCTGAGTTTTGGTGGGTGGGCACCAAGTGGCTATTAAAAAGTGCCTATACCCACATCACTTAGGAAGTTTTCAAGATCCACTTTTATGAGAAGTATTTCCTTGCTTCTGTAAGGAGCACGAAGGAGTTGGAATTCATGAGTCTATGTCAAGGGACCATGAATGTTATTGAGTATACTGCCAAGTTGAAGGAGTTATGCATATTCTCAACAATCTATCAAAGGAACTCGGATGAACAATGGAAGTGTGTCAAGTTCAAAGGAGGACTGTGGCAGGAGATCCTAGCATCTATATGACCCATTTAGATCTATGACTATGCTACACTGGTCAATAAGTGTCGTTTGGTGTAAGATTACAATTGTAAGCTAGTGGTGGTAGGGTCAAAGGTGTACAAAAAGAAGTTGGCACTACAAAGGCAGAAGTTCAAGTAACAACCCTTGAAGAAGCCATTTTAAAGTAAAGGCTTCAAAGGAAAACAACCCCAAAAGCCTGCTAGGAGTCCGCCAACGCCTGTGAATGGTCAAGCTTGCTCTAAGCGTGGCAAATACCATGGAGGACACCTTTTCCTAGATAGACAAAATACATGTTTCCAATGCGGAAAGCCTAGGCACATAGCTAGAGATTGGACTATCAAGCTCCCAACCCCTACAAACAAGCCCCAACACCAAGGAAGAGTCTTTGCCCTCAATGTGGAGGAGGCCATTTAGTTCAATGATCTGATCCAAGGTAAGTGCGAGGTTAATGATAGGACCTTAACTATGCTGTATGACTCGGGTGCTACACACTCTTTTATTTCTTATGATTGTGTAGATAGATTGGGATTGTCTACGTCTGAATTATCTTACATGTTGATAATTTCAACTCTTGCTAGGAAACTAGTCAAAACTTGTCGTTGTTGTTTGAATTGTCATTTCCAAATTGATGGTAGGTCTTTTGTAGCAAATTTGATTTGTTTGCCTTTATCTAGTTTGGATTTGATATTGGGCATGGACTGGATTTTGGCCAACCATGCTATGATAAATTATTCTGAAAAATCTATTGTGCTTCCCGTTATACTTGTGGAACCTATTAAATTTATTTATCTATTCTGAAACTTTATTGAAGTAGGAAGTAGTGAGTCTGATAATCAGGGATATGTTCTCCTTATGGCAAGTGATGTGGAACTTGAGCAGGTCAGTTAGGGAATACCTAGATGAGTTTCCTGACAATATACCCGAATTTGCCCCGAAACGGAGCCAATATTTATAGTACCCTATAAGATGTCCCTAATAGAGTTGATGGAGTTAAAAGGTTAGTTGGAAGAGTTATTAGAAAGGAAGTTCGTGAGACTGGGTATCTCATACTAGGGAGCCCCAGTGTTGTTTGTGAAAAAAAATGATGGGAGTATAAGGCTATGTGTGGACTATAGGCAGTTGAACAAAGTGACCATTAAAAACAAATATCCTTTGTCTAGGATAGATGACCTTATGGACCAACTGCAAGGTATAGATGTGTTCTATAAGATTGAAACTTTTTCAGTTGTAAATTTGAGATCTTGCTAACTTTAAGTTATAAATGTCAAAACTTTCAACTCTAAGTTATAAAGTTGTAATCTTGGAGGCATAATAATGATTAAAAGTTTCAAATTTATTAAAGAATAAGACTTTTAGCCATAAAGATAGAATCTTGCATATTTTATTCAATAGAGTTTAAATATCGTAACTTGTTTAGAAACAAAATCACCCTCTTGATGTTGGTAAGCACATTGTGTTATTGGGTTCATGAATATGGTTATGTGTTATCATGACTCAAGGGACTAGAGGGATCTCGAAATCCCTTAGGAATAGAAGTATGGTTTGGGCCTCTGATCATACCTTGAACCTAGGAATCACTAATTCACCATCTCAAGGAAACTAAAAGATTTGAATACAAAACTTTGGCTAAAATCCCTTTACATATTTCAACCATACGAGAAGAAATTGGAAGGACAAATGCTTAACACCTAAAATTGGAATAATGAAAGTCTAAGAGGTATGATTAAATGAATAGACAACTCTCTTAAGTCAAAGATATATAAATAAGCTCGAAACCAATAATTAAAGTGTAATCTCATGTAAGAATCAAGCGGTTGAAAGTCTATAACCCATGTTGATTTTAATTATGGGATTCTCTCATGAGTAACATGAGGAATCATATGATGACTCATAAGACTTCTCACAAAGAATAATATGATTATCAACCCCCTTTAGGGCACGAATATGTGACGCTATTCAGCAATGATGTATGGAAAGTTTGATTAAGCAATGACTTATGATTTGATTATTGAGATGACGATATGAGATGAATATAATTAGTTATTGGTTAAAATTTCTATGCTAGGCATTTTGGGGAAACTCTAGTCTAGCTGTTATGCTGCCAGATTTCTATCAAAATTGTGGACATAGTCATATTATTGCATGTCCACATGTTTCTTATCAACGATTACAATGCATGTACGATGTAATTATGAGAAAGAAAAGAAATAATTGGATAAGTTTCTTCGATCACTTCGGTAAAGAAAGTAAGGGAAGATGATCCACAAAGACAAGATAAGCGGGCATGATTCTTTGTTCACTTCGGTAAGGAACATAAGGGAAAGTGACCCATAAAAGACCCCTCTACTTTGGAGGAAAGGGGGCCTTGATCTCTCTAAGGCTAAAGGAACCCTCGTTAGTTTAGTCTAATTTTAGATTAGTACTGTATGACGACGGTTATGAAATGAGCTCATGTCCAATAGTAGTCTATTATAGGGAAAAAATAAATTAAAAATGTTAAGCACATGCTAAGAATGAAAGTAAAGTTAAAGAAAGACTCTAGTCAAGTCTATATAGTTACATGAAATTGCATGCATCTTTATTTCCTCATATGGTTGGTCATGAGGGTTGATGTTATGCTTTAGCATATATGTTTCTACCTTCTATCCATATGTTGCTTATGTCATGCTTATGAGATTAAGATTAAAAGAAACCTACTTCGAGGACTTATGATTTCGAAACCATTAAGATCGAATCTATGCATGTTCATCATTTTTATAAACAAATCCGAAGTGGTTAGAACGATGATGATAACACAGTAATTGCCTAATTGCTTTCCTACTGAGAAATCTTGGATTTCTCACCCGCATGTTTCCATGTCATCTTCAGAGGATGCCATCGTCGGTTAGCATAGTGATTTATGTTGAAGTCTTGGTCTGGTATTGGTACTTTGACCCAATGCTAAGCGCCTTTTGTGATGATTAAGAGAGCAACGATGAAGGTCTATATCTTTCATAGTTGTCAGTTTCACGCACCAATTATGAGCTTGTTTTTCGTCCTTATGAGTTGTTTGATGATGTCCCTTGGATAACATTTTTCCACCTTTTCACCCGTCTCAATATCCCACTGATGGAGAGTTTAATTTTGACACTCCCTTGATCGCGACATATTTTGTGGAGTCCGACCCCTTGAAGCCATCCTATTCGTCAGTGATTTGCTTGACTTCAGATTCTTCTTGTCATGCACCACCTCTAGTTCATGGTCATGGCACACCCACAGAGGACGACGTAGGGATGATACACCCGATGGCTTTGGGAATGAATACCTTCCATTTGATAGTTGACATGGATAGTACATGCGGAGTTGGTCACGAGGTAGCCTTTTTGTTGGTTGTTATAGGGTTATTATTTTCTTTATGGCATGTATGGGTGATTGAGGTTCGTGATGTATTCTCCTTATGATGTATTTTCCTTTTGGTTGTATTTGGTTAGGTTTGCTTTTGGAGGGCTCGATAGTAGATATCAGCCCCATGGTTATGTTTGTAGAACATGTTGACCTTATTATTATTATTATTATTATTATAGTATGATGGCTGTTGAAATGATCTTGGTGACCCATTTGAGATTTACTATTCATTATATCACTTTTAATTTGCTTAACGCACCACATGTATGTAGGTCTTGACATTTATTTTATTCATTCACGATGTGCTCACAGCTCTTGTTTTTCAAAATGGTTTATTTTTGTTATTGGTCAAAAATAAAAATTTAAAGTAATTTCAAATAAGTAAGCTAGTTTCCACGAGCAAAAGTAACAACCAATAATTCCATAATATGACTTAAACATAGTATGGGACTATTAGGGTGTTACAAAGAGCATATAATATCTTAGTTCACAACTATGTTCATGTGCACACCCAAGTCATAGTAAGAAATTCTCAATACCATGGCATATATCACATAAAGGCATTTTGTCATACGATTCTCAATAATACATATTGTAGCACATAATTCAAGTAAACTTTCATAGATAACACAAGAACACATAATTCATCTAAATTTTAATGCATGAATTTCGAAACTCATGTAAATAGGAATGAATAAATTCTTATGCAAAACCTAGTCTTAAAAACAATTCTCAAAGAATAGTTCAAAACACTTGTTCTTAAACCAATGCTTCAAAAATATCTTCGAACAAGGAATTAGCTAGTTGATATGACATTTTTGATGGGATCTTAGCCTAAATCTTTATGTTTAAGACTCTTTAAAGTGATTAAAAGTGTTATTAAGTCCAATGTCCATAGTCAAATATCCAAGAATAGATTCTCCAATACATAGGTATGATCATAAAAGGTCTCAAGTAGGTCTCATACAAATCTCAAGGTCTTATAATTGTATGAATAATTCCATACAAGGTCCATATGCATAGGTACAAGATCATAATGTCATAAACTCCCAAGTGTAACATCCACCGTTTTTCGCCCAATTATTCGGTTTTATCGAATAATTGAGAATAATTAAAATTCAAATAAGCAATTATTTAGACTCAATTGATTGGCAATTACTTGAGTCTAAATAAGAGAGAATTAAGTTAGAGTATAGGAGATTTCATAAAATTTTTTATTGAAAACCGATTTACCGATTTAAAGGAAATCGGTAAGTTTACGGTATTTTAAACTGTTGGAGTCAGACCAGTAGAATTTTAACCCATCAACCCTACTTTGAGTGGCTGATAACTCAGCCACTTAATCCCTCAAGTTGGCGCCACTTTGGCCACAAGAAAGGAGGCAAGCTTGGCTGAATTTCAGCCATGCAAAGCCAACCAATCAAATGCCAAAGAAAAAGCCAACTAAGCACCCTTTATGTCATCAGATTTTTCAGCCCCATTATCACCAATTCAGACCCTCATTCACGCCACTTTCCTCCTCTCCTTCAGCCCTCTTTCTCTCTTGCTCACACACCCAAAAACTCAAGCCAAGTTCCAGCCTTGTTCATCCAAACTCCAAGAATTCAGCACAAACACTTAAATCAAAGGTAGGAGTTCTGATTTCTTGCATCAAATCCATGCTCTTGGCTGGCTGGGCTTGAATTATTTTCACCTTATTTGATGTATTAAATGAATGTTTATGATGATATGTGATTGGTTTTGGGCTGTTTGATTGATCAAAACCGAAGTGGAAGCAAGAAACCATGAAAATGGAAAGAGCTGATGGGGTAGATAACCAAAACCCCTCGGCTGTCCGTACGGCGGAGTGTACGGCTCCGCCTACAACCGATCAAAGTGGATGAAACCATTTTTATATGAAACTAGACATCTAGGGCTTTCCATAGACATATCATACAAGGATTTTGGATCATAATTAAGGGAGATATGAATTTTTGAATTTCGACCTAGGGTTTTGACTCTGGCTCTGGGCAGATTAGGTTGTTTAGGGTAGAACTCGACCTATACTACTTGAAAATGAGTGAAACAAACTTTTTTAGAAATCTTACACATAGGATAATATCCCATAAAAATTTCAGAATTTAATAAGGTCCCAGTTGCTCCCAGTTCTCCACGCAATTCGCCCTATGTCCACACCGGGCTAGAACAGGGCAGTGTAGGAAGGTCCGAATTCGGGGCTTGTAACTCGAGCCCTACTAAGCCAAATTAGTAGAACTTTTTCTTAATGAAACTTTGTTCTATTAGCTTTAATATGAGACCAATTTTGTATGATTTGAGTCATTTTTCGATTTTTAGTGGATTTTTAATTTTAGTTGCCTGATTCTGGCTAGCCAATGGGCAGGCCGAGATAAAATCTAGATATCTTGAATTGTAGAAATCAAAATTAGATGGGACTAAAGAGGTTAGAAAATAGGCACATAACACTTTAACATACTCAAATTTGAGGTCCAAATGAGTTAAAATGAAGTTATGGCTTGAATTATAAAAACCGGGTTGGTTGAACATGCTGAGGCAGGAATTCTACCTTAATGAATTTGATGTTGGAATATAAATGTGATGTTATGTTCTTTGTGATAATCTGATGTACTGGTTGGCTGGGACTATTCATGGGGAAGTGGACACGTTCCGTTATGCTGCCGAAATTTCGGTAGAACCCATGTACAAGTTATGAATTACATGTTAATGCATATGCATTCTTAAGAAAGCTATGAAAGTTATGAAAAAGATTATGTTATTATGCAAGTTCCATACTACTTGGGCCAGCCCCGGATAAGAAGTTAAGGGGAATAGATCGGTGGGAAGGTCGGGGAAAGTAAACCCGGTATTCCTGTATAGGAACGAGCTCGATCCTGATAAGCAGACTATTACCCAAGAGTCTAAATGGCCAAGAACTCCTAGGGGAACAAGAGATGGAAAGAAAATGATGAAAAGTAAAGGAAAGGCTTATGAAGAAAGGTTCATGACTAAGTTTGCATGATTACATGAATGCATGGTTACATGAAATAATTATGACAAGAGATGGAAAATGATGAAAATGAATGGAAAAACTTATGAGGAAAGAATCAAGAATGAGCATGCATGATTGCATGGAATGGTTATAATAAGATGTTTACAATTATTTATCATGTTTATTTACTGCCATTTATTCATTTGCACTGTTCATTATAATATGTTCTGTTTCTTACGTCAACTAAAGTAAAACTGAACCTTGCCTCGGACCAGACTTTTCCTTAAAATCATTAAAATGGATAGCCTAGTTCACATTCATGCTTTTCCAATTAAGTAAAAACCGAGGCAGCTGAGAATGAATGTGACGTCAGATGAACGTCATACATAGACCCTACTGAGAATTTCTCAAAATTCTCACTCCGTGTTGTACTTCCACATCATTCTCAGATGTTGGCGAAGGGCTCAACGGCCACTCTTTTCCTTAAGATCCCAGAACTGCAGCTTCTCTATGACTCCAAGATGGACTCGTTGGACACAGTCTGCTCCTGCTATTTCTGCCTCTACTTTTAGCAAATAGGAATTATGACGTTTCTTTTTTTCATCTGTTTTTAATATATATCCATATGTATAAACTAAAGTGCCGGCTTCCGACCTATATATGTACACGTACTATTGAGAATATATATATATATATATCACTTATTTATATCTTTTCTGTTAGATTACGTTAAACTTTATTACATTTTATAACACTATTCACGTTTTGTTATATAACAGTGCGCCGTTACAACTGTAGGAGACACTAAACACGAAAATTAAGTAGAGTATTAACACGGTAATACAGACTAACTAATTTCATGCTATGACTTAAGCATAACATAAAATTAGTAGGGTGTTACACCAAGCATAGGTCATGATTTGTTTTATTAAGCTTTAAATGATTCTTAATGTCTTATCAAGTCTTAATGGTCTCAAAAGAAGCTATCACATAAACTATACTAATTTAAACATGCCCAAAGGTTTGAAAACATTCCCATATAGCAAACCAATTAAAACAATTTTCAAATTAAAAAGAAACTCATGGCCAAAGCCATGTTTATGGCAAAGTATTTTGCTTCAGATCTTTCCAAACTTGTGCACAAAGCTTAATCAAATAAAAAATGCTTGATATGAGACATTAATTTGAGTTTATAAAACATTAAAACAAAAGAATTAAGCTTGAAAACCTTGCTGCCCATGTGAGGGTAAAATTTGAATTCTAACGTTCAAATTTCAAATCAACTTAAAAATACATGAAACTTGAGATATAAGCATACAACATGTTAGCATAGATTCTCAAGCATCAATATAACCATTTAAGGGCATGAAAAACATCTTCAAAAACATGTTAGAAGTACATGACCAAGGGATGCAGAATTGTACTTTCATATATTCATGTGCATCAAGTATATCATGTAGAAAAATAATATATAATCTTACACAAATAATTCAAAAATTTAATTCAATGAAAACTCATCAATCAAGACATAAAACCAACCATTTAAAAACTCAAAATACTTAGAATAAATTTAGTTTAGCTATTGCCCCACAAAATCACTAAAAATATAAGCTTTATGCACCCAAATTCATGCAAAAGCAACATATAACTAAACTATAGGTTATGTCACATCAAAATAACAAATTTACACACTTTAACATATAAGTTATCATGCTGGAAATATTCACACAAAATAGGGCAACAACATCTTTACATGAAAATCACAAGTTACATGCTCTAAATTGCAACTATATGAGAATATAACTTCTATAGAACAAGTGCATCATATTAAGACTTTAATTCATTATCTAAATACTCTAAAAACACGTAAGAACACATAAAAAGACAAGTCACCTACTGCCCATAGTGAGGCCATGGGGTTCATACTCACAAATCCAAAGATTTTGAAACCTTATTCACTCAAAACTAATGTTAACATGTTTTAATACTTATGGCAATATTAAAAGAACATAGAAATGCCATCAAATTTAATTAAACAAACCAATCATTTTCAGCCTTCAATATGGCCATGAGCCTCATGGTGGTGCACTAAAAAATTCAATTCAAAAACATGCAGGAAAACATGTTCTAATGCATAAAATCACAAGTATACAAGGTTAGAAACACCAATCGTTATAAGAAATCATCATAAACCTAATCAATGACACACTAATAGAGCCTTAAAATAAGAACATATAATCTAAAATAGAGACACAAAACTCCCAAATAACCCAAAGATTAGCATGAAACTCATGTATGAAACCTAAAAGGATGAAAAGAAAAAACCCTCCTTGTTTGGTCTTCTAAAAACTTGAACTACACCCACGATTTATAGCAGCTATTCTCATGATTTTAATCTCTTTTGAAGGTTTGAACGTGAGATTTGAGGGTGTGGATGATGGTGTATGAGGCTATTTAGAAAGGACGAAGATTTGGCAGGGTTTTGATGAAGTTTTTGTGAAGGACTTGAGAGAAAATGATGAAGAAAAGGGAAGAGAGGGTTGCGGCTGTATGAGGGAGTTTAGGGCTGATGCCAAGCTTTCTAAAGGGTGCAGAGGTCAGCCTACATGGGTTCCTTTATAGACAAAGGTTGATTTGGTTGGTCTTAATCATAGGATTAGTTTAAGCTTAATTTAGGTATTTTAGTTAGTTAATTTTGCCATCAATGTTAAATTAATTTAAGCACCAATAAAAAATGAATTATATGTATTATGATACTCATATTATATGGTGATTAAGGTTTAAGAAAAGATTAGAATGGTTTAGGGCTTAGTTCAAAATTAGCAATTTCCCTCAAAACCAATTTAGAAAACTTAAGCTTTAATTAATAAAATAATCAACAAACAATTAAATTTCTTTAATCTATCATTAAATCCATGTTTTATTATTTGTTAGAAGATATTCTGAATTTTTGCCTTAAATAAGCCTATTTTGGGTCAATTAACCTAATTAATTGTCTAATAATTAAAATAAAAAAAAAAACCTGCTACACCTTATATGCTCGGGTGCCATCTTCATCTTTGAGGGGTGGAGTTCTCCAAAATCTTATTTGAGTCAAAAAGGTATGTAAATTGGTAAAAATTAATGTAAAAATTACATGAAAGTGACATTTAGTTGGTTTTTGACCAATTTTGTTTTTTATTTGGTTCAAACTGAACCAAAGGGTTCTGGGGGGGTTAAGGGTGTGGTTAGGGTTAGGGTTAGGGTTTTATATTTATTTTATTTTATGATTAATGAAGTAATTTTGGCCTTTTTGGTGTAATTAGATGTAAATAGGCCCAAAATACATTCAAAAGTTGCATGGCCCAAACCAATAGCTGCTAAGGCCCAATTTGAGACCTACTCACGTGGTCCTTCAAGCCCAGGCTTGAAACTCTACTAATTCCTTGCTGTACTGCAAGTTAAAGGGCTCTTATAAGGTTAGTCCTTCCCACAAAACTTTCACTAAAGGAAATTGTCTTACCACCCTTGAGTCCCTTCAGGCTCCTATTCAAAATCTTAACAAGTCTAACAATATAGGTTAAATCATCTCTTAATTGCACAGAGTCATCTTGGAGGGGATGTGAAAGATCTAGACAATACTTCTTTAATTATGACACATGAAAGACATCATGAAAATTTTGAAAGGCTCGGAGGTAAAGCAAGATGATAAGCAATTGGACCGACTCAGTTTAGAATTTAGTAAGGACCAAGGAAATAAGGACTCAACTTTCTACTTTTTAGAGCTCTGCCTACCCTCGTCATAGGAGTGATGAATTGGAATTTTATACACTTATTCTTCCTCATATCTAGCCCATTAAGCCTCTTTTGTGCATATTTGAATTGACTTGTATGATTTCCTATTTATTGGACCTTGATTGGACTTTTATTTAATTTTCCTACACCAGCTTTATTCTGACACTATTTTGGTTTTTGGGCCATAACTTGAGTTATATGGCTCATTTTGGGTTTGGGTTGATTCTTAGTTTGTAGAAAAGCTAAGAGCTAGACCTACAACTCTTATACAGAAGTCAAAGGCTAGTTCAGGAGTTTTCAAGCTGAATTTGGGCCTTCAAGTGGACTCAAAGGATGTAGACATGAATCCTAAGCAGAATTTACTAATTAGGCTATATCTCGGGCTATAGGAATCCAATTAAGGTAAAATCAGTGCCATTAGAAAGCTAACTTCCAGGTCTGCATCTTTTCTTCAGATCACTAGTGCAAATAACGATATTTTATGGGCCCAACATGTGGTTGAAGTTCACTGACAGATCCACTGAAGCTGAATTAGTGTTTTAGCATAAGTTCCCTTCCACAAGTCCAATTGATGCAAATGAGGAGTCTACTTTCAGCTTTAGAAGAGAGGACTAATGTAATTGGTTAATTAGTGTATTAATAATAGGTATATATATATATATATATATATATATATATATATATATATATATATATATATATTAGTTCCATAAGTTCTCTCTTTCTCTCTTTCTCTCTTGTGCGTTTTCCTTCATTAATGGAGGAGTGATTCTCATTTGATTCAAGACATCAAGAAGCAATTAAACTCTTGAGGCTTGGTGCATCCTTTGGATGCAACATATCAAGTCGATTTCATCTCCCTTTCTCTCATTCTTAATCTCCTGCATGAATTGAAGTTTTTCATTCTTGAATGTTGATTAGGAATGTAATCATGTCATATATGATTCGGTTGATGTATGTGATTTGATTGTTGAAGGGGTGTAAATTATGTTCAGATTTGAATATATGATTAGTTGTATTGGAGTTTGAAACTAATTTAATTCAATTCAGCTTTAGAGGTTTCTGAATCAAATTGATTATGTAATTGGTTGAATGCATGGAGGTTGCCATGTGAATGCTAGATTTGAATTAAGATCTTATATAAGTCTAAATCTAATCACTGAATTGAAGTGTTGAATATAGTTAGAATCCAATGATGGAGAGTTAATTGTGTTACCTTGTGTCCTAAATTAGATCCTTTAATTTGGTTTTATACTCATCAATTCTATTTTCCTTTGATTTCTACATTTTGCATTTTAACTGTTTGATGAAACAAGCACCCCTGAATTTTCTGATCAAATGGCGCATTCATCTTATGGAAACGATCCGAGTTAACTACTATACTGTAGTTGCCATTCGGTTTAATTTGCTCATGTTACAACGTGCGAGTCAAATTTTGGCGTCGTTTCCGGGGATGATATATGCTATGTGATCATGTGAATATATGTGAATATCAATGCTAACTCTATTTGTGATAGTGTTTGCATAGGTTTTAAGTTCTAGTTAGTAATTAGTGCATTAGGAGGTAGATTTAACTGTTTCTGGCAACTGAACTTTTTCAAACCAATTTGAGGGTATTTGATCCTATAGGAAAATCACATTCCGAGAAAGGCTCAATTCTTGAAAGAATTGAGGTCACTTTGCTAAATTCCATCGTTTAGATAGAGTTTTTGAGTTTTTTTGGTCTTTTCGGGATGTCACCAATATTTTTGCAGAAGATTTTGTGCTCTGATTGAGCTGATTTTTGGTCAGTTGAAGAAAAATGGTCTTCTAAGCAAGATTTTCAAAAAATCTAAAAACTTTTCATTTGGAAGTCAAATTCCTTCATCTTGACCACTTTTTTAATTTTTTAAGATTTTTCTTTGCATTTTTGGACTCCTTGAGGGTCAAATATTTAAGTTGTGGTGGTCCCAAAATTTTTAAAAATCATTTGGTAGTGTTTTTTATTTTTTCTTGATTAATTTTGAATGTTTGTTTGTGTTCTTTAGTGATCTATGTGAGGTGGTGACATAAGTGCATGACTAGTTTTGTTTTGCCTTGTCTAGTGCATGCCTAGTGTAACATCCCCATTTTACCTAAGCTAATTAGCTCGGTGTTCCCGACTAATTGGAGGGATTAGCGATTAATTGAGAACTAATCGATTAATCCCGAGAGCATGAGCTTAGTAAATTAAGTCTAGCCAACAATTAAATCATAATGTCCTAAGCATTTTAATAAAACCTTAATCGTCTAATCCTTAATTACGCGAAGATGCCAAAACAAGAGTTAACTCATGGGTAATTAAACCAATTAAGTTAAGTTACATTTAAATAATTCTAATAACATTTAGAGATAAAAGTTCTTCCATGCATATGCCCTAGAAAGACCTACCAAGGAGGAGCAACATCTCACCCTTCATTCAATCTCTTTAATCCTACACCATTAGATCAAAAGCCAAGACTAGGATCCTTGTCATCCACCATTAGATCTTGACACTTGGATGAGTCTTAGACAGCAACCAAATCTAAGAGGGTACTCCTTTAACCCCTAGAGAAAAGCTTAAAATGGACATTAGAATGCCTCCAAGACTCAAGGAGAAAAACAACTCACCTGGCACCCTTTTGCCCCAAGGTTTTCCACTCCCTAGCTGTGTAAGAAAGCAAAAATCACATCAATCTCCCTCCCTCTTTTTGCGCCCCAATCAGCCTACTTTCCCCCTCATTTCATTCTTTCACTCCTCTCCCAAACACACACAAAGCTCTCTTCTCTCTCCTCAATTTCAAATTCTCCTCCTTCTCTCTAAACTCTCCAACTTCTCTCTAGAATCCTCCCACTTCTCTCATCCTTTCCTCTCCTCATCCCACTCACAAACTCTTCAAGAGCCACCATCTCTTGCTCTTGGAGAATCAAAGGCCCTCACATATCAAGCCTCTTTCAAGATCCAAGAGGAGCACCACCACCACCACCATCTTTGCCATCACAAGTTCCTTCAAAGAAAGCTTCTTGGTAGTGACTCTAAACCCTTTTTCTCTCTTGTTATTCAAGCTTTAGAACTCCTATGCTCTCCATAGCTAGGTGGTTTTAAAGATTGATTATGGGCATCATAGCCATTCTTGTCATAAAATGAGATGTTGTTGCTAGTATGGTTGTTTGTTGAAAACATGTTTTTCGGTTTGGTGTGATGCATGGCTGAACTCAACATTTTTGAACTCCAACATGTTAGTTTTTCACTAATCTTTCATGGTATATGAGTGTTTTATAACTTGAGAATGGTTTCTTGAAAGTGAGGTTGAGTGTTTTGGAGAAAACATGAGAAAAAGCAAAACGTGAAATCTGGATTTTCTGGCAGTCGGTAAAGCGAACGGTATAACTTTTTCCAGAAAACTCAGAAATTAGTGGAACCAATTTTATATGAAAATAGACTCAGAGATCTTTCCATACATATAAAATATATAAGATTCAGGTTAAAATGAGTGAGATATGATTTTTCAAAGTGGACTGTTCTCGGATCGGTTTCTGTCTGGGCAGTCTACACTAAAATGTGTATAACTCGAGTTACAAAAATGATTTTTGAGTGAGACCAAGTTTAAGTGAAAGCTAAGACATAGAGGAACAAATACCTAAAACAGTTTTCTCAGATTCCTTCTGAGCAATTATAATGAGAAGTGACAATCCACTGTACCGGGAGTGAACTTGGAAACTGAACAAGTCAGAATAAAATATGCATAACTGGAGTTAGAAAATGAATTTTTGAGTGGGACTTGTTTTGTTAAAAACTAGGCTCAGAACCCTAAAAGCACGCATTAAAATGATAAAATACCAATTTATGGTGAATTTTTAAAGTTACTGCTTAGGGTAAAAGTAAAACTGTCAAAACTTAACCTTAAGTAAGACTTTGCATAAATGACTTAAAAAGGTATAAGACCTTAGCTCAAAGTAATGAAACTTCATAATTTACTTAATGAAGACTAGATGGAATAAAATACCAAGCTTGCCTAATCCTTAACAAAAGAAGCAAATAAACGAAAAACCGAAGATATAAATGTAGTTAGTGTACTAGATTAAGTTCATAAGATTTTAATCAAACTATATTGCAAAACCTAAAACATAAATCTTCCAAATTTAAAATATGAAAATCATATAAGTCAAGTTAGAATAATTGAGGAGTAGAAATCAATAAAACGAAAGCCAATGTAAAAACTTGCACCTAATTTACTAAGCTAAGCTCATAAGACTTTGCTTGAGAATATGCCTATGTTTATGTTGCCAACATGATGTTATATGATGATGATGATTATGATGCCATGATAATAATGACATGATAATGATGATATGAAAATGAGGATATGATGATGATGATATGATATGATGATATGATATGATCTTTGTGATCTTTGGTTTTTGTTTGGCAAAATTTTGGGAAGCTTGATCTGGCGTTATGCCTTGCGAAATTTTCTAGAAATTGTGGACTTAGAAATATTTTGCATCATAAGCTTTAATAAGAAGAGAAAGTAAACTAAGGGTGTGATCCTTCAAAGGAAGGTGACCCAAAGTAAGTTCTCACCCACGACTCACATGAGGCATGGCATGACCCGGCTAGTGTGAGTATAGGGATAGGGCTTACATGAGCCATGGCATGTCCCAGCTACTGTAAGTACCCAAATTCTGTAGTGGCGACGGCCACGGTAGGAGCTCATTACCACTTATGTTTAGTGGGTGGAAAGAAAAGACTTGAATGAAAAAGAAAAGAAAAAGGGACTTCGGTCCACCTGAAGGAGGCATAGCGAGCGGGAAAGATTACAAGTCAAGTAAACTAGATAGAAAGACAAGAAAGGGACTTGAGGTCCGAGACCCTTAAGAGAAAAAGTTAAGAAAGCATAGCACGATGTCATGCGTTTATGTGATTATACTTATGCCCATGTATGTTATGATATGAATGATTAGAGAGTATGTTAAAATTGAATCCGCTTCGGATACTCGCATTTTCGAAAACCTAAGCCATGAACCTTATGCATGCCCACTTTGTTTTCATTATAAAACCGAAGTGGTGGGGCGATAATGATGACACCTCGTGTCAGGTTTGAGCCCTCTTGAGAAATCTTATTTCTCACTCTAGTTATTTTCCGCATCGTCCCCAGTTTTGTTGGCACACCCACGGAGTGAGCTTGGAGCCACCCACTTTCTGAGTGGGCGTCTGACGTGGAATGCTGCAGAAGTATTTTGGGACTCATAGCGATCGTCACTCTATATCTTCGCACATCCTTTTTGAAAGAAGCTCGTTATTGAAGTCTATAGTAGTACCTAGCACTTAGGTCATGGCTTGACCATGAGCTTTCTTTGATGTAATGTTTATATATATATATTATGAACTCATATGGATGTAATGATTAGTTAATTAATGCAATGTATTTGTGAATTTCTATTTATTTACCTTTCTCTTGTCTTATGATATTTGGGTATTTATTTTATCGACACGCTCTTCTCTATCTACCTTCGCTCAAGGCTTTACTTTCCAAAGCAACGTATTTCACAAAAAGAAAAATTTACCATATTTTCCGCGTAACTTAATTTCAAGTGAAGTTTAATTTTCTACGAGCATAAGTAACAACTAATAAAACGCCGTAATACGACTTAAGCGTAGTATGGGTTTATTAGGGTGTTACACCTAGGTCTAATTTGAATCCTGATTTAGTTGCATTTGATCCTGAAATTGAGAGGACACTTAGATTGATTAGATCAACTAGGAGGAGATTATTTGACTCTGCCTTGGCTGAGGACAATTTTGCTTACAAGTCACCTATTTCTATTTCTAGCGTAGTATCTGATTCTAAATCTGATTTTGTTCATAGTGTTCTAATTGCTAACCATCCTAATCTTGCAGAAAATATGGCTAACAATCATGATAGAACATTGAAGGAATGTGCAGCACCTGATGTCAATTATCAAGCTCTAGCCATCCAATGCCCAAATTAGATGCAAAGATAGAGCTCAAATCAGGGTTGATACACTTGCTCCCCAAGTTTCATGGTTTGGCTGGAGAGGATCCACACAAGCATCTCAAGGAATTCCATGTGGTATGCTCAACCATGAAGCCACATGGAGTTTATGAAGATCATATTAAGCCAAGCGCTTTTCTGGTTGGTTATACTATTTGCATCCTAGTTCAATTACATGCTGGCAAGACATGAATAGGTTGTTTCTAGATAAGTTCTTTCCTGCCTCAAGAGCTGCTACCATCAGGAAGGATATTTGTGGCATAAGGCAAATTACTTGTGAGACATTGCATGAATATTGGGAGAGATTTAAGAAGTTATGTGCAAGTTGCCCACACCATCAAATAAGTGAGCAACTCCTAATCTAATACTTCTATGAAGGATTTCTACCAATGGACAGAAGCATGGTGGATGCTACCTCAAGAGGAGCTTTAATTGATAAAACACCTGCTGCAGCTCGAGATTTGATTGCCAATATGGCTGCTAATGCTTAATAATTTGGTACTCAAGCCATAGTGTCTACTAGGGGAATTAATGAGCTGCAATTTTCTGATGCAAACCAGTAGCGCATGGAGAACAGAATTGAGGAGCTAACCTCATTAGTTAGGCAATTAGCCATTGGTCAGAAGCAGCAATAGCCCCAATCTCATCCAACAGTGGCAAATATTTGTGGTATTTGCTGCCTACCAGGCCACACTTCAGATATGTGTCCAGAATTACATGAGAGAAATGAAACCGTGGCTAGAGTATTTCCTGGTAGAGCTTATCAATAACCACAACAGCAATAGCAGTAGCAGTAGAGAAATTATGACCCTTTCTCCAATACCTATAATCCTGGATGGAGGGACAACTCAAACTTGAGGTATGGTAATAGCTCTAACCAATTTCAGTAGCAGCCACAGTTTAGGCATCAAGCAACAGGGCAACCATACCCACAACAGTAGGTGAAACAAGAGAAACCACAAGCCAGCAGCAGTACAAAACCCAGCCCTGCAGATTTAGTGAAGCAGATGGCGACTAACAGCCTCCAATTTCAGCAAAGAACCGAAGCTAGCATTCAAAATCTACAAACACAGATTGGTCAGTTGACGCAACAGTTAGTGAGTTGAAATCTCAAGGTTATGGGAACCTTCTTTCCCAAACCATGAGCAATCCAAAGAATGTGAGTGCCATCACCTTGAGAAGTGGCGAGGAACTGCAAGCACAAAACTAAGTAGAGAAATCAGATTCTGCTAGAAAACCAAGTTCTGAAGCAAAAATAGATTCTGCAGAAAAATTAGGTGATATAAAACCAGTCAAAATTGATGCATCCAAGAGCAGCAGCAACAAGCAATCTGAACAAAACATTCCACTTCCCTTCCCTAACAGAGTGACACAAAATAAGAAGCTGGTAGAAGCAGAATTGGACAAGGAGATTATAGAGACATTCAAAAAAATGGAAGTCAATATTCCACTCTTGGATACAATCAAGTGGATTCCCAAGTACTCCAAGTTTCTCAAAGACTTGTGCACTCATAGAAGAAGGCTGAAGGGAAATGAAAAAGTGAGCATGGGCTGAAATGTTTCTGCCGTCATTCAGGCAAGCATTCCTCCAAAATGCAAGGATCCAAGGACTTTCACTATTCCATGCATCATAGGAAGCAAGCAATTCATTGAAGCCATGTTGGACCTTGGAGCATCAATCAATGTGATACCGAAGTCAATTTATCAATCCTTGCACATTAGAAAGCTCAAGCCAACAGTAGTGGTAATTCAACTTGCCAACCGAAGCATAACACACCCTGAAGGAGTTTTAGAAGACTTGTTGGTAAGAGTAAATGAGCTTATTTTTCCTGCTAATTTTTATGTGCTAAACATGGAGGATGATTCGCATGTTAATCAACCAACATTAATCTTAGGTAGGCCATTTTTGAAAACTACAAAAACTAAGATTGATGTGCATTCTGGTACATTATCCACGGAATTTGGGGATAGTAAAGTGCATTTCAATTTGTTTGATGCCATGAAATATCCACCAGAAGAACATTTTGTTTTTTACTTAGATATTATTGATTTCTTGGTTGATGATGTGCATGAAAATTTGTTGGATGAATTTCCTGAAATTATTGGCATTAAAGATGAATTCAAATGTTCAGATTGTGATGGAATTCAATTATTATGTATTGTTTGTACTGAGATTGATGCATGCCTCCATGATTCAGATTTTGAACAATTTGATTCTGTTGATTTACATTCTGCAAATTTCTGGTTTTGATTTTAATTCTATACCATCTATTTTTGTCTATTTTGGCTGCGCAAATTCAGTTCCAGATTCTGTTAAAAATTCTAGTTCCTTAGTCTCTATTCCTGCAGTTCCTAATTTTGATAATTTAAATTTGATTATGTAGTTTCTACAGACTTTATTTCTGCAGGTTCTGATTTAGTTTTTGTAGGTTTTGAATTTGTTAAACCTACTGCTAATAGTGCAAATTTTGTTGTTTTGCTAAAAATTTTGATCTTGCCATTTTTTATTCTACTGTTACTGTTTCTAATTATGTTGTTGCTATTTCCACTGATTCTAGTTCTGTATTTGCTATTTTAGATTCTAGAAGTTCTGATCTTGCTATCTTACATTATGCTAATCCTATTTCTATTTCTATAAATTCTATTTCTGCTATTTCTAATGTTTAAACTCTGCTACGGCATTTGAATTTCATAATTCTGTAAATTCTAATTCTGAAGTCAATTTTACTGATCTAGTTTATATCACTTCTGCTGCTTTTACTTTCGTAGGATATGATGGTGCTGTTTTGCAGAATTATGCTCAAGTTTCAAGTGTTGAAGCAAAATTAGCAACTTCCATATAAGAAACACTAACTTTGGAGCTAAAACCACTTCCAGAAAATTTGAAATATGCATTTTTGGCACCAAATGAGAAGCTGCCAGTTATTATAGCCAAGGATTTGCAACCAGAACAAGAAGAGAAGCTGCTGAATGTTTTGAGGCAAAACATGAAGGCTATAGGGTGGATACTTGCAGACATACCTGGAATTAGCCCCTCTACATGCATGCATAGAATTCAGTTAAAAGAAGGTGTAAAACCAGTGAGGTAGTTCTAAAGAAGGCTCAACCTGCTGATTTTGGTTGTAGTAAAGAAGGAGGTGAGCAAGTTGCTGGCTGTAGGAATTATTTATCCAATTTTAGACAGCAGGTGGGTGAGCCCAGTGCAAGTAGTCCCTAAGAAAACTAGCATAACAGTAGTGAAGAATGCAAATGATGAGCTGGTGCCAACAAGAGTGTAAAATAGCCGGAGTGTCTGCATTGACTACAGGAAGCTGAACCAAGCTACTTGGAAGGACCATTTCCCTTTGCCCTTCATTGACCAAATGCTAAAGCGGTTGGTGGGTCAATCATACTACTGCTTCCTTGATGGTTTTTCTGATTACTTCCAGATTCATATTGCACTAGAGGATCAAGAGAAGACCACTTTCACCTATCCATGCGGCACATTTGCATACTGGAGGATGCCCTTTGGCCTATGCAATGCCCTGGGTACATTTTAGAGGTGCATGGTGAGCATATTCTCTAATTTTCTAGAGGACGTATGGAGGTTTTTATGGATGATTTCACTATTTATGGGTCTTCTTTTGATGCATGTTTGGATAGCCTTACTAGAGTTTTGAGTGGATGTGTTGAGTCACACCTTGTCCTGAATTTTGAGAAGTGTCATTTTATGGTTAGGCAGGGTGTAGTCTTAGGACATATTATCTTTGGGGAGGGTATTTCTATTGATAAGTCCAAGATAGATGTCGTTGTTTCTTTGCCTTACCCCGTGTGTGTATGGGAAGTACGTTCTTTCTTGGCCATGCAGGTTTCTATAGGCATTTCATCAAGGACTTCAACAAAGTAGCACTTCCGTTATCTAGGCTATTGCAGAAGGAGGTTGACTTCTAGTTTGATGAAGAGTATAAGAGAGCATTTGACCAGCTAAAGCAGCATCTCATTTCTGCTCCGGTGCTTTAACCGCCGAACTAGGAGCACCCATTTGAGCTTATGTGTGATGCCTTCAACTTTGCAATTGGAGCAGTTCTTTCACAGAGGGTTGGGAAGACACCCCATGTCATAGCTTATGCTTCTTGGACGCTAGATTCTGCATAGGCTAACTACAACACCACTGAGAAAGAGCTTCTTGCCATTATTTTTGCTTTAGATAAATTTTGTACTTATCTTCTGAGAACTAAAGTGACTGTATTTTCTGATCATGCAGTATTGAAGTTTCTACTGAAGAGCCGGATGCGAAGCCCAAGCTCATTAAGTGGATCTTGTTGTTACAGGAGTTTGATATTAAGATCAGGGACAAGAGTGGAGCTGAGAATCTAGTAGCAGATCACCTGAGCCGGATCTCATAGTCCCTAGAGCCTCTTCTTATCCGTGAGACCTTCCCACATGAGCAGCTTTTACAGCTGCGAGGTAAGGACCCATGGCATGCTGATCTAGTTAACTATCTGGTTGCTACTGAGTTGCCTGCTTATTTTAAAAAGCATCAGGTAGATAAACTTGGGAGTGAGGCTAAGTACTATATTTGGGGTGATCCATACTTGTGGAGGATATGTAGTGATCAAGTTATCTGACGTTGTGTGTGTGAGTCTGAGATACCATATATTTTGCAGTTTTGTCACACTCTTGCCTACAGTGGCCACTTTGGTCTACAATGCCTTGCTAACAAGATTTTAGATGCAGCAGGTTTTTACTAGCCCACATTGTTTTGCGATGCTTACACATATTGTAAGAATTGTGAACAATTCTAGAAGATAGGTAGTATTTCCCGTAGGAATGAGATGCCTCAACAGCCCTTATTATTCTTTGAGATATTTCATGTTTAGGGTATTGATTCTATAGGGCCTTTTCCTATTTCTTTTGGTTTTGTTTACATATTGCTTGCAGTTGATTATGATTCCAGGTGGGTGGAGGCCAAGGCCACTACTGATGATTCTTCTGTTGTTATAGACTTTGTTAGTTGTAACACCCTAATAGTTCCATTCTATACTTAAGTCATATTGTAGAATCATTAATTGTTACTTTTGCTCGCGGAACTAACATTACCTTTTAGAAATTACTTTTAACGAAAATAAGGGTAATTTTTCTTTTTGAATAATAACGAGTAAGCTATTTTGAAAACAAAGAGCCATGAGCGCATCATGAACGTGCAATACAAACATCGCTATATCATTCATGCATTACATTTAACATAAATAGAAGCAATGAGAATAACCACAATCTAGATAAAGATAACATTCATTCCATAGCCATTCCATAGTTAATATAATAGTAGTGATAGCAGAAATCATACATGAAGATAATAATGGGTCCGATACCTATTGTCGGCCCTACAAAAGAAGCCTACCAAATACATAGTAAAGGAAATATATCAGAAAACCCTACTACCCAGCATGCCATACAATAAAATGATAACCCTATAACTACAACCAAAAGGGGCTATCCTCATGCTTGGCTCTGCATGCAATCGTCACATCAAGCATCAGGTGGAAGGAAACCATTCCCATATCCACTGGGAGAAACATCACCACATCCCCCACCTCGAGCACGGCCACGCCCATGAGGCACGGGTGCAAATGAACCCACGACCGCGAACCGAGGGTGGTGTGTGATAAGGGGCTGCAGAAGAAGAAGATGAATCGGATCACAGACGGATCACAAACAGGTAGGAAGGCTCAGACGAGTCCGTCTCCATGTGATAGCTCGGATAAGACAGCTCCAAAGGATCGAAATCCGACGAAACTGTCGGCATCAGACGAGTGTCTGGATTAGAATCTCCATTAGCGGGGTACCTTGGAGGATGGAAAGGTGGGTGAATGTCATCCATAGTGATGTCCTCGAATGGCTCATGAGGGAGAAAAAATGGACTCATCACAAGTGCATGGAATTGACGACTGTGGAACATGTAGACTCGCATCACTGCTTGAGCAGTTAGCACAGATGCATTCAGCACCGGGTCGAAGTGCCAATGCATCACCGAAAACTCGATGTAAATCACCACTGTACCCGACATCGACATCCTCCGAAGACGACACGGAAACGTAGAGGTGAGAGATACTAAATTTCTTAGTAGGATCGCAACTAGACAAACACAGTATCATCGTCATCGTCCCAGCCACTTCGGGTTTAATTATAAAAATAGTGGATAGGTATAAGTTCAATTTTAATGGTTTTACAAAACATAAATCCCGAAGCGGGTTACTTTTAACTTTAGCATCATATCCATAGTGTCATACATATGCATACATGCTCATAACGTGCATGGCTATGCAACTCATCAACTTGACCATGTTCCTACTTTGACTTTCATTTTTAGCACATGCTTAACATTCTTTTACTTTTCCTTTGAAATAGACTGCTTTTGGACATGAGCTCATTCCGCGACCATCGTCACGCAATACTAACCAAATTATACTAAGCTGATATTGGTTGCTTCCAAGTTGGAGGGTCCTCCATGTCACCCTTGTCTCCCTCATAGAGGTTCCTTGTGGATCACTGTCTTTCACTTCCCGGAAGTGATCGAGGGGTCATATCCCATGGTTTCTTTTCTTATCATTATACTTTACATGCATAATACTTCTTAACTAGACACATGCAATGATATGACTAAGTCCATAATTTTGACGAAAATCCGGCAGCATAACGGCTAAACTGGAGCTTCCTCAAAATGTCAATCATAAACTTTTAACCAACAGTTCATCATATCTATATCATATCATCATACTCATCATTCAATCATGAGACAAAGCTCAATCAAACATATCATTCATCATGCCGCATGGCAGCATACATTCATACCCTAATGGGGTTCATAGTTGTGTTATTCTTTGTGAAGAACATTATGAATCATCACATGATTTCTCATGGTTACCCATGAAAGAATCACGTAGTTAAGATGTGTGTGTACATGGTCTTTTAGTTACTTAATTCTCGCATAAAATTATTCTTTACTTGAATTCATGTCTTATGGACCACTTATTTAAATTAATTAAGTGATTGTTTCCTTTCCTCGATATAGTGCACTTAGTGATTCCTAGGTTCATGGTATGTTTAAAGGCCCTAATCATACTTCTGCTCCCAAGGAGTTCAAGATCCTTCTAATCCTTGGGTCATGACAACGCATAACCACATCATGAACCCAACAACACCATGTTCACTAAACACCAAAGGTAATTTTTAACTTAACCAAGTTACAAAGCTTCAAGCTTTTATCTTAAAGGTTAGATCTTTATGAAATAATGATACAAGTTACTAGCTTTTCCACTAAAAATTCTTGTTCTTTATAAAAGTTGACTCATTTAATTATTCTAAGACCCTCAAGGTCTCAACTTTATGATTTAAAGTTGTCTTTACATTAAAAAGGTTCCTACTTTATCAACTAGTGACATGAAACATTAACATTAAGGTTAAAAAGTCTTAATCTTTATTAAAACTAACACCTTTAAGCATTGTTTTGGTTTAAGATCTAAACTTTATGAATTTAAATGTAATAAAACAACACTTTATGACTTAAAGGTCTCATTCTTGATTAAAGTTTGAAACTTTATGAAAGGTCTTTTCTTTAAGGTTTGATTTCTAAGACATAAAGTGACAAGATATCATTTTCTAACTCAAAAAGGCTTATTATGCCAAAAAGCTTAGACCTTTATATGCATTCTTGTCTTCAAAACAAAACAAAAGAAGACTTTATGATGGCACTAAAACTTGCGCCACTTTAAGTGTGTCAAGAGGCAAACTTTTTAAAGTTTTAAGCTTTTAGAATGTTCAAAGTCTTATCAAATCATGGAAACATAAAAAGATGAAGCTTTTCTAATCATCAACTCATCATGAGAAAAGGAACAACTTTAAGCAAGATACCATCAAGGAACATTCAAGAACATATTTTGCCAAAAGTATGAAGGATTTTCTCAAGTTTCCACTTAGAGATCTTGGTCATGAAAGAACCAAGCTCCAAGCTTTCTTGAGCAAACAAAATGAAAAAGATGAAGATCACTACCTTTCTTGAAGATGGCGAAAAAACAATAGAAGTGGAAGAAGAAGATGATGACTCCTCTTGATGATGATGGTGGCGGTTTTGAATGAGCAAGGAGAGAACTCTTGAGTTCTCTTGAAAATGAGTCTTATATTGTTTAGATCTTGTCTCCAAAGATCCAAAGATAAGGTCTTTGAAGGGCTAAGTGAGTGGTTTAGGTAGTGGTGGTGGAGAAAGGAAGAAGAAGATGAAGAAGATGAAGAGGGTTTTAGAGAGAAGTAGGAGGATTTGGTTTGATGAGAGAGAATAAGATGAGTGAAAAATGAAAATGGATGAAGGAGGGAGAGAGAGAAAGTGGCGTCCACATAAAGGAAGGAGAATGAGATATTTTTGCTTCACTTTGTGTTATCTTATGTTAATTAGTGATTAAGGGGACATATGGGATGATAGGGGGACAAAACATGGTCAAACTCTTACATAAAGTAGTCTTATCTTATGCTTTATGCTTTTATGACATCACTCTTTACTTTATTGTCTAGTTGACTAAATTTGGATTTAATCATGTGATTAAGTGCTCATACAACTTAATTAAGATGATTAAGCAAGGATTAGTTATTAACACACAAGAACACGATTAACATAAATTAATCTTGCGATTAAGCTTAATTAACCTTAATTAAACTCGATTAGGCTAAATAAGGGCGATTAGTACTTAATTAAGCTAGAGGGGCTCTGACTTACTTAATTAGAGATTATCTAATCTCGATTAAGCATTCTCTTGATTTTCTCATTCGAGTAACCCCTTAACTAAGCCTTAATCTCACAATTTCTCATTAAGTGTCTAATTACTCAAGGTTACTGAGATAATTTAGCACGACATGAAATTGAGGATGTTACATTTCTCCTCACCTTTAAAAAGAACTTTGCCCTCAAAATTCGTTACCTGTAAATAAATTCTGATACTCATTCTTCATTTCGGCCTCCAGCTCCCACGTATACTCTTCCATATTTCCTCTACCCTGAGCCACCTTGACCAAGGGTACCGTCTTATTGTAACACCTTACCAGACAAAGTATTATGCTTAAGTGATAATAAATTATCTGATAAATGATTACGTGTAGTACTGGTTAAATTCTATTTTCTGTATTATTATTAGTTACCCACATGAAAATGCTTAATTGCGTAACAAAAATTTTTGCGTGACGGCGGGATAAATGCTAGTTAATCAGTATACTGTATGTAACACCCTAATAAACCCATACTACACTTAAGTCGTATTACGGCGTTTTATTAGTTGTTACTTATGCTCGTGGAGAATTAAACTTCACTTGAAATTAAATTATGCGGAAAATACGGTAAGATTTTTTTTTTTTGAAATACGTCGTCGCTTTGTAGCGTTTTGAAAAGTAAAGCCTTGAGCGAGAAGTCAGATAAAGAAAGAGCGTGTCGCGTAAGATACATGACCCATTCTCATAAAACAAGAGAAAGATAAATAAATAGTAATTCACAAATATATTGTATTACATAACTAATCATTACATCCATATAGGTTCAGAATATTTATATACATACATATATATAACAGCATTACATCGAAGAAAGCTCATGGACGTGCCATGATCCAAATTCTAGGTACTAAATACAAACTCCAATGACAAAGCTCATCTCAAAATGAAATATACGAAGATGCAAAGTGACGATCGCTATAAGTCCCAAAATAGCTTCGTCTGGCGTCCCACGTCGTCCGTCCGCTCACAGTGTCAGGGATCCATGCTCTACTCCACCGAAGGTGCTATCGGATTCTGGTGACGATGCGGAAAAGTAACTAGAGTGAGAAATAAGATTTCTCAGTAGGACTCGAACCCGACACGGAGGTGTCATCGTCATCGTCCCAGCCACTTCGGTTTTATAATGAAAACAGTGAGCATGCATAGGGTTCAGTTCTTAGGTTTTCGAAAACATGAATATCTGAAGTGGATTCAATTTTAACATACTCTCTAATCATTTATATCATAACATACATGGGCATAAGTATAATCACATGAAACATGCATAACTGTACTATAAGCTTCTCTTAACTTTTTCTCTTTAAGAGTTTGGACCGAAGTCCCTTTTCTTTTCTTAACTTGACTTATCTTAAGTCATTTTCTTTCCACCCATTATACATAAGTGGTAATGAGCTCATACCGTGGCCGTCGCCACCATAAAATTTCGATACTTACACTAGCTGGGTCATGCCATGCCTCATGTAAGCCCTATCCCCTATACTCACACTAGCTGGGTCATGCCATGCCTCATGTGAGTCGTGGGTGAGGGGAACTTAAATTAGGTCACCTTCCCTTTTGAAGGATCACACCCCTTTATTGAATCTTTTCTTATTAAAACTTATGATGCAAAATATTTCTAAGTCCACAATTTCTACAAAATTTCGGCAGCATAACGGCTAGACCAAAGCTTTCGAAAATTTTGCCAAACAGAGAAACCAATATCACATTATCATTAAGCATCATATCGTATCATTATATCATATCATCATCATCATATCATCATCATAACATCATGCTTGCACATAAACATAGGCATATTCTCAAGCAAAGTTTTATGAGCTTAGCTTAGTAAATTGAGTGCAAGCTTTTAATTGAGGTTGCCTCTTGTTTGTCTTTTATTAGTTGTAAGGCCAATTTTGTCTAATGTCCTTTTTGATACCTTTTAAGTTGAATTATGAAGGTTTTCTAATACTTAATGTAAGGGTATTAATGTCTTAAAACTTATTCTTCATTAACCTTTAACTTTTACCCTAACTAGTTTTACTTTTACAGTGCGGCAGTAACTTCAAAAATTCACCATAATTTCATCTTTCACTCTTTTGTTTCGAATTTTGGTATGATTACACTTCTCTGAGTCTATTTTTAAACAAAAGAAATCCCACTCAAAAATTCATTTTGTAGCTTGAGTTATGCATATTTTATTCTGCCTGTTCAGACTTGAAAGTTCATCTCGGGTCAGTGACTTTTAACATTTACTGTGAACTCCTCACAAGGAATCTGACAAAACTGTTTTATGGGGGTGTTCCTCTATGTCTTAGCTTTCTAAAAAACTTGGTCCCACTCAAAAATGTTCTGTATAGCTTGAGTTATGCACGTTTTATTATGTACTGCCCGGACAGAAACCCATCCAGGAACAGAAAAATTTGAAAATTCATGTCTCTCTCGTTTTAAGGCCAAATCTCGCATATTTTATATGTATGAAAATATCTTTGAGTCTATTTTCACAGAAAATTGGTTTCGTTGCATTTTGAATTTTGTGGAGTGAGTTATACTGCACGCTTTACAGACTGCCAGAATTCCAGATTAACCTATTTTTAAGTTTTACATAACAAGCTTGTGAAAATGTTGCTATACCACTTCAAATCACCATTTTTATGTTTTATCTCATTACCATATCCAAAGTTTCAGTCACCAAATCAGCATTTTACCACAAAATAGAGCAAGATACATAAAACCATCATGCCACATAATCTCATTTCAAAACAACACTTTCAACAAGACAAGAAAACCCATAGGGAAAAAGTATGGTCATGGGACCTTGGAGCAAGCTTTATAACCACCTAACTATAAAGAGATTAGGAGTTCTAAAACTTGAAGAAAAAAAAAACACATGGAGAAGAAGGATAGAGTTACTACCAAAGGAGTTTCTCTTGGAAGCTTGGAAGATGAAGTGGTTGGAGATGGCCTCCTTCCTCTTGAGCTAGCAAATGGGGCTAAATGAGTGTTTGTTTTGCTCTACCAAGGACCAAAGAATGTGATCCTTGATAAGTTAGTGAGGGTGGTGATAGAAGATGAGGGTGATGGTGGTGGAAAAATGATGACTTAGAGTAGGAGAAACAAGAAGAACAAGAAGGAGAGTAGGAAGAATAAGGAAAGATTCTAGAGAGAGGTGAGAGCTTTGTGTTTTAGTGAGAGGAATGGAAAATGAAATGAGGGAGAGAGAATGGGCTGAAAGTGGAGAAATTAGAGGGGGAAAAGGTGATGTGATTTTTGCTTCTTACATAAGCTAGGGAGTGGGAAAAACCATAGGACAAAAGGGAGTGTTGTGTTTCCTTTGAGTCTTGGTACTTGGGTAAAAGGCTTTGTAGTGTTTTTGTCAAATAGTTAAAAGCATGAGCTATCTTAGGATTGGCATTGGATGATTGTGATCACTCCAAGTGTCACAATCTTGATGAAGGAGAGTACAACTCTTGTCATGACTTAAGGGATCTACTAACATGGACTCTTGATCTAGTGGTGTATGATGAGAAGGCAATTGAATGGTTAGATGTGGCTCTTGCTTTGACCAAACTTTCAAACAATAATTAAAGGGAAGTTTTCTACATCTTTATAATTGTTACAATTATCTAAATGTTAATTGATTCAATTGTTTCAATTATGCCATTAATACATTTTTATCGAAAAGGATTTTTCCCCCTTAATTATGTAAAGAAGATGTGAGGGTTAATATGATTAGGATGTGATACTTATATGCTCTTAGTTAATTAGACTAGATCACCTTGATTTTATGTTCTAAGTCATGAATTAATAAGGATTGGGCAATTAGGCTTTTAAGCATAATCTTTAATACATTATGCTTCAATTGTTGAATTTTCTAATTAATCGTTGACTTGCACTTATCTTATTGACTTGCCTTTAATTTACTAGGCCCTTGCTCTCGAGATGAATCGATTAATTTTTCAATTAATCGTTAACCTCTCTAATTAGCCAGGATCACAGAGCTAATTAGCTTAGACAAAAATTGAGGATGTTACACTGTACATAACATAAAATAAATAAAAATATAATAAGGACAGAACTACTACAAAAGGCATCATAAATATATACATAGACATCTGATTTTAAAGTTTGTCAAAATGATATAGGGTAACAAAATGAGGCCGCTAATACAAAACAAAATGGCCAGTCTTTATGAACAGTACCCCAAATGGTTGTCATGGGACATTTCATGTACATCTCCTAACATCTACCCATCTGTTCATGACCCAGACTGCCAAAAGAGGACCATTCTGTACATCTACTACTGCTGCAGTATGCACACTATCTAAACGGAATTTGAAGAAAGGAAACCGTTTGCCATGGTGGCGTCTGCTGGAGGATGACCCACGCTAGGAGCATAGGACGAGGAAGAAGAACTCGCCACCTCGGATGGATCCTCCTCCGAGATCGAGGTTGATAACATCGGCTGCGGTGGTGAAGCAGGAGGACCATAGGAACGGGAGCTGCTGCCGTTGCAGGTGCTGGTGGTGGTGGTGGTGGAAATGGATGGGCCATGTGAAGAGGTATGGCAATGTAGGGGACAGCAAGATCAAAAAGAGGGTGCATAAGTGGGACGGCGAAATCTCTCTGGAAAAAGAAGTAGAGGCAGAACTGACATCGGCTGGATATATATACAGAATCCAAGAACGGTTCAAGGTGTATATGTAGCTTAGGGAATTCAATGAATAGCACTCCAGTCGCTGCATGCTCCATGATCTGAGAATGACGCGGAACGTACAGCAGAGTGAGAAATAAATATTTCTCAGTAGGAATTCCTAGTATCTATACATCTGTCATTGCTGTCATTCCCAGTTGTTTCGGTTGTGCAATAGTTTTCAAATAGTACGGTACAATGGTAGTATTTAACTTAAATACTTGTTTGTAAAGCATACGCCGAAACAAATTCAATTTTAGTTAACAGATACACTAATGTACTCAAACAATAACCATGGTGAAGCAATAGCATATTAAGAATAATAAGCAGGAATCTAGATCAATCAAGTAAGAAGCATTACACAGTACATATGAATGTGGAATTGGAAAATGCATCTTATCCTTGAAGGCTTTCACTTATTAGAACTTATTTCCATCCTTGGTCCCCTGGGAGTCATTGGCCATATACTCCTAGGTAATAGTCCGCTTTTCAGGACCGAGCTCGTTCCTATACAGGATTGTCGAGTTTACCTTCCCCAACCTTCCTATTGAGCTATTGCCCTTAATTTATTTTGAGGCTGGCCCAAGTGATATGGAATCCTTTATAATATCATGAAATGAATACACATCTAACTTGATTCTTCAAATATCATGTATTCATGCTATTATAAATTTCACAATATATGAACTTCTTACTGAAATTTTAGCAGCATAACGGATCGAGTCCGCTTCCCCATGAATAGTACCATACAATCAGGACATTAAATCAATAGTAAACTCAATATAAAACATCATATTCATATCAAGAATATAACAATATTGTTGAGTGCAAGATTTAGAATCTCAAGTATCAATCTATCTTGCAGGCTTTTAAATTTTTATTAAGGTTCCTAAATTCGACTTTCAATATCTAATGAGTTCTGAGTTCCGATCTTATATAGGTTCCGACTTCCCTACATTATGTTCAATCTCCGGAGATTATATCACTCCCGACTTCCGAGGTGCGACTTCCGACCCTACCCAACCATTGGTCTTTTGAGACTTTGATAAGTAAGTTTCCTATTTACTGAGTTCCGAGTTCAACCTCAAGTATACCCGATCTAGCTCTCTTTCCACTAAGTTCTGAGTACAGCCTTAAAACATACCCAATATGGATTCCTATTCACTAAGTCCGAGTTCAATCATCCAATAAAGCCCCCCAAGTTCAATCTTAAGTATACACTTCCAGGTTCATCCTTACATACTCCCGACCTAGTTTTTTGTTTTACTAAGTCTCGACTTTAATTTGAAGTATTCCAGACCTAGTCCCATAAGTTTAGAGTTCAATTTTAAGTGTACCAACCTAGCTCTCTATTCACTAAATCCCGACTTCCGACATTGGCTCAAGTTATTTGTGTCTTATCCCAGACTTGTCTTACTTCTAGCTAGAATTGCATTTTTATGGGGGAAAATCCACTAAAAATAGAAATATGGACAGAATCATGAAAAATTTATATCTATTTAAAGCGGATCGAACAAGCTTTCAAATGAATTAAGTTACATATCATTTGAATGAGTATATTTTGACTTATGAGTTCCGAAACTTGGCCCTACTAAACTACCTTGGTTCAGCTCGATTTAGACTTAAGCCAAATTCCTTGGAACACTGCGAATGAATGGCTGTGATTTTGGTTCTGAAATTTTTATAGGATATTCCTTTACATGTTAGCTTTCAAACAAACTTAGGTTAACTCAATTTGGAGTTGTATAGGGTGAGTTATACCCTTCTCAACTTGTACTGCCCGGATAAGGATCCAAATTTCTAGGTTAAATTTAAAAAATTCATAACTAATTCTATACTAATCCAATGGCCTTATATGATATACGTTGGAAAGCCCTAGATGTCTAGTTTCATATAAAAATGGTTTCATCCAATTTAAACGGTGGTAGGCGGAGCCGTACACTCCGCCGTATGGACCACCGAGAAAAAACCCTAACAGCTTCTAGATTTGTTTCCCTCCTTCAAGCTATTTGCTCTCAATTCCAATTTTAATCACAACAAACATGAAAAACTAGTCATAAACCATCATCATCACTCTATATAATATCAATATTTCAGATTATACATACTCACCATGCAGCCCCAAATCAGAGAAAACAAGAAGAGAAGTAGGATTTCCTACCTTGTTTAATTCAATTTGTGTTGATTTTGTGCCTTTGATGGAAGCAACTTGTGTTAAGACTTGAAGAAGAGATGGAAATGGTGTGGAGATGAGAGTGAGGAAAAGGGAAATGAAGAGAGCTTCAGCAAGGGAGTGGTCGAATTGATGAGGAGAAAAGGGAAGAAAAGGCGGAGATATTTGGAGGCACTTTGTTTTGATTGGTGGATTCAACCTTGTCATAAAATTTGGTTTAGCTTCCCATTATCAAGGGCTGTCAAGGTGCCACTTGAGGGAGTTATTATCTCAGCCGTTGATTCTAGGGCACTCATAGAAAAATTTCTATTGGTCCAGTCCCGACCGTTTGAAATACCGAAATCTTACCGATTTCCATTAAATCGGTAAACTGGCTTGAAAATTTTCTGTGGGGTTTTCTGTGCTCCTAATCTAATTCCATCAAGCCTAATCCTTTTAAATTACACTTAATTGGCTTTAAGTAAATGTTTAATCAAATTCTGATTAAACTCACTTATTTGATAAAATTGAACAACTCAGTTGTTAACGATGAAATTTTTCGGACGTTACATTTCTACCTTCCTAAAAAAAAAAAATTTGTCCTCAAAATTTAGTACCTGAGAATAATTCGGGATGTTTTCTCCTCATATCAGATTCTAACTCCAACGTACAATTTGCTGAGTCTTCATGTCCCCATGCTACCTTCACCAATTGTACAGCTTTATTCCAAAGGTGTTTGATGCTCCTATCTACTATCCGTGCTGGGGGTACATAAAAAGTTAAGTCATCGCTTAACTGGATTGTTTGAGGTTCCAAAAAGTGAGCAGGATCCGGCTGGTATCTTCTGAGTTGCAAAATGTGGAAAACATCATGAAGATGTGATAGATGCAGAGGCAAGGCAACTCGACATGCAACTGGTCCAATTTGCTTTAAAATTTGAAAGGGACCTATAAAGTGAGCGCTTAGCTTTTTGACTTTAATGGCTTTACCTACCATAGTTGTGGATGTGATTTTTAAAAACACGTGGTCTCCATCTTGAAACTCCAAGGATTTCCTCCTGACATCCACGTAGCTCTTTTGAGGCTTTGAGCTGCAAGTATTTTGCTACGGATTCTTTTGATTTGCTCGGTAGTTTGTCTGACTAGTTCTAGACCCAATAGACTCTGTTCTCCTGGTTCATACCAACATAGGGGAGATTAACACTTTCGTCCATATAAAGCCTCATATGGAGCCATGCCAATGCTAGCATGGTAACTGTTGTTGTAGGCAAACTCGGCTAACGATAAGTATCGATCCTAATTTCCTTGTTGCTTCAAAATGTATGCCTGCAACATATCCTCCAAAGCCTGAATTGTTCGATCTGTTTGACCATCTGATTGTGGATGATATGCAGTACTTAGACATAGCCTAGTACCAAATGCCTTCTGGAGCGCTCCCCAAAATTGTGAGGTGAACCTTGGATCTCGATCGGAAATGATTGTTGAAGGAATACCATGTAACCATACCACTTCTTAGATATATAGTTGAGCCAACTTTTCTAGAGGAGAATTCGCTCGAATGGGTAAAAAGTGAGCAGACTTGGTTAGTCTATCAACTATGACCTATATGGCATCATCTCCTGAGGGGGTTCTTGGTAAACCCATCACGAAATCCATAGAAATGCTCTCCCATTTCCATTCTAGTATCTCTAAGGGTTGTAATGTCCTTGCCAGCTTCTGATGCTCTATTTTCACCTTCTGGCAAGTTAAACATTTATTCACAAAATTGGCCACATCTATTTTAAGGCCTAGCCACCAAAACATCTTCTTGAGATCTTGATACATCTTGTTAATGCCAGGATGTATAGTAAACTCACTTATGGGCTTCCTCCAAAACCTTCCTCCTGAGGTTGTCCTCCTTAGGTACACATGTCCTCCCATGATATCGCCATATTCTATCTGCGTCTTGGGAAAATCCTGTTAGCTTGTCGGATTGTACCAGTCGCACTCTATGCTAGAAGTCATCATTTCCTTGTTGTGCTTGCTGGATTTGGTCTTTAAAAGTACTAGTTATCTTAAGTTGGTGCAATTGAATGGCACTGGGGGTTATAGAGATTCCCAAGTTGAGGGTTTGGAAACTTTTGATAAGTTCCACTTCTTTGATCATCATCCATGCCACTGACAAGGATTTTCTACTTAGGGCATCTGCTACCATGTTTGCCTTGCCTGGATGGTACTTCAGGTCAAACTCGTAATCTTTAAGAAACTCCATCCACCTTCGCTGCCTCATGTTCAATTCCTTTTGATCAAAAAGGTATTTCAAGCTTTTGTGATCAGAAAATACTTCAAACTTCACTCCATAGAGATAGTGTTTCCACATCTTCAAGGCAAACACTATCGCTGCCAGCTCAAGGTCATGTGTTGGATAGTTTCTTTCATGAGTTTTCAATTGCCTGGAAGCATATGCTACGATGTTTCTGTCCTGCATTAACACACACCCTAATCCTTTCTTAGAAGCATCACAGTACACTTCAAACGGTTCATGAGGATTCGGTAAAATAAGCATTAGGGCTATTGTCAACTTTTCCTTTAATTCTTGGTAGCTCTGCTCGCACTCGGGTGTCCATTCAAATGGGGCGTTCTTTCTGGTTAATTTGGTTAAAGGTAGAGCTATTTGAGAGAAGTTCTTAACAAATCTCCTGTAATATCCTGCCAGCCCTAAGAAGCTCCTGATTTCCATAATTGTCGTTGGTCGTTCCCAGTTTAATACTGCTTCTACTTTACTGGGATCCACTAAAATTCCCCCATGGAATACCACGTGGCCATGAAATTTTACTTCTTTCATCCAAAATTCACATTTGGATAACTTAGCATAAAGTTTCTTCTCTCTTAGAATCTGCAGAACTACTCGCAAATGTTCCGCATGCTCCTGTTCTATCTTCGAGTAGATAAGTATGTCGTCAATGAACACCACCACAAATTTATCAAGATATGGCCTGAATATTCGATTCATGTAATCCATGAATATTGCCGATGAATTCATCAATCTGAAGGACATCACAGTATATTCATAATGTTCATAACGAGTCCGAAACGCCATCTTCGGAATATCTTCTTCTCGAACCTGAATCTGGTAATATCTAGACCGTAGACCAATCTTGGAAAATATAGTAGCCCCTTGTAGTGGATCCATAAGATCATCAATCCTTGGTAACGAATACTTGTTCTTGATTGTCGCCTTATTCAACTGCCTGTAATCTACACAGAGTCGCATGCCTCCATCTTTCTTCTTAACTAACAAGATTGGGGCTCCCCATGGGAACGCACTTGGCCTAATGAATTTCTTCTCTAGGAGTTCTTCAATCTGCCCTTTAAGTTCGGCCAATTTCACGGGTGACATGCAGTATGGTGCTAAAGATATTGGTCCAACTCCTGGCACTAATTCAATGGTAAACTCAATCTCTCTCTCGGGAGGGAACTCAAGGATATCTTCGGGGAACACATCAGGATATTCCCTAACAACTAGAATATTGTTTAACTCCTGATCAACCTCTGTTATACTGGTTGATAAGAAAATATACCCTTGACTCCCATTCCCACAGGGGTGCACTGTTATGGAACTTAAATAAAGACTTACAGGGATTACTGATTCAGGAGATGGAACAGGGGGGAGTATAATGGATTTATCGGAGCAATTTAATAGGGCTTGGTTGGTAGAGAGCTAGTCCATACCCAAAATAATGTCAAGTCCGGACAAGGGGAGACAAATTAAATTAGCCGAAAAGATTCGACCTCCTATTTGACAAGGGACCTTCATACAAATATGGTTGGTTCTAACAGGGTCGTTTGTAGGAGCAGAAACTAACAAGTCATAGGGTAATTCAGAAATAGGTAGCTGTAGGGCTATCATGCAATCATGAGAGATGAAAGAGTGAGATGCACCTGAATCGTATAAAACGGTTAAGGTCTTACCATTTACTTCACATGTATCTTGGATCAAATCTTCTAACTTTTTGACTTCCTGTGCATCCATAGTGAAAAATCTCCCTTGGCATTGTGGCTTAGGAGTCGGTTGAGAATTTCTAGCAGGACATTCATAGACTATCAGCCTGGTTAATGTAACACCCTCCTAAGCACAGTGCTATGCTTAAGTCATAGTACTACGCCTGGACATTATTCTTGTTACAGCGGACCTTGTCTGACAGCAACTTTAGCCGTCTTCGGAAACTTCTACAATTATCTGGAGACAACATGGAAATAGGAGTGAGAATTATATAATTCTCAATAGGATTCTCTAATTTTCATACATAGTGTCATCATGGTCGTCTCCAGTTTGCTTCGGTTTATTTTAAAAAAATAAGAACATGTGCCTAAACTGTTAAATTTTACATTTCGAAAAATATCTTTTCCAAGCAAAGTTCATTTTAATCATACTGCTGGTCCTTTGAAATGTACACAAGATTAATTCATGAATAATACCCTGGATAATAAGTTCAACATATAAAACACATATAGCATTAGTCTAATGGGAATATCACATCTATATCTCACTTAACTTGCACTAGAATTCATACATATACATAAAGTTTTACTTTTCTTTCATTCGACACACCTAGGCATTACATGTTGCGTTCCTTAAGTGCTTGGATCCGCATCTACACTTGAGCCGTTACGTGTCGCCGTCCTCAAGTGCAGCATCATACCATATTCCGAGTATGATCGCCATGTCATACCCCATCGAGCGTGATCGCCATGTCACGTTCCTTAGGAAGATGGGATCCTCATTTGGTACTTACACTAGCTGGTCATGCCATGCCTCATGTAAGTCCTACCCTATACTCACACTAGCTGGGTCAATGCCATGCCTCATGTGGATTGGTGCTTGCATATACTTTAATCTTTAGTCTTTTACTTTGGCACAATGAGGCGTTACGTGCTCCCTTGTGGTGCATTCTTGCTTATGGTGTAGTCGGCCTTGAGTGAGCTCTAAATCGGCCTCACCGTGACTGTCTGCAAACTCACCCGCAAAGGGGACTCCACGTGCCTCTAGTCTTGGAGGGATGGGTGGTCACGTCAAATGCCTCTACAGTTGAAGGGATGGATTCTGGTCACGTGCCTCAAAATTGAGGGATCTCATCTCGACCACGCGCCTTCAACATAGAGGGGATCTCATCTCGACCACGTGCCTCCAAGGTAGAGGGACCTTGCCTCTAGGTTGGAGGGACCCAGAAGTGCAAGCCTCCAACATAGAGGGACCCAATGTCTTTAGCTGCCTTCACAAGGAGGGACCCATGTGCTTGCCTCAGGGTGAAGGGACCCATGTCTTTATCATTTAATCGCTTCACAGTGAGGGACCTCAAGTGCTTCTCAGTGAAGTGGACCACATTTATCTTATTTATTGCCCCACAAGGAGGACCTCGAATAAGCCTCCAGTGAAGGGACTCACATTCAATATATTCACATTCTTTTATTCTCATACATATTCAAGCATAATTATAAAGAGTGTACTCATACATATACTTCATTTATTTTCATATATCATTGCACATATGATCTTCACGTACATATTCGTAACGTATAAAGGCTCATAGCCTCTTTACCATTCTGCCGACACTCATGCATATACTTCATCCTTTACTTTCATATATCTCATCTCATACGTATATCATTGAATATAGGGTTTCTATATACCCATTCATACTCTAATTCATCCTTACCTGTAAACATTCCTAATTTTATAGACTTCTGCGTAAATCCGGCAGCATGACGGATCAGGTCCGTTTCCCCATGAATAGTGTCAGCTCTCATAGACAGTTCAGTCATAGCAACATAAATCAACTTAATACATATATATTAATGTCACACTGGCAATCCTCAGCTCAAACCTTCTAGGTTTCACTAACATTTGTAAAATTATCATTTTGGCCATTCTGCCAATTCTATTTGGTTCTGCCCGAATCTTGTATAATCCACCTTTATCTCTATTCAACTCATTTAAATCTGAAATTTGGATATGTCATAGCTCTATATGGCTACTTTCTAACCTCTTTGGTCCCATGTCATTCTGATTTATATAAATCAAGATATTCACCTTTTACTTCAGCCTGTTCAGTCACTAGCCTGAATTACACTCCTGGGAATATAAATTCGCTAAAAATCGAAAATAAGCTCAATTCTTACGAAATTGGTCTCATATCAAAGCTAACAGGATAAACTTTCATTTGCCACCAGATTCACTCCATTTACTTAAGTATACCTCGAGTTATAAGTCCTGAAAGTCGACCTCCCTGAACTACCCTGTTTTGGTCTGGATTAGACATAGGACAACTTCCTCGAATCACCGGGAACAATTAGGACCATAACAAACTCGGAAACTTATATTGGGGTGTTCCCCTGTGTGTAAGCTTTCTAACAAACTTAGTTTCACTCGATTTGGAGTTGTATAGGGTGAGTTATACCCTACTCATGTCACCCTGCCCGGATGAAAGTCCTAAACCCTAGGTCAAACTTCAAAATTTCGTATCTCCCTCAATACTAATCCAATAACCTTATATGATACATCTATGGAAAGCCCTGAATGTCTACTTTCATCTAAAAATGGTTTCATCCGATTTGGCCGATTGTAGGCGGCGCCATGCCTCCCGCCATGCAGACTGCCGTGGACTCTCTACCAAGACAGCACCACTTTATCCATGTACTTCTCTTAGTTTCCTTCTTCTAATCTTAATCCCAACTCAATGTTTCATGTTAATTCAATCATGATCCATCATAATACATCCAATAATTCATCAAATACATAACGAATAGCACAATCTCATGCAATCATAATGTAAGAAATTCAAGAATAGAGCAGAATCCTACCTCTTTGGAGTGTGATCTTGCTGAATTTGAATTGGAGCTGAAGGAAGCCTTGACAAAGCTTGGAGGTTTGAGAGAGTAGATTGAGAGAGGAAGGGAGCTGAAGTGAGCAACGTAAGAATGATGAGCTGAAGAGGCAGGGCGAGGATACATATATATAGACAAAGCTTCGAAGTGGTAGTTAGAATAAGTGGCTTTGATTGGATGAAATTTTGTGGGCAAGGTTCGGCCATGTCTCTCCCTTTTGTGTTAAAATTGCTCTCCACGTCGTCCCAAAAATGGAGATACACTCCTGTTCTATCTGAAATCGGATCTCGTCCCCCATTACACCTTAAGTCGGAACTGTATCCCAATTGAGACCAGGGCTTAAGTCGTATGTCGTAACTCGTCTATCGTGTGTGACTTGAGGAAATCTTGTATCAAGGCCTGAGAGTCGAACTCGTGTGGCCGCAATCTTATAATCTCGGAACTCCCCATTTGAACCAGGGAAATGCCAATGCTGGTTGTTAAATCGTATACCGGAACTCGTGGTATGCAGATTCTCAGGATCCGAACTTCGTGTCCATCCCAATTGAGTTCAACACCTAAGGTCGGAACTTCGTTATATTAAACTTGGAGTTCGGTGATTTGCACCATTGTGTTAAACCATAACCGAGATCGGAAACCACATACTATTTTGAACCTTGTTGTCTTAGGTCGGAACTCGCGTACATCTTGCTGGAAACTTGATCATAAGTTATGAGATCGGAAGTCGGGGACATTTGCTTTAAGACATGAAGCCGGATACCGGTGAATCACGTTCATGTTGTTTGGACTCGAAGGTTAAACTCGTAAGTCGTTGAAATAATCCATCTGATCAAGTCGTACAAGGCATGAAGTCGAGAATTGGGCAAAAATTAACTCGGAACTCGGAAAGAATGCTCTTATCTGTGTTTTAAAGATGAAGTCGGAAATCGGAAGGAATCAGTCCTGAGGGCGAAGCCGAACTCGGAAATCGGGATGTTACAGGTTTGCCACATCCAAAGCAAACATTTTGACCTGCCAAGCAGGGGTGGTCGCCATGATTCCTACCGCATTGGCTGCAAATCTGGTTCCCAAAAGGCCTTCGAGGTTGCTTACCTTTGTTACTCACCGGCTGGAACTTTCTCTGCTATTGTAAGTTAGGCTTGAACCTCCGACCTTGCGGAGCTAACCCCCTCTTAAAGTTATTGTCGGATGCCCTAGCAACAACTAACTTCTTGTTACAGTCCTCCACTAAGTGGCACTTGTTTACCAAAGTAGGGAAGTCTCTGATCTCCATTGGTCGTATGGTGGCAAGGATGTCCTCTCTTAGTCCCCCTTCAAATTTCATACATTTCCATGCTTCATCGGGGTTCCGTTGATAAATGGTGGAAAATTTGCACAGCTCCTCAAATTTAGCAATGTACTCCGACACCCTACTATTTCCTTGACGGAAGTGCATGAACTCTAACTCCTTGGCATTGTGGATAGACGCAGGGAAATACTTCTGCTAGAATGCATCTTTGAATACATCCCAAGTAATTTCTGTTTGGGATCCTTTTAATAATCGCCGTGCACCATTCCACTAGAATTCTGCATCGGCTTCTAGCATATAGGTGGCAAAAGTCACCTTTTGGCGGCCTGTGCAATCTAACACGGAGAAAATCTTTTCCATAGCTTTAACCCATTCATTTGCCTTATCTGGATTAAAGGCTCCCTTGAAGCTAGGTGGATTAGCCTTCCGGAATTCAGCAAATTTGAGATATTCCAGATCCATTCCAAAGCCATTATGATTTCCCTCACGATCTACCTCTGACTGCCTTCCTAATTGGCCCATCATTTGAGTTGCCGCAGCTGCCTGTTCGCGCATAGCATGCACGATCTCTTGCATTGCATCCAGGAACTCCGTGGATTCCTCTTGGGATGGGGAAGTTCGCGGTCTACCTCGCCTTCCAGAAGCCATTAAGTTCTGAACACACAAAATAAGAGTAATTGAGTTGATCAGGCTCAATACTAAGTTCGGTATGCTAGTAAATAATAACATACAGTTAGGCAAACTCCTTCACGTACATCCTATCCATATGGACAAGACTCAAAACATAATAATATCTATGGAATACAGAGCATATGCGAAGCATAATCAGTCCAATCCTTAGGCATATATTCGAACAAACTACTCTGATACCAAAAATGTAACACCTTACCAAGTAAAGTACTATGCTTAAGTCATAATAAATTATCTGATAAGTGATTACGTATAGTACTAGTTAAATTCTATTTTCTGTATTATTATTAGTTACCCACATGAAAATGCTTAATCACGTAACAAAAATTTCTGCGTGACGGTGCGATAAATGCTAGTTAATTAGTATACTGTACATAACGTAACATAAATAAAAATACAATAAGGACAGAAATACTGCAAAAGGCATCATAAATATATACATAGACATCTGATTTTAAAGTTTGTCAAAATGATATAGGGTAACAAAATGAGGTCGCTAATGCAAAACAAAATGGCCAGTCTCTATGAACAGTACCCCAAATGGTCCCCATGGGACATTTCATGTATATCTCCTAACATCTACCCATTTGTCCATGACCCAAACTGCCAAAAGAGAGCCATTCTGTACATCTACTACTGCTGTAGTATGCACACTATCTAAACGGAATCTGAAGAAAGGAAACCGTTCACCATGGCGGCGTCTGCTGGAGGGTGACCTACACTAGGAGCAGAGGACAAGGAAGAAGAACTCGCTGCCTCGGATGGATCCTCCTCTGAGATCGAGGCTGATAACATCGGCTGCGATGGTGAAGCAGGAGGGGCCATAGGAACGGAAGCTGCTGCCGCTGCTGGTGCTGCTACTGCTGGTGGTGGGAATGGATGGGCCATGTGAAGAGGTATGGCAATATAGGGGGCAGCAGGATCAAAAAGAGGGTGCATAAGCGGGACAGCGAAATCTCTCTGGAAAAAGAAGTAGAGGCGAAACTGACATTGGCTGGATATATATACAGAATCCAAGAATGGGTCAAGATGTATATGTAGCTCAAGGGAACTCAATGAATAGCACTCCGGTCGCTACGTGCTCCATGGTCTGAGAATGACGTGAAACGTATAGTAGAGTGAGAAATAAATATTGCTCAATAAGAATTCCTAGTATCTATACATCTGTCTCGCTGTCATTCCCAGTTGTTTCGATCGTGTAATAGTTTTCAAATAGTATGGTACAATAATAGTATTTAACTTAAATACTTGTTTGTAAGGCATACACCGAAACAAATTCAATTTTAGTTAACAGATACACTAATGTACTCAAATAGTAACCATGGTGAAGCAATAGCATATTAAGAATAATAAGCAGGGATCTAGAACAATCAAGTAAGAAGCATTACACAGTACATATGAATGTGCAATTAGAAAATGTATCTTATCCTTGAAGGCTTTCGCCTATTAGAACTTATTTCCATCTTTGGTCCACTAGGAGTCATTGGCCATATACTCCTGGGTAATAGTTAAGCTTCGCCAGACCGAGCTCGTTCTATACTGAGATTAGGGTTTACTTTCCCTGACGTTCCCACTGATCTATTCCCCTTAATTTATTCCGAGGCTGGCCCAAGTGATATGGAATCCTTTATAATATCATGAAATGAATGCACATCTAACTTGATTCTTCAAATATCATGTATTCATGCTATTATAAATTTCACAATATATGAACTTCTTACTGAAATTTTGGCAGTATAACGGATCGACTCTGCTTCCCCATGAATAGTAGCAGATAATCAGGACATTTAAATCAATAGTAAACTCAATATAAAACATCATATTCATACTAGGAATATAACAATATTGTTAAGTGCAAGATTTAGAATCTCAAGTATCAATCTATCTTGCAGGCTTTTAAATTTTTATTAAGGTTCCCAAATTCGACTTTCAATATCTAACGAGTTCCAAGTTTTGATGTTATATAGGTTCCGACTTCCCTACATTATGTTCGGTCTCCCGAGGTTATATCATTCCCGACGTCCGAGGTTGTGCGACTTCTGATCCTACCCTACCATTGGTCTTCTGAGACTTTGATAAGTATGTTTCCTATTTACTGAGTCCCGAGTTCAACCTCAAGTATACCCGATCTAGCTCTCTCTCTACTAAGTTCTAAGTACAGCCTTAAAACATATGCAATATGGATTCCTATTCACTAAGTCTGAGTTCAATCATCCAATAAAGCCCCCCAAGTTCAACCTTAAGTATACACTTCTTGGTTCATCCTTACATACTCCCGACCTAGTTTTCTGTTTTACTAAGTCCTGACTTCAATTTCATGTATTCCCGACCAAGTCCCTTAAGTTTAGAGTTCGATTTTAAGCGTACCGACCTAGCTCTCTATTCACTGAATCCCGACTTCTGACATTGGCTCAAGTTATTTGTGTCTTATCCCAGACTTGTCCTACTTCTAGCCAGAATTGCACTCTTATGGCGGAAAATTCACTAAAAATAGAAATATCGATGGAATCATGAAAAATTTATATCTATGAAAAGCTAACAGAACAAGCTTTCAAATGAATTAAGTTTCATATCATTTGAATAAGTATATTTTGATTATGAGTTCTGAAACTTGGCCCTACTAAACTACCCTTGTTTAGCCCGATTTTGACTTAAGCTAACTTTCTTAGTGCACTGGGAACAAATGGCTATGAATTTGGTTCTGAAATTTTTATGGGATATTCCTTTACATGTTAGCTCTCAAACAAACTTGGGTTCATCAATTTGGAGTTGTATAGGTGAGTTATACCCTTCTCAACTCATACTACCTGGATAAGGATCCAGATTTCTAGGTTAAACTTCAAAAATTCATGACTAATTCTATACTAATCCAAATGGCCTTATATGATATATTATAGAAAACCCTAGATGTCTAGTTTCATATAAAAATGGTTTCATCCAATTTAAACTGTGGTAGGCGGAGCCATACACTCCGCCGTACGAACCGCCGAGGAAAAACCCTAACAACTTCTAGATTTGTTTCCATCCTTCAAGCTATTTGCTCTCAATTCCAATTTTAATCACAACATACATGCAAAACTAGTCATAAACCATCATCATCACTCTATATAACATCAATATTTCAAATTATACATGCTCACCATGCAGCCCCAAATCAGAGAAACCAAGAAGAGAAGTAGGATTTCCTACCTTGTTTAATTCAATTTGTGTTGATTTTGTGCCTTTGATGGAAGCAACTTGTGTTGAGACTTGAAGAAGAGATGGAAATGGAGTGGAGATGAGAGTGAGGAGAAGAGAAATGAAGAGAGCTTCAGCAAGGGAGTGGCCGAAATTGATGAGGAGAAAAGGGAAGAAACGGTGGAGATATTTGGAGACACTTTGTTTTGATTGGTGGATTCAACCTTGTCATTAAATTTGGTTTAGCTTCCCATCATCAAGGGCTGTCAAGGCGCCACTTGAGGGAGTTATTTGGCTAAATCTTAGCTGTTGATTCTAGGGCACTCATAGAAAAATTTCTATTGGTCTGGTCCCGATAGTTTGAAATACCGAAATCTTACCGATTTCCCTTAAATCGATGAACTGGCTTGAAAATTTTCTGTGGGGTTTTCTATGCTCCTAATCTAATTCCATCAAGCCTAATCCTTTTAAATCACACTTAATTGGCTTTAAGTAAATGTTTAATCAAATTCTGATTAAACTCGCTTATTCTATAAAACCGAACAACTCAGTTGTTAACGATAAAACTTTTCCGATGTTACACTTATTCCTCAGCTGTTTTGCCCCGTGATCCACGATCTGAGATGGTGGTAGATTGAAAGTTAGGTCCTCCCTTAACTGTACACTTTCAGGCTCAAGTAGATGACTAGGATCGGAATGGCATTTTCTCAATTGAGACACATGGAAAACATCATGAAGGTTTGACAAATTTGGAGGTAGGGCCATTTGGTAAGCAACTGACCCGACATGTTTTAAAATTTGAAAAGGGCCAAGGAAACTAGGGCTTAACTTTTTGACCTTAATGGCTTTACCTATGCCGATCGTAGGAGTAATTTTCAGGAACACATGTTCTCCTTCTTGGAACTCTAAAGGCTTTCTCCTCTTATCCGCATAACCCTTTTGACGGCTCTAGGCCGTAAGGATTCTGTCCCTAATCCTTCTGACTTGCTCTGTGGTTTGCGTCACTAGATCAGATCCTAATAGGCTTTACTCGCATGGTTCAAACCAACATAGGGGAGATTGCCACTTCCTTCCATACAAAGCTTCATAGGGTGCCATACCAATACTTGCATGACGGCTATTGTTATAAGCAAACTCAATCAAAGGTAAGTATTTGTCCCAACTTCCTCGGTTGTCCAACACACAAGCTCTCAATATATCCTCCAATGTTTGGATAGACCACTCCGACTATCCATCTGTCTAGGGGTGATAAGCTGTACTTAGGCAAAGCTTCGTCCCAAATGCCTTTTGTAAGGCTCCCCAGAATCTAGAGGTAAACCTCGGGTCCCTATCTGATATTATGGTTGAAGGTACACCATGCAGTCTTACTATCTCTTGAACATATAGCTGGACTAACTTTTCCAAAGGATAAGTAGCTTGAATGGGCAAAAAGTGAACAGACTTGGTTAATCTATCAACTATTACCCATATTGCATCAAACCCAGCTTGCATTTTGGGTAAACCCATCATGAAATCCATAGAGATACTTTCCCATTTCCATTCTGGGATCTCCAATGGTTACAACATACCAAAGGGCTTTTGGTGTTTAATCTTTACTTTTTGGCGGACTAAACACTTGCCTACCAACTCCGCAACGTCCCTCTTCAATCCTGGCCACCAGAACATCTTCTTAACGTCTTGATACATCTTTGTCACACCGAGGTGTACGGTGAAATGGCTCTTATGAGCCTCCTCCAAAATCCTTCTTCAGAGGTCACCACTTGTAGGTACACAGACTCTTCCTTCAAATTTCCATAGCCCATCTGTACTTTGCGCAAAACCCTTCAACCTTCCTTCTTTCACCAATGCTAGGGTTTTCAAGAACTCCTCTTCCTCGCCTTGGGCTCGAGCAATTTGACTCTTGAAATCGCTCGTCACCCTAAGCTGATTCAATCTTAAACTATGGGGTGTCAACATAACTTCAAGATTAAGGTCTCTGAAACTCCTTACTAGCTCATCCTCCTTGACCATCATCCATGATGCGTCAGCCACCACATTGGCTTTTCCAAGATGATAGTTCAACCCAAAATCATAATCTTTTAGAAACTCTATCCATCTCCTCTGCCTCATATTTAACTCCTTTTGATCAAAGAGATACTTCAAGCTTTTATGATTAGAGAACACCTCGAACCTCACACCATACAGATAATGCCTCCATATCTTCAGGGCAAACACTACTGCCGCTAGTTCCAAGTCATGGGTTGGGTAGTTCACTTCGTGAGGCTTCAACTGCCTAAAGGCATAAGCCACCACGTTCCTATTCTACATCAAGACACAACCTAAACCTCTCCTAGAGGCATCACAGTAAACCTCAAACGGTCCACTACGGTCCAGCAAAACTAATACTAGGGTTGAGGTTAACTTACATTTTAGCTCTTGAAAACTCTTCTCACAGTCCATTGTCCACACAAACGGGGCATCCTTCCTTGTTAACTTTGTTAAGGGTAAAGATATCTGGGAAAATCCTTTTATAAACCTACGGTAGTAACTGGCTAAACCCAAGAAACTCCTTATCTTAATCATTGAGGTTGGTCTCTCCCAATTCATCGCAGCCTCAACCTTACTTGGGTCTACAGCAATACCCCCTTGTGACACTATGTGCCCTAAGAACTTTACTTTCTCCATCCAGAATTCACACTTAGATAACTTGGCATAAAGCTCCTTTTCCCTCAAGATCCTTAACACAACCCTCAAATGTTCTTCGTGTTCCTCCTTTATTCTCGAATAGATGAGAATATCATCAATGAAAACAACTAAAAACTTGTCCAAGTAGGGTCTAAAGACCCTGTTCATATAATCCATAAAAATAGCAGGGGCATTAGTCGATCCAAATGATATCACTGCATACTCATAATGCCCATACCTTGTCCTAAAAGCCGTTTTGGGTATATCCTTCTCCTTTACCCTTATCTGATGATATCCAGATCTCAGATCAATCTTAGAGAACATAGCTGCACCTCGCAATTGGTCCATGAGGTCATCTATCCTAGGCAAGGGATACTTGTTCTTAACAGTCACTTTGTTTAATTGTCTATAATCCACACACAGCCTCATACTGCCATCCTTCTTTTTCACAAATAACACCGGGGCTCCCAAGGTGAGGCACTAGGTCTTACGAACTTCTTCTCCAACAATTCTTCCAATTGTCCCTTCAACTCCGACAACTCCACTGGGGACATCTTATAGGGTGCTATAGAGATTGGCCCAATACCCGACACCAATTCTATAGAAAACTCGATTTCCCTTTCCGGGGGAAACCTGGGTATGTCGTCAAGAAATACATCAGGGTATTCGCTAACTACGGGTATCTCATCCAATACCTGCTCGAGTTCCACTTCACTTGCCATAAGGAGAACATATCCCTGATCACCAAACTCACTACTTCCTACCCTAACAGAGTTCAAAAACAAACTAACAGGCTCCACGGGCTTAACAGGTAGAAGGGGAAGAACAACAGATTTTTCATAGCAATTTATCATAGCATGGTTAGCCGAAAGCCAATCCATGCCTAGAATCAAATCCAAACCAGACAAAGGCAAACAAATCAAATTCGCTACAAAAGACCTACCATCAATTTAGAATTGACAACTCAAGCAACAATGACAAATCTTAACTGGTTTCCCAGCAGGAGTAGAAACAATTAACATATAGGGCAATTCAGACATAGACAATCCTAATTTATCTACATAATCATCAGAAATAAAGGAGTGTGTAACACTAGAATCATATAACACAGTTAAGGTCCTAACATTGACCTCGCACTTACCTTGGATCAGATCATCGGACTGAGTGGCCTCCTCAGTATTAAGGACAAGACCCTTCCTTGGTGTTGGGGCTTGTTGGTAGGGGACAACAGCTTGACAGTGCAGCTTCTTGCCATATGCCTAGGCTTTCCGCATCGGAAACAAGCATTCTGGCCAGCTAAACAAGGGCATCCTCCATGATGTTTGCCACACTTAGGGCAAGCTTGACCATTCATCGGCTTGGGCGGATTCCCAGTAGGCTTCTGGGGTTGTTTTCCTTTGAAACCTCCACCTTGAAATGGTTTTCTCGGGGGGTTGGGGCTTGAACTTCTGCCCTTGCAGTGCCAACTTCTTCTTGTAGGCTTCAGACCTTGCCACTGACAACTTGCGGTAGCAATCGTCCACTAAACGGCACTTGTTGACGAGTCCTATAGATGCCAGTATCTCTTCACACAATCCCCTTCAAACTTCACACATTTCCAGTGCTCATCCGAGTTCCCTTGATAAATTGTCGAGAACTTGCACAGCTCTTTGAACTTGGCTGTATACTCAGCAATATTCATGGTCCCTTGACGCAGACTCATGAACTCCAGCTCCTTCGCATTCCTCACGGATGTAGGAAAATACTTCTCATAGAAGTACGACTTGAAAATCTCCCAAGTGATGTGGGTTTGGGCTCCCTCCAATAGCCTCTTTGTGCCTACCCACCAGAACTCAATGTCAGCTTCCAACATATAGGTAGCAAAGGCTACCTTCTACTCCTCGGTGTAGGCCAACACCGTGAAAATCTTGTCAACGGCTTTGATCCACTCATCCGCTTGATCGGGGTTGCACGTCCCTCTAAAGCTTGGCGGATTCGTCTTCCTGAACTCAGCAAACTTTAGGTACTCAAGGTCTACCTCTGCTCTTCCATTGCCCCTCCGGATTCCCTTTATCCCTTTGCTTCATTCGCTCCATCATGTGATGGGCAGCAGCAGCTTGCTCCCTCATGGCAACAGCCATTTCACAGAGCATCCCCATGACTTCCTTGGGACCTTCTAGCTCGTTATGAGGCCTACCACGTCTTACTGAAGCCATTAGTTCCTGGTACACAAGACAGAAGACATTGAGTTGATCAGGCTCAACATTTATGTTGAGTGAACTAGCAACTAACCATATTCAAAATAGACGATCATGCACATCTAATTCCTACATCTCATCATACAGATGAGACTCAAAGCATGACTTAACTAAAACGTATGCTTAGAAGCATAGTTAGTCCATCCCTGGGCTCTTCAAGGATGAACTGCTTTGATACCAAAATGTAACACCCTAATAGTTCCATTCTATGCTTAAGTCATATTGTGGAATCATTAGTTGTTACTTTTGCTCACGGAACTAACATTACCTTTTTGAAATTACTTTTAACGAAAATAGGGGTAAATTTTCTTTTGAATAATAATGAGTAAGCTGTTTTGAAAACCAAGAGCCATGAGCGCATCGTGAACGTGCAATACAAATGTCGCTATATCATTCATGCATCACATTTAATATAAATAGAAACAATGAGAATAACCACAATCTAGATAAAGATAACATTCATTTCATAGCCATTCCATAGTTAATATAATAGTAGTTGTAGCATAAGTCATACATGAAGATAATAATGGGTCCGATACCTACTATCGACCCTACAAAAGAAGCCTACCAAATACATAGTAAAGGGAATATATCAGAAAACCCTATTACCCAGCATGCTATACAACAAAATGATAACCCAATAACTACAATCAAAGGGGGCTATCCTCATGCTTGGCTCCGTATGCAATCGTCACATCAAGCACAGGCAGAAGGAAACCGTTCCCATATCCACCAGGAGAAACATCACCACATCCCCCACCTCGAGCACGGCCACGCCCACGAGGCACGGCACGGGTGCAAATGAACCCACGACCGTGAACCGAGGGTGGTGTGTGACGAGGGGCTGCAGAAGAAGAAGATGAATCGTGTAACATCCCCAATTTTTGTCTACGCTAATTAGCTCAGTGATCCTGGCTGATTAGAGAGGTTAACGATTAACTGAGGACTAATCGGCTAATCTCGATGAGCAAGAGCTTAGTAAATTGAGTCAAGTCAATAATTGAATCATAACACACTAAATGTTTTAATTAAGACCTAATTATTTGAACCTCGTTAATTCATAACTTAGAAATATGATTAAGCTAATCCAATCCTATTAATTAAGTACAAGACAATTGTTTTACCTTAATCGATTGAGATAGATTAATTCTTACACCCTAATTACATAATTCATAAGATCAATTCTCTTAGAGGAAAAAGTCTTAAAAGTGTAATTAACCAAAATCAGTTAAAGAGAAAATTAACTAATCAAATTGAATTAACAACTTAGGTAATTCTAATAGCTTTGAAGATTTAAAAATTTCTCCTAATTGATGCACCAAATTTCGGCCAAGGACAAGAGCAAAATCCAACCATCCATTTGCCTTCTCATCATGCACTCTTAGATCAAGGGTCTATGTTAGTAGCATCTCTTTAGTCTAGACAAGAGAAGTACCTTTCTCCCTTAGGATTATGCCACTTGGAGTGATCTTATTCAATCAAGCCAATCCCAAGAGAGGTCCTTGCTTTTGTCCACTTGAGAAAACATAAAATAGTCCATAGCATGCACCAAGACTCAAGGAAAACATAACCCACCCTTTTATCCTATGGTTCCTAGCCTCTTGGCTTGCAAAAAAAGCAAAATCACATCACTCTCTCCCTCCCCTTTTGCACCAATTAGCCCACTTCTCCCCCCTCATTTCATTTTTCATTTCCTCTCTCAAGACACAAAGCTCTCACCTCTCTCTAAACCACTCCTTGTTCTTCCTAATCTTCTTCTTGTTCTTCTTGTTTTCCTACTCTAACTCACCTCATTTCCACCACCATTCTCACAAGCCCTTCAAGGACCACTCTCTGTGGTTTTTGAAGAAGCAAAACAAACACTCACTTAGCCCCATCATCAAGCTCAAGGAGGAGGAAGGTTATCTCTAACCCATCAACTCTTTCTACTCCTCAAGAAACACATTTGATAGTGACTCTAGCCCCTTTCTCTTCTATGTTTTTCAAGCTCTATACCCCCTAAGCTCTTCATAGCTAGGTGGTTTAGAACTTGCACTAAAGGCCTCATGGCCATGCTTTCATCATATGAAGTTGTTTGTGATTTTTGCTCTTTTCTTGGAATTGACTTTGGTTGTATATTTTGTTTTTTGTTGAACCCAACTTTTTAGACCTCAAAATATTGATTTTTATCAATATCTCAAAGATTAAAAGTGGTTTGGATGAGAAAAGTCATCACTTGAAGAAAAGACTAAGTGTTCTTACAAGAAAACTCCTTGAAACCAAAACCGTGGAAACTGAAAAATTCTGGCAGTCTGTATGGCGTGACTAATAACTCTTTCAATATAACTCCAAATGGAACGAAACTAATTTTAGATGAAAATAGACTCATAGAGCTTTTTATAAATATAAAATTCGTGAAATTTGGCTTTACAACGAGAGAGATATGAATTTTCAAAGTTTGCTGTTCCTGGATATGCTTCTGTTCGGGCAGTATATAATAAAATCTTAATAATTCAAGTTATACGGAACATTTTTGAGTGGGACCAAGTTTATTAGGAAGCTAAGATATAGAGGACATCCCCATAAAACAGTTTTGGCAGATTCCTTGTGAGGAGCTCGCAGTAATGTTTAAAAGTCATTGTACAGAGAATAAACTCAAAAGCTGAGCAGTCAAAATAAAATATGCATAACTCAAGTTACAAAATGAATTTTTGAGTGAGGTTTCTTTTGTTTAAAAATAGACTCAGAGAAGTATAAGCATATCAAAATTCGAAGTAAAAGAGTAAAATATGAAATTATGGTAAATTTTTGAAGTTACTGCCCCACTGTAAAAGTAAAAACTGGTTATGGTTAAGTTTTAAAGGTTAAGGAGAAATAAGCTTTAAGACATTAAGTCCCTTACATTAAGTATTGGAAAACCTTCATAATTCAACATAAAAAATTTCAAAGAGGATATTAGATAAGATTAGCCTTAAGCCTAATAAAAGAATTTATACAAGAGGCAACCTCAATTAAAAGCTTGCACCAAATTTACTAAGCTAAGCTCATAAGACTTTGTGCGATATGTATGCCTCTATGTGTCAATATGATGACAATGATATGATGATGATCATGATGATGATGGTATGATAATGATAATGATGAGATGACATGATGATTATGATAGTGATATGATGATGATAAGGATGATAATGATATGATGGTGATATGAAAATGAATGATGATGATATGAATATGATATATTGATGATATGATGCTTAATGATATACATTAAAGGAACCACATTTGGGGACGGCGATACGTAATGCCTAAATGTGGAAAAAGAATTAAAATAATTTTGCATCATAAGCCTTAATAAGAAGATAAAGTAAACTAAGGGCATGATCCTTCAAAACGGAAGGTGACCAAAAGCAAGCTCCCCTCACCCACGACTCACATGAGGCATGGCATGACCCAGCTAGTAAGTACTAAAATTCTATGGTGGCGACGGCCACGGCATGAGCTCATTACCACTTATGTTTAGTGGGTGAAATGAAAAGGACTTAAGATGAATCAAGTTAAGAAAAAGAAAAAGACCTAAGATAGAGGTTATGCGAAGAAAAGACAGGGACTTCGGTCTAACCCAAGTAAAGAATGAAACTCCCAACATGTTCATGCATATTATGAATTGTCATATAAGCTCTTATGTATACCATGATATTGTTTTTATAACAAGAATATGTACTTAAAGTTGAATCCACTTCGGATAGCTATGTCTCCAAAAATCTAAGAATTGGATCTTATGCATGCTCACTATTTTCATTATAAAACCGAAGTGGCTGGGACGATGACGATGAATGTAACATCCCCTTTTTACCTAAGTTAATTAGCTCGGTGTTCCCGGCTAATTAGAGAGAGATTAGCGATTAATTGAGAACTAATCGGCTAATCTCAAGAGCAAGAGCAAGAGCTTAGTAAATTAAGTCTAGCCAACAATTTAATCATAATGTCCTAAGCGTTTTAATAAAACCTTAATCGTCTAATCCTTAATTACTCGAAGGTGCCAAAACAAAAGTAAGACAACCTAACCTTACTAATTAAGTTTATAATGATTAAGACACTTAAGACAACTCTTGAGAAATTAAACCCCAAATTAAGCATATGCTTAACCGTAATGCAAGACCTCATAAAAAGTGTAATTGACAAGAGTTAACTCATGGGTAATTAAGCCAATTAAGTTAAATTACATTTAAATAATTCTAATAACATTTAGAGATAAAAGTTCTTCCATGCATATGCCCTAAAAAGACATACCAAGGAGGAGCAACATCTCACCCTTCATTCAATCTCTTTAATCCTACACCATTAGATCAAAAGCCAAGACTAGGATCCTTGTCATCCACCATTAGATCTTGACACTTGGATGAGTCTTAGACAAGCAACCAAATCCTAAGAGGGGTACTCCCCTTTAACCCCTAGAGAAAAATACAAATTGGACATTAGGATGCCTCCAAGACTCAAAGGAAAAACAACTCACCCTTTTACCCCAAGGTCCCTAGCCCTTTTGCTTGAAAAAGAAGTAAGACACACCTACTCTCTCTTGCTTGTTGAAGAGGCAAAGCAATCAGCCCACATTGCCCCATTTTTGCGCCACTTACCCCTCTCCCACTCCCTCATTTGTGGTTTTCATCCTCTCACTACAAGCCTAAGCTCTCACTTCTCTCTAAGCCTCATTCTAACTCTTCTACTCTTCTAATTCCTCTTGTTCTTCTTCCCACTTTCACACCCCATCCAACTCTCATTTCCATCACCACCATCACCATCCCTTCAAGGACTACCATATTTGGTCCTTGGAGAAACAAAGCTACTCATACACAAGCCTCAATATCAAGCTCAAGGAGAAGGAGGCCATCTCCAACCATCTCCATCCTTCAAGCCTTCAAGAAAAACTCTTTTGGTAGTGGCTCTAAACTCTTTTTCTCTCTTGTTTTTCAAGCTTTAGAACTCCTATGCTCTTCATAGCTAGGTGATTTTAAAGATTGATTATGGGCATCATAGCCATTCTTGTCATAAAATGAGATGTTGTTGCTTGTATGGCTGTTGTTGAAAACATGCTTTCGGTTTGGTATGATGCATGGCTGAACCCAATATTTTTGAACTCCAACATGTTAGTTTCTCACTAATCTTTCATGGTGTATGAGTGTTTTATAACTTGAGAATGGTTTCTTGAAAGTGAGGTTGAGTGTTTTGGAGAAAACATGAGAAAAATCAAAACGTGAAATCTGGATTTTCTAACAGTCTGTAAACCGAATAGTATAACTTTTCCCAGAAAACTCAGAAATTAGTGGAACCAATTTTATATGAAAATAGACTCAGAGAGCTTTCCATGCATGTAAAATACATAAGATTCGGAGTTAAAATGAGTGAGATATGATTTTTCAAAGTGGACTGTTCTCGGATTGGTTTCTGTCTGGGCAGTCTACACTAAAATGTGTATAACTCGAGCTACAAAAATGATTTTTGAGTGAGAACAAGTTTAAATGAAAGCTAAGACATAGAGGAACAAACCCATAAAACAGTTTTCTCAGATTCCTTCTGAGAAATTATAATGAGAGGTAACAATCCACTATACCGGGAGTGAACTTAGAAACTGAACAGTCAGAATAAAATGTGCATAACTGGAGTTAAACAACGAATTTTTAAGTGGGACTTCTTTTGTCAAAAACTAGACTCAGAACCCTATAAGCATATAAAAAATTTCGCATTAAAAGGATAAAATACCAAATTATGGTGAATTTTTAAAGTTACTGCCTAGGGTAAAAGCAAAACTGTCAAAACTTAACCTTAAGTAAGACTATGCATAAATGACTTAAAAAGGTAAAAGGCCTTAGCCTAAAGTAATGAAACTTCATAATTCACTTAATGAGGACTAGATAGAATAAAATACTAAGCTCACCTAATCCTTAACAAAAGAAGCGAATAAAACGAAAAACCGAATGTAAATGTAGTTAATGTACTAGATTAAATTCATAAGATTCTCACCATACTATAATGCAAAACCTAAACTATAAATCTTCCAAATTAAAATATGAAAATCATATAAGTCAAGTTAGAATAATTGAGAAGAAGGAATCAATAAAATGAAAGCCAATGTAAAAGCTTGCACCTACTTTACTAAGCTAAGCTCATAAGACTTTGCTTAAGTGTATGCCTATGTTTATGTTGCAAGCATGATGTGATGATGATGTGATTATGATGCCATGATAATGATGATATGATATGATGATATGATATGATGCTGTGATACTGGTATTCTGTTTGGCAAAATTTTGGGAAGCTGCGATCTAGCCGTTATGCTGCCGAAATTTTGTAGAAATTATGGACTTAGAAATATTTTGCATCATAAGTTTAATAAGAAAAGATTGGATAAAGTGTGATCCTTCAAAAGGGAAGGTGACCTAATTTAAGTTCCCCTCACCCACGACTCACATGAGGCATGGCATGACCCAGCTAGTGTGAGTATAGGGGACAGGGCTTACATGAGGCATGGCATGACCCAACTAGTGTAAGTACCGAAATTCTACGGTGGCGACGGCCACGGTATGAGCTCATTACCACTTATGTTTAGTGGGTGAAAAGAGAAGGACTCAAGATGAGTCAAGTTAAGAAAAGAAAAGGACTTAAGATAAGTCAAGTTAAGAAAAGAAAAGAAAAGGGACTTCGGTCCAAACCTTTAAAGAGAAAAAGTTAAGAGAAGCTTATAGTACAGTCATGCATGTTTTATGTGCTTATACTTATGCCCATGTATGTTATGATATAAATGATTAGAGAGTATGTTAAAATTGAATCCACTTCGGATACTCACATTTTCGAAAACCTAAGAACTGAACCTTATGCATGCCCACTGTTTTCATTATAAAACCGAAGTGGCTGGGAAGATAACGATGACACCTCTGTGTCGGGTTTGAGTCCTACTGAGAAATCTTATTTCTCACTCTAGTTACTTTTCCGCATCGTCACCAGATTTTTGTTGGCACACCCAATGGAGTGGAGCTTGGAGCCACCGCACTACGAGTGGACGTACGACGTGGAATGCCAGACGAAGCTATTTTGGGACTCATAGCGACCGTCACTCTACATCTTCGCATATTCTTTTTGAGAGGAGCTTTGTCATTGAAGTCTGTAGTAGTACCTAGTACTTAGGTCATGGCATGACCATGAGCTTTCTTCGATGTAATGTTTATATATATATATATATATATATTATGAACTCATATGGATGTAATGATTAGTTAATTAATGCAATGTATTTGTGAATTTCTATTTATTTACCTTTCTCTTGTCTTATGATATTTGGGTATTTATTTTATGCGACACGCTCTTTCTCTATCTACCTTCTCGCTCAAGGCTTTACTTTCCAAAGCGATGATGTATTTCACAAAAAGAAAAATCTTACCGTATTTTCCGCGTAATTTAATTTCAAGTGAAGTTTAATTTTCCACGAGCATAAGTAACAACTAATGAAACGCCATAATACGACTTAAGCGTAGTATGGGTTTATTAGGGTGTTACAATGAAACCTCTGTGTCGGGTTCGAGTCCTACTGAGAAATTGTATTTCTCACTCTAGTTAATTTTCCGCATCGTCACCAGAATCCGATGGTGCATCCGGTGGAGTGAAGCATGGATCCCCCACACTGTGAGCGGACGTACGATGTGGGATGCCAGACGAAACTATTTTGGGACTTATAGTGACCGTCAATCTGCATCTTCGCATATTCCTTTTTGAGATGAGCTTTGCTATTGAAGTTTGTATTTAGTACCTAGTATTTGGATCATGACATGACCATGAGCTTCCTTTGATGTAATGCTGTTATATATATGTATGTATATAAATATTATGAACCCCTATGGGTGTAATGATGAGTTATGTAATGCAATGTATTTGTGAATTACTATTTATTTACCTTTCTCATGTTTTATGATATTTGGGTATATACCTTATATGACACGCTCTTTCTCTATCTACCTTCTCGCTCAAGGCTTTACTTTCCAAAGCGACGACGTATTTCAAAAAAAAAAAATCTTACCGTATTTTCTCGCGTAATTTAATTTCAAGTGAAGTTTAGTTTTCTACGAGCATAAGTAACAACTAATAAAATGCCGTAATACGATTTAAGCATAGTATGGGTATATTAGGGTGTTACAAATCATATGACAGACGGATCACAGACGGGTAGGAAAGCTCAGGCGGGTCCATCTCCACGTGATAGCTCGGATAAGACAGCTTCGAAGGATCGGAATCCAATGAAACTGTCAGTGTCAGACGAGTGTCCGGATCGGAATCTCCATTAGTGGGGTACCTCGAAGGATGGAAAGGCGGGTGAACGTCATCCATAGTGATGTCCTTGAATGGCTCATGAGGGCGGAAAAATGGACTAATCACAGGTGCACGGAACTGGCGGCTATGGAACATGTAGACTCACATCGTTGCCTAAGTAGTCAGCACAGATGCATTCAGCACCGGGTCAAAGTGCCAATGCATCACCGGAAACTCAATGAAAATCACCACCGTGCCCCGACGCCGGCATCCTCTGAAGATGATATGGAAACGCAGAGGTGAGAAATACTAAATTTCTCAGTAGGATCGTGACTAGACAAACACAGTGTCATCGTCATCGTCCCAGCCACTTCGGTTTAATTATAAAAATAATGGACAGGTATAAGTTCAATTTTAATAGTTTCAGAAAACATAAATCCCGAAGCAAGGTACTTTTAACTTTATCATCATATCCATAGTGTCATACATAGGCATACATGCTAATATGCATAACATACATTCATAATCCACATAAGGAATATAATAACATGCATGGCTATGCAACTCATCAACTTGACCATGGTTCTACTTTCACTTTCATTTTTAGCACGTGCTTAACATTCTTTTACTTTTCCTTTGAAATAAACTGCTTTTGGACATGAGCTCATTTTGTGACTATCGTCACGCAATACTAACCAAATCAGACTAAGCTGATATTGGTTACCTCTAAGTTGGAGGGTCCTCCATGTCACCCTTGCCTCCCTCATAGAGGTTCCTTGTGGATCACCATATTTCACTTACCGAAAGTGATCGAGGGGTCATATCCCATGGTTTCTTTTCTTATCATTATACTTTACATGCATAATACTTCTTGACTAGACACATGCAATGATATGACTAAGTCCATAACTTTGACGGAAATCCGGCAACATAATGGCTAAACCGAAGCTTTCCCAAAATGCCAATCATCAACTTTTAACCAACAGTTCATCATATCTATATCATATTATCATACTCATCATTCAAACATGAGACAAAGCTCAATCAAACTCATCATTCTTCATGCCGCATGGCAGCATACATTCATACCCTAAAGGGGTTCATACTTGCGTTATTCTTTGTGAAGAACATTATGAATCATCACATGATTTCTCATGGTTACCCATGAAAGAATCACTAGTTAAGATGTGTGTACATGGTCTTTTAGTTACTTAATTCTCGCATGAAATTATTCTTTACTTGAATTCATGATCTTATGGAACACTTATTCAAATTAATTAAGTTAAGTGATTGTTTCCTTTCCTCGATATAGTACACTTAGTGATTCCTAGGTTCATGGTATGCTTAGAGGCCCTAATCATACTTCTGTTCCCAAGGAGTTCGAGATCCTTCTAATCCTTAGGTCATGACAAAATATAACCACATCATGAACCCAACAACACCATGTTCACTAAACACCAAGGGTGATTTTTTAACTTAACCAAGTTACAAAGCTTCAAGCTTTTATCTTAAAGGTTAGATCTTTATGATATAATGATACAAGTTACTAGCTTTTCCACTAAAATTTCTCGTTCTTTATAAAAGTTGACTCATTTAATTATTTTAAGACCATCAAGGTCTCAACTTTATGATTTAAAGTTGTCTTTACATTAAAAAGGTTCCTACTTTATCAACTAGTGACATAAAACATTAACTTTAAGGTTAAAAAGTCTTAATCTTTATAAAAGCTAACACCTTTAAGCATTGTTTTGGTTCAAGATCTAAACTTTATGAATTTAAATGTTATAAAACAACACTTTATGACTTAAAGGTCTCATTCTCGATTAAAGTTTGAAACTTTATGAAAGGTATGGTTTGATTTCTAAGACACAAAGTGACAAGATATCATTTTCTAACTCAAAAAGGCTTATTATGCCAAAAAGCTTAGACCTTTACGTGCATTCTTGTCTTCAAAACAAAAGAAAAGAAGACTTTATGATGGCACTAAAACTTGTGCCACTTTAAGTGTGTCAAGAGGCTAACTTTTTAAAGTTTTAAACTTCTAGAATGTTCAAAGTCTTATCAAATCATGGAAACATAAAAAGATGAAGCTTTTCTAATCATCAACTCATCATGAGGCAAAGAACAACTTTAAGCAAGATACCATCAAGGAACATTCAAGAACATATTTTGCCAAAAGTAGAAACTTAAGAACACTTGAAGAACATCAAGAACATATTTTGCCAAAAAGGGAAACTTAAGAACACTTGAAGAACATCAAGAACATTCAAGAACATTTTTTGCCAAAAAGGGAAACTTAAGAACACTTGAAGAACATGGAGGATTTTCTCAAGTTTCCACTTAGAGATCTTGGTCATGAAAGAACCAAGCTCCAAGCTTTCTTGAGCAAACAAAATGAAAAAGATGAAGACCACTACCTTTCTTGAAGATGGCGCAAAAACAAGAGAAGTGGAAGAAGAAGATGATGACCCCTCTTGATGATGATGGTGGCGGTTTTGGATGAGCAAGGAGAGAACTCTTGAGTTCTCTTGAAAATGAGTCTAGTAGTGTTTAGATCTTGTCTCCAAAGACCCAAAGATGAGGTCTTTGAATGGCTAAGTGAGTGGTTTAGGTGGTGGTGGTGGAGAAAGGAAGAAGAAGATGAAGAAGATAAAGAGGGTTTTAGAGAAAAGTAAGAGGATTTGGTTTGATGAGAGAGAATAAGATCAGTGAAAATAAAAATGGATGAGGGAGGGAGAGAGAGAAAGTGGCATCCACATAAAGGAAGGAGAATGAGATATTTTTGCTTCACTTTGTGTTATCTTGTGTTAATTAGTGATTAAGGGGACAAATGGGATGAAAGGGAGACAAAACATGGTCAAACTCTTACATAAAATAGTCTTGTCTCATGCTTTATGTTTTTATGACATCACTCTTTACTTTATTGTCTAGTTGACTAAATTTGAATTTAATCATGTGATTAAGTGCTCATACAACTTAATTAAGATGATTAAGCAAGAATTAGTGATTAACACACAAGAACACGATTAACATAAATTAATCTTGTGATTAAGCTTAATTAACCTTAATTAAACTCGATTAGGCTAATTAAGGGTGATTAGTACTTAATTAAGCTATAGGGACTCTAACTTACTTAATTAGAGATTATCTAATCTTGATTAAGCATTCTCTTGACTTTTCTCATCCGAATAACCCCTTAATTAAGCCTTAATCTCACAATTTCTCATTAAGTGCCTAATTACTCAGGGTTACTGAGGTAATTTAGCACGGCATGAAATTGAGGATGTTACATTAGATCACAGATATTTTGCAGGTTCATAGTGCCCAAAGCTATCATTAGTGACCAGGGCAGCCATTTTCTATAATTGGAACATGGCAACCTTGTTGAAGAAACATGGTGTCACACCTATAAGGTCTCAACTCCATAACATTCGCATACTAATGGACAAGCGGAGGTATTGAATAGGGAGTTGAAGCAGATCTTGGAGAAAACTATGCAGCCAAACAGGAAAAATTGGAGCAAGAGGCTCGAAGATGCCTTATGGGCCTACCACATTGCCTACAAGACACCTTTAGGGATGTCTCCTTATAGGATTGTCTTTGGTAAGGCATGCCACCTTCTAGTGGAAATTGACTATAGAGCTTATTAGGCAGTCAAGCACTGCAACTTGGATTTGAGCCAGTCCGAGCTTCATAGAAAGCTCTAGCTTCAGGAGTTAGAGGAGATCCGACTAGAGGCCTATGAGAACTCCTGCTTGTACAAGGAGAAAACCAAACTCATACATGATAAGATGTTACTACGGAAGGAGTTCTCAATTGGCCAGAAAGTGCTCCTCTACAATTCTTGCCTCAAGCTCTTTTCTGGTAAGCTTAGTTCTCGATGGCTTGGTCCTTACCTTGTTACTCAGATTTTTCCCTATGGTGCTGTGCAAATTGTAGAGCTTGGGACAAATAAAGCTTTCACTATGAAGCCACCGCTTGAAGCCATTTCAAGAGGAGCTACCTTTGGATACCAATGAGGAGGTTCCCTTGCTAGCAGCCACCTACACTTGATAGGGGAGTTCTCGTTTTCCCTTCTTGCATCATTCTACTTGCTTCAAATTTTCTTTGTTGCATTATATTGGGGGCAATATCGAATTGAAGTATGGGGGGGTTGATTAGCTTTAGTTATTTCTCATGTTCTTATTCTAGTTAGTCTTGCATTTTGGGTGTGTTTTGCCATAGTTACCTTTTACCTTGTTTTGTTGTCATAATAATTGTTGATCTTATTCTCTTTTGATGAATTGAAGGTTGTTGAGTTAGGGCATTAGACATTAAGGAGGATAGAGTTCCAACATGATTTCATTGTTCTTTTTCTTCTTGAGATGTGCGAATTTAGTAATGAATCTTGATTTGCTATGATTAAGTATGATGAACACTACCCTTGTGAGCTTTTGAGCTATGTATTGGATGGTTGCATGGCATGCCATTCCTTTCTTTTTTGTGTGTTCATCCCTCATAGTTTATGTCATTCTAGAACTTGCTTTAATTCTTCTTAGAGGCTGCATTTTCATATGCATTCATGGACATGATAGAGGCATTTCTTTTCATTTTAGCTACTTGGCCATATAGCCCAATTTGCATTATTTCCCTTGTCAGCCCCTTTGAGCCTTGTTGCCCTTTCTTTGACTTCTAGCACATTGCAAGCCTAAGTGAAAAACTATGATTCTACCTAACCTTAGGGGATAGGAGGGCATTGGTTTCATTATTTTTGTTGTGCTTGGGATCAAGTGTGGGGGTTTTGCTCAGGAAGCGCAAACATTAAAGTGTGGGGGGCTGCAAGGAAATAAATAAAAAATAAAAACAAACAAAAGAAAAAAAAAGAAAAAAAGGAAAAAAAGAATAGAAAGAAGTGAATAAAATGGGGAGTTTTGATGAAAGGAATGAATATGCTATGGAATGACTTAGGGAAACCCCCACATTTGTGAACTTAGCTTGTTTCTTGACCAATGTTTCTCCTATTACCTTGGAGTTTACCTTGTCATATCTTCATATTTCCTATCCTTACCTTAATCCCATTACAACCATTAATAAAGCCCTCTTGATTTGTGTTTGCATGTGATTGCAAGTAGTGGAGAAGTAGAAGATTAGCTAGCCTATGGTAATGCATGATCTATTGAGGTGAATTGAGTGAACCACTCTTACCCACACACATGAGAGTTGATGAGCTTCATGTATACACAATCTTGTGAGGTTCTTCATACTTGATCTTTGCACTTTGAGTGATGTTACTTGGTTTACACTTTAGAGAGGTAGGAAGTCTATTGATTTGATTGTTGGAAAATTCTTGATGTCTTATATGTTATTTTGTCCTTAAACTTAGCACATTTGATGATTCATTGGAGAATAAGTTTTTCCATTTTGGGTATTGAGTTTAGGTTGCAGTTGTTTTTTAGTTTCTTTGGTTAACCTTCTTTAGATTGAGTCTTGCATGAGGACATGCAAGGGATAAGTGTGGGGAAATTTTATGAATCAGAATTTTATATACTTATTCTTCCTCATATCTAGCCCATTAACCCTCTTTTGTGCATATTTGAATTGACTTGGACCATTTCCTATTAATTGGACCTTGGTTGCACTTTGATCTAATTTTCTTGCACTAGCCTTATTCTGACACTATTTTGGTTTTTAGGCCTTAACTTGAGTTATATACCTCATTTTGGGTTGATTCTTCATTTGTAGGAAAGCTGAGAGCTAGGCCTACAACTCTTATGAAGAGGTTAGAGGCTAGTTTGAGATTTTTCAAGCTGAATTTGGGCCTTCAAATAGACTCAAGGGATGTAGACGTGGATCCTAAGCAGAGTGTACTAATTGGGCTATATCTACAGGAATCCAATTGAGGCAAAATTGGTGCCATTGAAAAGCTAACTTCCAGGCCTACATCTTTTCTTCAGATCACTAGTGCAAGTAATAACATTTTCTAGGCCAACATGCGGTTGAAGTTCACTGACGGATCCAGTGAAGTTGAATTAGTGTTTTTAGCATAAGTTCCCTTCCACGAGTCCAATTGATGCAAATGAGGAGTCTACTTTCAGCTTTAGAAGAGAGGATTAATGTAATTAGTTAATTAGTGTGCTAATTATAGGTGTATACATACATATATATATAGGAGGGAACCAAAAATTGGAGTGGACTTTTGACTCATTTTGATTAGAATTTGAAAATAGAGTTTCTCTCTTTCTCTCTTTCTCTCTTGTGCATTTTCCTCCATTAATGAGGAGTAATTTTCCTCTGATTCAAGACATCAAGAAGCAATTAAATTCTTGAGGATTGGTGTATCCTTTGGATGCAACGTATCAATTCGGTTTTATCTCCCTTTCTCTCATTCTTAATCTCGTGCATGAATTGAAGTTTTTCATTCTTGAATGTTGATTAGGAATGTAATCATGTCATATATGATTTGGTTAATGTATGTGATTTGATTGTTGAAGGAGTGTGAATTATGTTCAGATTTGAATATATGATTAGTTGCATTGGAGTTTGAAACTAATCTAATTCAATTCGGTTTTAGAGGTTTCTGAATCAAATTGATTGTGTAATTGGTTGAATGCATGGAGGTTGCCATGTGAATGCTAGATTTGAATTGAGATCTCATTTAGGTCTAAGTCTAATCACTGAATTGAAGTGTTGCATATAGTTAGAATCCAATGATGGAGAGTTAATTGTGTTACCTTGTGTCTTGGATTGGATCCTTTAATTCTATTTTATACTCATCAATTTTGTTTTCCTTTGATTTCTACATTTTGCATTTTAACTGTTTCGTGAAACAAACCCCCCTGAATTTTCTGATCAAATGGTGCATTCATCTTAGGGAAACAATCCGAGTTAGCTACTATACTATAGTTGCCATTCGGTTTAATTTGTTGCTCGTGTTACGATGCGGAAGTCAAGGAGATACTCTTAGCAATGCATGTCCACCTTCTTGAAATTCCAGAGGCCTTCTTCTCTGATCAACATGACTTTTTTGTTTACTTTGAGTAGTCAGTAGTTTATCCTTGATGAACTTAATCTAGTTAGTGGTCCTTTGGACAATTTCAAGTCCTAACATTTTTCTTTCACTGATCTTATACTAATAGAGTGGGGATCTACACTTCCTACTGTACAAAGCCTTATATGGTGCCTTCCTAATACAAGAATGGTGGTTGTTATTGTATGAGAACTCTATCAATGGCAAGTAACTATGCCAATTCCCTTTCTATTCTAAGACATAATCTCTTAACATGTCCTCTAAGGTTTGAGTAGTTCTCTTAGTTTGTCCATCCATCTGGGGGTGATAAGCAGTACTAAGACTCAACTTAGTATCAAAAGCTCTCTACAATGCTCCCTAAAACGCAGAGGTGAACCTGGGATCTCTATCAGACACAATGTTAATGGGTAAACCATGTAACCAAACAATATCATTAACATACAGTTGGGGTCTAGTGAATAAGTAGGTCTAATGACTAGGAAATAAGTAGACTTAGTCAATCTATCCACTATAACCCAAATACCATCATGACCAGAAGTTGTCCTAGGTAAGCACATAACACAGAGTCCATGGTTATATTGTTCCACTTCCATTTAGGGATCTCTAAGGGTTGAAGTCATTTTCAATCTTAACCTTTTGATAAGTCAAACACTTTGCCACAAAAATTGCTATATTCTTGGCCACCAAAAAAATTGTTTAAGGTCTCTATACATCTTAGTGGCTCCAGGGTGAATGCTATGCATACTATTATGTGCTTAATCTAAAGTCAATTTTCTCAAATCTCCAATACTAGGTACACACAACCTATCATGATATAATAGAACTGCATCACCCGTAATACAAAAACACTTTTGTTCCCCTTTGATCACTTGCTCCCTATACGTCTATAAAATTTGATCTTGCTTTTGACCTTCAATGATTTGTTTCCTAATATCATTTTCTATCCTCAACTGATTCAAACTCAAGTGATTAGACTATATAGTCATTGTAAGATTCAAATCCCTAAATATATCTAATAACTTCACGTTTTTAATCATTAAGCTCAATACATGTAGGGTGCAACACCCTAATAAACCCATACTATGCTTGAGTCATATGATGGCGCTTTATTAATTATTACTTATGCTTGTGGAAAACTTAAACTTCACTTTTAAATTAAGTTATGCTGAAAATACGGTGAATTTGTCTTGAAATACATTGTCACTTTTGAAGTGTTTTAAAAAGATGAGCTTCAAGCATGAAGGAGTGTCACATAAATGTTGCGAACCAAAAACCAAGCGTAAAGAAATAAAGCATAAGAATAATAAAGAGGAATATTCATGTACAATAGAATTAATATATCCATATCATATAACAATATATATAGTACCATAGGTTACATCGAAGGGTTCATGGTTATACCATGGCCTAAATCATATAAGCAATTTAAAAAAAAAAAAACCATTATCTCAAAAGTTGTGGCAAAATATGACATAAAATATATAAAGCAATAACAAAAGAAGATCACAGGCAGCATCTTCCTGCAAGAGCATCTTCTTGCAAGATAGCCTTATGATCAAGCTACAGTAAGTGACCCCTAAAATCTCCACTTTTAGTATCCACCTGAAGCTTCACTGGTTGCTGAGGATCCATCCTTCGCTAAAGATGATACAAAATATAAACATGAGAAATAATATTTCTCAATAGGTTTCTAACTCAACATGTAAGTGTCATCATTATTGTCCTAGCCACTTCGGGTTTCATTAAAACAAAAATTATGAGCATGCATACAGTTTGATTATTAGGTTTTCGAAAACATAATTAGTCGAAGTGGATTCCTTCTAAACATGTATTCTTACCATGAAATACACATAATCATAAGTATATAGCAGAAATATAGATGGATGCATCATGCATAAATATCTTAAAACTTTCTTTCTTTCTTGATACTTGCACTTTCTAATGTGCTTTAGCATGATGAACTTCGGTAATGCATCCACACTCTTTTCATCTTTTACTTAGGTGTATGTTACGATATGATGAACTTCGACCATGCTTTTACATACTCAACACCCATAACAAGAAGTGGTAATGAGCTCATACTGTGGCCCTCGTCACCATAAATTCCCGGAACCTTTGCGGGAGAGGGGAGTTTAGTGTAGGTCACCTTCCTTTTTGAAGGATCATACCCTAAGCTTAAGAATCACCTTCCTTTTTGAAGTACTACATCCTCTTGTCTTGTCTTTAAGGGTCACCTACCCTTTTGAAGGATCAAATCCTTAGTTCTATCTTTTCTTGATTAATGCATATGATCCTAAAATTATGCCAAGTCCATGATTTTTACAAAAATCCGACAACACAACGGCTAGATTGGAGCTTTCCCAAAATTTGCCAAACAAAGAATTTCAATCATCAAATATCATTATACATCTCACAATAACATATTCATCATAATTATCATCATCATTATCACCATACTTGCACATAAAGACATACATTACAATCAAAGTCTTATGAGATTAGCTTAGTAATTTAGGTATAATCTTTTAGTTAAAATTTCATCTTGTTACATTTCCTTTGTCATCTTTGGAGGCAAGCTTCTTCCATTACTCCATTTAAATCTTTTAAGTAGAAGTATAAAACTTCAATGTTTTAAGTTGAGAGTTTTAGGGTTTTCAAGTTTTTTTTTCACTTTGCCTTGAAGTTAGCCTTAACTAAATTTATGTTTTCGCTATGGGGTAGTAACTTAGAAGTTTCACCATAATTTTATATTTTACAATTTTAACTTCATTTTTTTTTTTACTATTATACTTCTCTGAGCCCTTTTTTAAACAAAACAAATCCCAATAAAATGTTTAACTTGAGTTATTCACTAAACATTATCACTGTTTGGTTTTTACATTAATCCAAGTAATAGTAACTTGTCAAATTATCTGGGAGTTACACAAAAAGAATCTGACTGAGATATTTTATGGCATTGATTCGTGTCTTAAATTTCTTACAAATTTGGTCCCACTTAAAAATGTTTTATATAACATGATTTATAAAGACTTTAGTGTAGGCTATCTAGACGGAAACACTACTGGGCGCAACCGACTTACAAAATTCATATCTTACTCAGTTTTAGTCCAATGCTCACATATTTTATATATATGAAAAAGCTATGTGAGTCTATTTTCAAATAATTGGTCTCATTATGATTTTAGTTGTATAAGATGAGTTATCACTTTTGCCGCATAGAGTGCCAGAATTTCAGCTTCAAGGTTTCATTTTCTTAGCCTTTTTTGTTGAAACATTAAGATTCCTCCTCAATGACCATTTTTATCTTTCATTTTACTTTCATACTTTGAGATTTTAAGGATTAAATAGTATTTTAAGCATAAATGGAGTTTGGTTCATAAAAACATTTGCACAAACAAAACATATTTCAAGAGAATACTTCAACATTAACAAGAACTTCAAAAAGGAAAAGTATGGTCATGTGACCTAGAGATCAAGTCTTAGAACCAACTAACTATGAGAAGCTTAGGAGTTCAAGTGCTTAAAACTTGCAAAGAAAAGGGAGTTAGAATCACTATCACAAGAAGCTTTGAAAATGCTTGTAGAGTTGAAAGGATGAAGAAGGTCTCCTTCCTTGGAGCTTGAAAATGGAGCTAAGTGTGTGTATGAATGTGTTCTTCAAAGACCAAAGAGGGTGATCCTTACAGGGCTTGTGAGAGGTGAGAAATGGGGTTGCTTGGAGTAGGAAAAGTAAGAAGAATAAGAAGAACACGGAGAAGGTAGTGTAAAGTTTAGAGAGAAGTGAGAGCTTTTGATCTTTAATGAGAGAGTGAAAATGCCAAATGAAAGTATGGAGGGGGCAAGTGGCTAAAACCTTAAGGCTTTGGGCAAATTTTCTTTTTGCTTCTTACTTCTTAGGATTAAGCTTAGTGACCTTTGGGTAGAAGAGTAGTTGTTCCACTCTTATGTCTTGGGTGCATGGCTTAAACCTCGTTGTGTTTTCTAAGTTGGTTAATGGCTAAATCCATGCCATTAGAGGGTTGATCCACTTTGGTGAGTTATGCCAAAACTAGTTTGATCCATGTAAGACCCTACTAAATATAATACTATGCTTAAGTCACAATATTGTAATTACGGGTGATTACTTGTTCTAACTTACCGTTATTATTTATTCTTATAAGTTATAGTTGAATCGTTTATTCTAATACATGTGAAAGTGCGCGTGAGTTATTGCATTCATATGATAATTCATATATCGAAGTATAATAGAACTAAATGTGTGGAAATAAAGTAAAGTAACAAAACATTCATAATAAACACACTTTCTAACTATTTCATATACATATACATAAGTTTCGGGTACATCATAAAGGACCACCAAACAAAAGAACTTAGCCCTTATCTTTGAGAAACCACTCTATATGGGTTCTTATTAGGACATTTGAGGTAACATGTCTTCATGCAAAAGCAAAAAGAAACTATGTCCGTGGTTAAAGGTACTAAAAGAGACCAAAAGAGGGCCATTCTATACAACTACAATCTCCTATGGCAGAAAACTTTGTTAATTTGACCCTAAGGAGAGGAATCCATTCGGGATGAGGTTAGTGGATCCAGGGTTGGCAAGTAGGGGACCACTACTGGGTGCTGATGCAAGGGAAGAAGAAGACTTCATCCACTCGGAGGGATCACTCTCAAAGGATGCAGGATACGCAGGTTGGGGTGGTGCGATAGGAGGTGATGTTTGGTGTGGTGGTACTAGGATAGGGTGAACCATACACAATAGTCCTCCTAGAAAAGGAGTAGCTGGGTCAGAGAGGGGGCTCGGAAAGGGTGCTGCAAAAGCTCATCAGAAAAAGGCATAGAGATGAAATCAGGCAGAGGCGGTAAAGTACAAGGAGTCTAGAAATGCATTAAGTGCCAGTAATATTCGGTACTTCAAAGAAGAACATGATCACTGCCATTGTCTTCATCTAAGAATGACACAGACAAGTAACTGAATGAGAATTTAGAGAATTCTCAGGATTCCGTAACTAGTACACTTTTGACATCATATCATTCTCAGTTGTTTCAATTGGTTTATTTATGAAAAAGTGTGACTAGTAAGGTAAATGTTTCAATTCATAAGTATCAAAAGTGGACCGAAGCAAAGTTCCAGTTTACTTAAGGAATCAAAAAAATAGAAGACAATATACATGATAGACAGAATAAACATCACAAAGAATCTCATATTTCAAACTGAATCATAAATGATTACAGAATGTGCATAAATGAGTGCAGATATAGACATTCAAATACAGATGCATGTGAGCCTTAATCTTTCTCAATTTGTATCTCATAAATTTCCATACTTGGTCCCTTGAGAGTTTTAGGCCATACAATTCCTGGGTAATAGTCTGCTTTTCAGGCCCAAGTTGATTCCTATATAGGATAGCTGGGTTTACTTTCCCTGGCTTTGCCACGATCTATTCCCCTTAATTTCATTTCGGGGTTGGCCTAAATAATATGGAATCTTTACTTTCCTCATAATTCGTGCATGTATGATGAATCAAACTTGAAAGAATTGATATAATGAGATATCATTCATACATAGGTGTATTCTACCAAAAATTCGATAGCATAATAGCTGACTAAGTTTCCCTTAGCAAGGCACAGAGCCATTTCAATTAGCTACTCCAAACAACAGAAACATCACAAGTATGTAACATTCATTTCAACAATTTAATAAGGAGTTTGTACAAATAAACTAGCTAATTTTTGCAAGTTGGAGTTCAAGAGCTTGCCACCTTTTGAAGTTGGTCATTTTGCTCCACGTCCCTGTTTCTGCCCCCTCTTGTAGATTATTCCATAAATTCTTCTTAACTTGTTTAAATATGAAATTTTAATATTTTATAGCATTATGTGCCTATTTTCAGTTCTCTTTCGTCCTACTCAGTTTTGATGAGTACATATTAAGTTATTGAATTTTTACTCTAGACTAACCTGATAGAGAGCAAATTCAGGCACTTAAATGTGAAAATCTACCAAAATTTCAATATTTACTCATTTTATCCAAATTTATGTCCAAATGAAGCTCATTGAACCATCTTTTATTTCCTAGGAATTTCATATTGAATGAGTAAATATAGCCCAATTTATGAGCTCTTAATTCGGGCTAAAAAGAAATGCCTTATTTCCTATACACAGGATTTTATATCAAGTTTAACTGGGAGCAACACAAAATAAATATAACTTTGAAATTTTTATAGCTTGATAACCTATGCGTTAGCTTCCTAACCAAATTGGTCTCACTCAATTTGAAGGAGCATAGGGCAAGTTATGCCCTACACAACCCATTATGGTTAGAATAGAGGACAAGATTTGAGGGTCTATTTCAAAAATTCATAACCCTCTTATTTCAAATCAATGACCTCATAATTTATATGATTGGAAAGCCTGGATGTCTAATTTCATTAAAAAATGGTTTCATAAAATTTTGACTTCTATAGGGCAAGCAGTACAATTTGAAATATGGATAGGTCCTAGAGTTTCTATTTTCCAGCAACCCTATTTATGTTTTTCTGAGTTTTTGCCAAATCAACCAACCTAAACCAAGAATATCCATCTTTAATCACTCACAACAAGTCATGGAAGCATCAAACACATTAGAATATGAAGATGCATCATAACCTTAATCAGCCACATAACATTAAAACCAAGTAAAGCACAAGAATCCTACCTCAAATTGGAGTTTGAGCTAGTAAGATGAAGGGTTGGGTGTAAAAACTTGTGTAAGGTGAAGAAACAAGGAGAATAGAAGATGAAGAACAAAAATGAGGGAGAAGGCTAGTCTTTCTTGGCCAAAATTTAGAGGGGAGAGAATGGGAATTGTTTGGCTTGTTAGACATAAATATTGAATAGGACATGAGTATGTGGAAATGTAGCTCCCTTTCAATTTGCTTGGACTGATGACTTTGGAAGGCTAGGATTGCACCATCGAAGTGTGCAAATGGCTCAATCTTGGCAGTCGAAATTAGGGCCTAACAGTGTAAATTTCTATTGGTTTAGTTCTTACATTATACAATACCGAAATATTTACTGATTCCTCTTCAATTAGCAATACATTGCTAATGGCCCTCATTAATTTTCTACATAACAAACTTAACTTTTTCTATCCCTAATGTTTATATTTCAATCCAAATTGCTCTTATTTTCCTAATGTAATATAATAGATTAGAAATTAATGCAATTCAGGCATATTGTTTTTCAGGATATTACAATCCACGTGTAGGATTATCTCACTTATGGTTAATCAATCTTTAAGTTAATTAGCCACATTAAGCGTTGATCTAATGGTGTAAGATTAAGAAGCAATTGAATGGTGGCTGATGGGTTTGAGTGGCCAAATTTTTCATCTTGATTAAGGGGAGAGTTTTGAATTTTATTTTTATTAGAATTATCTAGGTGTTAATAGATTAGATTAGTTTAATTGCTCTTTAAACAATTTTGGTGTAATACACTTTTAAGACTTTTTCTCCACAAGGAATGATTATCACTAATTATGTACTTAGTGTGCAAGGATTAATTTACCACATTTGATTAAAGTAGAACATTTTTCAAGTGCTTAATTAATAAGATTATATTATCTTAATTATGTTCTTAGTCATGAATTAGCAATATTTGGATGCTTAAGCCTTAATTAAATCATTTAGTGTGTTATTGTTCAATTGTTAACTTTTATTGTTGATCATTGACTTTTAGTTGACTTGTTGACTTTTTCTTAATTACTAAACTTTTGCTCTTGATATTAGTTGATTAATCCTTGACTAATCACTAATCTCTCTAATTAGTTAGTAATACTGAGCTAATTAGCTTAGGAAGAATTGGAGATTTTATATTACTCCCCTCCTTTTTTAAAATATTTTGTCCTCAAAATTTGTTACGTTTAATTAGATCCAACAACCTTTTTCGCACTTACCTTGGATTAGGCTGTCGGACACTGAGGCGACTTAAGTATTCAAGGGGAAGACTTGGCCTTGGTGTTAGGGTTTTGGAGCAGAAGATTATTGGAAGGGCTTGGCAACAGGAGTTCCTCCTTGTGCAATGCATTGCTTAGCAATATGTCCATGTTGGTTGTATGTAAAGCAGGCATGTTGACCAACCAAGCAAATGCCTCCATGATTCTTCCCATACTTGGGGCTCGTTGGTTTTGTTGTAGACCCCAAAAGGTTAGTGGCAGGTCTTTGAGGGTTGACAGTAGGCTGCTAGGGCAATTCCCCCTAAAAGGCTTCACCTTTATATGGCTTCTTTTGTAGCGGGTGCTCGAGTTGTTCAATGTGAGACACTTGCCTCCTTTTGTGTGCCTCTGATCTTTTGATGACCGATTTTCTGTTGCGTTCTTCCACTACTTAGCTATTGTCCACTACTGTTACATAGTTCCTTATCTCCAATGGAGTTACCAATGCTAGAATGTCAACCTGCAATCTACCTTTGTACTTCATGCACTTCCATTGCTCATCAGGGTTCCATTAATAGATCGTTGAAAACTTGCACAACTCTTTAAATTTTACAATGTATTCAGAAATGCTCATACCTCTTTGGCAAAGCCTCAGAAACTCTATCTCCTTTGCATTCCTTATAGAAGTGGGGAAGTACTTCTCATAAAAGGTTGCTTTGAACACATCCCATGTTATCTCTTTCTGATCACTTTCCAATAGACTCTTGGCTCTCTTCTATCAAAACTCATCATCCGATTTCAACATGTAAGTGGCAAAAGTCACCTTTTGGGTTTTTGAGTGAGTTAACATTGAATAGATTTTCTTGATCTCCTTTATAATGTTCAAAAATTTTATCGTTAATGACCGAGTTGTTCGGTTTTTATCGAATAAGTGGATTTAATCTGAATTTGACTAAGCATTTAATTAAAGCCAATTAATTGTGATTTAGAAGTGATTAGGCTAGATGGAATTAGATTAGGAACATAGGAAATTTCACAGAATTTTTTTGAAACCGGTGTACTGATTTAAGAGAAATCGGTAAAATTTCGGTAATTTAAACTATCGAAACCGGATCAGTAGAAGTTGTACTGTGAGAACCCTAGGATGGATGGTCAAGATTTAGCCAACTTACCCATGCAAGTGGTGCCATCTTAGCCCTCCATATGGGCTGCTAAACCAAGTTGAATAACCTACTCAAATCCACCAATCACATGTAACTTGCTTTAGAAGTTGTTAAATTTTCCTTTATCTTACAAAATGAAAGGAAAAGAAAAGAAAAGAAAAGAAGAGGAAAGGAGAAAAGAAGAGAGAAAAATGAAAAATGTTGGAGATGGAGTCCTCTTTCATGTCTCGGTTTTCTCTCTTCTTATCAGACCTCAAATGTCAAAATTCAAAAATACCCTTGAGCCCAACTTAATCCTCTACCTCTTAGCTTTAAGTTGACACCCAATTTGCTTAATTTGGACTTAAAATGAGAGACTTATGGCCCCATCTTTATAGCATGTCTAGGTTGTATATCTATCCGTATTAGCCAAATTCAACAGCTAATAAGTCTATCAAGATATCATTATTTGGGAGAGTGTTCTTCATATGAATTGAAACTTTATATCTTAACTTTCAAATGGCACCAGTTTCACCTCAATCCAATGTTTACAACTCACGTTATGGCCCAATTAGTGCACACTGATCAGGTTCTAGCGTGACAGCCCTGTTCTGACTTCATGGCCCAAATCGACCCACTAGACATCTGAATTAGTTTTTGACTTCTTCACCAAAGCTGTAGATCTTTCTTTCAGCTTTTCTACAATATAAAATTTATAATTTTTAGATATCTACAACTCAAGATACAGCCATAATACAAAAAGAGTATAAATTTGTAATAATGCTGAAAATTACAATTAAGCCCAATTAGAATCCAAACTTATAAAATGTGTCCAATATTATTCAATTAAGCACAAAAGAGGTTCAATAAATTAAATATGAAGATTAATCAATGTATCAAAATATTGCTTATCAGGGAGGTCGGAGAAAGTAAACCCGACAACCCTGTATAGGAACGAACTCGATCCTAAAAAGCGGACTATTACCAAGGAGTAAATGGCCAATAACTCCCAGGGGACCAAGGATGGAAATAAGTTTTAAGAGGCAAAAAGCCTTCAAAGAAAAGATGCATTCCCCAATTGTATATTTATAAGTACTATATGGCAAATTCTTAAATAATTGTCATAGTTATCTTTTCATTTCACATGATATATTACTGTCTTAGTTGAATTAGTATATCTGTTGACTATACTTTCAATTGTTCGAACTTAAAATTGAAATTGCGTCGGTGTATGCTATTATAGTAAGAGATTTAAGTTGAATATTACCTTCATGTCATACTATTTAAAATTTATGAAAACACCAAAACAACTGAGAATGATAGCGATGACAGATATATATATATATATATATATATATATATATATATATATATATATATATCTACTAAGAAATTTTTATTTCTCATCCTACTATATGTTTCCATGTCATTCTCAGATCATGGACAATGCCACCGGCATCCTATTCATTGAGTTCCCCGAGCTCCATATCCACCTCGATCCTTTCATAGACTCTGTGTACATATTTGGCAGGTGTCAGTTTCGCTTCTACTTCTTCTTCCAGAGAGACTTTGCTGTACCACTCATGCACCCACTGTTCGACCCTGCTATCCCTTATGTAGCCATTCCTCTCCATATGGCACACCCGTTTCCAACTCCACCAGTGGTAATAGCAGCAGCAGCTCCGACAGTGGCTGCAACTCCCATGGCTCTATCGGGCTCACCACTGTAGTTGATCCCTTCTGCCTCCACTTTTGAGGAGGATCCATCGGAGGCGGCGAGTTCGTCTTCCTCGTCTTCTACCCCGAGTGTGGACTATACTCCTGTTGATGCCGATATGGTGAATGGATTCCTTTTCTCAGAATCCACCCGGAGTGTCTGTGCAGTGTAGTAGTAGGATATGTATAAAATGACCCTCTTTTGGCATTTTGGGCCATAGGTGGTAGTTTTATGGGTGCTATATGTATATAGCTGATATATGAAATGTCCTATGGGGACCAGATAGGATTCTGATTTTAGTGGCAAGCCGATGTATTTTGTCTTAGTGGCCTCATTTTGTTACCCTGTATTGTTTTATGTACCTATGTAGATAACGTAATTTTTAGAAATTCCGACTATTCCGCAGTTTTGTTTATTTTACTTTATTCTTGCTACATCAATTGTCTAGTACTTATTCCGCAATCAAATGGGAATTTATTAATGAAGAATTAACTCTGTATGGATAATTAACATTAAGTCAGATTCATATTAGACAGCCACACATAATAACTTATCAGGCAACATATTATGACTTAAGCATAGTATTTTGTCTGGTAAGGTGTTATATTTTTTGTATCAGAGCAGTTAGTCCTAATATAGGCCTGAGGATTGGACTGACTATGCTTGGCATATGCTCTGTATCATGCACTAGGTCTTGTCCATATAGGATGCATGTAAAGGGATTGCCTAAACGTATGCTATTATTTACTAGCACATTGGACTTAGTATTGAGCCTGATCAACTCAATTACTCTTGTTTTGTATGTTCAGAACTTGATGGCTTCCAAAAGGCGAGGCAGGCCACGCACGAATCCAACTTAGGAGGAATCTACTGAGTTCCTGGATATAATGCGAGAAATGGCGCATGCTATGCGTGAGCAGGCAGCTGCGCCAACTCAAATGATGGGCTATCTAGGAAGGCAGCCAGAAGTAGGTCTCGGAGGGAATCATAATGGCCCTGGAGTGGATCTGGAATACCTCAAATTTGCTGAGTTCAGAAAGGCTAACCCACCTAGCCTCAGGGGAGCCTTTAACCCAGATAAGGCAGATGAGTGGGTTAAAGCTATGGAGAAGGTCTTCACTGTATTAGACTACACAAACCGTCAGAAGGTGACCTTTGCCACTTATATGATAGAAGCAGATGCAGAGTTCTGGTGGCATGGTGCACGACAATTATTGGAAGGATCCCAAACAGATATTACTTGGGATGTATTTAGAGACGCGTTCTATCAGAAGCACTTCCTTACCTCTATCCGCAATGCTAGGGAGTTGGAGTTCATGCACCACCGTCAAGGAAACAGTAGTATATTGGAATACATTGCTAAATTTGAGAAGTTGTACAAATTTTCCACCATCTATCAAAGGAACCCCGACGAAGCATGGCAATGCATGAAGTTCGAAGGTGGGTTGAGAGAGGACATCCTTACGACCATAGGACCAATGGAGATCAGAGACTTCCTTACTTTGGTCAGCAAGTGCTGCCTAGTGGAAGATTGTAACAAGAAGTTGGTTGCTGCTAGGTCAACTGACAGTAATTTTAAGAAAGGGTTAGCTTCGCGAGGCCCAAGGTTCAAGCCCAATTTTCAGCAGCAGAAGAAGTTTCAGCCTACAGGCACTAAAGCAAGCAACTTCAGAGGCCTTTTGGAAATTAGACTTATAGTCAGTGCAGCAAAAATCATGGCAACCGCCCTTGCTTGGCAGGTCAAAATGTCTATTTTAGATGTGGCAAACCAGGCCACAAAATCTATGAATGTCCTGCCAGAATGCAACACCCTCTATTATATAAGCCATTCTCGAGTCATGGAGTTATATTAAGGGGTTGTCACTATACTAAGAAAATCTTTAAAATATGGAAAATATAATACATGGCCCTTTAACTGCTCACTTTATTACTGACTAATAATCTCTGGTATATAGAGAATAAAATAATTACACTTTAAAAGAAATTGTAACTGACATAGTACACAGCGTTTACATCTAACTAGTCGTTGGCTAGCTTCAATAGTTTGTTGGTCTGGCTTACGCCCGATCCTTGCTCAATGAAAGGCCCAATACTCCACCTCACACTTGATTTCCAACTTGGGTGTTGGAATGTTTACGGAAAAGAAAAACGTACAAGCAGGCAATGAGAACCTAAGGTTCTCAGTAGGTAAACTCAAACCAATCTTACAGCGTCATCATAAACATTCTAGCTGCTTTGATTTATTATGAAAATATGAGCACATATAAACAAATAGTGGTTCAATTTTAAGTGGAAAACACCTTACTCGAAGCGGAATATATTTTAATAGCCACTTGCCATTTCATATGACAGACAAAGAAACATGAACAAAGTAATATACTTCAATAAGAATCATAATCATATCATGACATAATGAGATAAATAGAAATGCACATTTAGATGCTTGTACTTGATTATATGCAAGAGCACTTAACTTAGTTTATCTCTCTCTTTAACTTGCAACTGGATCTTGCTCTTTTCTGTACTTGGTCCCCCGGAGGTGAATGGCCTCTCTCACCCCTGGGTAATAGCCTGCTTTTCAGGTCTGAGCTCATACCTATACATGAGTGATGGGTTTACTTTCCCTGACCCTCACACCAGTCTATTCCCCAAATCGGTTTGGTCGCCCAAGTTTTAGACAGTACCGCTCTGGCCCACGCTAGCTGGGTCTATGCCATGCCTCATGTGGTAGCTTGGTACGTCTTTCTTGCAAGTTCTTATTATTTTTTCCTTTTCATATCTTGTCATGCATGCGGATGCTTGGTGCATTCATGAATATGTCTCATACCTTATTTATCATATCATATTCTAAATATACTTGCATGCATGATGTACATGAATATGACATGTAAAAGTAAGTATATTCAAAGCATAATCACTCATAACATAAGTTCTCATAAATTCCTGCCGAAAATTTGACAGCATAACGGATTGAGTCCGCTTCCCCATGAATAGTGCCAAACAACTAGTACATTCTTTCAAACTTGCAATTCAATATGGATTGGCCATTATATAGTTATTCATAGCATCATTCATCAAGTTCAATTCAAGCATCTATGGGGTTTTTAGTTTACACTCTTTCCTATTCTGATCGATTTTGTTATAATCTACTCTTTGCTCAATTCAACTCATCTAAGTCTAAATTTTGGATATGTCATAGCTTTATGTGTCTAGTTTCCAACCCTTTTAGTCCCATCTCATTTTGATTTGTATAACTCAAGTTATTAGTAATTTACTTCAGACTGCCCTATTCTTAGCCAGAATTAATCTAAGTGAAATCCTACGAAATTTATATCAAATTAAAGCAAACAGAACAAGCTTTTAAAAGAATTAATTTTCATATCATTTGCATGAGTATATTTTGAGTTATGAGTCCCGAAACTTGATTCTTTTGGACTACACTATCTCAGCCCAGTTTAAACTTAAGTCAATTTCATTGGTGTACTGGGAACAGATGGCAATGAATCTAGTTCTAAAATTTTTATGGGATATTCCCTTACATGTTAGCTTTCAAACAACCTTGGGTTCACTCAATTTGGTGTTGTGTAGGGTGACTTATACCCTTCTCAACTCATACTGCCCAGATCAAAATCCAGATTTCTAGGTTAAACTTCAAAAATTCATAACTAATTCTATACTAATCCAATGGCCTTATATTTTATATGTATGGAAAGCCTTGAATGTCTAGTTTCATATAAAAATAGATTTATCCACTTTCTACAGCTGTAGGCAGAGGCGTACACTCCACCAGTATGGACGCCGTAGGATTTTCTCACAAGAACAGATTCTGCCTAGCTCCCTTTTGAGTTTTTGATAAATTCCTCAACTTAAACCAAGTTTCCTCACCTCAAAACATTAGAAGAACATCAAAGCACCATGATACAAGTATGGCATAAGAGGAACATAGCAGCCACATAGTCACATAATACATCAAACAACTAAGGATTTGAGCTACCTACCTTGAAATCCTTGAAGCTATGGAAGCAAGGAGGCTAAGAACCAACTCCTAGCCTTCTTTCCTCATCATGGCAGCAGCTCATATGAATGTGGGGAGGTTCTATTGGATGCTTAATCATGAAATTGTTAGAGGGGTTTTGTAGAGAAGGAGGTGAGGATCGATTTTCATAAAAGGAGCAAGAGGATTTGAGGTTAAGAAGGCTTCCAATCTTGAGCTTGAAGTTCTTGGTCTTGGAGGTAAGGAAAGAAAGGAAGAAGAAGAAGAAGAAATGGAAGGAGGCTGAAGCATTAGTGGAGGGCACATAATGAAGCGAGGTGGGTAAGATTTTTCTAGGCTTTATGACCTAGATGAGGATGACTTGAGATATTTGGTTTCAATGGTCATGATTTGGCCAAATTTCCCCATCATATGGCTGCCATATGGCGCTATCTATAGTGGTGGAGGTGACTGAATTTCAGCCATTCAACCTAAGGTTATCAATGTAAAATTCTATTGATTCGGCTCTGGTAGTTTAGAACACCGAATATTTACCGATTTCCTCCAAACCGGTAAAACGTTACTTAATAGTTTGTAAGATATCTACATATTCATTTTAATTTATCTTAAGCCAAATCTCTCTAATTAATAGCTAATTAACTCTTAATTAATGTTTAGTTAACCTCTAATTACCCTTACATAACTATTGAAACCGAATAAGTGAATTAACGGAGTAAATGAGACATTTTCGTAAATCCGGATCCTTTCTATTTCCTATTTTTTGTAATTGATGGTATTTTTGTAATTTTGAGCAAGTCCAGGGGCACCCCACATTATTTCACACCAGACTGCCTCCATGGCCCAATCGGCAGAGATTTAAACTTCTACGATTTCACCACGTGATTCTGCTCCGTTTAAAACCCCAATCTACCAACTCTACCGACGTGGGGACATAAATGTCATTTTATGAAAAGTTCTAGGGTTATTGTGAAAATATTCATTTGGGGTTAAAGTATAATTTCTAAAACTTTTGGGCAAGATTAAAATTAACAAAAGTTGATAGGGCACTTTTGTCATTTCCTAATTTTTAACATATGGCAGTGCCGTATTTTCAATGGCAGTGTTACACTACCTTATAATTCCAAGTGTGAGGATCGTCATGGCATAGCGCTGCTTGAGAAATTCTCACGCTACCTAAGGGAATTAATTCAAAGTTTCCATTATGTTCGGTTTGCTAAAGTGGGGATGTTACATTCTACCCACCTTAAAAGAATTTTGTCCTCAAAATTCTAGGATTAAGAAGGGTCAAAGACAAATTCCTTTTAACTTATAGAGATATTCCTCTTTTTGAGTTTGCATCTTATCTTGAGATTGCTTGCCGATAGTTATGAGGTAATATCTTAATACGTACAAAGGATCCATAAGAGTTATGTTGGTGTCTGAACTTGCCTTGTCCCTATGACGCTCTGAATCATTGTTCAGTTTATTGGAGACTCTTACTCATCTCCCTTGCTCTATGCCCCACTAGTCCTGCTTGGTGGTAGCTGCTAAATCTTCTACCACTTGTACATGAGACCCTAGATATTTAACTCATAAAAATTTGCAATTGCAAAGTTTAGCAGTTATCATAGTAATTGACGTTAATATGTGGTGACGATAATGCCTATGTAAAGAAGGTCTATATATTCTTTTCCATGAATCCTATTCATGCAGCTACCCTTAGTTCAATAATAAATTCGCCTCCGATACTGTTCTTTAGAAACATAGGCTTAGGCCTTTTCTCAAAATTATTACTAGGAGCTTGATCTTAAAGCTCATTCTTCTTGGTAAATTTTGCCTCATGCCTAATACCTGTAGGAAAATTTCAGGTCACTCTCACTATACGGATTAAGTTTCATGACTTGTGACTCTTCCTATTAGTCTGATATCCTCCTTGATTCCTGGTTATTAAGATACAAACAGTTTAATGTGAAAACCAAGGTTAAAAGTCAGATCCTTCATCGAAGCTGCAGAGTTTCCTTACCATATTATCTTACAAGATGACTTTCCAATATCTATGCAGAGAGTTGTCGTACCAAGATACACTTTGTCTGGCTGACGCTCTAATCCATCATTAAATTCATCGAGTAAATTCCTCATCCTCCTTGTCATGTATCTGACTACTTGTGCGCTATGTTTTCCGGTAAACTTCCTAATACTTGTGCCTTGGGTCCCAAATACCAACTGAAGAAGTTCTTGCCATTATGGAAACTATCAGCTACAGCAGCGATCAACTTCGACAAATAGTGGTCATAATGGCCTCACTAAAGTTTTCCGAGAAACTGATCAGGGCATATTAAAACTCTCGCCTACCTAATCCTCTTCGATCAGTGATGAATCCCCCTTCCGTTAGGTTTTAGGTGTAATGCTAAAGCTTCCCTCTAAATATATCTATAGTCCTTGCTTCGAAATTTCTCCTTATTTTGCGGACCTTACTCCATTTCTCATTATTTGCTAATCAGGTCTCGTGTCGTTTTTGTTGAACTTTGCAATGATTGTTGCGATACTTGTTCCCTCAAAATATGATCAGCTTCAAGTGAGGAAAGGATTGTGAGACAGCAAAAGTTCCTGCCACTTTTCTACTTCCTTCAATTAGTTAGCATGGAGATTCCTCGACTATTATGTTGATGTCCACCTCTCATTTTTATGGGTACCTTAACTGCTAAACCTTTTGGCTATTCTTCATAATATCTTGCTCCTAAGGTGTAATCCACTTGCTGTGGGAGATAGGAATGATGGTCTTGCTTTTCTGTTGAAGTCACAATATGAGGACTTCCCAGAAGGTCATCCATCATAATATTACTCTCGTCTGAGCACGCTTAATTATGGAACTCTGATGGAACCTAGTGCGTTAGTGACGATCACATTTAATTTGGCCCAAGTTATAGAGACTTTTCTGACTGTCTCTAATTCCGACATCGTAACCTTGCCCCTCATGGGGCACGTTCCCAAATCCTGTTTGATCTTATATTGGTGCATCACCTGGTCTCATTTAAGGTGCATTAGGTCTGCTGCACTTATGATCGGTGCCAAGGCAACCCTACTTGGTATTTTGTACACAATCTTATCTGCACCATAACCTCATACTAGGTAGCTTTTCCCTCTTTAGTGGGCCAGTCATAAATCCAAACTTTCTCTTTTCCTACCTTGTTCCTACTGTGTTCTATTGTTACTGCAGAAACTTGTCTATTTTCACTTGTTAGAACCTACCTTGCTACTGTTCCCTCGGTCTATCAAGATTAGTTGCATACTTTAAATCTTTATTACTCTCGCCTGAGTCTGAATACACTCCTTATCGAGTTACTCCCCCCATAGCATATATAATGGTACCTAAAGGCGATTGTTTGACTTTGCCTTTCTTCTCTGAATAGACTTATTCCGCTACTAATAACATGTTGAAGATGATACCATCATCCAGTTCTTGTGGTGGCTGAGGTTGATAGAATTTGAATATGACTAAATTTTCTAACATTCCCCTTATTCCTGAAAGGTAGGAAAAATTACACTTGATTCGTATACCACCTCTAGTTTGAAAGTGTCTCTACTTCAGGTTAGTAGGAGATATATGGTCTCTTTTTCTTATTACACTTATAATTTCATCCACTTCTCATACCGTGTATAGGCATATCTCCATCTTGATTCAATGTACAGTTAGATGAGTCTCCTTATAGTTTGCTCAAATGTTTCCCTTTTGAAGCCAAGATTCCACTTAGTACTCTTCTAATTTGCAATCGCTACAAGGTTAGTTCCCTCTACCCTTGAGGAAGACGTCACTATTCTCTGGATAGGGACTTAAAAAGGTCTCCAGTGTACCTAATCGAAGCTTCTGCCCTTAGCTTCTTTCACTGATTCCCTGCTTCATTCATCCATCTTACAAGTTTCTTAATGAAGGATCGGGTCTTTATAATGTGGTATTATCACAATCCAAAATTACTCCTATCGAATATTAAAGTTACAAGACCAAGTAGAAAGATCCCCTAGATTCAAGCTAAAGGAGATAATCTGGATAGCTTTACTTCATTTTCGTACCGTGAATAACTGCGCCTCTACTCTGATATAATGTATAATTAGATGAATTTCTTCAAAATTTGTTAATGTTTTCCCTTGAGGCTGAGATCCTGCTTAATGCTCCTCAGTTTTACAAGCGCTCGAAAAAGAAAACCATTTTAACCTCGGAATAGAGTCTTGAAAAGGTTTTCCCTTATACCTAACTGATGCTCCTAACCTTAATTCCCTTTTCTAAAACCTTGCCTCATCTGTCCACACTTCAAACCTCGTAATGAAGGATCGGGTATTTCTGATATGGCATTACCATAATCTAGATTAAAAACCATTGACTGAGTTTGCCGGTGAAGTACTTTCGAGGGAATCTTACTTACGAAGAAAATAAGGGTACCATCAATGCCGCTAGAGATGAGTTACTCTTGTCGAGAATCAGGTCTACTACACTAGGCAAGAAAATTCCTTTGATGACTTAAATTTTCAGTTGCCCAGAAGCACTTGGGAGATGATCCTTCTTAGCTATGACCAAATTTACTAGGTCAATGCCAAACCGTCCAACACGATTTTCCTTGAGCGGAGTCCCAATTCTTTGCACCCCGTTGACTTGCTCAGCCGTCTACCTCCTATTGCCATTGTTACTTCCTGGGAGTCTTATCCCTAATATTTATGTTTAGAAGATTCCTAATAAGCCTGCAGAGTGTCATAGGTCTCTGCTTACACAAGGCCTTATTGAGGTGATCAGGTTCAACATTCAGTCAAGTGCAACAGGTAGTCCACAACACTCACCGCAAGGCTACCATGCATAATATTTCTATGTCCACTTTATGCGAGGACCTAAAGCATGGTTTATCTAGATTCTTAGAGTATGCATTAGAAGCATAATCAGTCCATCCACGGGCTTATACAGGACGAACTGCTCTAGTACCAATAATTGTAACACCCTCTATTATATAAGTCATGCTCAAGTCATGGATTTATATTAAGGGGTTGTCACTATACTAAGAAAATCTTTAAAATATAAAAAATATAATACATGGCTCTTTAACTACTCACTTTATTAATGACTAATAATCTCTGATACATAGAGAATAAAATAATTACACTTTAAAAGAAATTGTAACTGACATAGTACACAACATTTACATTTGACTAGTCGTTGGCTAGCTTCAATAGTTTCTTGGTCTGGCTTATGCCCGATCCTTGCTCAATGAAAGGCTTAGTATTTCACCTCACACTTGATTTCCAACTTGGGTGTTGGAATGTTTATGGAAAAGAAAAATGTACAAGCAGGCAGTGAGAATCTAAGGTTCTCAGTAGGTAAACTCAAACCAATCTTACAGGGCCATCATAAACATTCTAGCCGCTTCGGTTTATTATGAAAATATGAGCACATATAAACAAATAGTGGTTCAATTTTAAGTTGAAAACACTATACTCAAAGCGGGATATATTTTAATAGCCACTTGCCATTTCATATGACAAACATAGAAACATGAACAGAGTAATATGTTTCAATAAGAATCATAATCATATCATGGCATAATGAGATAATTAGAAATGCACATGTAGATGCTTGTACTTGATTGTATGCAAGAGAACTTTACTTAATTTATCTCTCTCTTTCACTTGCAACTGGATCTTGCTCCTTTATGTACTTGGTCCCCCGGAGGTGAATGGCCTTTCTCACCCCTGGGTAATAGCCTGCTTTTTAGGTCTGAGCTCATACCTATACATGAGTGACGGGTTTACTTTCCCCAACCCTCACACCGGTCTATTCCCCTTAAATCTGGTCAAGGGTTGGCCCAAGTCTTAGACAGTACCGCTCTGGCCCATGCTAGCTGGGTCTATGCCATGCCTCATGTGGTAGCTTGGTATGTCTTTCTTGCAAGTTCTTATTATCTTTTCCTTTTCATATCTTGTCATGCATGCGGACGCTTGGTGCATTTACGAATATGTCTCATACCTTATTTATCATATCATATTCTAAATATGCTTGCATGCATGATGTACATGAATATGACATGTAAATGTAAATATATTCAAAGCATAATCACCCATAGCATAAGTTCTCATAAATTCCTGCTGAAAATTCGGCAGCATAACGAATCGAGTCTGCTTCCCCATGAATAGTGCCAGACAACCAGTACAATCTTTCAAACTTACAATTCAATATGGATCAGCCATTATATAGATATTCATAGCATCATTCATCAAGTTCAATTCAAGCATCTATGGGGTTTTTAGTTTACACTCTCTCCTATTCCGTCTAATTTTGTTATAGTCCACTCTTTGCCCAATTCAACTCATCTAAGTCTAAATTTTGGATATATCATAGCTTATGTGTCTAGTTTCCAACCCTTTTGGTCCCATCTCATTTTGATTTGTATAACTCAAGTTATTAGTAATTTACTTCAGACTGCCCTATTCTTAGCCAGAATTGTACCCTTTTAAGTGAAAATTCACTAAAAATAGAAATCTAAGTAAAATCCTACAAAATTTATATCAAATTAAAGCTAACAAAAAAGCTTTTAAATGAATTAAGTTTCATATCATTTGCATGAGTATATTTTGAGTTACAAGTCCCGAAACTTGATCCTTTTGGACTACACTATCTCAGCCTGGTTTAAACTTAAGTCAACTTCATTGGTGTACTGGGAATAGATGGCAATGAATCTGGTTCTGAAATTTTTATGGGATGTTCCCTTACATGTTAGCTTTCAAAAAACCTTAGGTTCACTAAATTTGGTGTTGTGTAGGGTGAGTTATACCCTTCTCAACTCATACTGCCGGGATCAGAATCCAGATTTCTAGGTTAAACTTCAAAAATTTATAACTAATTCTATACTAATCTAATGACCTTATGTTTTATATGTATGGAAAGCCCTGAATGTATAGTTTCATATAAAAATAGATTCATCCACTTTCTATGGCTGTAGGCGGAGTTGTACACTCTGCCAGTATGGATGCCATAGGATTTTCTCACGAGAACAAATTATGCCTAGCTCCTTTTTGAGTTTTGGATAAATTCCTCAACTTAAACCAAGTTTCCTCACCTCAAAACATTAGAAGAACATCAAATCACCATGATACAAGTATGGCATAAGAGGAACATAGCAGCCACATAGTCACATAATACATCAAACAACTAAAGATTTGAGCTACCTACCTTGAAATCCTTGAAGCTATGGAAGCAAGGAAGCCAAGAACCAACTCCTAGCCTTCTTTCCTCATCATGACAGCAGCTCATATGAATGTGGGGAGGTTCTATTTGATGCTTAATCATGAAATTGTTAGAGGGGTTCTGTAGAGAAGGAGGTGAGGATCGATTTTCATAAAAGGAGCAAGAGGATTTGAGGTCAAGAAGGCTTCCAATCTTGAGCTTGAAGTTCTTGGTCATGGAGGTAAGGAAAGAAAGGAAGAAGAAGAAGAAGAAACGGAAGGAGGCTAAAGCATTGGTGGAGGGCGCATAATGAAGGGAGGTGGGTGAGATTTTTCTAGGCTTTATGACCTAGATGAGGATAACTTGAGATATTTGGTTTCAATGGTCATGATTTGGCCAAATTTCCCCATCATATGACTGCCATATGGCGCCATCTATGGTGGTGGAGGTGGCTGACTTTCAGCCATTCAACCTAAGGTTATCAGTGTAAAATTCTACTGATTCGACTCTGACAGTTTAGAACACCAAATATTTACCGATTTCCTCCATACCGGTAAAACGTTACTTAATAGTTTGTAAGATATCTACATGTTCATTTTAATTTATCTTAAGCCAAATCTCTCTAATTAATATCTAATTAACTCTTAATTAATGTTTAGTTAATCTCTAATTGCCTTTACATAACTATTGAAATCGAATAAGTGAATTAATGGAGTAAATTAGACATTTTCGTAAATCCAGAGCTTTTCTGTTTCCTATTTTCCGTAACTAATAGCATTTTTGTAATTTTCAACATGTCCAGGGGCAGCCCACATCATTTCACACCAAACTACCTCTATGGCCCAATCGGCGGAGATTTAAACTTTTACGATTTTGCCATGTGATTCTGCTCCGCTTAAAACCCCATTCTGCTAATTCTACCGATATGGGGACATAAATGTCATTTTATGTAAAGTTCTAGGGTTATTGTGGAAATATCCACTTGGGGTTAATGTACAATTTCTAATACTTTTGGGCAAGATTGAAATTAACAAAAGTTGATAGGGCACTTTTGTCATTTCCTAATTTTTAACATATGGCAGTGCCGTATTTTCAACGGCAGTGTTACACTACCCTATAATTCCAAGTGTGAGGATCGTCAGGGCATAGCGCTGCCTGAGAAATTCTCACACTGCCTAAGGGAATTAATTCAAAGTTTCCATTACGTTCGGTTTACTAAAGCGGGGATGTTACACAGAAACCCTCTGCCGACTCCCAAGCCACAACACCAAGGAAGAGTTTTCACTATGGATGCACAGGAGGTCAACAAGTCGGAAGATTTGATTCAAGACACGTGTGAAGTGAATGGTAAGACCTTGACTGTTTTATACGATTTGGGTGCATCTCACTCTTTTATCTCTCATGATTGCATGTCAGCCTTATAGTTACCTATTTCTGAATTACCCTATGACTTGCTAGTTTCTACTCCTACAAGTGAGCCCATTAAGACCAATCATATTTGTATAAATGTTCCCTATCAGATAGGAGGTCGAACTTTTTCAGCTAATTTAATTTGTCCCCCTTTGTCCAAACTTGACATTATTTTGGGTATAGATTGGCTTTCTACCAACCAGGTCCTGTTAAATTGCTCTGATAAATCCATTGTGCTTCCCTCCATTTCATCTTCTGAATTAGTAATCCCTATAAGCCTTTATTTAAGCTCCTTAGTCGTACACCACTGTGGGGACAAAAATCAAGGGTATATTCTCTTATCAACTAGTGTTGCAGAGATTGATCAGAAGTTAGAAAATATTCTACTTATTAAGGAATATCCGAATGTGTTCCCTGAAGATATTCCTGATTTTCCTCTCGAAATGGAAATTGAGTTCACCATTGAATTGGTACCAGGAGTAGGACCAATATCTATAGCGCCATACTGAATGTCACCCTTGGAGTTGACCGAACTTAAGAATCAGATTGAAGAACTCTTGGAAAAGAAATTTATTAGGCTAAGTGCATCACCATGAGGAGCCCTAATCCTATTAGTTAAGAAGAAAGGTGGAGGCATGCGATTATGTGTGGATTACAGGCAGTTGAATAAGGCGACGATTAAGAATAAGTATCCATTGCCAAGGATTGATGATCTCATGGATTAACTACAAGGTGCAACTGTATTCTCCAAGATCGATCTACGGTCTAGATATCACCAGATTGGGGTTCGCGAAGTTCTGAAGACAGCATTTCGGACTCATTATGGACATTATGAATATACTGTAATGTCTTTTGGGTTGATGAACGCACCAACCATATTCATGGATTATATGAATCGAATATTCTGACCCTATCTTGACAAATTTATGGTAGTATTCATTGATGACATACTTGTTTACTTGAAGACAAAGCAAGAGCAAGTAGAATATTTGCGACTGGTTCTGGAAATTCTCAGAGAGAAGAAACTTTATGCCAAGCTATCCAAATGTGAATTTTGGATGAAAGAAGTAAAATTTCTTGGCCATGTGGTATCCCATGGGGAAATTTCTGTAGATCCCAATAAGGTAGAAGCAGTATTAAGTTGGGAACGGCCAACGACAGTCACGGAAGTAAGGAGTTTCTTAGGTCTGGTAGGATACTACAGCAGTTTTGTCAAGAACTTTTCTCAAATAGCCCTGCCCCTAACAAAGTTAACCAGGAAGAATGTCCCATTTGAATGGACACCTAAGTATAGACAGAGTTTCCAAGAATTAAAAGAATAGTTAACGATGGCCCCAATACTTACCCTGCCGAATCCTCATGGACCATTCGAAGTCTACTGTGATGCTTTTAGGAAAGGATTAGGGTGCGTGTTAATGCAGAACAGGAACATCATCATGTATGCTTCCAAGCAATTGAAAACTCATGAAAGAAATTATCCAACACATGACCTCGAGTTAGCAGTGATAATGTTTGCCTTGAAGATATGGAGGCACCACCTCTACGGATTGAAGTTTGAAGTATTTTCTGATCACAAAAGCTTGAAATACCTTTTTGATCAGAAGGAATTAAACATGAGGCAACGAAAGTGGATGGAGTTTCTTAAAGATTAGGAGTTTGAGCTAAAATACCACCCTAGCAAAGCAAACGTAGTGACAGACGTCCTGAGTATGAAGTCTTTAACTGTGGCATGGATGGTAATCAAGGAGATAGAACTCAAAGAGTTTTCAAGACCTCAACTTAGGAATCTCTATGAACCCCAAAGCCATTCAGTTAAATCAACTTAAGATAACCAGTGATTTCAAAGACCAAATCCAGCAAGCACAAGAAAGAAAGGATGACTTCCAGCATATAGTGCAACAAGTGCAATCTGGCAAGCTAACAGGATTTTCTCAAGATGCATAAGAAATATGGCAATATCAAGGGAGAATATGCGTCCCTAAAGAGGACAACCTCAGCAAGAAGATCTTGGAGGAAGCCCATAGGAGTGATTTCGCTATACATCCTAGCATTAACAAGATGTATCAGGACCTCAAGAAGATGTTCTGGTGGCTAGGCCTCAAAAAAGATGTGGCATATCTCGTGAATAAATGTCTAACCTACCAAAACGCAAAAATAGAGCATCAAAAACCAGTAGGAACATTACAAACCTTAGAGATTCCGGAATAGAAGTGGGAGAGTGTAACATCCTTAATTTCATGTCATGCTAAATTACCTCAGTAACCTTGAGTAATCAAGCACTTAACAAGAGATTATGAACGTAAGGATTAATTAAGGGGTTAATGAAGAGTTTATGAGTTAACTCGGATAAGAAAAGTCAAAAGAATACTTAATCGAGATTAGATAGTCTCTAATTAAGCAAGTCAGATCCTTTACAGCTTAATTAAGCACTAATCGCCCTTAATTAGTTTAATCGAGTTTAATTAAGGTTAATTAAGCTTAATCACAAGATTAATTTTTGTTAATCATATTCTTGTGTGTTAGTCACTAATCCTTGCTTAATCATCTTAATTAAGTTGTATGAGCACTTAATCATATGATTAAATTCAAATTTAGTCAACTAGACAATAAAGTAAAAAGTGATGTCATAAAAGATAAAGCATAAGACAAGAGTGCTTTATGTAAGAATTTGACTATGCTTTGTTCCCCCGTCATCCACTTTGTCTCCTTAATCATAAGATAACATAAAATTAAGCAAAAAATCTCCCTCTGTCCCTTGATGTAGTTGACGCCACTTTCTCTCTCTCTCCCTCCCTCATCCATTTTCATTTTCACTCATCCCATTCTCTCTCTTAAAATTAAATCCTCCAACTTCTCTCTAAACACTTCTTCATCTTCTTCATCTTCTTCTTCTTCCTTTCTCCACCACCACCACCAAACCACTCACTTAGCCCTTCAAAGACCTCCTTTTTGGGTCTTTGGAGACAAGATCTAAACACTACAACCTCCATTTCCACAAGATCTCAAGAGCTTCTCTTTCCTTCTTGCAAAACTGCCACCATCATCATCAAGAGGAGCCATCATCTTTTTCTTTCTCTTCTCTTGTTTTTGCCCCATCTTAAAGAAAAGGCAGTGATTTTCATCTTCTTTATTTTGTTTGCTCAAGAAAGCTTGGAGCTTGGTTCTTTCATGACCAAGATCTCTAAGTGGAAACTTGAGAAAATCCTTCATGCTCTTCAAGACCAAAAGTTTCCCTTTTAGTAAAATATGTTCTTGATGTTCTTCAAGTATTCTTAAGTTTCTACTTTGAGAAAAATGTATTCTTGATGTTCTTCAAGTGTTCTTAAATTTCTACTTTTAGTAAAATGTATTGTTGATGTTCTTCAAGTGTTCTGAAGTTTCTACTTTTAGAAAAATATGTTCTTGATGTTCTTCAAATGTTCTTAAGTTTCTACTTTTGGCAAAATATGATCTTGAATGTTCTTGATGATATATTGCTTAAAGTTGTTCCTTTTCTTATGATGAGTCGATGATTAGAAAAGCTTCATCTTTTTATCTTTGAACATTCTAAAAGTTTAAAACTTTAAAAAGTTTGCTTCTTGACACACAAAAGTGGCGCAAGTTTTAGTGCCATCATAAAGTCTTCTTTTGTTTTGTTTTGAAGAGAAGAATACATGTGAAAGTCTAAGCTTTTTGGTATAATAAGCCTTTTTAAGTTAGAGGAATGATATTTTGTCACTAATGTCTTAGAAATCATACCTTAAAGAAAAGACCTTTCATAAAGTTTCAAACTTTCATTAAGAGTGAGACCTTTAAGTCATAAAAGTGTTGTTTTGTAACATTTAATTTATAAAGTTTAAATCTTGAACCAAAACAATGCAAAGAGGTGTTAACTTTTATAAAGATCAAGACTTTTTAGTTAAAAAGCTAGTGACTTGAACTGTTATTTCATAAAGATCTAATCTTTAAGATAAAAGCTTGAAGCTTTGTAACTTGATTAAGTTAAATCACCCTTGGTGTTTAGTGAACATGGTGTTGTTGGGTTCATGATGTGGTTATGCGTTGTCATGACGCAAGGATTAAAGAGATCTCAAATTCCTTAGGAACAGAAGTATGATTAGGGCCTCTGAGCATACACTATCTCAAGGAAAGGAAACAATCACATAACTTAATTAATTTGAATAAGTGTTCCATAAGACATGAACTAAAGTAAAGAATAATTTCATACGAGAATTAAGTAACTAAAAGACCATGTACGCACATCTTAACTATGTGATTCTCTCATGGGTAACCATGGGAAATCATATGGTGATTCATAATATTCTTCACAAAGAATAATGCAACTATAAACCCCTTTAGGGTATGAAGGTGTGATGCCATGCGGTATGATGAATAATGAGTTTGATTGAGCTCTATCTCATGATTGAATGATAAGTGTGATGATATGATATAGATATGATGAACTGTTGGTTGAAAGTCTATGATTGGCATTTTGGGAAGTTCCGGTCTAGCTGTTATGCTGCTGGATTTCTGTCAAAATTTTGGACTTAGACATATCATTGCATGTGTCTAGTCAAAGAAGTATTATGCATGTAAAGTATAATGATAAGAAAAGAAACCATAGGATATGACCCCTCGATCACTTCCAAGAAGTGAAAGACGGTGATCTATATGGAACCTCTATGAGGGAGGCAGGGGTGACATGGAAAACCCTCCAACTTAGAGATAACCAATATTGGCTTAGTCTGATTTGGTTAGTACTGCATGACGACAGTCACGGAATGAGCTCATATCCAAAAGTAGTCTATTTTTAAAGGAAAGTAAAAGAATGTTAAGCATGTGCTAAAAACAAAAGTAAATTCTAAGTATATCCATGGTTAAGTCTATGATGATGCATGTCTTTGCATGTAATTATATTGTCCATTTGCATTATGAATGTTATTCTATGTTTCAGTATGTATGTTAGTCATGATGATGTGGTTATGATGTTAAGTTTAAAAGCAACCCGCTTCAGGGTTCAAGTTTTCAAAACCATTAAAAATTGAACTTATATCTATCCACTATTTTTATAATTAAACCCGAAGTGGCTGGGACGATGACGATGACACAATGTTCGTCTAATCATGATCTTACTGAGAAATCTTGTATTTCTCACTCCTACGTTTTCGTGTCATCTTCAAATGGAGCTGATAGCATCAATGGTAACTCTTCTGATAGTACTTGACTGGATAAGACGAGGAGCTGCTATGTTCTTCACCTTGCTAAGGAGGATCGAGATAGTAGCGTAGTATTTTTACTTTCTTAAGAACCCTAGTTGGGCAGTTTATGTGTAATTAAGAGCGTGTAGGAAGTCATGCTGCTTCATTTGACCTATTACATATGTGATACTTATTAAATGTAATGATGACCTTGATTATCTATGATTACATCCTTGGCTTAATGTATTGTGTTATGTTGCTTGCATTTTGTCATATGTCTTATTAGTAACTCTACAATATAAAGAATAACGTTCATATGTATACGAGTAAGTAAGTGCTTAAAGGCTCAGTTTTCAAGTATAAAGGTTTTACAAAAAAAAAAAAAGTCATATGCTATTTTTGTATATTACGCTAATTTCAAAGATAAGGACTTTCGTTAAATAAGAGTAACAACTAGTAATGCCATAAAATGACTTAAGTATAGTATGGTATTAGTAGGGTGTTACATTATGGTATCAGAGCAGTTCGTCCTTGTAGAGCCTGGGGATAGACTGATTATGCTTCTAAGCATACTCTGTCATGTCCTAGAAATCATGCCATGGATATTACCACAAGGGTAAGATATAGGAATTGGGTAGGCATGACTGCCTAGTTGTGAACATGATTAGCTATTGCCACACTTAGCTCGATATTGAGCCTGATCAACTCAATATCTTTGTTTGTATGTCCAGGAGCTGATGACTTCCAATAGGCAGAATAGGTTGTGAGGCGAATCTGCCACGTTTGGCATGGCGGATGTGGCAAATATTTCTCTTACACTGGTTTCAGCTGCGAGGAGACAAGACATTGTATCTCATTAAGCATTAGGAGGAATAGCAGGAGCTGAGGCTGACCCAGAATACTTGAAGTTCGCTAAGTTTATGAAGACCAACCCACCGACTTTCCATGGAGACTTCGAGCCTAAGGAAGTTGAGGGATGGATCGAGGCACTGGAAGGGAAATTCTCTGTGTTAAGCTGCACGGGGTTGCAGAAAGTAAAATTTGCTACCTACATGCTAGAGGCTGGTGCTAAAGCCTGGTGGGCCAATGCCAGTAGGATGGTTGAGAACTCCCAAACCCTCGTTACTTAGGAAGTGTTCAAGGCTGCACTCTATGGCAAGTGCACCGTGCCAAAGAAAGACGCTTCTAGGAAAAGGACGGTTTTCCAATGCTGAAGGACTTGGCACAATCTGTACTGCAAGATACAACCGCAGTTCAGGAAGGACATGTCGGTCAAGTACCAAAGCAAGTGGTGATCCCTTGGTGCCCTAAGTGCGGCAAGAGTCATGGAGGATGACCCTATTTAGCTGGACGAGATGTTTGTTTCCATTGTGAACAGCCTGGACATGTGAGCAAGCATTGCACTGTCAAGTTGGCATTTCCTACCAACAAGCCCCATCACCAAGGAAAGGCCTTCGCCTTTAATGCTGGGGAGGCTACTCAGTCCGAAGATCTAATCCAAGGTAAGTGCGAGGTCAATGGTAGGACCTTAACTGTGCTATATGATCCTGGAGCTATACACTCCTTTATTTCGAGGTCAATGGTAGGACCTTAACTGTGCTATATGATCCTAGAGCTATACATTCCTTTATTTCTCATGATTGTGTAGATAGCTTGGGATTGTCTGTGTCTGAATTACTTTACATGTTAATTGTTTCTACTCCTGCTGAGAAACTAGTCAAGATTTGTTATCATTGTTCAATTGTCAGTTTCAAATTGATGGTAGGTCTTTCATAGCAAATTTGATTTGTTGCCTTTGTCTGGTTTGGATTTGATTCTAGGCATGGATTGGCTCTTTGCTAACCATGCTATGATAAATTATTTTGAGAAATCTATTATTCTTCCTCCTATACCTATTGAGCCTGTTGAACTTGTTAGTTTGTTTTTGAATTCTGCTAAGATAGGGAGTAGTGAGTCTGGTAATCAGGGATATGTTCTCCTTATGGAAAGTGAAGTGGAACTTAAGTAGGTATTGGAAGAGATCCCCGTAGTTAGGGAATACCCGGATGTGTTTCTTGATGATATACCCAAGTTTCCCCCGAAAAGGGTAATCGAGTTTTCTATAGAGTTGGTACTGGGAACGGGGCCAATCTCTATAGCATCCTATAGGATGTCCCCATTGGAGTGGTCGGAGTTGAAGGGACAATTGGAAGAGTGGTTAGAGAAGAGATTTGTTAGACCTAGTGCATCACCTTGGGGAGCCCCGGTGTTGTTTGTGAAAAAGAAAGATGGGAGCATGAGACTATGTATGGATTATAGGCAGTTGAACAAGGTGACTGTTAAGAACAAGTACCCTTTTGCCTAGGATAGATGATCTTATGGACCAATTTCAAGGTGCAATTGTTTTTTTTCTAAGAATGATCTGGGATTCGGATATCATTAGATAAAGGTAAAAGAGGAGGATATACCCAAGGCGGCTTTTAGGACAAGGTATGGGCATTATGAGTTTACAATGATGTCATTTGGATTGACTAATGCCCCTGCTGTTTTCATGGATTATATGAACAAGATCTTTAGACCCTATTTGGACAAGTTTGTAGTTGTTTTCATAGATGATATTCTCATCTATTCGAGAACAAAGGAGGAACATGAAAAATATTTGAGGGTTGTGTTAAGGATCTTGAGGGAAAAGAAGCTTGATGCCAAGTTATTGAAGTTTGAATTCTAGATGGAGGAAGGAAAGTTCTTGGGGCATATGGTGTCACAAGGAGGTATTGTTGTGGATCCAAGTAAGATTGAGGCTGTGATGAATTGGGAGAGGCTAACCTTAGTGACTGAGATAAGGAGTTTCTTGGGCTTAGCCGATTACTACCACAGGTTTGTAAAAGGATTTTCCTAGATATCTTTACCTTTAACCAAGTTGACGAGGAAGGATGCCTCGTTTGGGTGGACGATGGAATGTGAGAAGAGCTTTCAAGAGCTAAAAAGTAAGTTAACCTCAACCTCAATATTAGTTTTGCCAGACTCTAGCGGACCATTTGAGGTTTACTGTGATGCCCCTGGGATAGGTTTAGGTTATGTCTTGATGCAGAATAGGGATGTTGTGGCTTATGCCTCTAGACAATTGAAGCCTCACGAAGTGAACTACCTAACCCATGACTTGGAATTAGCAGCTGTATTGTTTGTCCTGAAGATATAGAGCCATTATCTGTATGGTGTGAGGTTTAAGGTATTCTCTAATCATAAGAGCTTGAAGTATCTTTTTGATCAATAGGAGTTAAATATAAGGCAAAGGAGATGGATGGAGTTTCTGAAGGATTATGATTTTGGGTGAACTAGCATCTTGGGAAAGCCAATATGGTGGCTGACACATTAAGTCGGAAATCCTTGCATGCGTCATGGATGATGGTCAAGGAGGATGAGTTAGTAAGGAGCTTTAGAGACCTTAACCCTGGAGTTATGTTGAGCCCCCATAGTTTAAGATTGAATCAGCTTAGGGTGACGAGCAATTTCAAGTGTCAATCTCCCCTGTGTTGGGTTGAACCGGGTGAGCAAAGCCTACTGGGACCTGATCTTGTGAGGCAAACCACAGAGCAAGTTAGAAGGATTAGGGACAGAATCCTTACAGCCTATAGCCATCAAAAGAATTATGTGGATAAATGGAGAAAGACCCTAGAGTTCCAAGAAGGAGAACATGTGTTCTTGAAAATCACTTCGACGATCGGCATAGGTAGAGCCATGAAGGTCAAAAAGTTAAGCCCCCATTTTCTTAGCCCCTTTGAATTTCTAAAACGTGTCGAGTCAATTGCTTATCGAATGGTCTTACCTCCAAATTTGTTAAACCTTCATGATGTCTTTCATATGTCTCAATTGAGAAAAATACTATTCCGATCCCAGTCATCTACTTGAGCCTGAAAGGGTACAGTTAAGGGAGGACCTAACTTTTAATCTACCACTGTCTTGGATCATGGATCATAGGGCAAAACAGTTGAGGAGTAAGACGGTACCCTTGGTCAAGGTGGCTTGGGGTAGAGGAAATGTAGAAGAATATACATGGGAGCTGGAGGGCCGAAATGAAGAATGAGTATTCGAATTTGTTTACAGGTAACGAATTTTGAAGGCAAAATTCTTTTTAAAGGTGAGGAGAAATGTAACATCCTCAATTTCATGTCGTACTAAATTACCTCAGTAACCACGAGTAATCAGGCACTTAATGAGAGATTATGAAATTAAGGCTTAATTAAGGGGTTAACGGAGAGTTTATGAGTTAACTCGGATGAGAAAAGTCAAAAGAATACTTAATCGAGATTGAATGGTCTCTAATTAAGCAAGTCAGAGCCTTTATAGCTTAATTAATCACTAATTGCCCTTAATTAGTTTAATAGAGTTTAATTAAGGTTAATTAAGCTTAATCGCAAGATTAATTTTTGTTAATCATGTTCTTGTGTGTTAGTCACTAATCCTTGCTTAAGCACCTTAATTAAGTTGTACGAGCACTTAATCACATGATTAAATTCAAATTTTGGTCAACTAGACAATAAAGTAAAAAGTGATGTCATAAAAGCATAAAGCATAAGACAAGAGTGCTTTATGTAAGAGTTTGACCATGCTTTGTTCCCCCATCATCCACTTTGTCTCCTTAATCACAAGATAACACAAAATTAAGCAAAACAATCTCCCTCCCTCCCTTGATGTAGTTGACGCCACTTTCTCTCTCTTCCTCCCTCAGCCATTTTCATTTCCACTCATCCCATTCTCTTTCTTAAAATCAAATCCTCCAACTTCTCTCTAAACACTTCTTCATCTTCTTTGTCTTCTTCTTCTTCCTTTCTCCACCACCACCACCAAACCACTCACTTAGCCATTCAAAGACCTCATCTTTGGGTCTTTGGAGACAAGATATAAACACTACAACCTCCATTTCCACAAGATCTCAAGAGCTTCTCCTTCCTTCTTGCAAAACCGCCACCATCATCATCAAGAGGAGCCATCATCTTTTTCTTTCTCTTCTCTTGTTTTTGCGCCATCTTCAAGAAGAGGTAGTGATCTTCATCTTCTTTATTTTGTTTGCTCAAGAAAGCTTGGAGCTTAGTTCTTTCATGACCAAGATCTCTAAGTGGAAACTTGAGAAAATCCTTCACGCTCTTCTAGAGCAAAAGTTTCCCTTTTAGTAAAATATATTCTTGACATTCTTCAAGTGTTCTTAAGTTTCTGCTTTTAGAAAAATGTGTTCTTGATGTTCTTCAAGTGTTCTTAAGTTTCTACTTTTAGAAAAATGTGTTGTTGATGTTCTTCAAGTGTTCTTAAGTTTCTAAATTTAGAAAAATATGTTCTTGATGTTCTTCAAGTGTTCTTAAGTTTCTACTTCTGGTAAAATATGTTCTTGAATATTCTTGATGGTATCTTCCTTAAAGTTTTTCCTTTTCTTATGATGAGTCGATGATTAGAAAAGCTTCGTCTTTTTATATTTCCATGATTTGATAAGACTTTGAACATTCTAAAAGCTTAAAACTTTAAAAAGTTTGCTTCTTGACACACAAAAAGTGGCGCAAGTTTTAGTGCCATCATAAAGTCTTCTTTTGTTTTGTTTTGAAGACAAGAATACATGTGAAAGTCTAAGCTTTTTGGTATAATAAGCCTTTTTAAGTTAGAGGAATGATATTTTGTCACTAATGTCTTAGAAATCATACCTTAAAGAAAAGACCTTTCATAAAGTTTCAAACTTTAATTAAGAGTGAGACCTTTAAATCATAAAAGTGTTGTTTTGTAACAGTTAATTCATAAAGTTTAAAACTTGAACCAAAACAATGCAAAAAGGTGTTAACTTTTATAAAGATCAAGACTGCTTAGTTAAAAAGCTAGTGACTTGAACCATTATTTCCTAAAGATCTAATCTTTAAGATAAAAGCTTGAAGCTTTGTAACTTGATTAAGTTAAATCACCCTTGGCATTTAGTGAACATGGTGTTGTTAGGTTCATGATATGGTTATGCGTTGTCATGACCCAAGGATTAGAAGGATCTCGAATTCCTTGGGAACAGAAGTATGATTAGGGTCTCCGAGCATACCATGAACCTAGGAATCACTAAGTGCACTATCTCAAGGAAAAGAAACAATCACATAACTTAATTAATTTGAATAAGTGTTCCATAAGACATGAACTAAAGTAAAGAATAATTTCGTACGAGAATTAAGTAACTAAAAGACCATATACACACATCTTAACTATGTGATTCTCTCATGGGTAACCATGGAAAATCATATGATGATTCATAATATTCTTCACAAAGAATAATGCAACTATAAACCCCTTTAGGTTATCAAGGTGTGATGCCATGCGGCATGATGAATGATGAGTTTGATTGAGCTTTGTCTCATGATTGAATGATGAATGTGATGATATGATATAGATATGATGAACTATCAGTTGAAAGTTTATAATTGGCATTTTGGGAAGCTCCGGTCTAGCCGTTACGCTGCCGGATTTTTGTCAAAATTTTGGACTTAGTCATATCATTGCATGTGTCTAGTCAAAGAAGTATTATGCATGTAAAGTATAATGATAAGAAAAGAAACCATCGGATATGACCCCTCGATCACTTCCGGGAAGTAAAAGACGGTGATCCATAAGGAACCTCTATGAGGGAGGCGAGGGTGACATGGAGGACCCTCCAACATAGAGGTAACCAATATCGGCTTAGTCTAATTTGGTTAGTACTGCGTGACGACGGTCACGGAATGAGCTCATCTCCAAAAGCAGTCTATTTTTAAAAGAAAGTAAAAGAATGTTAAGCATGTGCTAAAAACGAAAGTAAAGTCTAAGTATAACCATGGTTAAGTCTATGATGATGCATGTCTTTCCATGTAATTATATTGTCCATTTGCATTATGAATGTTTATTCTATGTTTCAGTATGTATGTTAGTCATGATGATGTGGTTATGATGTTAAGTTTAAAAGCAACCCGCTTCGGGGTTTAAGTTTTCAAAGCCATTAAAAATTGAACTTATATCTGCCCACTGTTTTTATAATTAAACCCAAAGTGGCTTGGACAATGACGATGACACAATGTTCGTCCAGTCATGATCTTACTGAGAAATGTTGTATTTTTCACTCCTACGTTTCTGTGTCATCTTCAGATGGAGCTGATAGCATCCATGGTAACATTTCTGATGGTACCTGACTGGATAAGACGAGGAGCTGCTATGTTCTTCACCTGGCTAAGGAGGATCGAGATAGTAGCATAGTATTTTTACTTTCTTAAGAGCCCTAGTTGGGCAGTTTATGTGTAATTAAGAGCATGTAGGAAGTCATGCTGCTTAATTTGACCTATTACATATGTGATACTTATTAAATGTAATGATGACCTTGATTATCTATGATTACATCCTTGGCTTAATGTATTGTGTTATATTGTTTGCATTTTGTCATATGTCTTATTAGTAACTCTGCAATATGAAGAACAACGTTCATATGTATACTAGTAAGTAAGCGCTTAAAGGCTAAGTTTTCAAGTATAAAGGTTTTACAAAAAAAAAAAATTCGTATGCTATTTTCGTATATTATGCTAATTTCAATGATAAGGACTTCTGTTAGATAAGAGTAACAACTAGTAATGCCATAAAATGACTTAAGCATAGTATGGTATTAGTAAGGTGTTACAAAGAGCATTTCTATGGATTTGTGATAGGCTTACCACGAATGCCCTCAGGATATGATGCTATATGGGTCATAATGGATAGGCTAACAAAGTCTGCTCACTTTTTACCTATTCGAGCGAATTATTCTCTAGAGAAGTTGGCTCAATTGTACATTCAAGAAGTGGCACGACTACATGGTATTTCAGATCAAGATTCAAGGTTCACCTCATGGTTTTGGGGAGCGCTCCAGAAGGCGTTCGATACTAGACTATGTCTAACTGCATATCATCCGCAAACGGATGGTCAAATGGAACGAACAATTCAAACCTTAGAAGATATGTTGCGAGCGTACATTCTGGAACAGCGTGTAATGTTGGAATCGATACTTACCATTGGCCGAATTTGCATATAATAATAGTTATCATGCGAGCATCAGCATGGCCCCATACGAAGCATTATATGGATGGAAATGTCAATCTCCATTGTGTTGGTATGAATTAGGAGAACAGAGTCTGTTAGGATCAGAACTAATTAAGCAAACTACAGAGTAGATCAAAAGGATCTGTAGCAAGATACTTACAGCTCAGAGCCGTCAGAAAAGCTACGCGAACGTCAGGAGAAAGCCATTGAAGTTCCAAGAAGGAGACCATGTGTTTTTAAAGATCACACCCACAACTGGAGTAGGTAGAGCCATTAAAGTTAGAAAGCTAAGCCCTCGCTTTATAGGTCCTTTTCAAATTTTGAAACGAATCAAGCCAGTGGCGTATTGAGTCGCCTTACCTTTACATCTGTCAAATCTTCATGATGTTTTCTATGTTTCTCAACTCCGAAAATACCAGCCTGACCCTACTTATTCCTTGGAGCCTGAATCAATCTAGTTAAGGGATGACTGTTATGTTTATTTACTGCCGTATGTTCAATTATTCTGCTTATTATTCTGTTTCTTATACTGCCTTAAGTAAAATAGAATCTTGCCTCGGACCAAATGCTTTCTTGAACTTAGTAAATATGGATGGTTCAATTTGATCCCACGTTTTCATAATTAAATAAAAAATCGAGGTTACTCAGAATGAATGTGACGTCAGTTACATACCATACGTGAACTCTATTGAGAATTTCTTTAAATTCTCACCTCACTTTGTATTTCCACATCATTCTCAGATGCTGGTGATGGACTTCACCTGTAATACCCTAATAAACCCATACTACGCTTAAGTCATATTAGGGCGTTTTATTAGTTGTTACTTATGCTCGTGGAAAATTAAACTTCACTTGAAATTAAATTATGCGAAAAATACGGTAAGATTTTTTTTTGAAATACGTTGTCGCTTTGCAGCGTTTTGAAAAGTAAAGCCTTGAGCGAGAAGTCAAATAAAGAAAGAGCGTGTCGCGTAAGATGCATGACCCATTCTCATAAAACAAGAGAAAGATAAATAAATAGTAAATCACAAATACATTGCATTACCTAACTAATCATTACATCCACATAGGTTCATAATATTTATATACATACATATATATAACAGCATTACATCGAAGAAAGCTCATGGACGGGCCATGATCCAAATTCTAGGTAATAAATACAAACTCCAATGACAAAGCTCATCTCAAAATGAAGTATACGAAGATGCAAAGTGACGACCGCTATAAGTTCCAAAATAGCTTCGTCTGGCGTCCCACGTCGTCCGTCCGCTCACAGTGTCAGGGATCCATGCTCTACTCCACCGGATGTGCCATCGGATTCTGGTGACAATGCGAAAAAGTAACTAGAGTGAGAAATAAGATTTCTTAGTAGGACTGGAACCCGACACGGAGGTGTCATCGTCATCGTCCTAGCCACTTCGGTTTTATAATGAAAACAGTGAGCATGCATAGGGTTCAGTTCTTAGGTTTTCGAAAACATGAATATCCGAAGTGGATTCAATTTTAACATACTCTCTAATCATTTATATCATAACATACATGGGCATAAGTATAATCATATGAAACATGCATGACTGTACTATAAGCTTCTCTTAACTTTTTCTCTTTAAGGGTTTGGACCGAAGTCTCTTTTCTTTTCTTAACTTGACTTATCTTAAGTCCTTTTCTTTCCACCCACTAAACATAAGTGGTAATGAGCTCATACTGTGGCCGTTGCCACCATAAAATTTCGGTACTTACACTAGCTGGGTCATGCCATGCCTCATGTGAGTCGTGGGTGAGGGGAACTTAGATTAGGTCACCTTCCCTTTTGAAGGATCACGCCATTAGTTACTTTATCTTCTTAGTAAGGCTTATGATGCAAAATCATTTTAATTCTTTTTCCACATTTAAGCGTTACGTATCGCCATCCCCAAATGTGGTTCCTTCAATGTATATCATTAACATATCATATTTGTATCATTATCATACCACCATCATATCACTATCATAATCATCATATCATATCATCATTATCATTATCATGCCATCATCATCATCATAGCATACTATCATTATCATGTCATCATCATCATCATAGCATACTATCATCATATCATCATCATCATCATCATATAGTTGTCATCATATTAATACACGAAGGCATACACATCACACAAAGTCTTATGAGCTTAGCTTAGTAAATTTGGTGCAAGCTTTTAATTGGGGTTGCCTCTTGTATAAATTCTTTTATTAGGCCTAGGGCCAATCTTATCTATTATCCTCTTTAAAACTTTTTATGTTGAATTATGAAGGTTTTTTAATACTTAGTATAAGGGTATTAATGTCTTAAAGCTTATTCTTCATTAACCTTTAACTTTTACCCTAACCAGATTTACTTTTACAGTGGGGCAGTAACTTTAAAAATTCACCATAATTTCATCTTTTACTCTTTTATTTCGAATTTTGGTATGCTTATACTTCTCTGAGTCTATTTTTAAACAAAAGAAACCCCACTCAAAAATTCATTTTGTAGCTTGAGTTATGCAAATTTTATTCTGACTGTTCAGACTTGAAAGTTCATCTCGGGTCAGTGACTTTTAACATTTACTGTGAACTCCTCACAAAGAATCTGACAAAACTGTTTTATGGGGATGTTCCCCTATGTCTTAGCTTTCTAACAAGCTTGGTCCCACTCAAAAATGTTATGTATAGCTTGAGTTATACACGTTTTATTACCTACTGCCCGGACAGAAACCCATCCAGGAACAGTAGACTTTAAAAATTCATATCTCTCTCATCTTAAGGCCAAATCTCGCATATTATATATGTATGAAAAGCTCTTTGAGTCTACTTTCAAGAAAATTAGTTTCATTGCATTTTGAGTTTTGTAGAAATAAATATACTAAATGCCTTACAGACTGCCAGAATTCCAGATTAACCCGTTTTTAAGTTTTACTAACAAACTTGTGGGAATATTGCTATACCACTTTAAATCACCATTTTTATGTTTTATCTCATTACCATATCCAAAGTTTCAATCACCAAATCAGTATTTTACCACAAAATAGAGTAAGATACATAAAACCATTATGCCACATAATCTCATTTCAAAACAACACTTTCAACAAGACAAGAAAAACCCATAGGGAAAAGTATGGTCATGAGACCTTGGAGCAAGCTTTATAACCACCTAACTATAAAGAGATTAGGGTTCTAAAACTTAAAAAAACACATGGAGAAGAAGGATAGAGTCACTACCAAAGAGAGCTTCTCTTGAAAGCTTGAAGGATGAAAATGGTTGGAGATGGCCTCCTCCTCCTTGAGCTTGATGATGGGGCTAAGTAAGTGTTTATTTTGCTTCCTCAAGAACCAAAGAGGGTGGTCCTTGAAGGGCTTGTGATGGTGGTAAAAGGAATGAGAGTTGGATGGGGTGTGAAAGTGGGAAGAAGAGCAAGAGGAATTGGAAGAGTAGAAGAGCTAGAATGAGGCTTAGAGAGAAGTGAGAGCTTAGGCTTGTAGTGAGAGGATGAAAATCAAAAATGAGGGAGTGGGAGAGGGGTAAGTGGCGCAAAATGGGTGAGGGGGGGGGCTGATTGGTTTTGCTTCTCCAACAAGCAAAGGGAAGTAGGTGAGTTTAGCTTCTTTTTCAAGCAAGAAAGCTAGAGACCTTGGGGTAAAAGGGTGAGTTGTGTTTCTCTTGAGTCTTGATACTTGGGTAAGAGGCTTTGTAGTGTTTTTGTCAATTGGTTAAAAGCATGAGCTATCTTAGGATTGGCATTGAATGATTGTGATCACTCCAAGTGTCACAATCTTGATGAAGGAGAGTATAACTCTTGTCATGACTTAAGGGATCTACTAACATGGACTCTTGATCTAGTGATGTATGATGAGAAGGCAATTGAATGGTTAGATGTGGCTCTTGCTTTGACCAAACTTTCAAACAATAATTAAAGAGAAATTTCTAAATTTTTTACAATTGTTACAATCGTCTAAATGTTGATTAATTCAATTGGTTTGATTACACATTAGCACATTCTCAATGAAAAGATTTTTCCTAATTAATTATGTAAAGAAGATGTGAGGGTTAATGTGATTAAGGTATGATACTTATGTGCTCTTAGTTAATTAGGCTAGATCACCTTGATTTTATGTTCTAATTCATGAATTAATAAGGATTGGGCAATTAGGCTTTTAAGTATAATCTTTAATACATTATGCTTCAATTGTTGAATTTTCTAATTAATCGTTGACTTGCACTTATCTTATTGACTTGCCTTTAATTTACTAAGCCCTTGCTCTCGAGATTAATCGATTAATTTTTCAATTAATCGTTAACCTCTCTAATTAGCTAGGATCACAGAGCTAATTAGCTTAGACAAAAATTGGGGATGTTACACAACCGCCACTCTTTTTATTGAGATTTCCAACTTGTAGCTCCATCATGATCCCGTAGTGGATTCGCTGTATATAGCCGGCTCCTGCAATTTCTACCTCTATCTTTTTAGCAATAGGAATTTTGTTGTTCCTCTATTCCACCCTGCTTTTGACCTTGCCGCTCCATTTGTTGCGATCCCATTGCATATGGCACACTCTCCTCCAGTGCCTCCGCACCCGCAGCACCTGCCAGTCCTCCACCTAAGTTAACCCTCGCAGATGGTGCCAAACATCCCGCTTAGTTCCAAGAGCGATCCTTCGGAGGCCACTGACTCATCATTCTCCTCCTCGAGTCCTAGTATGGACTATTCCCCACCCCAGCCTAGTGTGGGCAACGGCTATCTGATCAAGTAGGTCTTGGCCAAGAGTTCTATTGTACAGCATGGCCCTCTTTTCGCAGTGTGCAGCATTTGGTCATAGGCTTAGCCACATATATATATATATATATATATATATATATATATATATATATATATATATATATATATATATATATATATATATTTGAGATGTTCTCTGAGGACTACATAGGATCATTTTGATTGACATGGCCCTTCTTTTGGGTACACCGGCCCTATTTTACATCTGTACATAAACTGAAGTGTTGGCTTCGATCCTATATACATATCTACATATACAGTTGATGATATATCATTTATTCTTATCTTTTCTGCGTGTTTCATTAAACCTTGCTACGCTCTGCGATATTGATTACGTTCATTATATATAGCGTGCCATCTCGCCTGTTAAAAAAAAAAAAGAGACATGATATGATAAATAAATAGTAAGCAAAGTATCAACACGGTAACACAATCTACTTAATTTCATGCTGTGACTTAAGTATAACAGTAAATTGGTAGGGTGTTACAAAGCTTCAATCCAGCCATTATGCTGCCAAATTTTGTCAAAATTTTGGACTTAGTCATACCATTGCATGTCCACATGTGTTTTGTCAATGATGGCAATGCATATAAGTTGTGGTCATAACAAAAGAAAAGAAAGAATAGGATATGACCCTTTAATCACTTCGGTAAGGGAAGCAAGAGACGGAGATCTACAAGTACTTGAGGAACGTCTATGAGGAAGGCAAGGGTGACATGGAGAACCCTCCAACTTAGAGATAACCAATATCAACTTAGTTTGATTTGGGTTAGTACTACTTGACGATGATCACGGAATGAGCTCATGCTCAAAAGCAGTCTATTTCAAAGGAAAAACAAAGAATGTTTAAGCAAGTGCTAAATATGAAAGTTAAGTTAAAGAAAGACTCTGATCTAGTCTAACTAGTTACATGAATGTGCATGCATCTTCATTCACTCATTTGTATGGTCATGAATGTTTATACTATGCTCTCACATGTATATGCTCTTATATTGTAGCTTTGAGTTTCTTTATATTATGTTTATATGAGAAAGATTAAAAGAAACCCGCTTCGAGAACCTATGATTCAAACCCTTTAAAATGAAATCTATGCATGCTCACTATTTTCGTAATTAAACCCGAAGTGGCTCGGATAACGACAATGACACATTAATGGTCTGGTCAGGATCCTACTGAGAAATCTTGTGTTTCTCACTCTTACATTTCCGTGTCGTCTTCAGACGGAGTTGATGGCATCCATGGCAGCACTTCCAATGGTACCTGACTGGATAAGATGAGTTGTTATGTTACTTCACCTAACTAAGGAGGATCGAGAGAGTAGCATAGTATTTTCACTTTCTTAAGAGCCCTAGTTGGGCAGTTTATGCATAATTAAGAGTATGTGGGAAGTCATGCTACTTAATTTGACCTATTACATATGTGATAATTATTAAGTTTAACGATGACTCTTGATTATCTAGGATTACATTATTGGCTTAAGGTATTGTGCTATGTTATTTCAATTTTGTCATACATCTTTCTAGTAACTCTGCAATATAAGGAACAACATCCATATGTATGCGAGTAAGTAAGTGCTTAAAGGATCAGTTTTCAAGCATAAAGGTTTTACGAAAAAAAATTTCAAGCTATTTTCGTATATTACGCTAATTTCTGCTATAACGATTTCGCTAATTAAGAGTAACAACTAGTAATGCCATAAAATGACTTAAGCATAGTATGTTATTATCAAGGTGTTACATTTTGGTATTGGAGCAGTTCATCCTTATAGAGCGTAGGGATAGACTGACTATGCTTCGAGCATACTCTGTTATGTGTTAGAAATCATGCCATAGATCTTACCATAGGGGTAAGATATAGAAGTTAGGTAAGCATGACTGCCTGGTTGTGAATATGATTAGCTGTTGCCATCCTTAGCTTGGTATTGAGTCTGATCAACTCAATGTCTTTGTTTATGTGTCTAGGAACTGATGACTTCTGACAGGCAGAATAGGTAGCAAGGTGAATCTGCCACCTTAGGTGTAGCAGATATGATGAATGTTTCCCCTACACCAGTTTCAACTGTAAGAGGCCAAGCTGCTGTAACTAATCAGGCATTGAAAAGAATAGTAGGAACTAAGGCTGACCTTGAATATCTGAAGTTCGCTAAGTTTATAAAGATCAATCTACTAACTTTCCAAGGAGAAGCTAGGGGATGGATCGAGGCACTAGAAGGGACATTCTCTGTGTTAGCTTGCACTAGGCCGTAGAAAGCAATATTTGCTACCTACATGCTAGAAGCTGATGCGAAAGCCTAGTGGGCTAATGCTAAAAAGATGATCGAGGTCTTCCAAACCCCTTTCACTTAGGAGTTGTTCAAGGCAGCACTTTATGGTAAATACATTGTGCAAAGGAAAGACGCTTCTCTGAAAAGGTTGGTTTCCTAATACCAAGGGAGTAGGCATGTCCCGTACCATAAGAGACAACTGCAATTTGGCAAGGGAACGAGTGATCAGTTACCAAAGCAAGTGGTGATTCTTGGGAGCCCCAAGTACAGCAAGAATCATAGAGGACGACCCTGCTTAGCAAGACGAAATGTTTGTTTCCATTATGGACAGCCTGGGCATATGGCTAAGAATTGCACTGTCAAGTTGTCATTGCCTACCAATAAGCCCTAACACCAAGGAAGGGTCTTTGCCCTCAATGCTGAGGAGGCCACTCAGTCCGGCTATCTGATCCAAGGTAAGTGCGAGATTAACAATAGAACCATAACTGTATTGTATGATTCTGGAGCTACACACTCTTTTATTTCTCATGATTGTGTAGATAGATTGAGATTGTCTATGTTTGAATTACTTTACGTGTTAATAGCTTCCACTCCTACTAGGAAACCAATTAGGACTTGTCAGTGTTGTTTGAATTGTCATTTCCAAATTGATGGTAGGTCTTTTATAGAAAATTTGATTTGTTTGCCTTTGTTTAGTTTGGATTTCATTCTAGGCATGGATTGACTTTTGGCTAACCGTGCTATGATAAATTATTCTACGAAACCTATTATACTTCCCCCTGTACTTATTGAGCCTGTTGAACTAGTTAAGACTTGTCTGTGTTGTTTGAATTGTCATTTCCAAATTGATGGTAGGTCTTTTGTAGCAAATTTGATTTGTTTCCTTTGTCTGGTTTGGATTTGATTTTAGGCATAGATTGGCTTTTGGCTAACTGTACTATGATAAATTGTTCTGAGGAATCTATTGTACTTCCCCTTTTTCCTGTTGAGCCTATTGAACCTGTCTGTTTGTTCCTAACTTCTATTAGAATAGGGAGTAGTGAGTCTGATAATCAGGGATATTTTGTGGAATTTGAGTAGGTATTGGATAAGATCCCTATAGTCAAGAAATACCCAGATGTGTTTCCTGATGATATATCTGAGTTTCCCTCGAAGAGGGAATCGAGTTTTCTATAGAATTGGTATCGGGAATAGGGCAAATCTCTGGAGCACTTTATAGGATATTCTTAATGGAATTATTAGAGCTGAAAGGATAGTTAGAAAATTTGTTAGAGAAGAAGTTTGTAAGACCTAGTGCCTCGCCTTGGGGAGCCCCCGTATTGTTTGTGAAGAAGAAAGATAGGAGTATGAGGCTATGTGTAGATTATAGGCAGTTGAACAAAGTGACTGTTGAGAACAAATATCCTTTGTCTAGGATAGATGACCTCATGGATCAACTGCAAGATGCAGCTATATTCTCAAAGATTGATATGAGTTTTGGATATCATTAGATAAGAGTGAAAAAGGAGGATATATCCTAGATAGCTTTTAGGACAAGGTATAGGCATTATGAGTTTACGGTGATGTCATTTGGTTTGACTAATGCCCCTACTTTTTTCATCGATTTCATGAACCAAATTTTTTGACCTTACCTGGATAAGTTGGTAGCTGTTTTCATAGATGATATTCTCATCTATTCAAGAACAAAGGAAGCACATGAAGAACATTTGAGGGTCATATAGGGAATCTTGAGGGAAAATAGGCTTTATGCCAAGTTGTCAAAGTGTGAATTCTGGATGCAAGACGTAAAGTTTCTAGGACATGTGGTATCACAAGGAGGAATTATTATGGATCTTAGCAAGATTGAGGCTGTGATGAATTGGATGAGACCAACCTCGATAACAGAGATAAGGAGTTTCTTTGGTTTAGTTAGTTACTTCTGTAAGTTTATAAAGAGATTTCCCTAGATATCTTTACCCTTGACTAAGTTGACAAGCAAGAATGCCCTTTTTGTTTAGACTGCTGACTATGAGAAAAGTTTTCTAGAGTCAAAGGAGAAGTTAACCACAATCTCAGTGTTTGTCTTGTCTTGACCCCCTATAGTTTAAGATTGAATCAGCTTAGGGTGATGAGTGATTTCGAGGGTAAAATTGCTCAAACCCAAGTAGAGGAAGAAGATTTTTTGAAAACCATAGCATTGGTAAGAGAAGGAAAGTTGAAAGGTTTCGCTCAAGATAAGGATGGACTATGGAGATTTGAAGGAAGAATTTGCATACCCACGAGTAGTGACCTTCGAAGAAGGATTTATGAGAAGGCTCACAAGAGCCATTTCACCACACACCTTGATGTGACGAAAGTGTATCAAGATGTTAAGAAGATGTTTTGGTGGCCGGCATTGAAAAGGGACATTGTTGAGTTGGTGAGTAAGTGACGTCTACCAAAAGGTAAAAATTAAGCACCAAAAGCCCACTAGCATGTTGCAACCATTGGCAATTCTGGAATAGAAATGGAAAAGTATCTCCATGGACTTCGTGATAGGTTTACCCAAAATGCAAGCTGGTTTTGATTCGATATGGATCATTGTTGATAGACTAGCCAAGTCTGCTCACTTTTTACCCATTCGAGCTACTTTTCCTTTGGAAAAGTTAGCCCAACTATATGTCCAAGAGATAGTAAGGCTGTATGGTGTACCTTAAACCATAATCTCGGATAGGCACCTGAGGTTTACCTGTAGATTCTGCGGATCCTTGCAAAAGGCATTTGGGACGAGGCTTTGCCTAAGTACAGCTTATCACCTCCAGACGGATGGATAGTCAGAGAGAACTATCCAAATAGAGGACATGTTGAGAGCCTGTGTGTTGGACAATCCAGGAACTTAGGATAGATACTTACCTGTGATTGAGTTTGCCTATAACAATAGTCATCATGCAAGTATTGATATGGTGTAACATCCCCAATTTTGTCTAAGTTAATTAGCTCAGTGTCTCTGGCTAATTAGAGGAGTTAGCAATTAACTGAGGGCTAATCGACTAATCTTGATGAGTAAGAGCTTAGTAAATCAGAGACAAGTCAACTAAAAGTCAATAATCAATAAGAAAAAGTTAACAATTGAATCATAATGCACTAAATGTTTTAATTAAAGCCTAATTATTCAACCTTAGTAATCCATGATTTAGAAACACAATTAAGCTAATATAATCTCATAAATTAAGTACATGACAAACATTCCATGTAACACTCTAATAAACCCATACTATGCTTGAGTCATGTTACGACATTTTATTAGTTATTAATTATGCTCGCGAAAAAACTAAAACTTCGCTTGTAAATTAAGTTATGTGGAAAATGTTGTTAAAATTTTTTTTTTTAATACGTCGTCGCTTTGCATCATTTTGAAAAGTGAAGCCTTGAGCAAAAATATAGATGTCAAGAGAGTGTGTCGTGTATAATTCATAACACAATATTATAAAACATGAGGACAATAAATAAACAGTAATAACAATGTATCGCGTACACAGCTAGTCATTTCTTCCATATGGGTTCATAATATTAAGAAAATACATAGAAGAGGGCTCATGGTCGTGTCACGGCCCCAAATACTAAATACCAAATATAAATTTAAATGACAAAGTTCGTCACAAAAAGGAATACATGAAGGTGCAGAGTGACAGTACCTACAAGTCCAAAATAGCATAACCTGGCATCCATACTCCAGTCGCGCCTCTTGGTCCAATGGAGTCAAGCCCTCGAGTGTCTGTTTCCCCTCGCTCCTCGATCACAGGGTACAAAAGGCATGCAGATGATGCGGGAACATTAGCGGAGATAGGCAGGATGCCAACCTACATTCCTTCATGCATCCGACCGAGGTAAAAGTAGGTGCGAACCACCGTGGTGGTTGTCACCACGATGGCTTGACCTCCCTCATTATACGTCCACTCACAATGTGGTGGATCCATGCTCCACTCTGTAACATCCCCAATTTTGTCTAAGCTAATTAGCTCAGTGATCTTGGCTAATTAGAGAGGTTAATGATTAACTGAGGACTAATCAGCTAATCTCGATGAGCAAGAACTTAGTAAATTGAGTAAACTCAATAATTGAATTATAACATACTAAACATTTTAATTAAAACCTAATTATTCAAACCTCATTAATTCGTAACTTAGAAATATAGTTAAGCTAATCCAATCTTATTAATTAAGTACAAGACAATTGTTCTACCTTAACTAATTGAGATAAATTAATTCTTACACCCTGATTACATAATTCATAAGAGTAATTCTTTTAGAGGAAAAACGTCTTAAAAGTGTAATTAACCAAAATTGGTTAAAGAGCAATTTAACTAATTAAATTGATTAACAACTTAGGTAATTCTAATAGCTTTGAAAATTTAAAAATTTCTCCTAATTGTTGCACAAGATTTTGGCCAAGACAAGAGCAAAATCTAACGATCCATTTGCCTTCTCATCATGGACTCTTAGATCAAGGGTCTATGTTGGTAGTATCTCTTTAATTAAGACAAGAGAAGTACCTTCCTCCCTTAGGATTATGCCACTTGGAGTGATCTTATTCAATCAAGCCAATCCCAAGAAGGGTTCTTGCTTTTGTCCACTTGAGAAAACACAAAATAGTCCATAGCATGCACTAAGACTCAAGAAAACCACAACCTATCCTTTTACCCCAAGGTTCCTAGCTTTCTTGCTTGAAAAACAGGTTAAACTCACCTACTTCCTCTTGCTTGTTAGAGAAGCAAAACACATCATCCCCCTCACCCTATTTTTGTACCAACTACGCCCTCCCTCACTCCCTCATTTGTGATTTTTATCCTCTCACTACAAGCCTAAGCTCTCACTTCTTTGTAAGCCTCATTCTAACTCTTCTACTCTTCCAACTCCTCTTATTCTTCTTCCTACTTTTACACCCCATCCAACCCTCTTTCCTTTCACCACCCTCACAAGTCCTTCAAGGACCACCCTCTTTGATTCTTGAGGAAGTAAAACAAACACTCACTTAGCCCTATTATCAAGCTTAAGAAGGAGGAGGCTATCTCCAACCCATTAACTCTTTAAGCTTTCAAGAAACCCATTTGGTAGTGACTCTAACCCTTCTTTCTTCTATGTTTTTCAAGCTCTAGAACTCCTAAGCTCCCCATAGCTAGGTGGTTTTAGAACTTACTCTGAAGGCCTCATGGCCATGCTTTTATAATAAGAAGTTGATTGGGATTTTTGCTCTTTTCTTGTAACATGACTTGTTGTGCATTTATTCTTATTTTGAACCAAACTTTTTAGAACTCAAAATATTGATTTTTACCAAGATCTCAAAGATTAAAAGTGGTTTAGAAGAGAAAATTGGTCAGTTGAGGAAAAGACTTAATTTTTTACAAGAAAACTTATTGAAACCAAAACTGTTGAAGCTAGAAATTATGGCAATCTATTTTACGTGGCTAATAACTCATTCAATACAACTCCAAATGCAATGAAACTAATTTTAAATGAAAATAGACTCATAGAGATTTTTATACATAACGAGAGAGATATGAATTTCCAAAGTATGTTGTCCCCAGATGTGTTTCTGTTCGGGCAATATATAATAAATTCTTAATAACTCAAGCTATACAAAATGTTTTTGAGTGGGACTAAGTTTTTCAGAAATCTAAGACATAGAAGAACATCCCCATGAAACAATTTTGTCAGATTCCTTGTGAAGAACTCCCAGTAGAGTTTAAAATTTGTTGTACTAAAAATAAACTTAAAAGCTAAACAATCAGATTAAAACATGCATATCTCAAGTTACAAAATGAATTTTTTAGTAGGGTTTATTTTGTTTAAAAATAGACTTAGATAAGTATAATCATACCAAAATTCAAATCAAAAGAACAAAAGATGAAATTATGAAGAATTTTTGAAGTTATTGCCCCACCATAAAAGTAAAATTGGTTATGGTTAAGTTTAAAGGTTAATGAGAATAAGCTTAAAGACATTAAGACCCTCAATTTAAGATAGGGGAAAACTTCATAATTCAACTTAAAAAGCTTCAAAAAGGATAATAGACGAAATTGGCCCTATGCCTAATAAAAGAATTTATACAAGAGGCAATCTCAATTAAAAGCTTGCACCAAATTTACTAAGCTAAGCTCATAAGACTTTGTGTGATATGTATGCCTCTATGTGTCAATATGATGACAATGATATGATGATGATATGATAATGATGATGATGATACGATATGATGATGATATGGACGATGATGATATGATGACGATATGATAATGAAAGATGATGACATGAATATGATGATATGATGATCTGATGCCTAATGATATGCGACATTGGAATTCTCTATTTGGCAAAATTTTGGGAAGCTTTGGTTCAGTCGTTAAGCTACCTAAATTCCGCAAAAATCGTTACGCTTTGCATCATAAGCCTTAATAAGAAGAGTTGAACTAAGGGTATGATCCTTCAAAAAGGAAGGTGATGCAAAGTAAGCTCCCCTCACCCATGACTCACATGAGGCATGGCATCAACCCAACTAGTGTGAGTATAGGGGATAGGGCTTACATGAGACATGGCATGACCCAGCTAGTGTAAGTACCAAAAAGTTATGGTAGCGACGACCACAGTATGAGGTCATTACCACTCATGTTTAGTGGCTGAAAAGAAAAGGACTTAAGATAAAGTCAAGCTAAGAAAAGAAAAGGGACTTCGGTCCAAACACTTGAAGGGAAGAAGTTAAGAGAAGCTTATAACATAGCCATGCATGTTTTATGTAATTATAGTTGTTCCTATGCTTGTTATGATATAAATGATCAAAAGGCATGTTAAAATTGAATCCACTTTTGATAGCTATGTTTTCAAAAATCTAAGAATTGGACCTTATGCATGCTCACTATTTTTAATTATAAAACCAAAGTGGCTGGGACAATGACGATGACACTTCTGTGTGGGATTCGAGTCCTACTAAAAAATCTTATTTCTCACCCTATTTATTCTTCTGTATCATCACCAGATCTCGATGGCGTACCCTTTGAAGTTGAGCATGGATCCGCCGCATCATGAGTGGACTTTCAACGACAATGCTCAGGCCACCACAGTGGTGTACACCTACTTTTACCCTGGCCGTATACATGAGAATGCGGGGCCCGATGTTTCGTCTGCCCCAGCTGACATTCCTACTACCTGCCCTGGACAGCCGTAGGGTCCTTGGAATTTTCCGCTCGAGCCGTTGTCGAATATTGAGATGGATCCACCAGAGCTGCCTGCTGCCGAGCCCTTGCCTCAGCTAGTGATTCCTGTGATTGAGTTAAGCTCCACGGCCACCCTTAGGGTCACAGCCGCTTCGTCGCCATACCCCGAGTATCATCCAGATGCTTTGGAGGAGGATCCTTCCGAGGAGCGGTACTTAGCAGCCAGCTGTAACTCGAATCAGGCCGGCCCGAGTCACCGCATTCGTCGAATTGAGGTGATTCGTAGGCACCCCCTCATTATTCGCATGCCTCATGTCCCTCGAGGGCTAGGAGCTAGGAGGAGCAGCGTCTCTGGACTGCGACATCAGTAGATCGGAAGATGCATTGTTAGAGACTGATCTTAGGATTTGGTGTGGAGCCAAGGCGCATAGATTTCTGAGATTCCTACTTCCTCATGTATCTCTTTTGCTTTAAAGCTTGCTGTGTTAAATTGCATTCTATATATAATGATGACTTAATTATGAATACCTTTATGTAATGATGGATATTACAAATTATATTTATGTGGTATGGGTATGTAAGAATTTCTATGTATTATGTATCTTGTATTGTTTTTATTCCACTTATGATTCGGACTCTCGTACGTCACACTCATTTATATCGATCTTCTTGCTCAAGGCTTTACTTTTCAAAATGCTGCAAATCGATGACGTATATATTTCCAAAAAAAATCTTACCATATTTTCCGCATAACTTAATTTCAAAGTGAAGTTTAGTTTTTCCACAAGCATAATTAGGGTGTTACACACTCCATTGGATGCGCCATCGGGATCTGATGACGATACGGAAAAAAAGCCAGGGTGAGAAATAATATTTGTCAGTAGGACTCGAACCCGACACGAAAGTGTCATCGGCGTCGTCCCAGCCACTTCGATTTTATTAATGAAAATAGTGAGCATTCATAATGTCCAATAATTGGATTTTCGAAATATGAATATCCGAAGTGGATTAATTTTTAAGTACGTATCTCATCATAACAATAACATCATGTTATACCTAAGAGCTTGTATAACTAATTGTATCATGCATGAACATCCTAAGAGTTTCATTCTTGACTTGGGTTAGACCGAAGTCCCTTTCTTTCATTAGACATTGACTCTATCATAAGTCTTTTATTTACCACCCATATAATTGGTAATGAGCTCATACCGTGGCTGTTACCACATTGCCACTATAAGTTCTTGGTACTTACACTAGCTGGGTCCTTGCCATGCCTTATGTAAGCCCTTCCTCAGCACTCATACTAGCTGGGTCCATTACCATGCCTCATGCAAGTCCATGGGTGGAGGGGGAGTTTCTTATTATGGGCCACCTTCCCTTTCGCCTTTTCGAAAAGTCACATCCTTAGTTCAATCTCTTCTTATTAAGGCTTATGATACAAAATTATTCTAAGTCCATAACTTTTGTAGAATTCCGGCAGTATGACGGTTAGGCTGGAGCTTCCCTAAAATTGCCAAACAAAGAGTTCAATCTCACATATCATTAAGCATGATCATCATCTCATCATCATATCAACATTATTATCATCATCATCATATCATCATTATCATATTGGCACATAGAGGCATACATAACATGCAAAATCTTATGAGCTTAGCTTAGTAAATTTGATGTAAGCTTTTAATTGGGTTGCATCTTATTCGGTTCTTTTATTAGGTATAGGGCAAGTTTCATCTATTATCCTTTTTAAGCCTTTTTAAGTGGGATTATGAAGTGTTATGTCTTAATTTGAGGGTCTTAATGTCTTTAAGCTTGTTTCTCATTAGCATTTAAACTTAATCATAACTAGATTTACTTTTTATGGTAGGGTAGTAACTTCATAAATTTACCATAATTTCATATTTAATTATTTTGGCTTGACTTTTTGTATGATTACACTTCTCTAAGTCTATTTTTAATCAAAATAAACCCCACTTAAAAATTCTTTTTGTAACTTGTGATATGCATGTCTTAATCTGACTGCCTAGTGTTGTAGTTTTATTTTAGAACAATGACTTGTAAACTCTACTGGGAGCTCCTCACAAAGAATCTGGCAAAACTACTATAGGAGTGTTCCTATATGTCTTAGATTTCTAAAAAATTTGGCCCCACCGAAAAATGTTTTGTATAGCTCAAGTTATTAAGATTTTTGTATAGACTGCCCGAACAAAAACATATCTGAGGATAGCACACTTTAAAAATTCACATTCTTGTTTTAGGGCCAAATTTCATGTATTTTATATGTATAAAAAGCTCTACAAGTCTATTTTCATTCAAAATTAGTTTCATTGCATTTTGAGTTGTATTGAATGAGTTATTGGTCGTGCAATACAGACTACCAACAGCTTCAACAATTTTTGTTTTCATTAGTTTTCTTGTAAAAACATTAAGTCTTTTCTTCAAGTGACCACTTTTCTCTTCTAAATCACTTTTTACTTTGAGGTCTTGATGGCAAATTAATATTTTTGAGTTCTAAAAAGTTGAGTTGAATCACTCTTCAAGAAAAGAGCCATGACATAAAGAAAAAGAGTTTGGCCATGAGACCTTAAAGTAAGTCATAGAACCATCTAGCTATGGAAAGCTTAGGAGTTCTAGAGCTTGAGAACACATAAAAGAAAAGGATTAGAGTTACTATCACAAAGGCTTCTTGGAAAGCTTAGGGGATGAAAAGTGTTGGAGATGCCCTCCCTCCTTAGAGCTTGGAAAAATGGAGCTAGTGTGTGTTTGTTTTCTTTCTCCAGGGACCAAAGAAGGTGGCCTTTGAAGGGCTTGTAAAGGTGGAGAAAGGAAAGAGGGTTGAATGTGGTAAGAAAGTGGGAAGAAGAATAAGGAAAATTGGAAGAGCAAGGGAGTTAGAATGAGGCTTAGAGAGAGGTGAGACCTTTTTGCCTTGAAATGAGAGCATGAAAGCTTCCAAATGGAGGAGAGAGAGGAGCAAGAGGGCATCCCCTTCAAGTGGTTAGGCATGAGGTGACTTTGCCTCCTTCAACAAGTAAGAAGGTTAAGAACCTTAGGGTAAAAGGGGTGGTTGTGTTTCCTTTGAGTCTTGGTGCATACTAAGGACCATTTTGTGTTTTCTCAAGGGATTAAAGGCAATCACTGTAACACCCTAATAAATCCATATTACGCTTAAGTCGTATTACGGCGTTTTATTAGTCGTTACTTATGCTCGTGGAACACTAAACTTTACTGGAAATTAAATTACGCGGAAAATACAGTAAATTTTTTTTTTTTTTGAAATATGTCGTTGCGTTGGAAAAATAAAGCCTTGCGCGAGAAGATAGCAATAAACGAGCGTATCGCAGAGATTTCGATATAAATGGAAGGAACATGAGATAAATCACAAAGTCATACATTCAAATTATAACATCAACTACATAATATACTTAATCTCACAATATCCAACAAATACATATAAAGGCAACTCATGGACATGCCATGGCCCCAAATATCAAAGGTACACAAGTCTGATGAGATACAATACTAAATGAAATACAAGAGTTAGGGAGCACAAATCAAAATAAGCCCTCGTAGACATATGCTGACTTCTCTGCCCCTTCCATGCCCTTGCATCGAACTCAGGTCCTCGAATGTCGAGTCCTCCATGCTGCTCGGCCTCGGGGAACGCAGCGAGTGCGAATGATGCGGGTGCTCGCTGATCACCTCTATCTGACGGACGCGACGGCGGAACATAGCTGCCCACCGAGGCGTGCCTCGGAGGGATCCTCCTCAGACGCGACAGGACGATACTCGGGGGGTGGCGGGAAGGCTGCTACGGCCCTAGGGGTGGCCGTCGAACTCACCTCGACCATGGGAACCTCTGGCGGCGGCATAGGCTCGGCTACGGGTAGACCGGGAGACATAGGCTCCATCTCGATCTCGGGCAATGGCTCGGGCGGGAAATCCCAAGGACCCAACGGCTGTCCAAGGCGTGACGAAGATACGTCCATAGGCCGGGCGGAATCTCGGCTCCTCTTGTTCAAAAACTTCGACCCGGATAGAAGTAGGTGCGAACTATCGTGGTGGTCGTGGCCACGATAGCGTGGGCGTCCTCATCATAAGCCCACTCATGGTGGGGAGGCTCCATGCTCCACGTCACGTGAGGCTCCATGAGTATCTGGTGACGAGACGGAAAAACAACTAGGATGAGAAATAAGATTTCTCAGTAGGACTCGACCCTGACACACCGGTGTCATCGTCATCGTCCCAGCCAGCTCGGTTTTTAAATGAAGACAGTGGGGATACAATAGGTTCAATTATTTGATTTTCGAAAACATTACTATCCGAAGTGGACCCCATTTTAGTACTTATCCTCGTTGTATTAACAACATCATGGCATACAGGAAAACTCATACGACTAGTCATAACATACATAAACAGATTGAGAGTTATGTTCTTTACTTGGGGTGGACCGAAGTCCCTTTCTTTCCTTAACTTGACTCATCTTGAGTCCTTCTCTTTTCACCCACTAAACATAAGTGGTAATGAGCTCATACCGTGGCCGTCGCCACCATAAAATTTCGGTACTTACACTAGCTGGGTCATGCCATGCCTCATGTAAGCCCTATCCCCTATACTCACACTAGCTGGGTCATGCCATGCCTCATGTGAGTCGTGGGTGAGGGGAACTTAAATTAGGTCACCTTCCCTTTTGAAGGATCACACTTTATCTAATCTTTTCTTATTAACTTATGATGCAAAATATTTCTAAGTCCATAATTTCTACAAAATTTTCAAAGATAACGGCTAGACCGCATGCTTCCCAAAATTTTGCCAGACAAGATACCAAGATCACAAAGATCATATCATATCATCATCATCATATCATCACATCATATCATCATATCATGGCATCATAATCACATCATCATCACATCATGCTTGCAACCTAAACATAGGCATATTCTCAAGCAAAGTCTTATGAGCTTAACTTAGTAAATTAGATGCAAGCTTTTACATTGGCTTTCGCTTTATTGATTTCCTCTTCTCAATTATTCTAACTTGACTTATATGATTTTCATATTTTAATTTGGAAGATTTATAGTTTAGGTTTTGCATTATGGTTTGATTAAAATCTTATGAGCTTAACCTAGTACACTAACTACATTAACATTCGGTTTTTCGTTTTATTTGCTTCTTTTGTTGAGGATTAGGCAAGCTTGGTATTTTATTCCATCTAGTCTTCATTAAGTATATTATGAAGTTTCATTACTTTGAGCTAAGGTCTTTTATCTTTTTAAGTCATTTATGCATAGTCTTACTTAAGGTTAAGTTTTGACAGTTTTACTTTTACCCTAGGCAGTAACTTTAAAAATTCACCATAAATTGGTATTTTGTCATTTTAATGCGAAATTTTGTATGCTTATAGGGTTCTGAGTCTAGTTTTTAACAAAACAAGTCCCACTCAAAAATTCATTTTCTAACTCCAGTTATGCATACTTTATTCTGACTTGTTCAGTTTCTAAGTTCACTCCCGGTACAGTGGATTGTGACCTCTCATTATAATTGCTCAGAAGGAATCTGAGAAAACTGTGTGGGTTTGTTCCTCTATGTCTTAGCTTTCATTTAAACTTGGTCTCACTCAAAAATCATTTTTGTAGCTCGAGTTATACATATTTTAGTGTAGTCTGCCCAGACAGAAACCAATCCGAGAACAGTCCACTTTGAAAAATCATATCTCACTCATTTTAACTCCGAATCTTATATAATTTATATGTATGGAAAGCTCTCTGAGTCTATTTTCATATAAAATTGGTTACACTAATTTCTGAGTTTTCTGGAAAAAGTTATACCGTTCGGTTTACAGGCTATCAGAAAATCCAGATTTCACGTTTTGCTTTTTCTCATGTTTTCTCCAAAACACTCAACCTCACTTTCAAGAAACCATTCTCAAGTTATAAAACACTCATATACCATGAAAGATTAGTGAAAAACTATCATGTTGGAGTTCAAAAATAATGGATTCAGCCATGCATCACACCAAACCGAAAACATGTTTTCAACAAACCACCATACAAGCAACAACATCTCATTTTATGACAAGAATGGCTATGATGCCCAAATCAATCCTTAAAACCACCTAGCTATGGAGAGCATAGGAGTTCTAAAGCTTGAAAAACAAGAGAGAAAAAGGGTTTAGAGTCACTACCAAGAAGCTTTCTTTGAAGGAACTTGGGATGGAAAAAGAGATGATGGTGGTGGTGGTGCTCCTCCTCTTGGATCTTGGAAGAGGCTTGATATGTGAGTGTCTTTGATTCTCCAAGAGCAAGAAATGGTGGCTCTTGAAGAGTTTGTGAGTGGGATGAGGAGAGGAAAGGATGAGAGAAGTGGGAGGATTCTAGAGAGAAGTTGGAGAGTTTAGAGAGAAGGAGGAGAATTTGAAATTGAAGAGAGAGAAGAGAGCTTTGTGTGTGTGTTTGGGAGAGGAGTGAAAGAATGAAATGAGGGGGAAAGAAAGGTGGGCTGATGGCGCACAAAGGGGAGGGAAAAGTGTGATGTGACTTTGCTTCTTACAACAAGCAAGAGAGTGGAAAAACCTTGGGGTAAAAGGGTGAGTTGTTTTTCCTTGAGTCTTGGAGGCATTCTAATGTCCATTTTATGCTTTTCTCTAGGGGTTAAAGGGGAGTACCCCTCTTAGGATTTGGTTGCTTGTCTAAGACTCATCCAAGTGTCAAGATCTAATGGTGGATGACAAGGATCCTAGTCTTGGCTTTTGATCTAATGGTGTAGGATTAAAGAGTTTGAATAAAGGGTGAGATGTTGCTTCTCCTTGGTATGTCTTTCTAGGGCATGTGCATGGAAGAACTTTTATCTCTAAATGTTATTAGAATTATTTAAATGTAACTTAACTTAATTGGCTTAATTACCCATGAGTTAACTCTTGTCAATTACACTTTTTATGATGTCTTGCATTGCGGTTAAGCATGTGCTTAATTTGGGGTTTAATTTTTCAAGAGTTGTCTTAAGTGTCTTAATCATTATAAACTTAATTAGTAAGGTTAGATTGGCTTACTTTTGTTTTGGCACCTTCGAGTAATTAAGGATTAGACGATTAAGGTTTTATTAAAATGCTTAGGACATTATGATTAAATTGTTGGCTAGACTTAATTTACTAAGCTCTTGCTCTCGGGATTAATCGATTAGTTCTCAATTAATCGCTAATCCCTCTAATTAGCCGGGGACACCGAGCTAATTAGTTTAGGTAGAAATGGGGATGTTACAATCACCACTCTTAGGATTTGCTTAATGGAGTATGACTTACCCATGTGGCATGATCCAAGTGGTGGATAGCCTTTCTTTTGGTCTTGCTTAAGGTGATGCTACTTACACAAGCTTAAATCCAAGGGTGAAAGATTTAAGAGACAAATGGAGGGTTGGATTTGGCTTTTCCTTGGCTGAAATTTCTAGCCATATACATGGGAAATTTTTGAATTTTCAATGCTATTAGAATTATCAAAGTGCTAATTAGTTTAGTTAATCTAATTGCTCTTTAGTCAATTTTGATTAATTATACTTTTGAGACATTTTCCTCCAAAAAAAATTGCTATTATTAATCACGTAATGAATGTGTGAGGATTTAATTTTTTTAAAATTGTTCAAGGTGGAAAGTATTTCATGCACTTAATTAATGAGATTATATTAGCTTAATTGTGTTTCTAAATCACAAATTAATGAGGTTTGAATAATTAGGCTTTAATTAAAATATCTAGTGCGTTATGATGTAATTGTTGAGTTTTTCTTATTGATCATCGACCTTCAGTTGACTTGTCTTCTAATTTACTTGACTTTTTCTTATTGGTCGTTGACCTCCAGTTAACTTATCTTCTAATTTACTAAGCTCTTACTCATTGAGATTAGCTGATTAATTCTCAATTAATCACTAACCTCTCTAATTACTAGGGACACTGAACTAATTAGCTTAGACAAAATTGCAGATGTTATATTCCACCTTAAACAATTTTGGAAAAATTAAATCTTCACACATTCAATATGTGATCAATAATAGCAATTTTTTTTTTTTGGAGGAAAATATCTCAAAAGTGTAATTAACCAAAATTGACTAAAGAGCAATTAAATTAAGTAAATTAATTAGCACTTAGATCATTCTAATAGCATTGAAAAGTAAAAAATTTGCCCATGTATATGGCTAGAAATTTCGACCAAGGAAGAGCCAAATTCAACCCTCCATTTGTCTCTTAAATCTTGCACCCTTGGATATAAGCATGTGCTAGTAGCATCACCTTAGGCAAGACCAAGAGAAGGGCTATCCACCACTTGGATCATGCCACATGGGTAATTCATACTCAATCAACCAAATCCTAAGAGTGGTGATTGCCTTTAACCCCTTGAGAAAACACAAAATAGTCCTTACCATGCACCAAGACTCAAAGGAAACACAACCACCCCTTTTATCCCGAGGTTCTTAACCCTCTTGCTTGTTAAAGGAGGCAAAATCATCTCATACCTACCTCTTGTAAGGGCATCATTCAGCCCCCTGTCTCTCCTCCCTGTGCAAACTTTCATCCTCTAACTTCAAGGCAAAATGCTTTTACCTCTCTCTAAGCCTCATTCTAACTCTTTTGCTCTTCCAATTTTCCTCGTTCTTCTTCCCACTTTCTTGCCACATTCAACCCTCTTTCCCTTCGCCACCCTCACAAGCCCTTCAAAGACCACCTTTTTTGGTCTTTGAAGAAAGAAAACAAACATACACTAGCCCCATTTTTTGCAAGTTTTAAAGAGGGAGGCCATCTCCAACACCCTTCACCCTTCAAGCTCTCCAAGAAGCCTTTGTGGTAGTGAATCTAATCTTTTTCATTTTATGGATTCCTCTAGAACTCCTAAGCTCTCCATAGTTAGGTGGTTCTAGGACTTGCTCTAGGACTTCATGGCCATACTCCTTGTCATGAAGTTTTGACTCTTTTCTTATAATATGTTTCTAGTTATGCACATATTTTGCTTCAACCCAACTTTTTAGAACTCAAAAATATTGATTTGTCATCAAGATCTCAAAGCATAAAAGTGGTTTGGAAGAGAAAAGTGGTTACTTGAAGAAAAGACTTAATGTTTTTATAAGAAAACTAATGAAAACAAAAACTATTGAAGCTGGAAATTCTTGTAGTCTGTATTGCGTGACAAATAACTCATTCAATACAACTCAAAATGCAATGAAACTAATTTTAAATGAAAATATACTTGTAGAGCTTTTTATACATATAAAATACATAAATGTTGGCTTTAAAACAAGGGAGATCCAAATTTTTAAAATGGGTTATCACCAAATATGTTTCTACCCGGGCAGTCTGTACAAAAAGTTTAATAACTCGAGCTATACAAAACATTTTTGAGTGGAACCAAGTTTGTTAGAAAACTAAGACATAGAGGAACACTGCCACAAAATTTTTGGCAGATTCTTTGTGAGGAGCTCCCATTAGAGCTTACAAGTCACTATTCTAAGATAAAACTAGAAGACTGAGCAGTCAGATTAAAGCATGCATATCTCAAGTCACAAACTGAACTTTTGAGTGGGGTTTATTTTGTTTAAAAATAGACTCATAGAAGTATAATCTTACAAAAAATCAAGTCAAAATAGTGAAATATGAAATTATGGTGATTTTTGAAGTTATTGCCCTATGTAAAAGGTAATTCTGGTTATGGTTAAGTTTAAATGCCAAGGAGAAACAAGCTTGAAAACATTAAGACCCTCAAATTAACATATTGGAAAACTTCATATTTCAACTTAAAAAGGTTTTAAAAGGATAATAGATGAAATGTTCCCTATGCCTAATAAAAGAACGGAATGAAATGCAACCCAATTAAAAGCTTACACCAAATTTACTAAACTAAGCTCATAAGACTTTTCGTGCTATGTATGCCTCTATGTCCCAACATGATGATGTTGATATAATGTTGATATGATGATGATAATGATGCTTAATGATATGTGAGATTGAACTCTTTGTTTGGCAATTTTGGGGAAGCTTTGATTTATCTGTCATGCTGCCAGAATTTCGCAAAATTTATGGACTTAGAATAATTTTTGCATCATAAGCTTTAATAAGAAGAGATTGAACTAAAGGTGTGATCCTTTGAAAGGGAAGATGGCTTGTAATAAGAAACTCCCCCTCTACCCACGAACTTACATGAGGCATGGCAATGGACTCAGCTAGTGCAAGTATTAGGGAAGGGCTTATATGAGATATGGCAAAGAACCCAGCTAGTGTAAGTACCAAGAACTTATGGTGGCGATGGCCATGGTATAAGCTCATTTCCAACTACACTTAGTGGGTGGTAAGTAAAAGATTTATGATAAAGTCAAATCTAATGAAAGAAAGAGACTTTGGTCTAATCCAAGTAAAGAGTGAAACTCTTAAGATGTTCATGAATGAATACGATTAGTTATATATGCTCTTATGTATACCATGATGTTATTGTTATGATGAGAATATGTACTTAAAATTGAATTCACCTTGGATATTCATGTTTTAAAAATCTAATAATTAGACCTTGTGAATGCTCACTATTTTTATTAATAAGACCGAAGTGGCTAGGACGATGACGATGAAACTTTCATGTCGGGTACGAGTCCTACTAAGAAATATTATTGCTTACCCTGGATATTTTTTCGTGTTGTCATCAGATCCCGATGGCACATCCAGTGGAGTAAAGCATGGATCCACCATACTATGAGTGGACGTATGATAAGGGAGCACAAGCCACCATGGTAACGACCATCACAGTGGTTCACACATACTTTTACCTTGGTTGGATGCATGAAGGAGTGGAGGCTGACGTTCTGCCTACCCTAGCTGATGTTCTTGTAGCATTTCTAGGACAACCATTAGGTCCATGGAACTTTCTGCTAGAACCCTTGCCAGACGTCGAGATGGAGCCGATGACCCTAGAGTTATCGATTGCAAAGCCTGCGCCCCAGCCAGCAATTCTAGTGATCGAGCTGAGCACCATTACCTCTCAAGGACTACAGCTGCCTCTTGGAGGCCGCTCCAATATCTAAGGAAGATCCTTCTGAAGAGCAGTCTTCCACACCTAGCTATGCTCCTTATTAGGCCGAGCCAAGTCACTACATTTGTAGCATCGAGGTTCTCAGTAGGCATCTGCGCATCATCCGCATGCCTTCCATACCCTAGGGCCAAGGAGTGAGGTGAAACAGACACTCGAGGGCTTGATTCCATAGGGCAGAGAGGTAGGACCGGAGCATGGACGCTAGGATATTTTGTTTTGGGCTTGTAGTTCTGTTGCTCTGCATCTTCATGTATTCCTTTTTGTGACGAACTCTGTCATTTTAGTTTGTATTTGTTATTTAGTATTTGGGGGGTCGCACGACCATGAGCCTTCTCCTATGTATTCCTTAATATTATGAACCCATAAGGATGAAATGACTAGCTATGAAATGTGATGCATTTGTTGTTACTATTTATTTATTGCTGACATGTTTTATTATATTGTGATATGAATTTTATACAACACACTATCTTGATATCTATATTTTCACTCAAGCCTTCACTCTCCAAAACGCTACAAAGCGACGGCGTATTTAGAAAAAGAAAAAAAAAATTACCTAATTTTTCACGTAACTTAATATCAAAAGTGATGTTTAGGTTTTCCGCGAGCATAAGTAACAACTAATAAAACATCATTATACGACTCAAGCGTAGTATGGGATTATTTAGGATGTTACATATGGCACCCTATAAAGCTTTGTATGGAAGGTGCAATGTCCTCCCAAATTAATACTATGCTTAAGTCATACTATCTCATTAGAAGTTGTTACAATTAATTAAACGGACCTTGACTTATTATTTGTCTTATTTCCCATGAAATTAAAATAGAGTTCTATTACATCCTGCGAATAGGAGCATAATTATATAACCCTTCAAACATTAGCAACCATAAGCACATATCTAAACATATATACAAATTTCTTCTATAGCTAGTCCAGTCTTAGCTACGCTCCTCCAGGTTGATCTCCTTTAAGACCTTCTAGGCTATCTGAAGATGACACAAAAACACACATAGAGATGAGAATTTTATATTCTCAGTAGGATTCCTAAGCTACTTGGTAGTCCATGTCATCGTTGTCATTCCAGCTACTTCGGTTTATTCAAGAAAAGTGATCATGCTATATGAACTATAGATTTCATTTTAGTCAGTTCAAAAACATCTGTTTCGAAGCAGATTCATTTTATCATAAACTAGTTAAACAGAGAAAGAATTCCAGCCATCAACATAATAATATAAAGGATAATTAAATAAGATGCCTAGATTAAAAATAAAATAAGCAACAACTGAATAATACATAGATGGATGCAGATTCACTAGCTTATCATAAAAATTCTGATATGCACTTATGCTTCTCTTTTTTTTGTCCTTACTTAACACAGGTAGGGGTTATGTATCGCTATCCCTAGGTGTCAGTACTTTCTTATTTTCCTCTGCACTTGGTCCCCTAGAGGTGAATGGCCTCTCTCACCTCTGGGTAATAGCCTGCTTTTCTGATCCAAGCTCGTACCTATACATGAGTGACGGGTTTACATTCCCTGACCTTCACACCAGTCTATTCCCTTTAAATTCGTTCAGGGGCTAGCCCAAGCCATATAGAATCTTTATTATAGCTTTAATCATAATCATGAATGCATATGCTAGAGGAATTATATTCATGATGCATGGTTTTCTATGTTTTCTGTCAAAATTCGGCAGCATAATCGATCAAGTCCGCTTCCCCATGAATAATGCCAGTACCACAAATCATCAACTATTCAGAAAAATCACAACAGTGCATTCACATTTATCGGTCTCATAGAAATAATATTTGCACTTGAATTTAAGTTGCTGTCTATGTACCTTCATTTTGTCCAGTTTTTGTAAAATAAGCCATAATTTCTATTTAATTCATTTGAATCTAAATTTTGAATATTTAGAGTACTATTTGTCTAGTTTCCAACCTTTTTGGTCTCATCTTATTTTGATACCTATAACTCAAGTTATTCAAAATTTACCTCAGACTACCCTGAAACTAGCCAGAATTGTACACTCAAAAGTAAAAATTTAGTAAAATTAGGAACCTAGTTGAAATCATATGAAACTTATATCATATTAAATCCAACAGGACAAATGTTCATTTCCAATAAGTTTCATCTCATTTGCATAAGCAGCACTTGAGTTATAAGTTCTTGAATTTAACAAATCTGGACTGCCCTGTTCTAGCCTAGGTTGGACTTAGGACAATTTCTTTGAATTACTAGGAGCAATAGGGATTGAATTTAGCTCTGAAATTTTTATGGAATATTGCTCTATGTGTAAGCTTCCTAAAAAAGTTTGTTGCATTCAATTTTGAATTATGTAGGGTGAGTTACACCCTCCACAACTCATATTGCTCAGTGGAGAACTTAGAATCCTTAAGTAAACTTCAAAAATTCATAACTCTCTTGATACTAATCCAATGGCCGTATATGTTATATGTATGAAAGCCCTAGATATCTAGGTTACATAAAATTAGTTTCATTTTGTTTCAATAGCTGCATGCGGATCCGTACACTCCGCCGTACGGACCACCAAAAGTTTTTCACCTAGATAGCCTCCTGATTCTCCACTTCTTCTAGTTTTCTCCTTCTAACTTTAATTCCAACTCAAAATTTCATATTAATCCAACCATAAACCATCAAATACATTCAATATATCATCAATTAAATAAAGCAAAATGGAATTTCAAATAGCCACAATCCATAGAAATCCAGAACAAAATGTGAATCCTACCTTGATTTAGTGGAGTAACTAGCAAGAAGAAGTCTTGAAGAGGTAAAATGATCGAAGCTTCAAGGACAAGGTGGGATGAGATGTGTTGAAGAGAAAAAAGATGAAGGGCCAGCAAGAGAGAAAGAGGAGCCGAAATTCTGCTTAGAAAAGAAACAAAAAGACTCACCAAAAATCCAAGGAGGTAGTTGGAAGACTTAATGCTAATTGGCTAAAATTTTTGTGGCTGATTTGCAGCCAACTCCCTTCATTTTTGTGTGGCTGATAGTGCCACCCTTAAAAGTTAAGGGGCTGATTTTTTAGCCATAGGATCTAGGGCTTTGGTTGTTTAATTCTATTGATTCAATTCTAACAGTTTAAAATACCGAATCTCTACCGATTTCCTTCAAATCGGCAAAATAGTTTGGAAGAATTTTGTAAAGCTTTCTATGTTGCTATTCAAATTATTCAATAGCCTAATCTCTCTATTTAATACATAATTGGCCTTAAATAAATACCTAATCGATTTCTAATTAATTTCACTTATTCGATAAAAACCGAACAATTTAGTTAAAAACGATAAGGTTTTTCGGACGTTACAGACGGAAGTGTTAGTATCCCCTGTGATGGTTTTAATCGGGTGATAAAAGGCTATTAGGACCTAATCTTGTGAGCAGACCATAGAGCAAGTAAGAAGGATTAGGGACAGAATGCTTACAGCTCAGAGCCATCAAAAAAGTTATGCAGATAAGAGGAAAAAGCCTTTAAAGTTCCAAGAAGGAGAACAAGTGTTCCTGAAAATCACTCTTACGATTGGTATAGGTAGAGCCATGAAGGTCAAAAAGTTAAGCCCCCAATTTCTTGGTCCTTTTCAAATTTTGAAGCGTTATCAAATGGCCTTGCCCTCAAGCTTGTCAAACCTTCATGATGTCTTACATTTGTCTCAATTGAAAAAATATCATTCCGATCCTAGTCATTTACTTGAGCTTGAAAGTGTACAATTAAGGGATGACTTAACCTTCAATCTACCACCATCTCGGATTGTGGATCGTGGTGTAAAGCAGCTAAGGAATAAGACAGTACCCTTGCTCAAGGTGGCTTGGGGTAAGGGAAATATGGAAGAATATATATGGGAGCTGGAGTCCAAGATGAAGAACGAGTATCCTGACCTATTTACAGGTAACAAATCTTGAGGGCAAAATTCTTTTTAAAGGTGAACACAAATGACACATTCTCAATTTCCTATCTTGCTAAATTACATCAGTAACCCTAAGTAATTAGGCACTTAATGAGAAATTATGAGAATAAGGCTTAATTAAGGGGTTAGCGAAGCAATTATGAGGGTAAAAGTTAAAAGAATGCTTAATTAAGATTAGAAATATGTAATTAAGCAAGTCAAACTCTTAATAGCTTAATTAAGTACTAATCACATATAACTAGCTTAATCGAGTTTAATTAAGGATAATTAAGCTTAATTGCAAGGTTAATTTTTGTTAATCATGATCACATGAGTTAATCACTAATCCTCGCTTAATCATGTTAATTAAGTTGCATGAGCACTTAATCACATCATTAAAATTCAAATTTAGTCAATTAGATAATAAAGTATTGATGACATCACTAAAGTAGAAAAGTAAAAGACAATATTGCTTTATTTAAAACAAATACTAGGGTTTGTCTAAAGTAAACCCCTTAATTCACCATTTTGTCTCCTTAATTGTAACAAAAAATAAATATCTCCCTCCCCTAAGAGATTGAAACCTACGACCATTACAACAACACACACACACATCTATTTCATTTTGTGCTATCTTATTCTTTCTCTAAAACTCAAATCCTCAAACTTTGCTGTATGTTTCTTCTTCTTCTTCTTCTTCTTCTTCATCTTCTTCCCCATTCTCCACCTCCATTACTAAACCTTCTTCCCTTAGCCCTTTAAAGACCACATCTTTTGGTCTTTGAAGAAAAGATTTAAATACTACAAGACTCATTTCATCAAGAACTCAAGAACTTCCATCTTCATCGTCTCAAAACCGCCACTTTCAACCTTGGAGTTGCCATCGTCTTCTTCTTGTTTCACCTTCAAGAACTCTCCATTTTCAAGCTTAGGTAGTGATCTTCACTCTTCTTTTTTATCTACTCAAGAAAGCTTGAAGTTTGGTTTCTCTCATGACCGAGATCTTTATGTGAAAGCTTGAGAAAAACTCTCATGCTATTAATTAGCAAAAGTTTCCATTTTTAGTAAAATATGTTCATGTTCTTATTCTTGATTTTTTTTTGAAAAGTTCCTTTCTTTAAATACTTCAAAGTTTCTATTTTTCTTTCTTGATGCTTGAAATCTTGATGTTTCTTGTAAGTTGTTGGAAAAAGATTGATGATTCATGGTGGTATTTGGTTTAAAATTGTTTCTTTTCTTATGATGATGCATATGTTTGAAAAAGTTGTCATCTTTACCACTTTCTCATGATTTGAGAAGACTAAGAATATTCTCGATGCATAAAACTTCAAAAAGTTTGTTCTTTGCAACCTTAAAAATGGCGCAAGATTTAATGCCTCTTTAAAGTTTTATTTTGTCGTTTTTGAAGACAAGAATACATAAAAAAAGTTTAAAATTTATGGAAATGAAGCTTTTTTAGTCATAAAAATTAAAACTTGTCACTTTATGTCTTAAAAATAGAATCTTGAGTACAAGACCTTTCATAAAATCTCAAACTTTAATAAGAAACTAACCTTAAGCCATAAAGTTGAAGATTTGCACTTTAACCTTGTAAAGTTAAACCTTGAGATGAAAATATTGAGTAAAGTTCTAAGTTTTTTCAAGAATGTCACTTATTAGTCCTAAAAGTGTTAATTTGCAACTTTTAATTTATAAAGTTTGTATCTTGAGTCAAAATAATGTATAAAGTGTTAACTTTTATAAAGAATAAGACTTTCTAATTCTAAAGCTAATGTCTTGTATCATTATTTCATAAAGAAAGAATATTTTAGACTTTAAAATCTTGCTTAAAGAATAAACTTTTTATCCATAAAGCTAGCATCTTGTATCATTTTCTTATAAAGGTTGAATATTTAAGACAAAGATATAATTTTAGAGACTCATACTTTTATAAAGGGTCAAACTTTATAATCACTTTCATAAAGTATGAAACTTTATAATCATAAAAGTGAAATCTTGCTATTCCACTAACTAAAGTTTGAATCTCGTAACTTGTTGAAAATAAAAATTATCTCTTAATGATTGGTGAACATGGTGTTGTTGGGTTCATGAGTATGGTTATTCGTTGTCATGACCTGAGGGACTAGAGGGATCTCGAAATCCCTTTGAAACAGAAGTATGATTAGGGCCTTTGAGCATACCATGAACCTAGGAATCACTTAGTACACTATCTCAAGGAAAAAAAAAGGAAATAATTACCTCACTTAGTTGGCTTGAACAAAGTATTCCATAAGATATGTACCTAAGTATAGAGTAACTTCACTTAAGCATTGAGTAACTAAAAGCATACACACACATTTGTTTTAACTATGTGATTCTCTCATGAGTAAATATGGGGAATTATATGATGGCTTATAAGACTTTTCCCAAAGAATAACACTACTATAAACACCCTTTAGGATATAAATGTATGATGCCATTAGGCATAATGTATGACAAGCTTGATTGAGCATTGTCTTCTGATTGAATGATTGATATGATGATATGAGATGGATATAATGGGCTGTTGGTTGAAAGTTCATGTTCGGCATTTTGGGGAAGCTTCGGTCTCGCTGCCATGCTGCTAGATTTCTATCAAAATTTTGGACTTAGTCATACTATTGCATGTCCACATGTGTTTTGTCAATTATTACAATGCATATAAGATGTGGTCATAACAAAAGAAAAGACAGAATAGGATATGACCCTTCAATCACTTCGATAAGGGAAATGAAAGACGATTATCCACAAAGATTTAAGGAACCTCTATAGGGGGAGGTAAGGCTGACATGGAGGACCTTCCAACTTAGAGATAACCAATATCAATTAGTCTGATTTGGTTTAGACGGAATGAGTTCATGTCCAAAAGCAGTCTATTTCAAAGGAAAAGCAAAAAATGTTAAGCATGTGCTAAATATGAAAGTAAAGTTAAAGAAAGACTCTGGTCTAGTCTAAGAAGTTACATGAATCTGCATGCATCTTCATTCTCTCATTTGTATGGCCATGAATGCTTATACTACATTCTCATATGTATATGCTCTTATATTGTAGCTTTGAGTTTCTTTATATTATGTTTATATGAGAAAGATTAAAAGAAACCCGCTTCGGGAGCCTATGATTTCAAACCCTTTAAAAATGAAATCTATGCATGCTCACTATTTTCATAATTAAACCAGAAGTGGCTGGGACGATGATGATGACACAATAATGGTTTGGTCAGGATCCTATTAAGAAATCTTGTGTTTCTCAATCCTACGTTTTCGTGTCGTCTTCAGACGAAGTTGATGGCATCCATGGCAGCACTTCCGATGGTACCCAACTGGATAAGATAAGGAGTTGTGATGTTACTTCACCAAGCTAAGAAGGATCAATAGAGTATCATAGTGTTTTCACTTTCTTAAGAGCCCTAGTTGGGTAGTTTATGCGTAATTAAGAGCATGTGGGAAGTCATGCTACTTAATTTGACCTGTTACATATGTGATAATTATTAAGCGTAATAATGACTCTTGATTATCTATGATTACATTATTAGCTTAAGGTGTTATGCTATGTTATTTCAATTGTGTCATACATTTTTCTAGTAACTCCATGATATGAGGAACAATGTCCATATGTTTGTGAGTAAGTAAGCGCTTAAAGGCTCAGTTTTCAAGCCTAAAGGTTTTACAAAAAAAAAAATTGCAAGCTATTTCCATATATTATGCTAATTTCAACTATAAGAGCTTCCGTTAGTTAAGAGTAACAACTACTAATGCCATAAAATTACTTAAGCATAGTATGCTATTATTAGAGTGTTACATGTGTGTGTGTGAGCATGAAGTGGCCGTAGGTTTCTAAAGGAGTAGGGGAGATATTTTTGTGTCATTTCTGTTAATTAAGGATTAATGAGACATATTGGATGATGAAGGGGACAAAATGTGGTCAACTCTTACAAAAAGCAACTTTGTCTATTGCTTTATGCTTTAGTGACATCATTAAATGCTTTGTTCTCTAGTTGACCAAATTTGAATATTAATGATGTGATTAAGTACTCATACAACTTACTTAATGTGATTAAGTAAGGATTAGTTATTAAATCATATGATCATGATTAACAAAAATTAAACTATTAATTAAGCTTAATTAAACTTAATTAAGCTAATTAGGGGTGACTAGTGTTTGGCTAAGCCATTAGGAATTTGACTTGCTTAATTAAAGATTCTCTAATCTTAATTAAGCAATCTCCTGACTCTTCTCTTCAAAGTTACCACATAAACTCTTTAATAAAGCCTTAATCCCTTGATTTCTCATTAAGTGCCTAATTACTCAGGGTTACTAAGGTAATTTAGCATGAAAAAAATTGAGGATGGTACGCAGTTGGTCTAAAAGATCATCAATCCTAGGGAAAAGATACTTATTCTGTAACATCCTCAATTTTTTGTCGTGCTAAATTACCGCAATAACCTTGAATAATTAGGCACTTAATGAGGAATTATGAGATTAAGGCTTAATTAAGTGATTAACAAAGTGTTTATGAGTTAATTCTGATGAGAAAAGTCAATAGAACATTTAATCAAGATTAGATAATCTCTAATTAAGCAAGTCGGACTCTTAATAGCTTAATTAAGCACTAATCACCCATAATTAGCTTAATTGAGTTTAATTAAAGTAATTAAGCTTAATTGTAAGATTAATTTTTGTTAATCATATTCTTGTGTGTTAATCACTAATCCTTGCTTAATCATTTTAATTAAGTTGCAAGAGCACTTAATTACATGATTAAATTCAAATTTAGTTAACTAGACAATAAAGCAAAGGTGATGACACTAAAGCATAAAGCATTAGACAAAAGTGCTTTATGTAAGAGCAAATACTTGATTTGTTCCCCCATTATCCAATCAATTTGTCTCTCTAAACTTTAGTTAACACAAAATAATACAAAAATATCTGCACTCACCCTTATGTTACGGCTATAAGAACAACACACACACTCATTCACTTTTCATTTTTCAATTCTCATTCTCTCTCTTGTTTCCAAATCCTCCTACTTCTCTCTACACTCTTCTTTTTCTTCTTCATCTTCTTCTTCGTTTCTCCACCCTCACCATAACAAATACTCTCACCTAGCCCTTCAAAGACCACATCTTTTGGTCTTTGGAGACAAGATCTAAACACTACAAGCTTCATTTTCAAAAGAACTCAAAAGCTCTTTCTTTGTTCATCCAAAACTGCCACCATCATCATCAATGAGAAAGCCTTCATCTTCTTCTTCTCTTCTTGCAAAATTTTGACTCTAGGTAGTGATCTTCACTCTTCTATTTTGTTTGCTCAAGAAAGCTTGAAGCTTAGTTCCTCTCATGACCAAGATCTTGAAGTAAAAGCTTGAGAAAATTTTTCATGCTCTTTATGAGCAAAAGTTTATATTTTGGGTAAAATATGTTCGTGTTCTTGTTCTTGAGTGTTCTTGAGTTTTTTGAAAAGTTCGTCTCTTTAAGTGCTTTAAAGTTTCTATTTTCCTTTCTTGATGTATGAGATCTTGATGTTTTTGGTGGTATTTGGGTTGAAAGTTGTCTATCTTCTTATGATGGTGCTTATGATTGGAAAAGTTGTCACCTTCATCATTTTCTCTTGATTTGACACATTCTTGATGCATGAAATTTCAAAAAGTTTGTTACTTGCAACCTTAAAAGTGGCACAAGTTTTGTGCTTCTTTAAAGTTTTATTTTGTCTTGTCTTGAAGATAAGAATTTATGTAAAAGTCTAAGCTTTTTGGAATATGAAGCCTTTTTAAATTATAAAAATGATATCTTATCACTTTATGTTTTAAAGATTGATTCTTGGATGCAAATCCTTTCATAAAGTTTTAAACTTTAATCAAGAAGGTAACTTTAAGTCATAAAGTTATAAGCTTGCACTCTAGTCTTGTAAAGGTGGAACCTTGAGATGAATATATTGAGTAAAGTTTAAGCTTTATGCAAGAATGTCACTTTTGAGTCATGAAAGTATTAACTTTTATAAATATCAAGACTTTCTAACTTTAAAGCTAATGTTTTATATCATTAGTTCATAAAGTAGGAATCTTTTAGACTTTAAGACAACTTTATATCATAAAGTTAAGACCTTGATGGTCTTAGAATAACAAAAAGTGTCAATTTTCATAAAGAACAAGACTTTTTAGTTCAAAAGCTAGTATCTTGTATAATTATTTCAAAAAGAATTAATCTCTAAGATAAGAGCTTAATTTTAAAGGCACTTACTTTCTTAAAGAATGAAACTTTATAACCTCTTTATTAAGAATGATAACTTTTATAATATTTAAGGTAAGACCTTGTTATGTTAATAATAAAAGTTTGAAACTTTGCAACTTAGATAAGTTAAAAATCACCCTTAGTGATTAGTGAATATGGTGTTGTTGGGTTCGTGAGTGTGGCTATGCATTGTCATGACCCAAGGATTAGAGGGATCTTCAACTCCTTGGGAATAGAAGTATGATTAGTGCCTCTAAGCATATCATGAATTTAAAAATCACTAAGTGCACTATCTCAAGAAAAGGGAATAATCACCTAACTTAGTTAATTTGAACAAATGTTCCATAAGACACGTATCCAAGTAAAAAGTAGATTCCTGTAAGGACTAAGTAACTAAAAGATTTCATACACATTCATTCTCACTATGTGATTTTCTCATGGGTAACCATGGGAAATCATATGATGGCTGATAAGACGTCTCACAAAGAATAATACAACTATGAACCCCATTAGGGTATGAATATATGATGCCATTCTGCATAATGAATGACAAGTTTTATTGAGCTTTGTCTCATGATTGAATGATTAGTGTGATGATATGATATGGACTGTTGGTTGAAAGTTTTACGATTGGCATTTTGGGGAAGCTCTGGTCTAAATGTCATGCTGCAGGATTTCCGTCAAAATTATTAACTTAGTCATATTAGTGTATGTGTCTAGTCAAAGAAGTATTATGCATGTAAAGTATAATAATAAGAAAAGAAAGAATGGGATATGACCCTTTAATCACTTCATTAACACAAGTGAAAGACGGTGATCCACAAAAACTCAAGGAACCTCTATGGGGGAGGCAAAGGTGACATAGAGGACCCTCCAACTTAGAGGTAACTAATATCAGCTTAGTCTAATTTGGTTTAGTACTGCGTGACGATGGTCATGGAATGAGCTCATGTCCAAAAGCAGTCTATTTCAAAGAAAAAGTAAAAAATGTTAAGCACGTGCTAAAAAATGAAAGTAAAGTTAAAGTAAAATCATGGTTAAGTCTATGAGGTTGCATGTCAGTGCATGTATTTATATTGTCCATATGCATTGTGAATGTTTATTCTATGCTTTCGTATGTATGTTTAGTTAAGATGTTAAGTTTAACAGCAACTTGCTTCAGGACTTAAGTTTTCAAAATCATTAAAATTGAGCTTATATATGTCCACTATTTTTATAATTAAACCCAAAGTGTCTGGGATGATGACGATGACACAATGTTTGTCTAGTCGCGATCTTACTGAGAAATCTAGTATTTCTCACTCCTATATTTTCGTGTCATCTTTAGAGGATGTCAATGTCGGGCACTGTGGTGATCTTCATTGAGTTTCCAGTATGACATTGGCACTTCGACCTAGTGCTAAATGCCTCGGTGATGTCTGCGATCGCAGCGATGAGGGTCTACATCTTCCATGACCGTTCGTTTCAGGTTCCAGTCACGAGCCCGTTTTTCAGACCACATCAGTCATACGACGAGGTTACCTTGGATGACATCCATCCCTACTTTCAGCCATCGAGGTACCCTACTAACAATGAGACTGACTTGAATACCCATTTGACTCCAACCATTTCGTTGGATTCTGATCCTGCGGAGCCATCCTATTTGAGCTACCATGTGGAGACTGACCTATCTGAGCCCTCTTACCTATCTATGATATGCCTGACATTTGATCCTCATCACGCTCCATCCCTAGTTCGTGGTTGTGGCTTCATTCATACCCATGCTGTGCCCCATGGGCGTGGCTGTGCTCAAGGAGGAGGACGTGGTGATGTTGCTCCCGGTGGATTTGGGAACGGTTTCCTCCTGCCTGATGAGTGATTCGTGATTGCACGCAGAGCTGAGCACGAGGATAGCCTTTTTTGTTTGTAGTTATAGGGTTATCATTTTATTTTATGGCATGTGTAACATCCCCATTTTACCTAAGTTAATTAGCTCGGTGTTCCCGGCTAATTAGAGAGAGATTAGCGATTAATTGAGAACTAATCGGCTAATCTCAAGAGCAAGAGCAAGAGCTTAGTAAATTAAGTCTAGCCAACAATTTAATCATAATGTCCTAAGCGTTTTAATAAAACCTTAATCGTCTAATCCTTAATTACTCGAAGGTGCCAAAACAAAAGTAAGACAACCTAACCTTACTAATTAAGTTTATAATGATTAAGACACTTAAGACAACTCTTGAAAAATTAAACCCCAAATTAAGCATATGCTTAACCATAATGCAAGGTATCATAAAAAGTGTAATTGACAAGAGTTAACTCATGGGTAATTAAGCCAATTAAGTTAAGTTACATTTAAATAATTCTAATAACATTTAGAGATAAAAGTTCTTCCATGCATATGCCCTAAAAAGACATACCAAGGAGGAGCAACATCTCACCCTTCATTCAATCTCTTTAATCCTACACCATTAGATCAAAAGCCAAGACTAGGATCCTTGTCATCCACCATTAGATCTTGACACTTGGATGAGTCTTAGACAAGCAACCAAATCCTAAGAGGGGTACTCCCCTTTAACCCCTAGAGAAAAACACCAATTGGACATTAGAATGCCTCCAAGACTCAAGGAAAGTACAACCCCTCTTTACCCCAAAGTTCTTAGCCTTTTTGCTTGCAAAAGAAGCTAAACTCACCCACTCCCCTTGCTTGTTGGAGAAGCAAGAGCCATCAGCCCTCCTTCCCCCTTGTACGCCTCCCTCCCTCTCTCTTTCTCTCTTCATTTTCATTTCACCCATCCTCTTCTCTCTCCTCAATTCCAAAGTTCTCCTCCTTCTCTCTAAACTCTCCAACCTCTCTCTAGATTCCTTCCACTTCTCTCATCCTTTCCTCTCCTCATCCCACTCACAAACTCTTCAAGAGCCACCATTTCTTGCTCTTGGAGAATCAAAGACAATCACATATCAAGCCTCTTTCAAGATCCAAGAGGAGGAGCACCACCACCATCATCTTTTTCCATCACAAGTTCCTTCAAAGAAAGCTTCTTGGTAGTGGCTCTAAACTCTTTTTCTCTCTTGTTTTTCAAGCTTTAGAACTCCTATGCTCTCCATAGCTAGGTGGTTTTAAAGATTGATTATGGGCATCATAGCCATTCTTGTCATAAAATGAGATGTTGTTGCTAGTATGGTTGTTTGTTGAAAACATGTTTTTCGGTTTGGTGTGATGCATCGCTGAACTCAATATTTTTGAACTCCAACATGTTAGTTTTTCACTAATCTTTCATGGTATATGAGTGTTTTATAACTTGAGAATGTTTTCTTGAAAGTGAGGTTGAGTGTTTTGGAGAAAACATGAGAAATATCAAAACGTGAAATCTGGATTTTCTGACAGTCTGTAAACCGAACGGTATAGCTTTTTCCAGAAAGCTCAGAAATTAGTGGAACCAATTTTATATGAAAATAGACTCAGAGAGCTTTCCATAAATATAAAATATATAAGATTCGGAGTTAAAATGAGTGAGATATGATTTTTCAAAGTGGACTGTTCTCGGATTGGTTTCTGTCTGGGCAGTCTACACTAAAATGTGTATAACTCGAGCTACAAAAATGATTTTTGAGTGAGACCAAGTTTCAATGAAAGCTAAGACATAGAGGAACAAACCCATAAAACATTTTTCTCAGATTCCTTCCGAGCAATTATAATGAGAAGTAACAATCCACTGTACCGGGAGTGAACTTAGAAACTGAACCAGTCAGAATAAAATATGCATAACTGGAGTTAGAAAATGAAATTTTGAGTGGGACTTGTTTTGTTAAAAACTAGACTCAGAACCCTATAAGCATATAAAATTTCGCATTAAAATGATAAAATACCAAATTATGGTGAATTTTTAAACTTACTCCCTAGGGTAAAAGTAAAACTGTCAAAACTTAACCTTAAGTAAGACTATGCATAAGTGACTTAAAAAGGTAAAAGGCCTTAGCCTAAAGTAATGAAACTTCATAATTTACTTAATGAAGACTAGATAGAATGAAATACTAAGCTCACCTAATCCTTAGCAAAAGAAGCGAATAAAACGAAAAACCGAATGTAAAAGTAGTTAATGTACTAGATTAAGTTCATAAGATTCTAATCAAACTATAATGCAAAACCTAAACTATAAATCTTCCAAATTTAAATATGAAAATCATATAAGTCAAGTTAGAATAATTGAGGAGAAGGAATCAATAAAACGAAAGCCAATGTAAAAGCTTGCACCTAATTTACTAAGCTAAGCTCATAAGACTTTGCTTGAGAATATGCCTATGTTTAGGTTGCAAGCATGATGTGATGATGATGTGATTATGATGATATGATGATGATGATATGATGATGATGATATGATATGATGATATGATATGATGCTGTGATACTGGTATTCTGTCTGGCAAAATTTTGGGAAGCTGCGGTCTAGTCGTTATGCTGCCGAAATTTTGTAGAAATTGTGAACTTAGAAATATTTTGCATCATAAGCTTTAATAAGAAGAGAAGGTAAACTAAGGGTGTGATCCTTCAAAAGGGAAGGTGACCCAAAGTAAGTTCCCCTCACCCACGACTCACATGAGGCATGGCATGACCCAGCTAGTGTGAGTATAGGGGATAGGGCTTACATGAGGCATGGCATGACCCAGCTAGTGTAAGTACCGAAATTTTATGGTGGCGACGGCCACGGTATGAGCTCATTACCACTTATGTTTAGTGGGTGAAAAGAGAAGGACTCAAGATGAGTCAAGTTAAGAAAAGAAAAGGACTTAAGATAAGTCAAGTTAAGAAAAGAAAAGAAAAGGGACTTCGGTCCAAACCTTTAAAGAGAAAGAGTTAAGAGAAGCTTATAGTACAGTCATGCATGTTTTATGTGCTTACACTTATGCCCATGTATGTTATGATATAAATGATTAGAGAGTATGTTAAAATTGAATCCACTTCGGATACTCACATTTTCGAAAACCTAAGAACTGAACCTTATGCATGCCCACTGTTTTCATTATAAAACCGAAGTGGCTGGGACGATGACGATGACACCTCTGTGTCGGGTTTGAGTCCTACTGAGAAATCTTATTTCTCACTCTAGTTACTTTTCCGCATCGTCACCAGATTTTTGTTGGCACACCCAATGGAGTGGAGCTTGGAGCCACCGCACTACGAGCGGACGTACGACGTGGAATGCCAGACGAAGCTATTTTGGGACTCATAGCGACCGTCACTCTACATCTTCGCATATTCTTTTTGAGAGGAGCTTTGTCATTGAAGTCTGTAGTAGTACCTAGTACTTAGATCATGGCATGACCATGAGCTTTCTTCGATGTAATGTTTATATATATATATATATATATATATATATATATATATATTATGAACTCATATGGATGTAATGATTAGTTAATTAATGAAATGTATTTGTGAATTTCTATTTATTTACCTTTCTCTTGTCTTATGATATTTGGGTATTTATTTTATGCGACACGCTCTTTCTCTATCTACCTTCTCGCTCAAGGCTTTACTTTCCAAGCGATGACGTATTTCACAAAAAGAAAAAAATCTTACCATATTTTCCGCGTAATTTAATTTCAAGTGAAGTTTAATTTTCCACGAGCATAAGTAACAACTAATAAAACGCCGTAATACGACTTAAGCGTAGTATGGGTTTATTAGGGTGTTACAGCATGCTTAGGCAGTAGGGATTTCTGATGTATTTTCCTTTATGATGTATTTGGTAGCTTTCTTTTGTAGGGCCGATAGTAGGTATCAGACCTATCATTATCTTTATGTATGACTTCTGGTATTACTATTATTATTTTAACTATGATGGTCGTGGAATGAATGTTATGCTTATCTAAGTTATTGTTATTCTTGTTGCTTCTAATTATTTTATTTGCACCATATGTATGATATAGCGATGTTTATATTATGTGTTGACGATGCGCGCACGGCTCTTGGTTTTCAAAATAGTTTATTCGTTGTTATTCAAAAAAAAAAATTTACCCTATTTTCATTTATAAAGTATTTTCAAATGTAATTTTAGATCTATGAGCAAAAGTAACAACTAGTAATTCCATAATATGACTTAAGCATAATGTGGGGACAATTAGGGTGTTACATGTTCTTAATGGTAACCTTGTTCAATTGATGGTAATCTATGCACAAACTTAAGCTACCATCCTTCTTCTTTACAAACAACACTGGTGCTCCTCAAGGTAAGGCACTAGGTCTAATGAATCCTTTTTCCTAATAGTTAGGGTTTTACATTTTATTTATTTTATGATTTGTGAAGTATTTTGCCTTTTTTTTGGTGTAATTAAAGGTAATTAGGCTCAAAATACTTTCAAAAACTGTATGAGCCAAACTAGCAGCTTCCAAGGCCCAATTTGAGGCCTATTCACGTTGTCCTTCAAGCCCAAGCTTGGAACTCCACTGATTCTTTGTCATATTGCAAGTTAATTGGGTGTTTTAGGGTTTTCAGGGTCTGTTTTGCTCTTCGGTAAAGTTATTTTTGTGTAATTATGTGAATATTGCTCAAATTTGCTAAAAATTGATATTATCTTAAAAAAATATTAAAAATGTATTAGTAATTTTTCTAGAATTTTTTGCTATCTTCCGAGTAGTTTTCGGTTTTCTGTAAGCCTTTTAGTATTTTTTGTTTGTTTTCTGCTATATTTTTTGTTTTCTATAACTAATGGCATTTCCATAATTTTAAGCAAGTCTAAGGGCATGTTATATCATTTCACACTTGGATATCTCTAGGGCTCAATTGGCTGAGATTTAGGTTTCTACGTCTCTGCTATATGATTCTACTCTGTTTAAACTCCCATTCTACTAATTCTATTGGTGTAGGGACCTAAATATCATTTCTAAAAAGTTTTGGGCCAATGTATAATTACTAAAAGTTCTGGGGTAAATCTATAAATAACAAAAGTTTCCATTACAGGGGCATTTTCATCATTTTCCTAATTTTTAGTATACGGTCGTGCCATAATTTCAACGGCAGTGTTATAGTGCCTTATAGTCTGAGTGTGAGGATCGTCATGGTATAACATTGTTTGAGAAATTGTCATATTGCCTTAGTGAAATAATTCAAAGTTTCAATTATGCTATATTAAAGAAAATGGGTTTGTTACATAAAGAGCTAGCATCGAACTTGCTGGTGCCCACTTTTCTTTCCGGCTAGGTAAAGCTTCCTTTCTCCATAGGCTCTTCCACTTATAGTTTTATTGGGTCTTTCTTGGATTCTAAGTAAGTTGAACAAGCCCTCGTTTTCTTCCCTTGCTTAAAAAATAGAGACATTGTTGTAAGACAAGAAAAAATCCATTGCAGGTACTTTGGCTCCAATACTAGGCTTTTCAGGGACAACCTTAAGAATGCAAAAGAGTATATTATGTGGTTTGCTAGGGTTGAGCCTTTGAAAGAAAAGGCTTGGAAAGCTTTAGGGTCCTATGAGCTCATCTAGCCCTCTCAACACCCCGTTAGATTGAACCTATCCAAGTTAGGTGTAACATCCTCATTTTTCTTAATATAGTATAATAGGAATTTTGATTTATTTCACTTAGGTAGTGTGATAATTTCTCAACCAACGATATGCTATGAAGATCCTCACATTGAAAGCTATAGGGTAGTGAGACAGTATCGTTGAAAACACGGCACTGCCATATACTAAAAATTAAGACAAGATAAAAATGCCCTTAATTGCAAGAACTTTTAATAATTATAAAATTTCCCTAATATTTTTTATAATTACATTTAGACCCCATATTTTAATTATAATTAGGTCCCTAAACTTTTAAAAAATTACATTTAGGTCCTTACACTATTAGAATTAGTAGAAATGCTGTTTTAATGGAATTGAGTAATATAGCAGAATTGTAGAAACCCAAATCTATGTCGATTGAACTGGAGAGTTATCTAAGTATAAAATTACATGGGATGCCCCTAGACTTGCAAATAATTATAGAAATACCATTAGTTATAGAAAAGGCCAAAAACTACTTGAAAGACTTTGAAAAATAATAAAAAAAATTATAAATACTTTTGATATAATTTTGAATATAAATACCAATTTTTAGCAAAGTTAAAGAATATTTGCATAATTACACAAAAATAACCTTATCGGGGGTGCATAATGGGCCCTGAAAACCCTGTAAGACCACTTTGATATGTTGTAGGACAAGCCCATCAAGTAACATCGAAAAGCACATTTTAGTGGATTCATTTTTAACATATGCTTTTGCATTTTCTCAAATGCTTTTCTTATCTAGTAGAGATGGGTGTCTTTCTTGTCAGATTTTACCACTACATCATGATATACACTTCCATGAACTTGCTAATGAATTTGTGAAAAATGGAGTTCATGACTGCTTGATATGTCGCAATATCATTTTTCAGTTCTAATGGCATAACAACCCAGTCATAAGTACTAAGTGCCCTAGGACATCAAAACATGGTCTTTGATCATCATCCTCAGCAATGTAAATCTGATTATAGCCAGAGTATCCATCTATAAAGCTAAGTATCTCGTTGCCTTAAGCTGAATCGACTAACATGTTTGCGATAGGCATGTGATACTCGTCTTTAGGAATGGCATTGTTTAAGTCTCTAAAATCAATCCAAACTCTCAACTTACCATTTTTCTTCATAACAGGAACAATGTTCAAAACCTAGTCGACATACCTGGCAATTCTGATAAACTTAGCTTTGAGCAACCATTCGATCTCCTTTTTTGTTAAGAAATACCTCAAGAGCAAACCTTCAAGGAGCCTGCTTTACTAGTCGAGCACGAGACTTTTAATGGAAGTCGATGCTTTACTAACTCTTAACCTAAGCTTGGCATCTCATCATATTCTCATGCGATGTAATCTCTGAATTCTTTTAGAATTGCAACCAACTCTTCTTTGAAATTATACAATAGTAATCAGCTTGTGTAAGTTGTTACTTCTACTCTCCTTCACTAAGGTTGATCTTCTCCAAAGGGCCTTGCATTTCAAACTTTTTATTTTTGTTGCACAAATCATTAGATACAAGAAAAAAAAATATTCAAAACCTAAAGGTTCCTTATGATGAATACAGTCCAAATTTGTACATTTAATAGTGTAATTTATCTAAACGCTCATTTAGGGCAGGTGGTTAAGCCAAATGGCTTGTTATATCCAAAAATTACTTTTTGTTAAGGCCAAATTTGCCCCAACCTTGGATACAAGATACAATTCATCTTGTCCAATAATGTATTGAGTACAGCCTTAACTTCACAAGGCTTTATCTTTTCTTTGTAAATTTTGAAATCTACTAGGAAATTCTTAGTGTAACAGTAGCTATCATCGGCGACGATCTTTTTAGTCTTTCCTTCCTTATTCCACAAGATTAGCTTCTGGTGCAAGGTCAATAGGATCACTTTGACTCCATGAGTCCATCATATCCCAACAGAGTGTTGTAGCTAGCCTTTGATGGAATAACCATAAACATGGTTGGGTAGTCGATAGTTCCAACTTGAATATTTAGCATCACCATTTCCTTAGCAACAGTTGATTCCCATTATAGTTAGTGACAGTAATGTTGGTCGTGACTTAACCTTTGCTTCCTTTTTCGAACCTTTCCAGCATGCTCTCAAGTAGAAGACTGATTGCTGCACCTCTATCGATCAAGACTCAATTGATCAGCTTCCTCTTGATCAAGGCCTTAATCTGTAATGGATAAAGATTGGCCTTAGTCACTTCATTGGGATATTCGAACACACCATCACTATAGAACTCTTCACTTAGAAAAGGCATTCCTTACTAACTATGGAGTCTATGCAATCACCCTTTAGTTCCTCGAACTCTTAAGCCTCCCCATACTCTACAGGGAATATAAAAGCAACCCCAATAAATGTCAAGTCCAGCAAAGCCTTTAGGTCTTATTCAAACTCAGTCTTGAACTCATCCAGCCCTTCAAGAAACTTGGTAGGTGGAATTGATGTTGTCTTAACAAAACACAATCCTAACCTAAATATGGCACCAAGGTTATCATCAAAACCTATCTCAAACTCGTTGGTTAACATCTCCCCATAAAAAAGTGGCCCTGGTGTTAGGCTTTCCCTTCAGGAAAAGATCTCAAATGAGCACTTAAAGCAAACTTTGACACGAAAATGACTTCCATGGTTACAAGTTGGCCTAAGTTTTGAGATGTCAAAAACTCTTGGCCAGAATCAACAGTTTGGGTATTTCAACCCAAGTCAACTTTCCCTAGTTTTTTATTCTTGCCTTTAAGGGATAAATTATCGAAACCTTTTTATTTTTCTAGCATTACCCTCCTCTATACATATGGATTTAGGATTGGATGGCATTAATCTTGGTGTTAGCCCTGAACCAGCTTATTTCTTTTCATCTACCTATTTCTTCTCCTTAATGTGCCCAACTTGCCTTCTTTCCTTACGTTCTATACCCAGCAATTGTTGACAATGTTTAGAGGCGGAACTCGAGTTTGTGACTACATAGCCTCAGGCTTTCCATCCACCATGACCACTGTTTTCATTTTCTACTTGACTAGTCTGATCTCAACCTTCACATACTTTGGATTAAAAGGTCCAAAGTCAAAGACCTTTTGTTTGCCTGCTATCTTCCTCTTCAACTCCTCGCTCTCACCCTGCTTCCTAGTAATCTTCCACTTTAGTTTATGCTTCTCATATGGCTTTGCAGCTGTTCGATTGAAAATAAAATTCAAATTGATTTCGAAAGGGTTGGTATCAACTTTCATGGTTACCTCTTTGTTGTTGAACTTTAGCTTTCCTTCTTTGATGGCTTTCTGAATCAAATCCCTAAAATGAACCCAATTACTAGTCATGTTCCTTGTCACTTGATGGAATTTTCAAAATTTTTGGCCTTTTAGTTCATTGAAAGAAGGAGTTTTCTTTTTATCAAGAATCACAATTTGTTCAACCTTGCACATCAAATATTTGTTCAACCTTCATGATGTCAAGCGAGTAAGATTTCGAGCCATTCACCCTTTCTTTGCCTTTGATAAGCATAAATGAAGTAGACACATATTGCAGCCCTAACCTAAGTTCAACAACATGCACTTCATTGCTTTCATGCTCAAACTCTTCATCATCTAAGTCAACATAGTTAACAAAGGCAACCTTTTCATTTTGGACTAAACCCTTTTTTTTTTTTATTCTTTCCTTTTCTCTCCTAGGTTGTTCGACTTGTCGAAACTTATTAGCTAGTTGCGCTAAATCTAAGAATTGTTAATTTACAAGCTCCTTTTTGAAATCGTAATCAAGGCCATTTATGGCCATTTTTACCACCTCAACCTCTAGGACCAGTGTGTAACATTAGTTTCGAATAGTTTGAAACCTTGCATGATAGTCATCAACAAATTCATCATTGATTCATTGAATCATGAAAAGTTTAAGTAAAACTAACCATCAACTCATAGCTAAAAAATTGATTCCAAAAACTACTCTTTAACTAAGCCCATGTCTAGGTCTTAAGATAGAGAACTAAGTAAAAGTGTTCTTTGTGAGTAATGAGAAGAAGAATCTCACCTTTGAGCTCTCATTCGATGCAACTTCCCTAATTTCAATGGTGTATTAAGTAATGTACCCAATAATCAATTCCGTATTCTCCCTAGAAAATTTAAGGAATGACTTAGGGACTTTCTATCCCCTCGGCATTTTAGCATGTTGGATATAATCAGGAAATATGAGATAAAAAAAATAGGTTAGTTGGTAAAGCTAGAATTGAATTGGAAATTACTCAAGACTTGCTTGATCGCTCTGGTGATGCTTTGATGCCCCCTAGGTTGTTTTGGACCCTATTCAAGAAGTTGTCGGTGTTTTGACCAAGTTGAACTTGTACATGTTGGTCAAGTTGGTCCAGGTTCTCTTTGCTCAGTGGCGATGTTATGTTGGCCATTTGAACATCATTTAGGTTATTAGGATTTACCTCCAAGTTGACAACCTTTGCTATACGCCCGAATTATCAAGCCCATTACTCGTATCAAGCATTCTTGGGTTTGATAAGCGAGTTTAGAGTAGTAGCCATTTGCTGGATTAACTTGTTTACTAAATCCAAACACTGTCAAAGACTTCATTATGTTCATAGGTGATCCCCTTGATAGGTTTCGTAGCATGTCAGGAAAGATAGGCCCGAGTGCGTAGGGGATTTATTAAGGTAATGCTACCTACAAGCCCTATATTCATTGGGCTTGTATGGCCCCAATGACTAAGGATACATGTCGAACTGTGGTAACTTCACCATCAACAACATGTATTAGTACAAAGGATTATGTTGAAAAAGGTTGGGAATTGCTCCTACATTGGTTTAACTCAACATCGATGGTATAAACCTTGGGGCATGTACCATGAAAGGAGGCCATATGGAGACCATGTAGTTGCGACTAAAGTGTTCGCAACACTTGTCCTTGATGGATCATGTTGTTTTTAACATTTTGACTCATAAGAGCCAATACTGGCTCTGGAAGGTGAGCATTGTTGTTCTTAACTTCATTTGTTCCTTCCGTAAAGGACGATGAAGATGCTTATGACATGGACACTACTATGCCACTACATAATCGCATGCATGAAATAGGGCAAAGATTGTTTCTTAATCGACTACTCTTTTTAACTTGGTCCCATCAATCATGCTAATTCATTTTCTTGGATTTTTATTGTCGAGATTACAAATAAAATCGACACGATTTGCTTCTCAATCTCAATTCGAGATGTGAAAGCAACTCCTCTTATGAGTTCTTAGGCTAAAGACTATGAATGTCGATTCAAAGAAAATTAAGAGCAAATTTCAAACAAAACAACAAACTTGAATAAAAGAAACTAGAAATTATAAAATGAATAAAAGTACAAATGGAAACGGAAATGAACAAGAATAGTAATGAAATAGCAATCCTATGAAATAAAATGAAAGAAGTGGTTTAGAAGAATGGGTTGTCAAGAGAGGGGAATTAGTGGAAAAATTTTGATTCTAGGAAGATATGGACCCTAGGATACTAAAAGCTAAAGAATATGCATGAAATAACCTTATAAATAATATTTTACACACATGGTTTTAAATAAAAGTACGGGATTGCTTACACATGCAAACAATATCTTGGGTAACTTTGAGTACCCAAATTAATCATTAGACAACTTGAAGTAATCATCAAGGGTCCCCTATTGTTTGGGATGAGTTCTAGGAATAACATTTTCCTCTTTGAGAATGGTCAATTATGCGACACATCCTAAGTTGGTTAACTGAGGAGATTAGAAGAAGCCACTATAAGCTCCAATGCCTTCTAAGACATCTTATAGCTTAAGACATCTCAAACTTTAAGGTTTTGAGGTATACCAAATCAAGTTTTAAGTAAATTTTTTGTTTGTGAACGATTTGTTATGGTTAAACATATTCTTTTGTGGAAAAAATCATTTATCTCAAGCTTAAATACTTATTGAACCAAACAAAGCATCTTAATCCATTGTACTTCTCTTGAATATGCTTATATTGGAACAACCGCTTTGTGTTTTATATGATTACTCACTTAAGAAACAAATAGAAAGTTCAAAAGGATGAAATTATTGCATTAGAAAGGAAAATGTGCCACGAGAAGAATCACTGTCCATTCTGAAGGATGACCTAGTCCAGAAGGGTGATCATCAGAAACATGCTTCTCATGAAGTACCTCACCCTCAAAGCTTTTTCTACATGATTTGTAGGTAAATTCAAAAAGTCAAATATGGTTTGGCAAGATGCAAAAGAAGCATTTACAAGTCTGAAAATTTGGTGAATACTTCAATGGCTATTTTTTCCTCTTCTGTATCATTTCTACTTGTTGAAGAAGAAAATTGCATTTTCTATTTCGAGCCATACATCAGTGAATCAAAAGAGGCACAAAGCTTAAGATCTACAAGCTTTAACGGTCATATCTTGAATTCTATATAAAGATGGAAATTGAAGAAGAATGGGTTACACTAATACACTGTTTGAATATTTCCTACGCTGAAAAAGCTTTCATCATTCAACCTTCTCAACTTTCTTAGTCTTCAAAAAGTTACAATATGTAACTTCTGTTTAAAAATCTTCTCTACTGGTTTGTAATTGATAATATTCTCATTTTGAGAATTTAGAGAAGTCACACACATTGGACATTATTGATCATACTCTAACAAGCGATTTAGTGTGAGTGTCCAAACACAAACCAACACATTAACTTCTTATAACCAAACCTGATAGTGGTTCATGTGAGCTTGGAGGGGCTAGGAAAAATACTATTCGTTTAGCTTGAAGAGGCTAGGAAAAGGACTACTTATTTGTAAAAGCTTGGATAGGCTTGAAAAAGACTACTCGATTGTAAAAGCTTAAAGAGGCTTGTAAAAAGAACATTCATGGTATAAAAAATTCTCAACAAAGAGTTAGGGACTGGACATAGGCATTTAGTTGGTCAAACCAATATAAACTTTGCTATGTGATCTCCTTGTCCCTTCTATTTTATTGACTGTCTTTACTTTGTAAATAACTCTTTGTGTTTATCTGCTTAAATAAGCTAAACAACTTTTATCTCTAACCAAATCATTTCCGCATTCCAAGTCTTGGACTTGAGAAAGTAGTTTCGCTAAAAGTTTCAGGTATATATTTTTATCTAAAGCATGGTTCAACCCCCTTCTTGTGCTACTATTTCCAGCAGTTTCACCACCCAAATATGAAAAGTAGTTTTAATGTAACACAAGATTCTGACCCTGTGAGGAGCTATAATACAAGATAACCTAAATATCCTTATCCAAATCCTAGAATGTGTGGCTAAGAATTAGTCATAATAATCATCTTTTGAAGAAACAAAAGGATGACTACACAAATCCAATTAAGGAAAATTAATTTTCCTTCAAATCAAATTTTTATAAAAATCCTGAATTAGAAAAGATGAGCACAAAAAAGCTGATCACTTTCCTTCTCTTCCCTCTGCATATCCAGCAAGCACCCCCATCTCTCTACCTCCATTTTTTATCTTTAGTCTACCTAAGATCGTGCATCTTGCTTATTTTCACTCATATTATCCAACCTTTTAACTTATCCATCACCAAGAAACTCATATACAAGCCAAAAACTCCCTCCCTTGGGCTACATAATTTCAGCCATATAAGAGTAAGAAGGAGGTTGGTGGTTATCTTGGAGTTTTGGGGAAGTTAAGAGCCCCAGAGGAGCAAAACTTCAAGATTTTAAAGCTTTGGAACCGACGTAGGCTTCTAGAACCTAATTATATTATAGGGTTTCTTGTGAACTAGGGTTTTCCTTAATTCAATTTGCTCTATTTATTTTGAGCTAGTATGATATTAATAAGACTTGTTATAGTAATTTAAGGCTAGGGAAACTTGATTGATGTTGAGATATAAGCTAGAGAATTAAAATAGTTCCAAAACACAAAAATTGTTGCTAAGGAGTCCATGAATAGTGTGTATGACGAAGGGAATATCGCAAGCTAGAAAATTCAATTAGCGATTAAGCAATTTTAATGAAAGCTAATTCAAAGAGAAATCCAACCATATAAAATAGAGACCCATTGGACTTAGGATGAGAAGTTATGGTTTTTTAAATTTAGCTTGAAATTATAAACCACAAACCTGACTAGTACATGTTGTAAGCGACATAACTCGCCTTACATAACTTCAATTTGTGTAAAACCAATTTTGTTACACAGAAAGGATCGTGCCTATAAAATTTTAGACTTAGATCCTTTGTGAATTGCTCCTAGTAAATTGGTGAATTTTCTTTATGCTTTGTAAAGGTCGAAATAGGGTAGTCCTAATCTGGAGCTCATAACTTGAGCTCTGCTTACTCAAATTGAGTGGGACTTGTTGGGTTTCAAAGAGTGTTTTTCTTTTGGAAAAATTTTCGGGCAAGGGAGTGTAAGATGGATTTTTAGTAATTTTATAGTTTTGGATATGCACATCTATTCTGAAATAGGGTAGCAGTGGGAAAAACTTTAATAACTCAAGTTATACAAGTTGAAATTGAGTGAAACTAAAGAGGTTTGAAAGTAGATTAATAAAGCTACACTCCAGTAAAACTTGAGATTAAAATGAATTAAAATGGGATTTTGATGCAATTTGTAAGTTCTAGATAGATTTTAAGGAAATTGAATCAACTTGTGAGTTAAGTGGCCTAGGAGTCCCAAAACTATGTAGGGCTAGATTGAATAAGAATTTATGCAATTATATACTAAAATGACACCACATTGATGTATTAGCTATGATGTAGCCATGTATTGAACTTTATAAGCTTGAGTCCTTTATGCCTTTATAATGATCATTATGCTTGAATTCTTATTGGCGTTATATTAAGATTGTTATTTCTTGTGACTGGTTGGCTAGCTAGTATTTCTATTGTAAATGTTGGAAATCTTCATATTACAACTATCATATTGCTAAATTACTGGCAGAAGTATGTTAAGGATGAGCTATATAGCATAATCATAAGCACATCCAACACATCCAACATTTTCATGTATGAATACAAATGAGAAATGCCTATGAGTACATGATATGAGCTTACAAGAGAGCAACACAAATTCCTACAACTTTTGTACTAAATATAAAGATAGAGAATGAGAATTGTAAAATTCTGATACAGGCTCAATTTTTCAAAAAATTTCTATTTTTGTATTCGTAACCCCTATATTTCTTAGAAGTATTTTAAAGTGAAATAAAAGAAAGGTTGTAGCAACCTCTAATTGGTATCATGACTTAAGTATGATACTATAATTAGAATAGTGTTACAATTATCCCTGTGACATGCTTGGTCAAACTGAGCACCATGTGTATCTTAATAACTTGTACCTGACTCTCTAATGTAACCGCACATAACCACTCGCCGCCACTCCTATCATCATTTCAATCAAGTCCTAGCAAGTCCAAAAATTTTTCTAAGTGTCCTTTGCAACCATGATGGCTTCGACTACCCAAGTCGATTACTAAGAAATACTCTACGCTAATTGTTACAATGCCTAATCACCCCTTTTATGCTAATTGACGAAACCAACTATTGTGTTGGTATAGCATCCGAAAAATTTTAACGTTATTAAATCGATTTATTTAGTTTTATTGCATAATAAAGATTAATTAGCAATTGATTAAGTATTTATTTAGAGTCAATAAGGTATTCATTAGAGAGATTAGGATTATAAATAATTAGAATAGAAACATACAAAACCTCACATATTTTTTCAAAAACCATTCAGCCGGTTTTGCCGATTTGGGGGAAATCAGCAGAGATTCGGTATTTTAAACAGTTAGAATCAAATCAATAGAATTACATATCAAAAACTCTAAGATTAGTAGCTAAAAAGTCAACCACACTATCCCCACAAGTGGAGCCCCCAAAGAGCCACAAAAGAGGAGAAAATGTCGAACAAACACTAGCCATTCAAGCCTACAACCAATCTAAATCAAGAATCCTAACTACCACCGCCATCAAACTAGATTTTTCCTTCTTTCTCCCCCACTTTTTGTGCCCTACACAGTAGCTCCCTCTCCTTCTTTTCTTCCTCTATTTCATCTCATTTCATCTTGCTTTCAAGCTCTAATTACTCCTAACCTTCAAGATTTCCAATTCTTGCTACAAGATTCACTAAATCGAGGTAGGATTCAAGCTCTTGTTTGATTTTTGTGGATTTGTGGTTGTTGAGATATCTTGCTCTACTCCTCTAGCTGAAGATCTATGATATGATTATGATGATTTATGGCTGGTTTATCAAGGTATTTGGTTGGATTAGAATTGAATCTTGCATGAAAAATAAGTAGGATAGCAAAATAGAATATGGAAACCTAGGAGATTCTAAGGTGTCTATAAGTTCAGAGTGTACAACTCCACCTACAACTATCAAAATATGATGAACCTATTTTTGTGTGAAACTAGACATTTAGGGATTTCCAACCATATAAATTATAAGATCATTGAATTAGTATTGAGGGAGATATAATTTTTTGAAGTTTGGCCTAAGTTTCTATTTCTGAACCTGACTAGAGTGAGTTGAGTAGGGCATAACCCGCCCTATACTCCTTCAAATTGAGTGCAACTAATTTTGTTAGAAATTTAAGATATAGAGTAAAACGTCATAAAAATTTCATAACCAAACTCAATCCCTATTGTTCCCAGTAATTCATGAACGTTGCCCCAAGTTCTAACCAGGCTAGAATAGGGCAGTTCAAGTTAGCCAAATTGAAGAACTCATAACTTGAGTTCTACTTATTCAAAAAGGATGATGCTTGTTGGAAATGAAAATTTAGTTAGCTTTAAAACCATATATGTTTCATATAGTTTCAGTTAGTTTTCTATTTTTAGTGAATTTTTACTTTTCAGAGCTTAAATCTACCTAGTACAGGACAGACCTAGGTAAATCTTCAATAACTTGAGTTATATATATCAAAATTGTAACGCCCTCAATTTCTTGTTGTGTAATTAGGCACTTAATGAGAAATTATAAAGGCTTAATTAAAGGGTTAACGAAAAGTTTATGAGTTAACTCGGATGAGAAAAGTTAAGAGAATGCTTAATCGAGATGAGATAATCTCTAATTAAGCAAGTCAGAGCCTGTACAGCTTAATTAAGCACTAATCGCCCTTAATTAGCTTAATCGTAAGATTAATTTTTGTGAATCATGTTCTTGTGTGTTAATCAGTAATCCTTGCTTAATCATCTTAATTAAGTTGTATGAGCACTTAATCACATGATTAAATTCAAATTTAGTCAACTAGACAATAAAGTAAAAAGTGATGTCATTAAAGTATAGAGCATAAGGCAAGGTTGCTTTTTGTAAGAGATTATACATGCTTTGTTCCCCCATCATCCAATTTGTCCCCCTAAACCTTAATTATCACAAAATTAAGAAAATATCTTCTCCCCTACCTACATGAGACTTATGGCCAACAACACACATTCACTTTTCATTTTTCAACTTCTGTTCTCTCTTTAAGTTCCTACTCCTCTAACTTCTCTCTAAAATTCTCTCATCTTCTTCTTCCTTTCTTCACCACCACCACCCAAAACCTCTCACTTAGCCTTTCAAGGACCTAATCTTTGGGTCTTTGGAGACAAGATCAAAACACTACAATCTCCATTTTCATAAGATCTCAAAAGCTTCTCCTTCATCCTTGCAAGATCGCCATCATCATCACCAAGAGGAGCCATCATCTTCTTCTTCTCCTTCCTTGTTGTAGTGCCATTTTGATAAGGAGGTAGTGATCTTCATCTTTTCATTTTGCATGCTCAAGAGAGCTTAGAGCTTGGTTCTTTCTTGACCAAGATCTCTAAGTGAAAACTTGAGAAAATACTTCATGCTCCTCGAGAGTAAAAGTTTCCATTTTTGGCAAAATATGTTCAGGTTCTTCTTAAAGTGTTCTTGACGTTTCTATTTTTGGTGAAATATGTTAATGTTCTTCTTAAAGTGTTCTTGATATTTCCATTTTTGGCAAAACATGTTCATCCTTTTTTTAAAGTGTTCTTGATGTTTCTATTTTAGGTAAATTATGTTCATGTTCTTCTTAAAGTGTTCTTGATATTTCCATTTTTGGCAAAACATGTTCATCCTTTTTTTAAAGTGTTCTTGATGTTTCTATTTTAGGTAAATTATGTTCATGTTCTTCTTAAAGTGTTCTTGATTTTTCCATTCTTAGTCAAGTATGTCCATGCTTTTCTTACCAAGTGTTCTTGACCCTTAAAAGTTTCTCACTCTAAATGCTTTAAAGTTCCCATTTTTAATTCTTGATGCATGAGATCTTGATGTTCTTGGTTGTATTGAGTTAAAATTTGTATTCTTTATCATTTTCTATTGATTTGACATGACTATAAACATTCTTAATGCTCAAAGCTTCAAAAAGTTTGCTTCTTGATACACAAAAAGTGGCGCAAGTTTTAGTGCCATCATAAAGTCTTTTTTTGTTTTGTTTTGAAGACAAGAATACATGTAAAAGTCTAAACATTTTAGAATAACAAGCATTTTTGAGTTATAAAATGATATCTTGTCACTTTATGTCTTAGAAATCAAACCTTAAAGACAAGACATTTCATAAAGTTTCAAACTTTAAGCAAGAATAAGAGCTTTAAGTCATAAAAGTGTTGTTTTGTAACATTTATTCATAAAGTTTTGATCTTGAATCAAAACAATGCTAAAAGGTGTTAACTTTTATAAAGATCAAGACTTTTCAACCTTAAAGTTAATGTTTCATATCACTAGTTGATAAAATAGGAACCTTTTTAATGTAGAGACAACTTTAAGTTATAAAGTTGAGACCTTGATGGTCTTAGAATAATTAAATGAGTCAACTTTCATAAAGAACAATACTTTTTAGTTAAAAAGCTAATAAGTTGTATCATTGTTACATAAAGATCTAATTTTTAAGACAAGAGCTTAATTTTAGAGGTATTTACTTTCATAAAGAATAAAACTTTATGACTACTTTATAAAGAATGATAACTTTAATAATATTTAAGGTAAAACCTTGATATGTTAATAATGAAAGCTTGAAACTTTGTAAGTTGAATAAGTTAAAAATCACCCTTGGTGATTAGTGCTCATGGTGTCGTTGGGTTCATGAGTATGGTTATGTGTTCTCATGACCCAAGGATTAGAGAGATCTCGAACTCCTTGGGAACAGAAGTATGATTAGGGCCTCTAAGCATACCATGAACCTAGGAATCACTAAGGGCACTATCTCAAGGAAAGGAAACAATCATTTAACTTAATAATTTGAATAAGTGTTCCATAAGACATGAACTAAAGTAAAGAATAATTTCATATGAAAGCTAAGTAACTAAAAGACCACATACACATATCTTAACTATGTGATTCTCTCATGGGTAACCACGAGAAATCATATGATAATTCATAATATTCTTCATAAAGAATAACATAACTATAAACCCCTTTAGGGTATGAATGTGTGATGCCATTCGGCATGATGGATGATGAGTTTGATTAAGCTTTGTCTCATGATTGAATGATGAGTGTGATGATATGATATAAATATGATAAACTGTTGGTTGAAAGTTTATGATTGGCATTTTGGGAAAGCTCCAGTCTAGCCATTATGTTACCGGATATCTGTCAAAATTATGGACTTAGTCATATCATTGCATTTGTCTAGTCAAAGAAGTACTATGCATGTAAAGTATAATGATAAGAAAAGAAAGTATGAGATATGACCCCTCGATCACTTTCGGGAAGTGAAAGACGGTGATCCACAAGGAACCTCTATGAGGGAGGCAAGGATGACATGGAAGACCATCCAACTTTGGGGTAACCAATATCAGCTTAGTCTGAGTTGGTTTAGTACTACGTGATGACGGTCACATAATGAGCTCATATCCAAAAGCAGTCTATTTCAAAGGAAAAGTAAAAGAATGTTAAGCACATGCTAAAAATGAAAGTCAAAGTAGGACCATGGTCAAGTTGATGAGTTGCATAGTGTAACACCCTACTAATTTTATGTTATGCTTAAGTCATAGCATGAAACTAGTCAGGTCGTGTTACCGTGTTGATACTTTACTTACCTTTCTTGTCTTTAAATCGTCTCTATTGACGAAACGGCGTACTGTTATATTAAAAATGAAACGAACCGAAATAAAATATCATCAAGATAAGTATAGTACAATAATGTTACTGCATACGTGTAAACATATATATATATCAGAAGCTACTGTTTCAGTTTATGTACAAAGTTCTAAAGTAGAACACATACGGGGCTGGTGTATCAGGAAGATCATAATACCCTCATCTGCCAAAATACCCTATGGTCCTCAAAGGACATTTCGTAAACTACTGCTAACCCTACAGTCAAACCCATGACCCAAAGCTACATACTATCCAAAAGAGGGTCATACTGTACAACATCCCCTGCCGCTAAACTACTTCGTCAGGTAGCCGTTAGCCATGCCAAGCTCGGCTGGGGTGTAATCTACGCTAGGTCCCGAGGAGGAAGAGGGCGACGAGCCGGTGGCCTCGGAGGGGTCACTCTCGGAACTCAACGGGATGTCGGGGACTGCCTGTGGTGGTGACTCAGGGGCAGGGTCAGCGGGTGCTGCGGGTGCAGGATGTGGGTGCGCCATATGTAGAGGGACGGCAATATATGGGGTAGCAGGGTTGAATAGGGGATGGTGTAAAGGAACATCAAAGTTCCTGTCGCTGAAGAGGTACAAACGAAAGTTGCACGAACCAGCTATGTACAACGAGTCCAACTCCAGGTCATGGTGGAACTGTAATGCAGGAATCTCAATAAAAAGGGTGGCTGTGGAGTCCATCGCCAGTGTCTGAGAATGATGCGGAAGACACAAAACGGGGTGAGAATTTCAAGAAAATTCTCGTAGGGTTCTGTTATACTGCACGACGTCACATACATTCTCAGTTGCCTCGGGTTTTATTTAATTATAAAACATGTGTTCAAGCTGAAAAGTCCATTTTCATGAGTTTAAGAAAATGTCTTGTCCGAGGCAAAGTTCAGTTTTATTTTACATTGACATAAGAAACCATATAGATTACTAATACGGATACATAGAATGGTAATCGAAATAAATAAATGCATAGCAGTGAGCAATTATAACATATAATTGTAAACATTTTGATGTAACTATTTCAAGTATTCATGCATTCATGTAATCATGTAGACTTATTCTTGAACTTTCCTTCATGAACTTTTTCATTTCTTTTCATCATTTTTCCATCTCTTGGTCCCCTGGGAGTTCTTGGCCATTTAGACTCCTGGGTAATAGTCTGCTTATCAGGATCGAGCTCGTTCCTATACAGAAATGCCGGGTTTACTTTCCCCGACCTTCCCACCGATCTATTCCCATTAACTTTCTATCCGGGGCTGGCCCAAGTAGTATGGAACTTGCATAATAACACAATTCTTTTCATAACTTTCATGGCTTTCTTAAGAATGTATATGCATGAACACGTAATTCATAACTTGTACATGGGTTCTACCGAAATTTCGGCAGCATAACGGAACGTGTCCGCTTCCCCATGAATAGTGCCAGCCAATCAATACATCAATTTATCACAAGAAACACAAATTCACATTTATATTCCAACATAGAACTCAACTCCATATCAATTTCATTAAGACTGAAATCCTGCCTCAGCTTATTCAACCAACCCGGTTTTTGTAATTCGTGCCACAATTTCATTTTAACTCATTTGGACCTCAAATTTAAGTATGTTACAGGGTTATGTGTCTATTTTCTAACCTCTTTAGTCCCATCAAATTTCGGTATCTATAACTCAAGATATCTAAATTTTATCTCGGCCTGCCCATTGGCTGGCCAGAATCAGGCAACTAAAAGTAAAAATTTACTAAAAATCTAAAACTCACTCAAATCATACGAAATTGGTCTCATGTTAAAGATAACAGAACAAAGTTTCGTTTAGAAAAAGTCCCACTCGATTTGGCTTAACAGAGCTCGAGTTACAAGTCCCGAATTCGGACCTTCCTACACTGCCCTGTTCTAGCCCGGTGTGGACATAGGACGAATTGCGTGGAGAACTGGGAGCAATTGGGACCTTATTAAATTCTGAAATTTTTATGAGATATTCTCCTATGTGTAAGCTTTCTAAAAAAGTTCGTTTCACTCATTTTCATGTAGTATAGGTCGAGTTCTACCCTCAAGAACCTAATCTGCCCAGAGCCAGAGTCAAAACCCTAGGTCGAGATTCAAAAATTCATATCTCCCTCATTTCTGATCCAAAATCCTTATATGATATGTCTATGGAAAGCCCTAGATGTCAATTTTCATATAAAAATAGTTTCATCGGATTTGACCGATTGTAGACGGCGCTGTACGCTCCGCCATACCGACTGCCGTGGACTCTCCACCAAGACAGCACCCTCATCCATTTACTTCTCTTAGTTTTCTTCTTCTAATTCTACTTCTAACTCAAAATCTTCTATTAATCCATGCATAATTAGTTAATTCATACATCAAATAAGGTGAAAATGATTCAGCCCATTCAGCCAAGTACATGGATTTGATGCAAGAAATCAAAACCCCTACCTTTGATTTAAGTGTTTTGTGCTGAATTCTTGGAGTTTGGATGAACAAGGCTGGAACTTAGCTTGAGTTTTGGATGTGTGAGCAAGAGAGAAAGAGAGCTGAAGGAGAAGAGGAAAGCAACGTGAATGAGGGTCTGAATCAAAGGGGAAGGATGTGTTATATAGGCATGAGTGGGAGTTAACTTGGAAGGTTGTGATTGGCCTATAAACATAAGGCCAAGTTTCAGCCAACCTTGCTCTCCACGTTGCCTTCTTTGTGTGGTATAATCACTCTCCACGTCGCCTAGAGTGGGAGTAGTTTCCAGTATATTCTAGAAACGAAGTCGGAACTTGTACGCTCTATAAGGTCGGAACTCGTGAACGTCCTGTATATGAAGTCGAAACTCTGAAAACATCCAGTCTAGTTGAAACTTGAAAGCAGAGCCTGGTGTGAAGCCAAGCACTTAAAGTCGGAACTCGGGAATTATAAAATTTCTATCTCGGAACTCGAAAAGATATAGAAATGAGAGCTACTAACATTGAACTCGAGATCGGATCTCGTACATTTGTGAATCATAATGTCGGAATTCGGAATATAGCCAGTTCATTTGAGCCTTAGAGACGAAGTCGGAAATCGAACATTTCGATGTTTGATCGATAAGGTCGGAAGTCGTAAATTGTGCTGAAGTCGAAGACGAACTCGTAAGTTGGAAGCATCAGTAGCTTCATTTCAGCTCACGAAATCGTAAATCGGAATTCATACTGACGAGGTCAAAATTTATACACGCTTACAAGGTCGGAAATCATAAGCTTCATGCATTAAATCGGAGACCGTAAGCTGCATGCATGAGGTCGGAAATAGGAAGAAATCCCTTGTAAGCCTTGGGACGAAGTCGGAAGTCGAAGCTAATATTGAGGTCGGAAGCGGAATGTAAGGCAAACTCGGAAATCTGAAATTTCAACAATAGAGGGGATCGGAAGTCGGAAATCGGACGTTACACATAGTCATGCATATTATTATATTCCTTATGTGCATTATGAATGTTTATTATGTATATTAGCATGTATGCCTATGTATGACACTATGGATATGATGATAGAATTAAAAGAAACCCGCTTGGGGATTTAAGTTTTCTAAAACTATTAAAATTGAACCGATATTTATCCATTGTTTTTATATTAAACCCGAAGTGACTAGGACAATGACGATGACACTGTGGTTGTCTAGTCGCGATCCTACTGAGAAATTTAGTATTTCTCACTCCTACGTTCCATGTCATCTTTAGAGGATCCCGGCGTCGGGTACGGTGATGATTTTCATTGAGTTCCCAGTGATGCATTGGCACTTTGACCCAGTGCTAAATGCATCCATGATGACTGTTCAGGTAGCGATGCGGGTCTACATGTTCCATAGTCGCCAGTTCCATGCACTTGTGATGAGTCCGTTTTTCCGCCTTCATAAGTCGTTCGAGGACATCACTATGGATGACGTTCGCCTGACTTTCCATCCTCAGAGGTACCCCACTGACGGAGATTTCGACTGGACACCCGCCTGACACCGATAGTTTCATTGGATTCCGATCCTTCAGAACCGTCCTATCCGAGCTACCACATGGAGACAGGCCCATCTAAGCCTTCCTTCCCGTCCGTGATTCGCCTATCGTCCGATTTGTCTTTTTTTTCAACAGCCCCTCATCATATTCCACCCCCGGTTCACAGTCGTAGGTTCATTTGTACTCATGCCGTGCCTCGTGGGCGTGGCCGTGCTTGAAGAGGATGACGTGGTGATGTTTTTCCCAAAGGATTCAGGAACAGCTACAAACCGACAGATGAGTGAGGTGTTGATTTACATGTGGAGTTGAACATAAGGATAGCCCCTTTTTGGTTGTAGCGAGGGTTATTATTTTCATTCGGCATGTATGGGCGGATTATGATTTCTTATGTATTTCTTTCTATCATGTATTTCGTTAAGGTATTTTGCAGGGCCAACAGTAGGTATCAGACCTATTATGATCTTTGTGTATGACTTCTACTATTACGACTATTATATTAACTATGGGATGACTATGGAATAAATGTTATCTTTATCTAAGATTGTGGTTATTCTGATTGCTTTTATTTATGTTAAATGCGACGTATGAATGAGATAGCGACATTTGTATTACACGTTCACAATGTGCTCATGGCTCTCAATTTCAAAAACGGTTTACTCGTTATTATTTAAACAAAAATTACCCCTATTTTCGTTAAAAATTAATTTCTAAAAAGTAATGTTAGTTCCGCGAGCAAAAGTAACAACTAGTAATTCCACAATATGACTTAAGCATAGAATGGAACTATTGAGGTGCTATGTTTTGGTATCAGAGCAGTTCATCCTTGAAGAGCTTGGGGATAGACTAACTATGCTTCTAAGCATACGTGTTAGTTAAGTCATGCTTTGAGTCTCAACATAAATGGTCCATGAGGGTCTAGTAAAGCTAACACTGGTGTCGTGGTCAATCTTTTTTTCAAATCCTGAAAACTCTGTTCGCACTCCGGCATCCACTCAAATGGGACATTCTTTCTGGTTAGCTTGGTCAAGGGCAAGGCTATTTGAGAAAAATCCTTAACGAATCACCTGTAATATCCAGCTAAGCCCAGAAAACTCCTGACTTTAGAGACTGTGGTCGGCCTTTCCCAGTTTAAAACTGCCTCTACCTTGCTAAGGTATACAGAGATTCCTCCAGATGACACTACGTGGCCGAGAAATTTTACCTCCTTCATCCAAAATTCACATTTGGATAATTTAGCATAGAGTTTCTTTTCTCTTAAAATTTGCACAACTAGCCACAAGTGTTCCGCATGCTATTGCTCTGTCTTCGAGTAGACAAGTATGTTGTCAATGAAAACCGCTACAAATTTGTCCAGATATGGGCGAAATATTCGATTCATGTAATTCATGAATACTGCTGGTGCATTCATCAGTCTAAACGACATCACGGTATACTCATAGTGTCCATAATGAGTTCAAAAAGCTATCTTAGGTATATCTTATTCTCGAACTCGAATTTGGTGATATCCAGAACGCAAGTCGATCTTGGAGAATACCGTTGCACCCTGCACTTGGTCCATGAGATCATCAATCCTTGGTAGTGGATATTTATTCTTAATTGTCACTTTATTCAGCTGCCTATAATCCACGCATAAGCACATGCTTCCATTTTTCTTTTTGACCAACAAGACCGGAGCTCCCCATGGTGACATGCTTGGCCGTATGAATCCTTTTTCTAAAAGCTCTTCGATCTGTCTTTTTAATTCCACCAGCTCCATAGGTAACATTCGATACGGAGCTATAGATATTGGTCCCGCACCTGGAACCAACTCAATAGTAAACTCAATCTCTCTCTCCGAAGGGAATTCAGGAATATCCTCTGGAAAAAAATCTAGATATTCCCTGACAACCGGAATCTCCTCTAGTTCTTGCTCAGCTTCTATCACATTAGCTGACAAGAGAATATATCCTTGATTCTTTGACCTAAAAGAGTTCAAATAGAAGAGTGTTGCGGTTTGGGATTCAGAAAGTGAGACAGAGGGGAATACCATCATCTTATTAGAGCAATTGAGTATAACTCGATTGGCAGAAAGCCAATCCATGCCCAGAATTACATCAAGACCAGACAGAGAGAGACAAATCAAATTGGCGGCAAAGGTCCTACCCTCAATTCGAAGATGAACATTGAGACATATTTGACTAGTTCTAATAGGCCCATTAGTAGGAGTAGAAACCAATAGATCATAAGGTAATTCAGAAATTGACAATTACAAAGCAGCTACACAGTTATGAGAAATAAACGAATGTGAGACACCCGAATCATAGAGTACAGTTAGAGTCTCACCGTCCACATCACAGGTGCCTTGGATTAGTCCTTCAGCCTTATCAGCTTCTTCTGCGCTTATTGTAAAGACCCATCCTTGTCACTGGGGTCGAGGTGGATGTAATGGATTCCTGGTTGGATACTCATAAATTTTATGGCCTAGCTTGCCACATCCGTAGCAGACATTCTGGCCTGCCAAACACGACTGATCGCCATGATTCTTACCACATTTTGTGCAAGTTGGATTTGGAAGAGGCCTTTGGGGCTGCTTGCCCTTATTGCCTGCCGGTGGAAATCTCCACTGTTGTATGTTGGGCTTAAATCTTGGGCCTTGTGGGGCCAATCCCCTCTTGAAATTTCTACCAGATGTCCTAGCTGCAGCTAATTTCAAGTTGCAATCCTCCACAAGTCGGCATTTGTTCACCAATGTAGGGAAATCCCTAATCTCCATTGGCCCTATCACGGTAAGAATGTCTTCTCGTAACCCTCGTTCAAATTTAATGCACTTCCAAGCTTCATTTGGGTTCCTCTGGTAAATCGTGAAAAATTTGCACAACTCTTCAAACTTAGCAATATATTCAGATATCATCCGGTTCCCTTGACGAAGCTACATAAACTCAAGTTCCTTGACATTTCGAATGGAAGCCGGAAAGTACTTCTGGTAAAATACATCCCTGAGCATCGTCCATGTGACTACCGTCTGAGATTCTTCAAACAATCTTCGTACGCCATTCCACCAAAATTCGGCGTCTGCTTCGAGCATGTAAGTGGCGAAGGTCACCTTTTGGCGATCCGAGCAATCCAGGGTGGAGAAAATCTTCTCCATGGCTTTGATCCATTCTTCAGCTTTATCCGGATCATACGCCCCTCGGAAAATTGGTGGATTTGCTTTTCTGAACTCAGCAAACTTAAGATAGTCCAGATCAACTCCTAGCTGATCCATCATCCAATGAGCCACCGCGGCTTGCTCCCGCATTGCATGGGCCATTTCTCGCATTATGGCTATAAAATCAGTCGGGTCCTCTGGAGCAGGTTCTGCACGTGGTCTGCCTCGCCTTTCGAAAGCCATTAAGTTCTGAGCACACAAAACAAAAGTTATTGAGTTGATCAGGCTCAATACTAAGTCTAATGTGCTAGTAAATAACAGCTCACACGGTCAGGCACTTCATACACATGCACAACTATATCTCAACCGTACAGGCAAGATCTGGTGCATATTATCAGCTACAAGTACAGAATATGCGCGAAGCATAGTCAGTCCAATCCTCAGGCCTTAGCTAGGACGAATCGCTCTCGATATTAAAATGTAACACCCTACTAATTTAATGTTATGCTTAAGTCATAGCATGAAATTAGGTAGTCTGTGTTACCATGTTAACATTCTGCTTAATTTTCGTGATTAGTATCACAAAACAATTGAAACGGTGCGCTGTTATATAATAAAACGTGAATAGCATTATAGAACGTAATAAAGTTTAATATAACATAAAAGAAAAGATATGAATAAGTGATATATTATCAACTGTATACGTACATATGTAGGTTGGAAGCCAACGTTTTAGTCTATATGTATATACATATATATATATAAAGCAGATGAAATAAAGGAACAGCAAAATTCCTATTGCTAAAAAGCAAAGGCAAATTAGCAGAAGTAGGCTGTGTTCAACGAGTCCAACTCAGAGTCATGGTGAAGCTACAGGACTGGGATCTCAATGAAAAGAGTGGCCGTTGAGCCCTTCACCAGTGTCTGAGAATGATGCGAAAACGCAACACGGGGTGAGAATTTAAGAAAATTCTCAGTAGAGTTCATGTATAGCGTTCATCTAATGCCACATTCATTCTCAGTTGCCTCGATTTTTATTTAATTATAAAAACATGTGTTCAAACTAGGCTATCCGTTTTAATGAGTTTAAGGAAAAGTCTGGTCTGAAGCAAGGTTCAGTTTTACTTTAGTTGACATAAGAAACAGAATAGGTTACTAATAATGCTTCACAGAATAATAAACAGAATAAATGAACAAACGATAGTAAATAAACTTAATAGGCACTACATCGATCTTGACATAATCATTTCATGTAACCATGCATTCATGTAATCATGCAGACTTAATCATGAACCTTTCTTCATAAGTTTTTCCATTACTTTTCATTATTTTCCATCTTTTGGTCTCCTGGGAGTTCTTGGCCATTTAGATTCTTGGGTAATAGTCTGCTTTTCAGGATCGAGCTCGTTCCTATACAGGAATGCCAGGTTTACTTTCTCCGACCTTCCCACCGATCTATTCCCCTTAACTTCTTATCCGGGCCTGGCCCAAGTAGCATGGAACTTTCATAGTAACATAATTTTTATCATAACTTTCATAGTTTTCTTGAAAATGCACATGCATTAACATGTAATTCATAACTTATGCATGGATTCTACCGAAATTTTGGCAGCATAACGGAATGTGTCCACTTCTCCATGAATAGTGCCAGCACACCAGAACATCAATGTGTCACAAAGGTCACAACATTGCATACATATTTCAACATGGAACTCATAATAACAATAATCTCATTAAGGCAAAGCTCCTGCCTCAGCATAGTCAGCCAATCTAGTTCTTCTAAATCAAGACATGATTTCTATTTAACTCATTTAGATCTCAATTTTGGATATGTTAAAGTTTTATGTGTCTATTTTCTAACCTCTTTAGTCCCATCTTATTTTGATATCTATAGCTCAAGATATTTAGGTTTTATCCCGGCCTGCCCAGTGGCTAGCCAGAATCAAATAACTAAAAGTAAAAATCCACTAAAAATCGAAAATTAACTCAAATTAAATGAAATTGGAGTCATATTAAAGTAACAGGGTAAGGTTTCATTTAAAAAAGGTTCCATTCCATTTGACTTAGTAGGGCTCGAGTTACAAGCCCCAAATTCTGACCTTCCTAAACTGCCTTGTTCTAACCCTGTTTGGACATAGGGCAAATTTCTTGGATCACTGGGAATAACTAGGACCTTATCTAATACTGGAATTTTTATGGCACATTCTCCTATGTGTAAGCTTTCTAAAAAAGTTGGCTTCACTCATTTTCAAGTAGTATAGGGCGACTTCTACCCTGAACAACTCAGTCTGCCCAGAACCAGAGTCAAAACCCTTGGTCGAAATTCAAAAATTCATATCTCTCTCAATACTAATCCAAAAGCCTTATATGATATATGTATGGAAAGCCCTAGATGTCTAGTTTCATATAAAAATGGTTTTATTAGATTTAATTGGCTATATACGGAGCCGTACACTCCGCCGTACGGACTGCCGAGGGTTTTTGGTTCTCCAACCCATCAGCTCTTCCTATTTTCATTCTTTCTTACTTCCAATTCGGTTTTAACCATACAAACAGCCCAAAACCAGTCACATATCATCATAATCATTCATTTAGCACATCAAAGATTATGAAAATAATCCAACCTCAGCCAGCCAAGACCACAGAATTGATGCAAGAATTAAACCTCTACCTTTATTATAAGTGATTTTGCTTGATTTTTGAGGCTTGGATGAGCAAGACTTGATTAGGCTGGATGGTTGGCTGGAGTTGTGTGAGTGAAGAAGAGAAGAAGAAGGCTGAAAGGAGAGGAGAAAGTGGCACAAGAAAAGGGGTCTAAATGGGTGATAAAGGGTGGAAAAAATTTGATTACATGAGTGGTTGTAGTTGACTTTCTTTGGCCTTTGATTGGTTGAGATTCTATGGCTGAGTTTCAGCCAACTTTCGTTGCTTTTGTGGCCAAAGTGGTGCTACATTTGGTATTAAGTGGCTAAGTTATCAGCCACTCAAGGTAGAGTAAAAGAATTGGAATTCTATTGATTCGGTTCCGACGGTTTAAAATACCGTAATTTTACCAATTTCCTTTAAATCGGTAAATCGGTTTTCAATAAAATTTTATGAAATCTCCTATACTTCTAACTTAATTCTCTTATATCTAAACTCAAGTAATTGCCAATCAATTGATTCTAAATAATTATTTAACCAAATTTTAATTATTCTCAATTATTTGATAAAAACTGAATAATTAGGCGAAAAACGATGGATGTTACACAAATAAATTGTAATTTCCGACTTCTGACTTAACCTTCAAGGTCCAAACAAAATGGATGTGATTCCCGATATCCGACTTTATGTTTCAAAGAAAATGGACACAATTTCTGACTTCAAGCAGAATGGTGACGAACTCTGATTTAACATGCAATGGAAGCAAGTTCTACTTTTAGGCAACGTGGAGAATAATATAGCCACAAAAGAGGGAGACATGGCTGAATTTTACCCACAAAGATTTCAACCAATCAAAACTCACAAAGCCAACTACCTCTTCAATACTTAAATCAGATTTTTCTCTTCTCCCTGCTGGCTTATGTCTCATTCTCCGCGGATTTCAGCCTTCTCGTTCTCTCTTTCTCTCAACAATCTCCATCAAACCTTCAAGTTTCACAAAGTTCCATCAACCTAAACTCATATTCAGCAAGATCACATCTAAAGGAAGTAGGATTCACTTCTGTCCTTAAATTTCTCTAAACTATGGTTGCATGAAAGTTCATTCTTCTTCATGTATTTGATGATATATTGGATATATATGATGAATTATGGTTGGATTAACATGAAATCCTGAGTTAGAATTGGCGGAGACTGGGAATGCTATCTAAGTAAGAAACCCATGGCAGTCCGTATGACGGAGTGTACGGCTCTTCCTACAACTAGTTAAATCCGATGAGACTATTTTTATATGAAATCAAACATTCAGGGCTTTCCATACATATATCATATAAGGCCATTGGATTTGTATTGAGAGAAATATGAATTTTGGAAATTTAACCTAGATTCTAGAGGTTGATATTGGGTAGACTAGGTTGTTTAGGGCATAACTTGCTCTATACAACTCCAAATTGAGTGAAACCAACTTTGTTAGAAAGCTTACACATAGAAGAACTTCAATAAGAATTTTCAAGTTGGTTGTGATCCCATTTGCTTCCAATGGTTCAAAGAAGTTGCCCTATGTCCAAACCGGGCCAAAATAGGATAGTTCAGGAAGGTCAAATTTTGAGACTTGTAACTCGAGCTCTACTAAAGTAAATGAAATGGAACTTCATGCAAATGAAAGGTTGTCTTGTTAGCTTTAATATGATACCAATTTCATATGATTTGAGCTAGTTTTCAAATTTTAGTGGATTTTTACTTTTAAGTGTGTAATTCTGGCTAGCTGCAGGGCAAGCCGGGATAAAACTTAAGTATCTTGAGCTGTACAAATCAGAATGAGATGGAACCAAAGAGGTTAGAAAATAAACACATAAAACTCTAACATATCCAAAATTGAGGCTTAGATGAATTAAATAGAAATTATGACCTGATTTACAAAAATTGGGTTGAATGAGTACGCTGAGACAACAATTATGTTTTAAATGCCACATTTACTTCTATGAGATTTATGATTGAATTATGAATGAAATGTTATGATTCCTCTGTCCAATTGACTGTCTGAGTATTGGTACTATTTATAAGGAAGCAAACACGTTCTGTTATGCTACCAAATTTTTGGTAGAATTGTAAAGAAGGTTATAAGCATTTATGTATTAAGAATATGTATGTAGAAATTCCATATGCAATGATATATATGAAGACAAATGATGAACCATATGTATGAATGCACTCAGCATGGCTATGCATGATTAGATATAAGAATGAAAGCATATGAATATATTAAATGTCGGTCCCTTCGCCTGGAGGCAGTTACTAAGTCCCTCCTTGTGAAGGCAGCTAAATAAAATAAGATTGGGTCCCTTCACTTGAAGGCAGTTGCACATTGGGTCCTTCCATGTGAAGGCAGTTAAAGGATATAATAAAGATCCTATATTCCTAAGGAACGTGACATGGCGATCATACTCTGGAATGTGGCATGATGATCCCACACTCTAGGGAATGTGACACGGCGATCACATTCCGATGGAGTATGACATGGCGATCATACTCTGGGATGTGGTAGGAAGAACATATTCCTAAGGAGTGTGATATAGTGATCACGCCCCGACGGAGTATGACATGGCGATCGTACTTACATGAGGAACAAGAAAAGAAAGTAAAGAAAGTAAGCTCCCCTCACCTACAACTTACATGAGGCATGACATGACCCAGCTAGTGTAAGTACCAGTAAGCTATGGGGGTGACGAATTAAGAGGAGCTTATAGCATAGACATACCAAATCTTATGAATGCTCACTTCCCATATATTCTATGTTTTATTAAGGCTGAGCTTATTCTGTCTATTTATGCAGTGATTTTTATTCTAGATATAAGATATCGCCAATGTGACTTAAGTGCATGAAATAAAATGAATTCTGCTTCAAACTATGTGTTTTCAAACTATAAAACAGAAAAGTTCATATAATGTATTCACTTTTTATAATAAACTGAAGCAGCTGGAGATAATAATGACGACACGGTATGAAGTTTCTTAATAAATCCTACTGAGAACTTATAATTCTCACTCCTATGTTTATTTCCATGTTATCTCCAGATAGTTCAAAAGTTCCGAAGAAGGCCCTCCGAGGCGAAGGTGGCCGAAGGTTGCTGCTAGACAAGATCTACTTAAGTAACAGTAACAACTCCTAGGTGAGGTATTATGACTTAAGCATAGTACTGTACTTGAGAGGATGTTACACAAGGGCAAAAGTTCAAGCCCCAACCCCCAAGGAAACCGTTTCAAGGTGGAGGTTTCAAAGGAAAGCAACCCCAGAAGCCTACTGGGAATCTACCCAAGCCGGCGAATAGTCAAGCTTGCCCTAAGTATGGCAAACATCATGGAGGATGCCCTTGTTTAGTTGGCTAGAACATGTTTTTCCAATGCGGAAAGCCTGGGCATATGGCTAGAGACTACACTTTCAAGCTGTTGTCCCCTGCTAACAAGCCCCAACACTAAGGAAGGGTCTTTGCCCTCAATGCTAAGGAGGCCACTCAGTCCAATGATCCGATCCAAGGTTAATGCGAGGTTAGTGGTGGAACCTTAACCGTGCTATATGATTCTGGAGCTACACACCTTTATTTCTCATGATTGTGTAGATAGATTAGGATTGTCTGTGTCTGAATTGCCTTATATGTTAATTGTTTCTATTCCTGTTAGGAAACCAGTTAAGACTTGTCATTGTTGCTTGAGTTGTCAATTCCAAATTGATGGTAGGTATTTCGTAGCGAATTTGATTTGCTTGCCTTTGTCTGGTTTGGATTTGATTCTAGGCATGGATTGGCTTTCAGCTAACCATGCTATAATAAATTGCTCTTAAAAATCTGTTGTTCTTCCTCGTATACTTGTTAAGCCTGTGGAGCCTGTTAGTTTGCTTTTGAACTTTGTTAAGGTAGGAAGTAGTAAGTTGGGTGATCAGGGATATGTTCTCCTTATGGCAAGTGAAGTAGAACTCGAGCAGGTATTGGATGAGATCCTCGTAGTCAGGGAATACTCCAATGTGTTTTTTGATGATATACCCGAATTCCTGGAAAGGGAAATCGAGTTTTCTATAGAATTGGTAACTAGAACTGGGCCAATCTCTATAGCACCCTATAGGATGTCCCCAATGGAGTTGTCAGAGTTGAAGGGACAATTGGAAGAGCTATTGGAGAAGAAGTTCATAAGACCTAGTGCCTCACCTTGGTAAGCCCCGACATTATTTGTGAAAAAGAAGGATAGTAGCATGAGGCTGTGTGTGGATTATAGGCAATTAAGCAAGGTGACTGTTAAGAACAAGTATCCCTTGCCTAGGATAGATGACCTCATAGACTAACTACGAGGTGCAGCTGTGTCCTTTAAGATTGATCTGAGATCCGGGTACCATCGGATAAGGGTGAAGGAGGAGAATATACCCAAAACAGCCTTTAGGACAAGGTATAAGCATTATGAATTTATAGTGATGTCGTTTAGATTGACTAATGCCTCTATTGTTTTTATGGATTATATGAACAGAATTTTTAGACCATACTTGGATAAGTTTGTAGTTATTTTCATAGATGATATCCTCATCTATTCAATGACAAAGGATGAACATGAAGAATAAGGGGGTATCATTGTGGATCCAAGTAAAATTGAGGCTGTGATGAATTGGGAGAGGCCAACCTCAGTGACTGAGATAAGGAGTTTCTTGGGTATAGCCAGTTACTATCGTAATTTTATAAAAGGATTTTCCTAGATTTCTTTACCCTTAACTAAGTTGATGAGGAAGGATGAGCTGTTTGTGTGGACGATGGACTATCAGAAGAGCTTTCAAGAGCTAAAAAGTAAGTTAACCTCAACCCCAGTATTAGTTTTGCAAGACCCTAGTGGACCATTTGAGGTTAACTGTGATGCCTCTCGGAGAGGTTTAGGTTGTGTCTTGATGCAGAATAGGAACATGGTGGCTTATGCCTCTAGACAGTTGAAGCCTCACGAAGTGAATTACCCAACCCATGATCTAGAGTTAGCGGCTGTAGTGTTCGCCCTGAAGATATGGAGGCATTATCTGTATGGTGTGAGGTTTGAGGTGTTCTCTAATTATAAGAGCTTGAAGTATCTCTTTGATCAAAAGGAGTTGAATATAAGGCAAAAAAGATGGATGGGTTTTCTGAAGGATTATGATTTTGGGTTGAACTACCATTCTGGGAAGCCCAATGTGGTGGCTAACACTCTAAGTCGGAAATCCTTGCATGTGTCATGGATGATGGTCAAAGAGGAGGATCTAGTAAGGAGCTTTAGAGACCTTAACCTTGGAGTTATGTTGACCCCCTATAGTTTAAGTTTAAGATTGAATCAGCTTAGGGTGACGAGCGATTTCAAGAGTCAAATTGCTCAAGCCCAAGGCAAGGAAGAAGAATTCTCGAAAACCCTAGCGTTGGTGAAAGAAGGAAAGTTGAAGGGTTTTGCGCAAGGTACAGATGGACTATGGAGATTTGAAGGAAAAGTCTGTGTACCCGTAAGTGGTGACCTCTGAAGAAGGATTTTGGAGGAGGCTCACAAGAGCCATTTCACCATACACCCTAGTTTGACAAAGATGTATCAAGATGTTAAAAAGATGTTCTAGTGGCCAAGATTGAAGAGGGATGTTGTGGAGTTGGTGTAACACCCTAATAGTTCCATTCTATACTTAAAGCATATTATGGAATTACTAGTTGTTACTTTTGCTCGTAGAACTAACATTACCTTTTAGAAATTACTTTTTAACGAAAATAAGGGTAATTATTTTTTTTGAATAATAGCGAGTAAACCGTTTTTATAATCGAGAGCCATGAGCGCATCATGAACGTGTAATACAAACGTCGCTATCTCAGACATACATCGCATTTAACATAAATAGAAGCAATGAGAATAACCACAATCTTAGATAAAGATAACATTTATTCCATAGCCATCCCATAGTTAATATAATAGTAGTAATAGCAGAAGTCATACACAGATAATAATGGGTCCGATACCTACTATCGACCTTACAAAATACCCTAATGAAATACATGATAGAAGGAAATACATAAGAAATCTCAATCCACCCATATATGCCGAATGAAAATAATAACATCCCCATATAACATTATAGGAAATAATGAAAACGTCGTTGAGCAAACTTTTATTATTTGCAGCCTTGCCCCTAAATATTTTTAAAAATAACATTTAGGTCCTTATATTAATTGAACTAGTAGAATAAGGTTTTAAATGAAGAGAACCACGTAGTGGAAACGTAAAAACCTAATTCTTGGTCAATTGGGCCATGAAGGTATCCACATGTGAAATGATGTGGGATACCCCTAAACTTGCCCAAAATTACAAAAATGTCATTAGTCACAAAAAAAAAGAATAGAAAATAGAATGGCCCTAAATTGGTAAAATGATTGATTTATGTCGCTAATTGATTTTTTTGATTTTATCGGATAAGTAAGATTAATTAGAAGTTAATTAGAGGTTAATTAGAAGTTAATTAAGTGTTAATTTGAAGAATTGAACTTAGATTAAGATAGATACATAAGAACTCTCACAAAACTATTTAGTAATGATTTACCAATTTGAAGGAAATCAGTAAAGATTCGGTATTTTAAACTGCTAGAACTAAATCAATAAAATTCTACACTAACAACCCTAGTTTAAGTGGTTGAAATTTAGTCACACTTACCTCATGTGGGCAGCACCACTTGCACCCATAAGGAGAGGAAAACTTGGCCAAACCACAACCATTTAACCCTTCACTAATCAAAAGCCACAAACCTAACTACCATGCTTTCTAAAAGCGCCAAAATCTCTTCATTTTCATGTTGTCCCCTTCAGCTGGCTTCTTTCCCTTCATTCTTCTTCTTTCTCACTTCCTCTTCCTCAAATCTCCAAGCTCCACCCACTTCTTCCACCAAAAACTCAAATCTAGCTAGTTTCTACATCAATTTGAGATAGGATTCAACCTCTTCTTTGAATTTTCTTGTGAATTAGAGCTACTGTGAACTCATTTAGAGGCATATATTTGATGTTATAATGAGCCTATATGAAGGTTTATGGCTGGATTGTTGTGTTTAAATTGAGTTTTAGATGATTATCTAGTGATGATAAGCAAACAAAATGGATTAGATTAAGGAAACGGCGGTTTGTACAGCGGAGCATTGATAAGCAACATTTTGATACATTGATTAACCCTCATATTTAGTTCATTGAACCTCTTTTGTGCTTAATTGAATAATATTGGACATATTTTATAAGTTTGGACTCTAATTGGGCTTAAGTGTATTTTTCAGCATTATTACAGATTTATACTATTTTTGTATTATGGCTGTATCTTGAGTTGTAAATATCTAAAAGTCACAAATTTTATATTATAGGAAAGCTGAGAGAAAGATCTACAACTTTGATGAAGAAGTCAAAAACTAATTTAGATGTTTGTTAGGACGAATTGGGCCACGAATTCAGAACAGGGCTATCACGCTGGAACCTGATCAGTGTGCACTAATTGGGCCATAACGTGAGTTGTAGACATTGGATTGAGGTGAAACTGGTGCCATTTGAAAGCTAAGACATAAAGCTTCAATTCATATGAAGAGTACTCTCCCAAATAATGACATCTTGATAGACTTATTGGCTGTTGAATTTGACTGGCGCGAATAGAGATACAACCTAGACATGCTATAAAGATTGGGCCATAACTCTCTCATTTTAAGTCCAAATTAAGCAAATTGGGTGTACACTTAAAGCTAAGAGGCAGAGGATTAAGTTGGGCTCAAGGGTATTTTTGAATTTTGACATTTTAGGTCTGATGAGAAGAGAGAAAACCGAGACGCGAAGGGAGACTCTCATTGCCAACATTTTTCATTTTTCTTTCTTCTCTTCTCCTTTCCTCTTCTTTTCTTTTTCTTTTCCTTTCATTTTGTAAGATACTTGTTTTGGGTTCTAGTTTGTAACCTTCATTGCTATGGAGAAGTAGGACTTCAAGCTAGTTCAAGGAGACTCCAAGGGTATTATGGTTGTAATCTTGAAACCCTATACTTGAATTTCAATCATGTTTGTTTTCTTGATTCTTTGCCCTCTTTTATTTGTAAACTTGCATTAAATGATATTGATATGTGGGTTTATGAATGAGGAACTAGTTGGGTGATTGTTAATTGGTCAATTGGTATGAACTTGATTAGTTAAAGAATTAGGAATTGGGTTTGGGTTCAAACCTAGGCTAATACATTTGGGGCTAGAAATCAACATAGGTTAATTAGAATTGAGGTCTCAATTATCTAATCAATTATGTGTTGGTTAAATTCCTAGAGTTCTCTAGGTAGACTTGTGGGGTTGTTAGTAGAGGTCTCTCTAATAGCTCAAATTAGCCGCACTCCATGTGTTTGATATATTGTGCGTTAATGATTGATTCACCTTTTGCCTAAGGAACTCTTTGAACTAGTGTTTTTATTTTCATCTAATTTTCTTTTATAGCTTATTTACTGCATGTTTGCACATACCCCCTTGTTACTTAACTAGATAGCAACAACATCCTTGGGAGACGACCTTGGTTGCACTATACTTCAAATTTAGTGTAATTAAGTATTTTAAAATTATAATTTGGAGCAGGCTGCGACACTTGCTGCCAAATTTTTGGCGCCACTGCCGGGGATTTTGATGCTATTTAGTTTGTAAATATATGTGTTTACTTGCTTTTGTTGATGTTTTGCATATTTTGGTCATTTTTGGTGTTTTTAGGCTAATTTTGGGTGCTGTGCTGTTCTGTTCATATTCAGATTACCTTGAAACTTTTTAGTCCAAAGGTTTTCGGTATTCTAAGCAAGACTCACTTAATAGTGAACCCCACCCTATCTTTTCCAAATTCAATTGTTTTGACCACTTTTTTTATTTATTTTGATTTTTCTTACAATTTTTAATATTGTCTTTTATGTCTTCCCTTTTTTGTTTCTTGTGTATATAACCCAAAACATCTTTTGCAGTATTTTCTTAGTTGTTTTAAGCCATTTTAGAGTAGTTTTTAGTTTCTTCTTCCATTTAGTTCACTCATTTCTACTTTTCTAACATGTTCACTAACTCATCTTTTAGTTCCCAGACATATGGTTGTTGGAATGTTGCAGGAACTGGAGCGGTTGATGAGGATTCTTACCAAAGAATGGAACACCAGCTGGATGAGATAAAGTACTTAATAGAGCAATATGCCATGAGGAATCACATCCAGCAACCGCAACAGGGATATGACCCAAGTTCCAGTATATACCAATCTGACTGGTATGATGGAGTTGATCAAGGATATAGGGGTGTTTTGCCACAACAACCCCCATATTTTCAGCAGCAGTTCCAACCTTCACTCCCCTTCATTCAACAGCACTTGCATCTACTCCAAGAGCCACATGAGCAACCACATCTTGAGTTATCACCTATATATCATCAGGCTGATCCACTAGCCACCTCACCTGAGCCCTCAAAAGAAGATCTTGTGAACCAGTTGATGGAGAGTAATCTCCCATGGCAGCAGAGGACTGATGAAACCATTCAAGACTTGCAAACACAATTGAGCCAGTTAACTTCTACATTGAGCAAATTGCAAGCTAATGAAGGGAATATGCCAGATGTGCAATCGCATGAGCTAGCTGAGGGGATTGGCGAGAGTCAAGATGTAGCTGGGCCACTAGATGAGATACCACAGGAGACATTGGTTGAGGAGATATCTCATGATCTTGTTGGTGCTAAGGAAATGAACATGATTACATGCATGGATATTTCCGCTTCTTTAGAAGACCCCATGAGTGACGTCTCAGCAGAATTCCCCGTGCTAACTGCTGTTGACATTTTTGCTGGATTCACATGTGTTGACTGTGAAGGTGAGTATATCTGCCCTATATGTGCAGAGATTGAGGCATGTTTGAGGAGAGATCCTCCAATGCCAGAAGATGGCAAGATTGTAGTTGATATCCAAAGAGTTGAGATGTTGGAGAAACAAGTTGAAGAAACCACCCAGCCTTTCCCCTCTATTGTCCTTCTACCTGCAACTGAGACATACTCAAGTGGTTTACAGTATGCACCTTCAACTTTCTTGGGGCAGTTTGAATATGTCTACTTGGAGAATGATGCTTGTAACATCCCCAATTTTTGTCTAAGCTAATTAGCTCTGTGATCCTGGCTAATTAGAGAGGTTAACGATTAATTGAAAAATTAATCGATTAATCTCGAGAGCAAGGGCTTAGTAAATTAAAGGCAAGTCAATAAGATAAGTGCAAGTCAACGATTAATTAGAAAATTCAACAATTGAAACATAATGTATTAAAGATTATACTTAAAAGCCTAATTGCCCAATCCTTATTAATTCATGAATTAGAACATAAAATCAAGGTGATCTAGCCTAATTAACTAAGAGCACATAAGTATCACACCTTAATCACATTAACCCTCACATCTTCTTTACATAATTAATTAGGAAAAATCCTTTCATTGAGAATGTGCTAATGTGTAACCAAACTAATTGAATTAATTAACATTTAGATAAGTATAACAATTATAAAGATATAGAAACTTCCCTTTAATTATTGCTTAAAAGCTTGGGCAAAGCAAGAGCCACATCTAACCATTCAATTGCCTTCTCATCATACACCACTAGATCAAGAGTCCATGTTAGTAGAACCCTTAAGTCATGACAAGAGTTATACTCTCCTTCATCAAGATTGTGACACTTGGAGTGATCACAATCATCCAATGCCAATCCAAAGGTAGCTCATGCTTTTAACCAATTGACAAAAACACCACAAAGCCTTTTACCCAAGTACCAAGACTCAAAGGAAACACAACACTCTCTTTGCCCCAAGGTTTTTCCCACTCCCTAGCTTGTGTAAGAAGCAAAAATCACATCAATCTCCTCCCCTTTTTGCCTCAATCAGCCCCCTTTCCCCCTCATTTCATTTTCCATTCCTCTCACTAAAACACCAAAAGCTCTCTCCTCTCTCCAAGTCTCATCCTACTCTCTTGTTCCTTCCATCTTTCTTGTTCTTCTTCCAACCTTCTCACTACTTCCTACCTCATCTCCATCACCATTCTCACAAGCCCTTCAAGGACCACCCTCTTTGGTTCTTGGAGAAGTAAAAACCAACACTCACCTAGCCCCAATATCAAGCTCAAGGAGGAGGAGGCCATCTCCAACCATCTTCATCTTCCAAGCCTTCAAGAGAAGCTCTTTGGTAGTGACTCTAACCCTTCCTCTCCATATATTTTTCAAGAACTAGAACCCCTAAGCTCTTCATAGCTAGGTGGTTTTAGGACTTGCTTCAAGGTCTCATGACCATTCCTTGTTCTATGAGCTTTCTTGTCTTGTTGAAAAGTGTTGTTTTGAAAGAAAATCTTGTGGCATGATGGTTTTATGTGTCTTGCTTTATTTTGTTCCAAAATACTGATTTGGTAACTAAAACATTGATTATAATGTTGAGATAAAACATGAAAATGGTGTTTTAAAGTGATATAACAATTTCTCCATAAGTTTGAAGTGAAAAACTTAAAAACTAGCAAATCTGGAATTCTGGCAGCCTGTAAAGCGTGCGGTATGTTTATTGCTACAAAGCTCAAAATGCAATGAAACTAATTTTCTGTGAAATTATACTCAAATAACTTTTCATACATATAAAATATGCGAGATTTGGCCTTAAGATGAGAGAGATATGAATTTTTAAAGTCTGCTGTTCCTGGATGGGTTTCTGTCCGGGCAGTAGGTAATAAAACGTGTATAACTCAAGCTATACATAACATTTTTGAGTGGGACCAAGTTTTTTGGAAAGCTAAGACATAGAGGAACATCCCCATAAAACAGTTTTGTCAGATCCTTTGTGAGGAATTCACAGTAGATGTTAAAAGTCACTGACCCGAGATGAACTTTCAAATCTGAACAGTCAGAATAAAATGTGTATAACTCAAGCTACAAAATGAATTTTTGAGTGGGGTTTCTTTTGTTTAAAAATAGACTCAGAGAAGTACAAGCATACCAAAATTCGAAATAAAAGAGTAAAAGATGAAATTATGGTGAATTTTTGAAGTTACTGTCCCACTGTAAAAGTAAAACTAGTTAGGGTAAAAGTTAAAGGTTAATAAAGAATAAGCTTTAAGACATTAATACCCTTACATTAAGTATTGGAAAACCTTCATAATTCAATATAAAAAGTCTTAAAGAGGATAAGAGATAAGATTGGCCTTAGGCCTAATAAAATAATTTATACAAGAGGCAACCCCAATTAAAAGCTTGCACCAAATTTACTAAGTTAAGCTCATAAGACTTTGTGTGATATGTATGCCTTCATGTATTAATATGATGACAATTATATGATGATGATGATCATGATATGATGATAGTATGCTATGATGATGATGATGACATGATAATGATAATGACATTATAAAATGATGATAGTATGCTATGATGATGATGATGGCATGATAATGATGATATGATATGATGCTGTGATACTGGTATTCTGTTTGGCAAAATTTTGGGAAGCTTCGGTCTAGCCGTTATGTCTTAAATTTTGTAGAAATTGTGGACTTAGAAATATTTTGCATCATAAGCTTTAATAAGAAGAGAAAGTAAACTAAGGGTGTGATCCTTCAAAAGGGAAGGTGACCCAAAGTAAGTTCCCCTCACCCACGACTCACATGAGGCATGGCATGACCCAGCTAGTGTGAGTATAGGGGATAGGGCTTACATGAGGCATGGCATGACCCAGCTAGTGTAAGTACCGAAATTTTATGGTGGCAACGGCCACGGTATGAGCTCATTACCACTTATGTTTAGTGGGTGAAAAGAAAAGGACTTAAGATAAGAAAAGAAAAGAAAAGGGACTTGGTCCACCCCGTGAAGGAGGCATAGCTGTAAGCGGAAAGTTACTGTGTCAAGTAAACCAGATAAGAAAGACAAGAAAGAGACTTCGGCCAAGAAAACTACTAACTCATGAAATGTCTGCTTTCATATGTTTACCTATTTTACTTCAATGCTTCTAATAAGAACGTATGCTTAAAAGTGAATCCACTTCGGATAATTATGTTTTCGAAAATCCTAGTAACTGAATCTTGCATGTTCACACCTATTTCTTAAGAAAACCGAAGTGGCTGGGACGATGACGATGACACCTCCGTGTCGGGTTCGAGTCCTACTGAGAAATCTTATTTCTCACTCTAGTTACTTTTCCGCATCGTCACCAGATTTTGTTGGCACACCCAATGGAGTGGAGCTTGGAGCCACCGCACTACGAGCGGACGTACGACGTAGAATGCCAGACGAAGCTATTTTGGGACTCATAGCGACCGTCACTCTACATCTTCGCATATTCTTTTTGAGAGGAGCTTTGTCATTGAAGTCTGTAGTAGTACCTAGTACTTATGTCATGGCATGACCATGAGCTTTCTTCGATGTAATGTTTATATATATATATATATATATTATGAACTCATATGGATGTAATGATTAGTTAATTAATGCAATGTATTTGTGAATTTCTATTTATTTACCTTTCTCTTGTCTTATGATATTTGGGTATTTATTTTATGCGACACGCTCTTTCTCTATCTACCTTCTCGCTCAAGGCTTTACTTTCCAAAGCGATGACATATTTCACAAAAAGAAAAATCTTACCGTATTTTCCGCATAATTTAATTTCAAGTGAAGTTTAATTTTCCACGAGCATAAGTAACAACTAATAAAACGCCGTAATACGACTTAAGCGTAGTATGGGTTTATTAGGGTGTTACAATGCCCAACTACAAACCATTTGTGACATGACAACTGACTTACTTCATTTGGGTGCACGAAGGTGTTTGGATTATGCCTACATGAAAAACAAATCTTGCCCCCAAGCTGCCTGTTTCATGATTGTAGAGGTGCTACCTGGGAGGATGCTGAGGCCATCAACACTGATCTATCAAGGCACCAATAACAAGAATGACAATGAATTCAAGATCACCTCATGGGATCCTGGAGGAGGCAAAAGATGCAAATATTGGTGGGAATTCCTGGACCAGTTCAAGCATAAACCACCATGAGGGAGTTCTTACCACTTTTTCTTTTTTTTTAATTTTCTATTTTGCATTTTACTTTTAAAATAAAATATGTTGAGTGTTAGTTTTCATATGCTAGTTATGTTGTTTAGTTGGATGTTTTCCTATGGTGATTCTTGAGTTGTTAACTTTAGGCATTAGAGATTCATGGCTTGAGATTACAACATACTTGACTTTTCATCTCATTCTTTATGTCTTGCATGCTTGGTGGATTGATCTTCAATTGCTTGGATTGAGTATGTTGGACATGACCCATGTGAGCTTTTGAGCCATATTTGGATGGCTATGTTGCATGCCATTCTTTTCTTTCTTGTGTGTTTTATTCCCTCATATGATTTGTCACTTTAGAACTTGCTTTAATTCTTTTTGAGGCTACACCATTCATTTGCATACATGAATATGATTGAGGCATTTATTTTGTGATTAGCCACTTAGCCAAATAGCCATCCTTGCATTTTTACCCTTGCTTAGCCCCTTTGAGCCTTTCTACCTATTCTTTGTTTTTAGCACATTACAAGCCTAAAGCAAAAAATCATGATTCTACCTAGCCTTAGGGATTAGGAGACCATTGGTTAGCATTAGCGATGTGCGTTCACATAATTGTAGGGGTTTGCATGAGGACATGCAAGACTTTAAGTGTGGGGGGGTGCAAAGTGGTGAAAAGAAAAAAAAAAGGAAAGAAATGAAAAGAAAAAAAAAAGAAGAAGAAGAAGCAAAGAAAATGTAAAAAAAAAAAAGGCAAATAAAAAAAAGAAAAGTCAATAAATTGGGGCAATTTTGATGAAAAAAGAAAGTAAAGAAGTAGAATAAAAAAGAGTTGTTTGTTGCATTGCTTGGATTTGAGGAGGGCCCTCACATTTGTGACCTCATGTCTTTGCCAATGTTCTTCTATTCTCTTTGATTTTTAACTTACATATCCTTACTATTTCCTTACCCTTACCTTGGCCCCATTACAACCTTGAATAAAGTCCTCTTGATTTGTGTGTGCATATGTTTGAGTGGTGGAGAATTAGATGATAAGCAAGCTTATGGTAGTGCTTTTCCTTTTGAGGTGATTTGAGTGGTATGATTGAGCCTTAAACACTTGAAAGAAAAGTGCTAAACACATTATCTTGTGAGGTCCTTTATGCTTGATCCATACTTTTTGGAGTGATTTTTGCCTTACTTGCACCTTTGTAGAGATGTGTCTTGATTGCTGAATTTCTTGATGCCTTGGATATGCTTTTTGCCTATATGCTTGACACTCTTGAGTATCCATTGGGAATTTGTTTTTCATGGTATTTGATCATTTTTTCTTTTTGTTTCTAGGACTTGTGTGCTTGTTTTAGATTTTAATGTTTCATTTACGACACCCTTGAGCATGTTATGGATTTTGCATGAGGACATGCAAAAAGCTAAGTGTAGGGGAATTTGATAAGCAACATTTTGATACATTGATTAACCCTCATATTTAGTTCATTGATCCTCTTTTGTGCTTAATTGAATAATATTGGACATATTTTATAAGTTTGGACTCTAATTGGGCTTAAGTGTATTTTTCAACATTATTACAAATTTATACTATTTTTGTATTATGGCTGTATCTTGAGTTGTAGATATCTAAAAGTCACAAATTTTATATTATAGGAAAGCTAAGAGAAAGATCTACAACTTTGATGAAGAAGTCAAAAACTAATTTAGATGTTTGTTAGGACGAATTGGGCCACGAATTCAGAACAGGGCTATCACGCTGGAACCTGATCAGTGTGCACTAATTGGGCCATAACGTGAGTTGTAGACATTGGATTGAGGTGAAACTGGTGCCATTTGAAAGCTAAGACATAAAGCTTCAATTCATATGAAGAGTACTCTCCCAAATAATGACATCTTGATAGACTTATTGGCTGTTGAATTTGACTGGCGCGAATAGAGATACAACCTAGACATGCTATAAAGATTGGGCCATAACTCTCTCATTTTAAGTCCAAATTAAGCAAATTGGGTGTCCACTTAAAGCTAAGAGGCAGAGGATTAAGTTGGGCTCAAGGGTATTTTTGAATTTTGACATTTTAGGTCTGATGAGAAGAGAGAAAACCGAGACGCGAAGGGAGACTCTCATTGCCAACATTTTTCATTTTTCTTTCTTCTCTTCTCCTTTCCTCTTCTTTTCTTTTTCTTTTCCTTTCATTTTGTAAGATACTTGTTTTGGGTTCTAGTTTGTAACCTTCATTGCTATGGAGAAGTAGGACTTCAAGCTAGTTCAAGGAGACTCCAAGGGTATTATGGTTGTAATCTTGAAACCCTATACTTGAATTTCAATCATGTTTGTTTTCTTGATTCTTTGCCCTCTTTTATTTGTAAACTTGCATTAAATGATATTGATATGTGGGTTTATGAATGAGGAACTAGTTGGGTGATTGTTAATTGGTCAATTGGTATGAACTTGATTAGTTAAAGAATTAGGAATTGGGTTTGGGTTCAAACCTAGGCTAATACATTTGGGGCTAGAAATCAACATAGGTTAATTAGAATTGAGGTCTCAATTATCTAATCAATTATGTGTTGGTTAAATTCCTAGAGTTCTCTAGGTAGACTTGTGGGGTTGTTAGTAGAGGTCTCTCTAATAGCTCAAATTAGCCGCACTCCATGTGTTTGATATATTGTGCGTTAATGATTGATTCACCTTTTGCCTAAGGAACTCTTTGAACTAGTGTTTTTATTTTCATCTAATTTTCTTTTATAGCTTATTTACTGCATGTTTGCACATACCCCCTTGTTACTTAACTAGATAGCAACAACATCCTTGGGAGACGACCTTGGTTGCACTATACTTCAAATTTAGTGTAATTAAGTATTTTAAAATTATAATTTGGAGCAGGCTGCGACACTTGCTGCCAAATTTTTTAAAAATTTGACTCGCGCGTCGTAACACGAGCAAATTAAACCGAATAGCGACTATAGTATAGTAGCCAACTCGGATCGTTTCCCAAAGATGAACACACTATTTGATCAGAAAATTCTGGGGAGTTTTTATAACAAACACTTAAAATGCAATACTAAATTCCAAAGCAAACAGAAAACAAAAAGACTAAACTGAATTAAAATTCTAATCCAAGACACACAAGAAGAAAGCAATCAACACTCAATCATTGGATTCAAATGTACATGCACACTCCAATTCGATGATTTATTTTAGATTCAATTGAAACCTCAAATCAAACCTTGCATTCACATGAAAATCTCCATGCATTCAACTAATCACTCAAGCCATTCGGTTTAGAGACCTCTAAAACCAAATTGATTTTGGATTAGCTTCCAAACCAATGCTCTCATCTCATATTCAGAACTGAAATATGAATCACACTCTTGAACAATCGAATCACATATATCAACCGAATTATACATGATTTGATTGACTCTTAATCAACATGCATGAATGAAAACCTCCAATTCAATTACGAGATTAAGAAGAAGAGAAGAGGAGTGAAACCGAAATTGGAATTTCCATGTCTTGATGCACCAATCCTCAAGAGCTTGAATGCTTCTCTTGATGTCTTGGATCAGAGGAGGATCACCCCTCCATTAATGGAGGAAAACGCAAAAGAAAGAAAGAGAGAAAGAGAGAGAAAAAGAGAGAGAGAGAGTTTTCTTATTCCATCCCCCTCCAATTACAAAATGAGTCTCCAAAAAAAAGAAGAAGAAGATGAAAAGTCCTGAAGCATAATCAGAATTTCTATATATACCTCTAATTAAAAGTCACTAATTACTTAATTAAAATAATCCTCTTTTCCTAAGCTAAATTTGGATAGCTCAATTGCCCAATTTGGATGCTTAGAGAGAAAGTTGTGCCCAAAACAAGTTGAGTGGGCTCTCTTAGACTCAGCAGCGACTTCCAACACGTTTTTGGGCCTCATAACGGTTCTTCTTGGCTTAGTGTTCTGAACATAAAATGAAGCCCTGGATGTTAGCTTTCCAATGCCACTGGAATGGGCTCAATTGAGTCCCTGTAGCCCAAGATATGGTCCAATCATTGAAGGCTGCTAAGAAACCGCGCCCAAACGCTTCAGTTCAGTTCAGTTCCGAGCCCAATTTCGGCTTTAAGATCTCAGAGTTAGCCCTTGCCCTCTTCACAGAAATTGTAGCTCTAACTCTTAGCTTTCCTACAAATCAAGAAGCATAATGAAATGAGGTATAGAGCTCAAGATATGATCTAAACACTGAAGCAGGTCAAAATAACCGAAATGCTGCAAAAATTAACTAAGTCTCACTAAGATCAAAAAAAAGGAAAATGATCTAAACTCAACCAATTAAGCACAAAGGAGGATTAATGAGACAAGTATGAAGGATAAAAATAGTATAAAAATCCAATTCATCAAGCGTACAGCTCTGCCTATAGTTGTTTAAACTTAATGAAACTAATTTTATAAACTAGACATCTAGGGCTTTCCAACCATATAAATTATAAGGCTATTGGATTAGTATTGAGAGAGATATGAATTTTTGAAGTTTACCCTAAGATTCTGAGCAGATTGGATTTTGAGGGGTATATCTTGCCCTATACTCCTTCAAATCGAGTGAAACTAATTTTATTAGAAAGTTAAGACAGATAAAAGTCCCATAAAAATTTCAGAGTCAAATTCTATTCCAATAACTCCTAGTAATTCAATGAAGTTTCCCTAGGTCCAAATTAGGCTGGAACAGGGCAACCTAAAACACCTAACTTTAGTAGCTTGTAACTCGAGCTATACTTAGTAAAATGAGATGAAACTTATTGGAAATGAAATTTGGTCAGTTAGGTTTGAAACAATATAAGCTTCACACAAATCCATTAGGATTTCTATTTTTGGTAGATTTTTACATCTAAGTGTCTAAATATGCCTAGTAATAGGATAGACTTAGGTTAAATATTAATAACTTTAGTTATATATATCAAAACTTGATGGGACCAAAGAAATTAGAAACTAGACATATAACAGTTTAACATATCCAAAATTCAGGTCTAAATGAGTTAAATATAATTTATGGCTGAATTCATAATATCAATTAGAGTTGGAAAATATGAGCAGGATTTCCAAGATTAAAGGATTTGACAACCTAATGCATATATGAGTTCAATTAAAGTCTAAGTGTTGCAATTCCATGTCCATGTTTGAAAGATTATGATCTGTTACTATAAATGATTGTCTGTTGAAATTGTCATTATTCATGGGGAAACAGATCTGATCTATCATGTTGCCAAATTTTTGGTAGAATTGTAAGGAGGTTATGAGCATTTATATGTTAAGAATATGTATGTGGAAATCATGTATGCAAGAATATATGAAAGTAAATGATGAAGCATATGTATGAGTGCATTCAACATGTCTATGCATGATTATGTATGAAAATGAAAGGATATGAACATATTAAATGTGGATCCCTTTACTTGGAAGCAGTTAAGAGATCCCTTCTTGTGAAGGTAGTTAAATAAGATAAGATTGGGTCCCTTCACTTAGAGGCAGTTAATTGGGTCCCTCCTTATGAAGGCAGTATAAAACTATGAGCTCCCTCTAGGCACGTGGTCAGATGAGATCCCTTTACATTGGAGGCAAGTGGTCAGCTAAGATCCTTCTATTCTTGAGGCACATGACCAGGTGAAATCCCTTCAATTTAGAGGCACGTGATCAAAATGAGATCCCTCCAGAACTAGAGGCACGTGGGACCCTTTGCGGCTCAATATTATGTGACAACGGTCACAGGTGAGCTCACTCCTAGATTAGGCTACCTAAAGGTAGTAAAGATTAAAGAAAGGCAAGATACAAGTAAAAGATGCACTTGAGGACGGCGATATGCAATGCTCAAGTGTAAATCCTAGTAAGCACCCTAGGGAAGATGATACGTAATGCCTAAGTGTGCCAAGTAATGAAAGTAAAGAAAGTTAACAAGAGAAATAATCACTTGCATCAAATATATTGTTGCGCTCATAAATTCATATTATTTAGTTGTTCTTTGATCTACTATGCTTATGCTTCAATTCTTTTCCCTGCTTATTAAGAGACTAATTGTATCTATATACAGACATTAATTATTCTGCTGTATTTATGTTTAGATTCTTCCTTTGATTAACAAGTGTATGAATAAAATGAATTCTACTTCGGATAATACATTTTCGAACTATAAAACTGAAAAGTCTATTAACATGTTCACCTTTTACATAATAAACTGAAGCAGCTGAAGATAATAATGATGATATGGTATGTGATAGTTAATTGAATCCTATTGAGAATTTATAATTCTGACTCCTATTTCCGTGTTATCTCTAGATAGCTCGAGAAGTTTCAAAGGCGGCTGAAGTTGCTGTCAGAAAAAGTCCGCTCAGGTAATAATAACAACTCCTGAGTATGGTACTATGGCTTAAGCATAGTACTGTATTTCGGGAGGATGTTACAAACCTCGCTACAACCAAAAAGGGGCTATCCTCATGCTCAACTCCGCATGAAAATCAACGCCTCACTTATCTGGCGGGAGGTAGTCATTCCCGAATCCTCCAGGACAAATATCACCACGTCCTCCGACACGAGGATGAATGAACCTGCCACCGTGAACCAGGGTAGAGTGTGGCGAGTGGCTGCTAAAGAAGAAGATGAATCGGATGATAGGCGAATCACAGATAGGAAGGAAGGCTCAGACGGGTCCATCTCCACATGGTAGCTCGGATAAGACGGTTCCGAAGGATCAAAATCCAATGAAACTATCGGTATAGGTGGGTGTCCGAGTTAGAATCTCCATCAGTGGGGTACCTCGGAAGATGGAAAGGGGGGTGAACATCATCCATAGTGATGTCCTCGAACGGCTCATGAGGGCGGAAAAATGTACTCATCACGGGTGCATGAAATTGGCGGCTATAGAACATGTAGACTTGCATCGCTGCCTGAGCAATCATCATATATGCATTTAGCACCAGGTCAAAGTGCCAATGCATCATTGGGAACTTAACGAAAATCACCATCGTGCCCGACACTGGCATCCTCTGAAGATGACACAGAAATATAGGAGTGAGAAATACTAAATTCTTAGTAGGATTGCGACTAGACAAACACAGTGTCATTGTCATCATCCCAGCCACTTCGGGTTTAATATAAAAATAGTGTACAGATATTGGCTCAATTTTAATAGTTTCAAAAAATGTAAATCCCGAAGCGGGTTACTTTTAACTTTGTCATCATATCCATAGTGTCATACATAGGCATACATGCTAATATACAAAATAAACATTCATAATGCACATAAGGAATATAATAATATGCATGGCTATGCAACTCATCAACTTAACCATGGTCCTACTTTGACTTTCGTTTTTAGCATGTGCTTAACGTTCTTTTACTTTTCCTTTGAAATAGACTGCTTTTGGACATGAGCTCATTTCATGATCATCGTCATGCAATACTAAACCAAATTAGACTAAGCTGATATTGGTTAAACCTAACTTGGAGGGTCCTCCGTGCACCCTTGCCTCCCTCATAGAAGTTCCTTGTGGATTACCGTCTCTCACTTCCCGGAAGTGATCGAGGGGTCATGTCCCATTCTTTCGTTTCTTATCATTATACTTTACATGCACAATACTTCTTTGACTAGACACATATAATGATATGACTAAGTCCATAATTTTGACGGAAATCCGGCATCATAACGGCTAAACTGGAGCTTCCCCAAAATGCCAATCACAACTTTCAACCAATAGTCCATCGTAATCATATCATTCAATCATGAGACAAATCTCCGTCAAACTTGTCATTTGTCATGCCGAATGGCATCATACATTCATACCCTAGAGGGGTTCATAACTATGTTATTCTTTGTGAAGAGTCTTATGAATCATCATATGATTTCTCGTGGTTACCCATGAGAGAATCACATAGTTAAGATATATGTATGTGTTCTTTTAATTACTTGGTTCTCATGTGATCTTATTCTTTACTTAAGTATATGTCTTATGAAACACTTGATCAAATTAGTTAAGTTAGGTGGTTGTTTCCTTTCCTTGAGATTGTGTACTTAGTGGTTCCTGGGTTCATGGTATGCTCAGAGGCCTTAAGCATACTTCTGTTCCCAATGAGTTCGAGATCCCTCTAATCCTTGGGTCATGACAATGCATAACCATACTCATGAACCCAACAATGTAACACCCTAATAGTTCTATTCTATGCTTAAGTCATATTGTGGAATTACTAGTTGTTACTTTTGCTCACGGAGCTAACATTACCTTTTAGAAATTACTTTTTAATGACAATAGGGGTAAATTTTTTTTTTTTTTTGAACAAAACAAGTAAACCATTTTTGAAATCGAGAGCTATGAGCGCATCATGAGCATATAACACAAACATCACCATCTCATTCATACATCGTATTTAACATAAATAGAAACGATAAGAATAACCATAATATTAGATAAAGATAACATTCATTCCACTGCCATCCATAATAATATGATAATAGTCATACCAGAGTCATACATAAGATAATAATGGATCCGATATCTACCATCGGCCCTACACAAGAAACTTACCAAATACATGATAAAAGGAAATACATCAGAAAATCCTACTACCCAAGCATGCCATACAACAGAATGATAACCCTATAATTACAACCAAAAGAGGTTATCCTTGTGCTCAGCTCTGCATGCAATCATCACATCAGGCATTAGGCGGGAGGAAACTGTTCCTATATCCACCGTGAGAAACATCACCACGTCCTCCTCCTCAAGCATGTCCTCGTCCATGGGGCACAGCGTAGGTACAAATGAACCCACGCTTGCGAATTGGGAGTGAAGCTGGGCCAGCAGATGAAGCAGAAGAATCAGAAGATAGCCGAATCACTGACGGCTGTGACGAACCCGAATGATGAGATCCCCTAGAACAAGTTGGATAGAAGGGCTTAGAAGGGTCAGTCTCCACATGGTAGCTCGGATAAGACGGCTCCGAGGGATCGGAATCCAGTGAAATAGTCGGAGTCAAACAGGTATCGGAGTCAGTCTCGTCATCATTAGTGGGGTATCTTAGTGGCTGAAAGTAAGGGTGGATGTCATCCATAGTAACCTCGCCGAATGGCTAATGCAGTTGAAAAAATGGGCTTATCACGGGAGTCTAAAACTGGCAGTCATGGAAGATGTAATCCCTCATGGCTATGTTCGCCAACAGCACGGAGGCGTTCAACACCGGGTCAAAGTGCCAACGGCACACCAGGAAGTCAATGTAGATCACCACCGTGCCCGTCATCGACATTCTCTGAAGACGACATGGAAAACGTAGGAGTGAGAAATACCAAATTTCTCAATAGGATCACCATTAGACAAACACAGTGTCATCGTCACCATCCTAGCCACTTCGGGTTTAATTATAAGAACAGTGGATAGATATAAGTTCGATTTTAATGGTTTTGAAAACTTAACCCCGAAGTAGGTTGCTTTTAAGTTTAATGTTATAACTACATCATCATAACTAACGTGTGTAACGCCCGAAAAATTTTATTATTAATAACTGAGTTGTTTGGTTTTTATCAGATAAGTAGGTTTGATTGAAGTTCGATTAAGCATTTTACTAAAAGCCAATTAGAATGAATTAAGTTTGATAGAATTAGATTAGGACCATAGGAAACTTCATAGGAATTTTCTAAAACCGGTTTACCGATTTAAAAGAAATCGGTAAGATTTCGGTATTTTTAAACTGTCAAAATTGGACCAATAGAAATTTTTCTATGAGTACCCTAGGATGGATGGCTAAAATTTAGCCAAATCACCTCTATATGTGGTGCTACATCAGCCCATAGAAGGCAGCCACAAACCAAGTTGAACTACCAATATACATCCACCAATTATGTGAGACTTGCTTCAAAAGTTTGTGATTATTTCCTTCCTTCTCCCTTGTGTAATTCGGTCTATATAAGGAGCTGAGCTCTCTTCATTTCTCTTTGATACACACTCATCTCCACTCCATCTTTAACCTCTCTTCAAGTCTCATCAAGAGTTTCTTCAATTTAGGACATCAAACCAATAAGATTTCAACTAGACAAGGTTGGATTTTTTAACTTCTTCTATTATTGGTGCTATTGTGGCTGAGTAAAATTCCTATTCTTTCCATTAGTTTGATGATATATGGTGTTTATATGGATTCTTATGGCTGGATAAATGTATAAAGGTTGAGTTTGGATGAGAACTTGGGTGAGAATTCAAAAAAGGATGCGAAACAGGAGCTGGAACCTTGAAAACCTTATGGCATCCGTACTGGCAGAGTGTACGGCTCCACCTATGGCCACCGAAACTGGATAAAACTATTTTTATGTGAAACTAGACATTCAGGGCTTTCCATACATATATAATATAAGGCTATTGGATCAGTATAGAGTAGTTATGAATTTTTGAAGTTTGATCTAGAAATTAGGACCTTCATCTAGGCAGGGTAAGTTGAGAAAGGTGTAACTCAGCCTACACAACTCCAAATTAAGTGAATTCAAAGTTGTTTGAAAGATAACATATGAGGGAACATTGCATAAAAATTTCAGATTTAGATTCATTGCCATCTATCCCTAGTACATCAATGAATTTATCTTAAGTGCAACCCAGGCTGGGGTAGGGTAGCCCAGTAGGGTCAAGTTTCAAAGCTTATATCTCGAGTTATACTCATCAAATGATTTGCAACTTCTTTCATTTGAAAGCTTGTTCTGTTAGCTTTACATTGATATAAATTTCCCATGATTTCATTTAGATTCCTATTTTTGGTGAATTTTCTCTTATAAGAGTGTAATTCTAGCTAGAAATAGAGCTAGGTCGGGTATACTTAAGATTGAACTCGCAAGGGTATACTTAAGGTTGAACTCGGGAAGGTACACTTAAGGCTGAACTCGGAAGGGTATACTTAAGGCTAAACTCGGAACGGGTATACTTAAGGGTGAACTCGAAGCTTAGCAAACATAGAGCTAGATCGGGTATACGTAAGATTGAACTCGGAACATAGCAAACATGAGCTAGATCGGGTATACTCAACTTTGAACTCGGAACTTAGTGAATGGTAAACTAGATCTGGTATAGTTAAGGTCAAACTCAAAATTTAGGAAACACACTCATAAAATTCTTGGAAGACCAAACATAGACTAACGTCGGAGATCGGGATCAACCAGAATCAATCTCGGAGGTCGAACATACCCGGAAGTCGGAACTCATATAAGATCGAAACTTGGACCCCACTTAATCTTGAAAGTCAAACTCAGGAATATCAATAGGAATTAAAAGCTTGCAAGATAGATTAAGACTTAAGATTTTAAAACTTGCCTCTATTGATATTGCTGTACTCTTGGTATGAATATAATGTTCTATATTGTGTTTGCTGTTTGATTTAAAACCTCCTGGAAAGCGGACTTGATCCGTTATGCTGCTGGATTTCCGGCAGAAAGTGCAAAACTGATAGATTGATAGTTTTTACCAATCAAGATGATTATTTATGAATTTAAAATTATGAGTAAGTATATGTGGTGACTATGATAATTATGCATACAAATATGATTAAAGTATAATGTGAGTCATGTACAAGAATGTAGAGCATTCACATGTATGATCAAAGATGTACAGCTATACGATTATGAATGATATGATCATGAATTATTCTTATGAAAGCATGCATATTTGCATACGAATAAAGAAATAATATATGAGGTCCCTTCACTTGGAGGTAGTTATTTGGATCCTCCAGGTGAAGGCAGTTAAAAGATAAAGATGTGGGACCCTTCACTCGGAGATAGTTGCATATTGGGTCCCTCCCTGTGAAGTCAGCTAAAACTTTGGGTCCCTCTATGTTGGAGGCAGATGGCCAACTGAGTCCCTCTAACCTAGAGGCACGTGGGTCCCCTTGCAGGTTAGCCTGTGTGACAACGGTCATGAGTTGAACTGACGAGCTCACTCCTAGATCAGACTACCCAATGCCAAAGAAAGGGAATCAAAGGAAGTTAAAGAAACATAAGTGCATTTTGTATGAACTCAAGTGAACTTATTTGCATATGCATGACGGTATAATGGACGCATATGCAGGATTGTATGATGAACAGTACTTATTATCATCATTATGACATTGCAAGTAAGTTTTTGTTATCGATATTATTATTATCATTATGAAATACTGTCGTATTCGGGCTTGAATTCCTTACTCCGTTTAATAAGTGCATGAGTAAAATTAACTTTACTTCGAATCATATGCTTTTAAACTATAAAACTGAGTAATTTATTTGGCACGATCACCTTCTTCACAATAAATCGAAGTTGCTGGAGATAATAACGATGACACAGCATGGAATTACTTAGTGGATCCTACTGGGAACTTAAAGTTCTCACTCCTATTTTCCATATTATCTCCAGATAGCTCAAGAAGCTTTCGAAGACGGCTGAAGTCGCTGTTAGAAAAAGTCCTCTTAGGTAATAGTAACAACTCCTTAGTATGGTATTATGACTTAAGCATAGTAATGCATTTCAGGAGGATGTTACAACGTGCATACTGAAACATAGAATGAATATTCATAATGCAAATAGACAACATAAATCCATGCAAAGACATGCATCATCATAGACTTAACCAGGGTTACACTTTTGACTTTACTTTCATTTTGGCATGTGCTTAGCATTATTTACTTTCCTTTGAAATAGACTGCTTTTGGACATGAGCTCATTCCATGACTGTCGTCATGCAGTACTAACCAAATCAGATTAAGTCGATATTGGTTTCTCTAAGTTGGAGCGTCCTCTATGTCACCCTTACCTCTGTCGTAGAGGTTTCTTGAGTCTTTGTGGATTGCCGTCTCTCACTTCCCTTATCGAAGTGATTGAAAGGTCATGTCCCATTAATTCTTTTCTTATCATGATATTTTACATGCATAGTTCTTCTTTGACTAGACACATGCAAGGATATGACTAAGTCCATAATTTTGACGGAAATCCAGCAGCATAACGGCTAGACTGGAGCTTCCCCAAAATGCCATTCACAACTTTCAACTAGTAGTCCATCACAACCATATCATTCAATCATGAGATAAACTCCATCAAACTTGTCATTCATCATACTGAATGGCGTTATACATTCATACCCTAGAGGGGTTCATAACTGCGTTATTCTTTGTGAAGAATATTATGAATCATAATATGATTTCTCATGGTTACCCATGAGAGAATCACATAGTTAAAATATGTGTATGTGGTCTTTTAGTTACTTAGTTCTCATATAAAATTATTCTTTACTTAAGTACATGTCTTATGGAATACTTGTTCAAATTAATTAAGTTAAGTGATTGTTTCCTTTCCTTGAGATAGTACACTTGGTGATTCCTAGGTTCATGGTATGCTCGAGGCCCTAATCATACTTCTGTTCCCAAGGAGTTCGAGATCCCTTTAATCCTTGGCTCATGACAACCATAACCACATCATGAACCCAACAACACCATGTTCACTAAATACCAAGGGTGATTTTTAACTTAACCCAGTTACAAAGTTTCATGCTTTCATTATTAACATATCAAAGTTTTACCTTAAACATTATTAAAGTTATCATTCTTATAAAGTAGTCATAAAGTTTTATTCTTTATGAAAGTAAGTGCCTCTAAAATTAAGCTCTTGTCTTAAAAATTAGATCTTTACATATTAATGATACAAGTTACTAGCTTTTTAACTAAAAGGTCTTGTTCTTTATAAAAGTTGACTCGTTTAATTATTCTAAAACCATCAAGATCCCAATTTTATGACTTAAAGTTGTCTCTACATTAGAAAGGTTACTACTTTCTCAACTAATAATATGAAACATCAATTTTAAGGTTAAAAAGTCTTGATCTTCATAAAAGTTAACATCTTTTAGCATTGTTTTGGTTCAAGATCTAAACTTTATGAAATAAATGTTACAAAACAACACTTTTATGACTTAAAGGTTTCATTCTTCATTAAAGTCTGAAACTTTATGAAAGGTCCTTTCTTTAAGGTTTGATTTCTAAGACATAAAGTGACAAGATATCATTTGTCTAACTTAAAAAGGCTTATTATACCAAAAAGCTTAGGCCTTTACATGTTTTCTTGCCTTCAAAATAAAACAAAATGAAACATCATGGAAGCTTAAAAGTTGTGCCACTTTTAAGGAATCAAGAAGCAAAATTTTTTAAGTTTTAAGCTTTTAGAATGTTCCTAGTCTTATCAAATCATGAAAAACATAAAAAGATAAGGCTTTTCCAATCATCAACTTATCATAAGAAAAGGAAGAGCTTTAAACAAGATATCATCAAGAATACCCAATAATAAGAACATGTTTTCCAAAAGTAGAAATATCAAGAACACTTGAAGAATATCAAGAACATATTTTGCCAAATAGGGAAACATTAAGAACACTTGAAGAACATGAAGAACATATTTTGCCAAAAAAGGAAACTTTTGCTCTTGAGGAGCATGAAGGATTTTCTCAAGTTTTCACTTAGAGATCTTGGTCATGAAAGAACCAAGCTCCAAGCTTTCTTGAGCAAACAAAATGAAAAAAGATGAAGATCGCTACCTTTCTTGGAAATGGCACAAAAACTAGACAAGAAGAAGAAGATAATGGTGGTTCATTTCCTTGTAGATGGTGGCAGTTTGGCTTGGTGGAAGGAGGAGCTCTTAAGATCTTATGAAAATAGAGGTTGTAGTGTTTAGATCTTGTCTCCAAAGATCCAAAGATGAGGTCTTTGAAGGGCTAAGTGAGTGGTTTTGGTGGTGATGGTGGTGGAGAAAGGAAGAAGAAGAAGATGAAAATGTGTTTAGAGGGAAGTTGGAGGATTTGATTTCAAGAGAGAGAATAAGATGAGTGAAAATGAAAATGGATGAAGGAAGGAGAGAGAGAAAGTGGCATCCACTATTCAAAGGGGAGGAGGGAGATATTTTCTTAATTTTGTGTTAATTAAGGTTTAAGGGGATAAATTGGATGATGGGAAACAAAACATGTACTAAATCTTACATAAAGCACTCTTATCTAATGCTTTATACTTTAATGACATCACTTTTTACTTTACTATGTAGTTGACCAAATTTGAATTTAATCATGTGATTAAGTGCTCATACAACTTAATTAAGATGATTAAGCAAGGATTAGTGATTAACACACAAAAACACGATTAATAAAAATAAATCTTCCAATTAAGCTTAATTAACTTTAATGAAACTCGATTAAGTTAATTAAGGGCGATTAGTGCTTAATTAAGCTATAAAGGCTCCAACTTGCTCCATTAGAGATTATCTAATCTCAATTAAGCATTTTTTTGACTTTTCTTATCCAAGTTAACCCCTAAACTCTTTGTTAACCCCTTAATTAAGCTTTAATCTCATAATCTCTCATTAAGTGCCTAATTACTTAAGGTTACCGAGGTAATTTAGCATAACGTGAAATTGAGGATGTTACATTTCTCCTCACCTTTAAAAAGAATTTTACCCTCAAAATTCGTTACCTGTAAATAAATTCGGATACTCGCTCTTCATTTCGGCCTTCAGCTCCTACGTATACTCTTCCATATTTCTTCTACCCTAAGCCACCTTGACCAAGGGTACTATCTTACTCCTCAACTGTTTTGCCCCATGATCCACGATCCGAGACGGCGATAGATTAAAAGTTAGGTCCTCCCTTAACTGTACACTTTTAGGCTCAAGTAGATGACTAGGATCGGAATGGTATTTTCTCAATTGAGACACATGGAAAAACATCATGAAGGTTTGACAAATTTGGAGGTAAGGCCATTTGGTAGGCAACTGACCCGACATGTTTTAAAATTTGAAAAGGGCCAAGGAAATAGGGGCTTAACTTTTTGACCTTCATGGCTTTACCTATGCCAGTTATAGGAGTGATTTTCAGGAACACATGTTCTCTTTCTTGGAACTCTAGAGACTTTCTCCTTTTATCCATATAACTCTTTTGATGGCTCTGGGCTATAAGAATTCTGTCCCTAATCCTTCTGACTTGCTCTGTTGTCTGCTTCACAATATCGGGTCCTAGTAGGCTTTGTTCACCCGGTTTAAACCAACACAGGGGAAATTGGTACTTCCTCCCATACAAAGCTTCATAGGGTGCCATACCAATACTTGTATGATGGCTATTGTTATAGGCAAACTCAATCAAAGGTAAGTATTTGTCCCAACTTCCTCGATCGTCCTCTCTCAACATATCCTCCAAAGTTTGGATAGTCCTCTCCGACTGTCCATCCGTCTAGGGGTGATAAGCTGTACTTAGGCAAAGCTTCGTCCTAAATGCCTTTTGCAAGGCTCCCCAGAATCTAGAGGTAAACCTCGGGTCCCTATATGAGATTATGGTTGAAGGTATGCCATGCAGTCTTACTATCTCTTGAACATATAGCTGGGTTAACTTTTCCAGAGGATAGGTAGCTTGAATGGGCAAAAGCTGAGTAGACTTGGCCAATCTATCAACAATTACCCATATTGCATCGAAACCCACTTGCATTTTGGGTAAACCCATCATGAAGTCCATAGAGATACTTTCCCATTTCCATTCTGGGATCTCCAATGGTTGCAATATACCAAAGAGCTTTTGGTGTTCAATATTTACTTTTTGCCAGACTAAACACTTGCCTACCGACTCCGCAACATCCCTCTTCAATCCTGGCCACTAGAACCTCTTCTTAACATCTTGATACATCTTTGTCACACCAGGGTGTATAGTGAAATGGCTCTTATGAGCCTCCTCCAAAATCCTTCTTCAGAGGTCACCACTTGCGGGTACACAGACTCTTCTTTCAAATTTCCATAGTCCATTTGTACTTTACGCAAAACCCTTCAACTTTCCTTCTTTCACCAACACTAGGATTTTCAAGAATTCCTCTTCCTCGCCTTGGGCTTGGGCAATTTGACTCTTGAAATCGCTCGTCACCTTGAGCTGATTCAATCTTAAACTATGGGGGGTCAACATAACTCCAAGGTTGAGGTCTCTAAAGCTCCTTACCAGCTCATCTTCCTTGACCATCATCCATGACGCAAACAAGGATTTCGGACTTAATGCGTCAGCCACCACATTGGCTTTCCCAGGATGATAGTTCAACCCAAAATCATAATCCTTCAGAAACTCTAGCTATCTCCTTTGCCTTATATTCAACTCCTTTTGATCAAAGAGATACTGCAAGCTCTTATGATCAGAGAACACCTCAAACCTCACACCATACAAATAATGACTCCATATCTTCGGAGCAAACACTATAGCTACTAATTCTAAGTCATGGGTTAGGTAGTTTACTTCATGAGGCTTCAACTGTCTAGAGGCATAAGCCACCATGTTCCTATTCTACATCAAGACATAACCTAAACCTCTCCCAAAGGCATCACAGTAAACCTCAAACAGTCCACTAGGATCCGGCAAAACTAATACTGGGGTTGAGGTTAACTTACCTTCTAGCTCTTGAAAGCTCTTCTCACAGTCCATCATCCACACAAATAGGGCATCCTTCCTCGTCAACTTGGTTAAGGGTAAAGATATTTAGGAAAATCCTTTTATAAACTTGCAGTAATAACCGGCTAAACCCAAGAAACTCCTTATCTCAGTCACTGAGGTTGGCCTTTCCTAATTCATTACAGCCTTAATCTTACTTGGATCTACAACAATACCCCCTTGTGACACCACATGTCCTAAAAACTTTATCTTCTCCATCCATAATTCACACTTGGATAACTTAGCATATAGCCTCTTTTCCCTTAAGATCCTTAACGCAACCCTCAAATGTTCTTCATGTTCCTCCTTTGTTCTCGAATAGATGAGAATATCATCTATGAAAACAGCTACAAACTTGTCCAAATAGGGTCTAAAGATCTTGTTCACATAATCCATGAAAACAATAGGGGCATTAGTCAATCCAAACGACATCACCGTAAACTCATAATGCCCATACCTTGTCCTAAAAGCCGTCTTGGGTATATCCTCCTCCTTCACCCTTATCTGATGATATCCAAATCTCAAATCAATCTTAGAAAACACAGCTACACCTTGCAGTTGGTCCATGAGGTCATCTATCTTAAGCAAGGGATACTTGTTCTTTACAATCACCTTGTTTAATTGCCTATAATCCATACACAGCCTCATACTGCCATACTTCTTTTTCACAAATAACACCGGGGCTACCCAAGGTGAGGTGCTAGGCCTTACGAACTTCTTCTCCCACAATTCTTCCAATTGTCCCTTCAACTCTGATAACTCCATTGGGGACATCCTATAGGGTGCTATAGAGATTGGCCCAATACCTGGCACTAACTCTATAGAAAACTTGATTGTCCTTTCTGGGGGAAACTCGGGTATGTCATTAGGAAACATATCAGGGTATTCCCTGGCTATGGGGATCTCATCCAATACCTGCTCGAGTTCCACTTCACTTGCCCTAAGGAGAACATATCTCTGATCACCCAACTCATTACTTCCTACTTAATAGAGTTCAAAAACAAATTAACAAGCTCCACGGGCTTAACAGGTATAGGGGCAAGAACAATAGATTTTCAGAGCAATTTATCATAATATGGTTAGTCGAAAGCCAATCCATGCCTAGAATCAAATCCAAACCAGACAAAGGCAAGAAAATCAAATTTGCTATGAAAGACCTACCATCAATTAGGAATTGACAACTTAAGCAACAATGACAGGTCTTAACTAGTTTCCCAGCAGGAGTAGCAATGATTAACATATAAGGCAATTCAGACACATACAATCCTAATCTATCTATACAATCATGAGAAATAAAGGAGTGTGTAGCTCCAGAATCATACAGCACAGTTAAGATCCTACCATTGACCTCACATTTACCTTGGATTAGATCGTCGAACTAAGTGGTCTCCTCAACATTAACGACAAAGACCCTTCCTTGGTGTTGGGGCTTGTTGGCAGGGGACAACAGCTTGGCAGTGCAGTCTCTAGCCATATGCCTAGGCTTTTCGCATCGAAAACACGCATTTTGGCCAGCTAAACGAGGGTGTCCTCCATGATGTTTGCCACACTTAAGGCAAGCTTGACCATTTGCTGGCTTGGGTGGATTTTGAGTAGACTTCTGGGGTTGCTTTCCTTTGAAATCTCCACCTTGAAATGGTTTCCTCGGGAGTTGGGGCTTGAACTTCTGCCCTTATGGAGCCAATTTCTTCTTGTAGGGTTCGGACCTTGCCACAGACAAATTGCGATTGCAATCCTCCACTAAATGGCACTTGTTGACGAGTGCAGCATAGTCACGGATCTCCATTGGTCCTACAAATGCCAATATCTCCTCACACAATCCCCCTTCAAACTTCACACATTTCCCTTGATAAATTGTCGAGAACTTGCACAACTCCTCGAACTTAGCAGTATACTTAGCAATATTCATGGTCCCTTGTTATAGACTGATGAACTCCAGCTCCTTCGCATTCTTCACGAATGCAGGAAAATACTTCTCATAAAAGTGCATCTTAAAAATCTCCCAAGTGATGCGGGTTTAGGCTCCTCACCCTAATAAACCCATACTACGCTTAAGTCATATTACGACATTTTATTAGTTTTTACTTATGCTAGTGGAAAATTAAACTTCATTTATAAGTTAAGTTACGCGAAAAATACATAAAATTTTTTTTTGAAATACATCGTCACTTTGCAGCGTTTTGGAAAGTAAAGCCTTGAGCGAGAAGATAGATGAAGAAAGAGTATGTCGCATAAAATACATACCCAAATATCATAAAATGAGAGAAAGGTAAATAAATAGTCATTCACAAATACATTGCATTACATAGCTAATCATTACATCCATATGGGTTCATACTATATATATATGCATATATATCAGCATTACATCGAAGGAGGCTCATGGTCGTGCCATGATCCAAATACTAGATACTAAATACAAACTTAAATTGACATCGTTCATCACCAAAAAGGAATGTATGAAGATGCATAGCTACGACAACTACAAGTCCAAATCAGCATTGTCTGGCATCCCACGTCATACATCTGCTCACACTGTGGGGGATCCATGCTCCACTCCACTGGATGCGCAATCGGATTCTGGTGACGATATGGAAAAGTAACTAGAGTGAGAAACAAGATATCTCAAAGGGACTCGAACTCGACACTAAAGTGTCATCGTCATCGTCCCAACCGCTTCGGTTTTATAAATGAAAACAGTGAGCATACATAAAGTCTAATTCTTAGATTTTCGAAAACATGAATATCCGAAGCAGATTCAATTTTAACATACCCTCTAATCATTTATATCATAACATACGTGGGCGTAAGTATAATTACATAAAACATGTATGGCTGTGCTATAAGCTTTTCTTAACTTCTTCCCTTTAAGGGTTTGGACTGAAGTCCCTTTTGTTTTCTTAACTTGACTTTATCTTAAGTCTTTTTCTTTTCACCCACTAAACATAAGTGATAATGAGCTCATATCATGGCCGTCGCCACCATAACTTTTCACTACTTACACTAGCTGGGTCATGCCATATCTCATGTAAGCGCTATCTCCTATGCTCACACTAGCTGGGTCGATGCCATGCCTCATGTGAGTTGTGGGTGAAGGAAGCTTACTTTGGGTGACCTTCCCTTTTGAAGGATCACACCCTTAGTTCAATATCTTTTTATTAAGGCTTATGATGCAAAATTATACTAAGTCCATAATTTTTGCAGAATTTTGGCAGCATAACGGCTGAACCAAAGCGTCCCAAAATTTTGCCAAACAGAGAATTCCAATATCACATATCACTAGGCATCATATCATCAACATATCTTATTTATGTCATCATCATTCATTATCATATCGTCATCATATCATTATCATCCTTATCATCATCATCATCATCATCATCATCATATCATTGTCATCATATTGGCACATAGAGGCATAAATATCACACAAAGTCTTATGAGCTTAGCTTAGTAAATTTGGTGCAAGCTTTTAATTGAGATTGCCTCTTGCATCGATTTTTTTATTAGGAATAGTGCCAATTTTATCTATTATCCTTTTTGAAAATTTTTAAGTTGAATTATGAAGGTTTCCAATATCTTAATATAAGGGTCTTAATGTGCTTAAGTGAGATTCTCATTGGTTCTAGAAATTTTACCTTGACCAGTTTTTACTCTCACTGTAGGGCAGTAACTTTAAAAATTTACCATAAATTCTCCTTTTATTGTTTTAAATTGATTTTTAGCGTTGTACATTTCTGAGTCTATTTTCAAATGAAACAAGTCCCACTCAAAAATTCCATCTATACCCTGAGTTATATACTTTTTGCTCTGACTTCTCAAACTTGAAGGTTCATCTCGGGTCAGTGGCTTGCCAACTCCACTAGGAGATCTTCACATGGAATCTAACAAAACTGTTTTATGGGGGTGCTCTTCTATGTCTTAGCTTTCAGAAAAACTTGGTCCCACTCAAAAATGTTTTGTATAACTCGAGTTATGCATGTGATAGTATGCATGTAGAATGAGTTATATAGTATGCATTATAGATTGCTAGAATTCCAGCTTAACTAGTTTTTATATTTTACATATCAAACTTGTGGAGATGTTGCTATCCCACTTCAAATCACCATTTTTATGCTTTATCTCACCATCATATTCATGGTTTTAATCACCAAATCAGTATTTTAAAATAAAAATAAAGTAAGATATATAAAAACCATCCTACCACATAATCTCATTTTAACACAATATTTTCAACAAGGCAAGAAGAGCTCATAGAACAAGATATGGTCATGAGAGCTTAAAGTAAGTCCTAAAACTACCTAGCTATAAAAAGCTTAGGAGTTCTAGTGCTTGAAAAATACATGAAAAAGAAGGGGTAAAGTCACTACCAAATGGGTTTCTTGAAAGCTTAAAGATAAAAAAAGGTGTTGGAGATGACCTCCTTCTTCTTGAGCTTGATAATGGGGCTAAGTGAGTGTTTGTTTTGCTTCCTCAAGAGCCAAAGAGGGTGGTCCTTGAAGGGCTTGTGAGAATGGTGGTGGAAGTGAGATGAATTAGAGTAGGAAAACAACAAGAATAAGAAGAAGATTAAGAAGAGCAAAGAGAGGTTTGGAGAGAGGTGAGGGTTTTGTGACTTAGTGAGAGAATGAAGTTGCAAAAATGAGAGTGTGAGAGGAGATAGAGAGTGGCATCCCACTCTAAGCTATGGGGTGGTTGGATTTTGCTTCTTTTGCAAGCAAGGAGGCTAAGAACCATGGGGTAAAAGAGAGGGTTGTGTTTCTCTTGAGTCTTGATGCTTGGGTAAAGACCATTTTGTGTTTCCTCAAGTGGTTAAAGGCATGACCACTCTTGGGGATTGGCTTAGGTGAATATGATCACTCCAAGTGGCACAATCTTGATGGAGGATAGTACATCTCTTGGCTTGACTCAAGAAATACTACTAACATAAACTCTTGATCTAATGGTGTATGATGAGAAGGCAAATGAATGGTTGGATATGGCTCTTGCCTTGACCAAATCTTCGAACAATAATTAAAGGGAAGTTTCTAAATTTTTACAATTGTTACCATTATCTAAATGCTAATTAATTCAATTGGTTCAATTACACCCTAACACATTTTCATTGAAAAGGATTTTCCTCATTAATTATGTAAAGAGGGTGTTAGGGTTAATTTTTCATGTGATTAAGATGCAATGCTTGTCATGCACTTAGTTAATAAGGTTAGGTCACCTTGATTGTATGTTCTAAATCATGAATTAACAAGGATTGGGCAATTAGGCTCTTAATTGTAACTTTTAATACATTATGCTTCAATTGTTGAATTTTCTAATTAATCGTTGACTTTCAATTATCTTGTTGACTTGCCTTTAATTTACTAAGCTCTTGCTCTCGAGATTGGTCGATTAGTTCTCAATTAATCGCTAACCCCTCTAATTAGCTGGAGACACCAATCTAATTAGCTTAGATTAAAATGGGGATGTTACATTCCTCCCCTCTTTGAAAAGAATTTTGCCCTCAAAATTCATTACCTGAAAACTGGTGGGGATAATCTCTTTGCATCTCTGTCTCGAGCTCCCACGTGTGCTCCTCCAAGTTTCCTCTTCCCCAGCCACTTTTACCAAGGGCATAGACTTGTTCCTTAGCTGCTTGACCTTCCTATCTATGACTTTCATAGGCGGTAGATCGAAGGTTAGGTCTTCCCTTAACTATACACTTTCTGGCTCCAGAAGATGATTGGGGTCGGAGTTGTACTTTCTCAATTAGGAGACATGGAAAACATTGTGAAGGTTTGACAAATGGGGTGGTAATGTTATTTGGTAGGCAACTGTTCCTATTCATTTTAAGATTTGAAAAGGACAAAGAAAATGAGGGCTTAACTTTTTGACTCTAAGGGCTCTACCAATACCTGTTGTAGGAGTGATTTTCAAGAATATGTGTTCTCCCTCTTGGAACTCGATTGGCTTTCTCCTCTTATCCGCATAGCTCTTCTGACAGCTCTGTGCTGTGAGAATCCTTTCCCTTATCCTTTTAATTTGTTTGGTGGTCTGTCTAACCAGATCAGGTCCTAAGAGGCTTTGCTCAATCGGTTCATACCAACAAAACGGAGATTTGCACTTTCTACCGTACAGGGCTTCATAAGGCACCATCCCAATGCTAGCATGGAAACTATTGTTGTAGGCGAACTTGATGAAAGGTAGGTGTTTGTCCCAACTTTCGAGTCAGTCCATTACACCTGCTCTCAATATACCCTCTAGGGTTTGTATGGTTCTTTCTGATTGTCTATCAGTCTGGGGGTGGTAGGTTTTACTTAAGCAAAGTCTCGTCCTAAATGCCTTTTGCAAGGCTCCCTAAAACCTAGAGGTAAACCTTGGGTCTCTATTAGACACAATGGTTGCAGGTACTCCGTGCAGCCATACAATATCTTGGATGTATAGCTGGGCTAGCTTATCCAAACGATAATTCGCTCTTATAGGTAAGAAGTGAGTAGACTTTGTCAATCTATCCACAACAACCCATATGGCATCATATCCAGCTTGTGTTCAGGGTAAACTGATCACGAAGTTCATAGAGATTCCATCCTATTTCCATTAAGGGATCTCTAATGGCTGCAGCATGCCTGAGGGTTTTTGGTGCTTAATTTTCACCTTTTGACAAAGTAAGCACTTATTCACCACATCTGCCACATCCTGGTTCATGCCTGGCCACCAAAACATCCTCTTGAGGTCTTGGTACATCTTTGTCATGCTAGGATGCATGGTGAAATGACCTTTGTGAGCTTCTTCTACAATCATCCTCCTCAGGTCATCCTTAGTAGGTACACATATCCTCCCTTGGTACCTCCACATGCCATCAACACCTTGAGTAAATCCTTTCAACTTTCCCTCTTTCACCTGGGCTACTATCCTCAAGAACTCTTCATCCTCTTCCTAAGCCTGCATAATTTGTCTTTTGAAGTCACTCCTCTCCTTGATCAGATTCAACCTTATGCTATGAGGGGTCAGGGCAACTTCGAGGTTCAAGTCTCTAAAACTTTCAATCAACTCTACTTCCTTAACCATCATCCATGACACATGTAATGACTTGCGGCTCAGCGCATCCGCCACTACATTGGCCTTACCAGAATGGTAGTTCAAGCCGAAATCATAACCCTTCAAGAATTCCATCTTTTATTGTTTTAAATTGATTTTTAGCATTGTACTTTTTTGAGTCTATTTTCAAATGAAACAAGTCCCACTCAAAAATTCCATCTGTACCCTAAGTTATACACTTTTTGCTCGGACTGCTCAGACCTGAAGGTTCATCTCAGGTCAGTGGCTTGCCAACTCCATTGGGAGTTCTTCACTTGGAATCTAACAAAACTGTTTTATGGGGGTGCTCCTCTATGTCTTAGCTTTCAGAAAAATTGGTCCCACTCAAAAATGTTTTGTATAACTCGAGTTATGCATGTTTTAGTACCGATTGCCTAGACATAAACACATCTGGAGACAGCCTACTTCAAAAATTCATATCTCCCAAGTTTCAAAGCCAAAGTTCACATATTTTATATGTATGAAAAGCTCTCTGAGTCTACTTTTACAGAAAGTTAGTTTTATCACATTTTGAGTTATGTAAAATGAGTTATATACTATGCATTATAGACTGCTAGAATTCCAGCTTAACTAGTTTTTATGTTTTACATATCAAACTTGTGGAGATGTTGCTATCCCACTTCAAATCACCATTTTTATGTTTTATCTCACCATCATATTCATGGTTTTAATCACCAAATCAGTATTTTAGAATAAAAATAAAGTAAGATATATAAAAACCATCATACCACATAATCTCATTTTAACACAATATTTTCAATAAGGCAAGAATAGCTCATAGAACAAGATATGGTCATGAGAGCTTAAAGCAAGTCCTAAAACCACCTAGCTATGAAAAGCTTAGGAGTTCTAGTGCTTGAAAAATACATGAAAAAGAAGGGGTAGAGTCACTACCAAATGGGTTTCTTGAAAGCTTAAAGATAAAAAAAGGTGTTGGAGATGACCTCCTTCTTCTTGAGCTTGATAATGGGGCTAAGTGAGTGTTTGTTTTGCTTCCTCAAGAGCCAAAGAGGGTGGTCCTTGAAGGGCTTGTGAGAATGGTGGTGGAAGTGAGATGAATTAGAGTAGCAAAACAAGAAGAACAAGAAGAAGATTAAGAAGAGCAAAGAGAGGTTTAGAGAGAGGTGAGGGCTTTGTGACTTAGTGAGAGAATGAAGTTACAAAAATGAGAGTGTGAGAGGAGAAAGAGAGTGGCATCCCACTCTAAGCTATGGGGTGGTTGGATTTTGCTTCTTTTGCAAGCAAGGAGGCTAGGAACCATGAGGTAAAAGAGAGGGTTGTGTTTCTCTTGAGTCTTGGTGCTTGGGTAAAGACCGTTTTGTGTTTCCTCAATGGTTAAAGGCATGACCACTCTTGGGATTGGCTTGGGTGAATATGATCACTCCAAGTGGCACAATCTTGATGGGGGATAGTACATCTCTTGGCTTGACTCAAGGAATAACTACTAACATAGACTCTTGATCTAATGGTGCATGATGAGAAGGCAAATGGATGGTTGGATATGGCTCTTGCCTTGACCAAACTTTCAAACAATAAGTAAAGGGAAGTTTCTAAATTTTTACAATTGTTACCATTATCTAAACTCTAAATTAATTCAATTGGTTCAATTACACCTTAACAAATTCATTGAAAAAGATTCTCCTCATTAATTATGTAAAGAGGGCATGAAGGTTAATTTTTCATGTGATTAAGATGCAATGCTTGCCATGCACTTAGTTAATAAGGTTAGGTCACCTTGATTGTATGTTTTAAATCATGAATTAACAAGGATTGGGCAACTAGGCTCTTAATTGTAACTTTTAATGCATTATGCTTCAATTATTGAATTTTCTAATTAATCGTTAACTTTCAATTATCTTGTTGACTTGCCTTTAATTTACTAAGCTCTTACTCTCGAGATTAGTCGATTAGTTTTCAATTAATTGCTAACCCCTTTGATTAGCCGGAGACACCGAGCTAATTAGCTTAGATGAAAACGGGGATGTTACACTACCTACCAGAACTCGGCATCAACTTTCAACATATAGGTAGCAAAGGCTACCTTCTACTCCTTGGTACAAGCCAACACCGTGAAAATCTTCTTAATGGCCTTGATCCACTCATTAGCTCGATCGGGGTTGTATGTCCCTCTAAAGCTAGGAGGATTTGCCTTCCTGAACTCAGCAAACTTGAGGTACTCAAGATCTACCTCAGCTCCTCCATTGTGCCCTTCGAGATTCTCCTCATCCCTTTGCTCCATTGGCTCCATCATGCGATGGGCAGCAGTAGCTTCCTCCCTCATAGTAGCAGCCATTTCACGGAGCATCCCCATGACTTCCTCGCGACCTTCCGGCTCGTTACGGGGCCTACCACGTCTTCCTGAAGCCATTAGTTCTTGGTACACAAGACAGAAGACATTGAGTTGATCAGGCTCAACATTTATGTTGAGTGAACCAGCAACTAACGACATTCAAAACAGACGATCATGCGCATCTAATTCCTACGTCTCATCATACAGATGAGACTCAAAGCATGACTTAACTAATATGTATTCTTAGAAACATAGTCAGTCCATCCCTAGGCTCTTCAAGGACGAACTGTTCTGATACGAAAATGTAACACTCTAATAGTTCCATTCTATGCCTAAGTCATATTGTGGAATTACTAGTTATTACTTTTGCTTGCAGAACTAACATTACCTTTTAGAAATTACTTTTTAACGAAAATAGGGATAATATTTTTTTTTGGACAAAACAAGTAAACCGTTTTTGAAATCAAGAGCCATGAGTGCATCGTGAACGTATAATACAAACATCATCATCTCATTCATACATCGCATTTAACATAAATAGAAGCGATAAGAATAACCACAATCTTAGATAAAGATGACATTTATTCCACGGCTATCCATAATAATATGATAATAGTCATACCAGAGTCATACATAAGTTAATAATGGATCCGATATCTACCTCAGCCCTACACAAGAAACCTACCAAATACATGATAAAAGGAAATACATCAGAAAACCCTACCACCCAAGCATGCTATATAATAGAATGATAACCCTATAACTACAACCAAAAAGGGTTATCCTCGTGCTCAGCTCCGCATGCAATCATCACATCAAGCATCAGGCGGGAGGAAATTGTTCCCATATCCACCGGGAGAAACATCACCACGTCCTCCTCCTCGAGCACATCCTCATCCACGAGGCACAGCACGGGTATGAATAAACCCACACTTGCGAATCGGGAGTGAAGCTGGGCTAGCAGATGAAGCAAAAGAATCAAAAGATAGACGAATCACCGACAGCTACGACGAAATCGAACGATGAGATCCCCTAGAACAAGTCAGATAGAAGGGCTAAGAAGGGTCGGTCTCCACATGGTAGCTCGGATAAGATGGCTCCGAGGGATCGGAATCCAGTGAAATAGTTGGAGTCAAACAGGTATCCAAGTCAATCTCATCATCATCAATAGGGTATCTCGGTGGCTGAAAGTAGGGGCGGATGTCATCCATAGTAACCTCACCGAATGGCTGATGCGGTCAAAAAAAATGGGCTCATCACGGGAGTCTAAAACTGGTGGTTGTGGAAGATGTAAACCTTCATCGCTGCGTTCGTCGACAACACAGAGGTGTTCAGCACCGGGTCAAAGTGCTAATGCCACACCGGGAACTCGACATAGATCACCACTGTGCCCAACATCGGCATCCTCTGAAGACAACACAAAAAACATAGGAGTGAGAAATACTAAATTTCTCAGTAGGATCGTGACTAGACAAACACAGTGTCATCATCATCGTCCAAGTCACTTCGGGTTTAATTATAAGAACAGTGGATAGATATAAGTTCAATTTTAATGGTTTTGAAAACTTAACCCCGAAGCAAGTTGCTTTTAAATTTAACATTATAACTACATCATCACAAATAACATGCATACTAAAACATAGAATGAACATTCATAATGCAAATGGACAACATAAATACATGCAAAGACATGCATCATCAAAGACTTAACCATAGTTACACTTTTGACTTTACTTTTGTTTTGGCATGTGCTTAACATTCTTTACTTTGTTTTGAAATAGACTGCTTTTGGACATGAGCTCATTTCGAAACCGTCGTCACGTAATGCTAACCAAATCAGACTAAGTCGATATTGGTTACCTCTAAGTTGGAGGGTGGTCCATGTCACCTTTGCCTCCCTCATAGAGGTTCCTTGAGTCTTTGTGGATCGCGTCTCTCACTTTCATTACCGAAGTAATTGAAGGATCATGTCCCATTAATTCTTTTCTTATCATGATACTTTACATGCATAGTTCTTCTTTGATTAGATACATGCAAGGATATGACTAAGTCCATAATTTTGACGGAAATCCGGCAGCATAATGACTAGACCAGAGCTTCCCCAAAATGCCAATCACAACTTTCAACTAGTAGCCCATCACAATCATATCATTCAATCATGAGATAAAGCTCCATCAAACTTGTCATTCGTCATACCGAATAGCTTCATACATTCATACCCTAGAGGGGTTCATAATTGTGTTGTTCTTTGTGAAGAATATTATGAATCATCATATGATTTCTCATGGTTACCCATGAGAGAATCACATAGTTAAGATATGTGTATGTGGTCTTTTAGTTTCTTAGTTCTCGTATGAAATTATTCTTTACTTAAGTACATGTCTTATGGAATACTTGTTCAAATTAATTAAGTTAAGTGATTGTTTCCTTTCCTTGAGATAGTGCACTTGGTGATTCCTAGATTCATGGTATGCTCAGAGACCCTAATCATACTTCTGTTCCCAAGGAGTTCAAGATCCCTCTAATCCTTGGGTTATGACAACGCATAACCATATCATGAACCCAACAACACCATGTTCACTAAACACCAAGGATGATTTTTATCTTCACCCTGTTACAAAGTTTCAAGCTTCATTATTAACATATCAAGGTTTTACCTTAAACATTATTAAGGTTATCATTCTTATAAAGTAGTTATAAAGTTTTATTCTTTATGAAAGTAAGTACCTTTAAAATTAAGCTCTTGTCTTAAAAATTAGATCTTTATGTATTAATGATATAAGTTACTAGCTTTTTAACTAAAAAGTCTTGTTCTTTATGAAAGTTGACTTGTTTAATTATTCTAAGACTATCAAGATCCCAATTTTATGATTTAAAGTTGTCTCTGCATTAAAAAGGTTCCTACTTTGTCAACTAGTGATATGAAACATCAACTTTAAGGTTAAAAAGTCTTGATCTTTATAAAAGTTAACACCTCTTAGCACTATTTTGGTTCAAGATCTAAACTTTATGAATTAAATGTTACAAAGCAACACTTTTATGACTTAAAGGTTTCATTCTTGATTAAAGTTTGAAACTTTATGAAAGATCCTTTCTTTAAGTTTTGATTTCTAAGACATAAAGTGACAAGATATCATTTGTCTAACTTAAAAAGGCTTATTATACCAAAAAGCTTAGGCATTTAGATGTATTCTTGCCTTCAAAATAAAATAAAATGAAACATCATGGAGGCTTAAAAGTTGCGCCACTTTTAAGGAATCAAGAAGCAAACTTTTTAAAGTTTTAAGCTTTTAGAATATTCCTAGTCTTATCAAATCATGAAAAACATAAAAAGTTAAGGTTTTTGCAATCTTCAACTTATCATAAGAAAAGGAAGAGCTTTAAACGAGATACCATCAAGAACACTCAATAATAAGAACATATTTTCCAAAAGTAGAAATATCAAGAACACTTGAAGAACATCAAGAACATATTTTGCCAAAAAGGGAAACACCAAGAACACTTGAAGAACATCAAGAATATATTTTGCTAGAAAGGGAAACTTTTGCTCTTGAGTAGCATGAAGGATTTTCTTAAGTTTTCAGTTAGAGATCTTGGTCATGAAAGAACCAAGCTCCAAGCTTTCTTGAGAAAACAAAATGAAAAAAAGATGAAGATCATTACCTTTCTTGGAAATGGAGCAAAAACAAGAGAAGAAGAAGAAGATGATGGTGGTTCTTTTCCTTGTAGATGGTGGCGATTTGGCTTGGTGGAAAGAGGAGCTCTTGAGATCTTATGAAAATAGAGGTTGCAGTGTTTAGATCTTATCTCTAAAGACCCAAAGATGAGGTCTTTGAAGGGCTAAGTGAGTGGTTTTGCTGGTGGTGTGGAGAAAGGAAGAAGAAGAAGATGAAGAAGTGTTTAGAGAGAAGTCGGAGCATTTGATTTCAAGAGAGAGAATGAGATGAGTGAAAATGAAAATGGATGAGGGAGGAAGAGAGAGACAGTGGCATCCACTATTCAAAGGGGAAGAGGGAGATATTTTCTTAATTTTGTATTGATTAAGGTTTAAGGGGACAAATTGGATGATGGGGAACAAAGCATGTACTAAGTCTTACATAAAGCACTATCGTCTAATGCTTTATGCTTTAATGACATCACTCTTTACTTTGTTGTCTAGTTGACTAAATTTGAATTTAATCATGTGAATAAGTGCTCATACAACTTAATTAAGATGATTAAGCAAGGATTAGTGATTAATACACAAAAACATGTTTAACAAAAATAAACCTTGCGATAAAGCTTAATTAATCTTAATTAAACTCGATTAAACTAATTAAGGGTGATTAATACTCAATTAAGCTATAAAGGCTCTGACTTGCTCCATTAGAGATTATCTAATCTCAATTAAGCATTCTTTTGACTTTTCTCATCCAAGTTAACCCCTAACCTCTTCGTTAACCCCTTAGTTAAGCTTTAATCTCATAATCTCTCATTAAGTGCCGAATTACTCTGGGTTACTGAGGTAATTTAGCACGACAACAAATTGAGGATGTTACAAACAACACCATGTTCACTAATCACCAAGGGTGATTTTTAACTTATTTAACTTACAAAGTTTCAAGCTTTCATTATTAACATATCAAGGTTTTACCTTAAACATTATTAAAGTTATCATTCTTTATAAAGTAGTCATAAAGTTTTATTCTTTATGAAAGTAAGTGCCTCTAAAATTAAGCTCTTGTCTTAAAAATTATATCTTTATGTAATAATGATACAAGTTACTAGCTTTTAACTAAAAAGTCTTGTTCTTTATGAAAGTTGACCCATTTAATTTTTCTAAGACCATCAAGGTCTCAACTTTATGACTTAAAGTTATCTCTACATTAAAAAGATTCCTACCTTATCAACTAGTGATATGAAACATTAACTTTAAGGTTAAAAAGTCTTGATCTTTATAAAATTTCACAACTTTTAGCATTGTTTTGGTTCAAGATCTAAACTTTATGAATTAAATTTACAAAACAACACTTTTATGACTTAAAGGTCTCATTCTTGATTAAAGTTTTAAACTTTTTGAAAGGTCTTGTCTTTAAGGTTTGATTTCTAAGACATAAAGTGATGAGATATCATTTTACAACTCAAAAAGGCTTGTTATTCTAAAAAGCTTAGACTTTTACATATATTCTTGTCTTCAAAACAAAATAAAAAAAGACTTTATGATGGCACTAAAACTTGCGCCACTTTTTGTGTATCAAGAAGCAAACTTTTTGAAGCTTTAAGCGTTAAGAATGTTTGTAGTCATGTCAAATCAATAGAAAATCATAAAGAAGACAACTTTCAACTCAACACAACCAAGAACTTCAAGATCTCATGTATCAAGAATTAAAAATAGGAACTTTAAAGCATTTAGAGTGAGAAACTTTCAAGAGTCAAGAACACTTGGGAAGAAGAACATGGACATACTTTAGTAAGAATGGAAACACCAAGAACACTTTAAAAAGAACATGAACATAGTTTACCAAAAATGGAAACATCAAGAATACTTTAAGACGAAGATGAACATGTTCTGTCAAAAATGGAAACATCAAGAACACTTTAAGAAGAACATAAACATATTTCACCAAAAATAGAATCATCAAGAACACTTTAAGAAGAACATGAACATATTTTGCCAAAAATGGAAACTTTTGCTCTTGAAAAGCATGAAAGATCTTCTCAAGTTTTCACTTAGAGATCTTGGTCATAAAAGAACCAAGCTCCAAGCTTCCTTGAGCAAACAAAATGAAAAAGATGAAGATCACTACCTCTTCTTCAAGATGGCGCAAAACAAGAGAACAGAAAGAAGAAGATGATAGCTCCTCTTGATGATGACAGTGGCGATTTTGCAAGGAAGAAGGAGAAGCTCTTGAGATCTTGTGAAAATATAAGTTGTAGTGTTTTGATCTTGTCTCCAAAGGCCCAAAGATGAGGTCCTTGAAAGGCTAAGTGAGTGGTTTTGGGGGGTGGCGGTGGTGGAGAAAGGAAAAAGAAGATAAGAGAGTTTAGAGAAAAGTTGGAGGATTTGGCTTTGAAGAGAGAGAATAGGATGAGTGAAAATAAAAATATGAGTGTGTGTGTGTGTGTGTGTGTGTGTATGAATGTGGCATCTAACATAAAGGGAAGGAGGGAGATATTTTTGTGTTATTTTGTGTTAATTAAGGTTTAGGGGGACAAATTGGATGATGGAGGAACAAAGCATGTACTAACTCTTACATAAAGCACTCTTGTCTTATGCTTTATACTTTTATGACATCACTTTTTACTTTATTGTCTAGTTGACTAAATTTCAATTTAATCATGTGATTAAGTGCTCATACAACTTAATTAAGATGATGATACGTGCTCCGGAGGACAAATTGGACATTCTAGCACAAGGGGGCAAGATGGAGATTTTAGCATGCCTGAAGGACCAATCACACGAACAAGAGCAAAGAGGTTAAGAGAAGACTTTGGGAACTTGGCTAAAGCAATTGTGGAAGACATGTATCAAGAATGGGCCAAGAAGATGCCAACACATACTAATGGACAACCCAAGATTTTGTTATTTGCTGCAAATTGGGCTTAGAAGCTTATACTGGCCATGTTGGGCCATTATCCTATTTGGTCTTGTTTAGTTTGATTAGTTTAAGTATTTAGGACATCTAAACTTTTAGTTATTTTATTTAGCCCATATTTTATGTTTTATGTTTTATCCAGCCCAATTCATATTATTTAGCATCAGAACACTTCTTATTGGGCTTGGACTTAGTTTAAGAGTTTAACCTAGTATAAGAGATTATAAATACCTCAAGGAACACATTGTTTATCAGTTTTTGATTAATTGAAATTCTGTTTTGTTTTCTTTCAAGAAAACAGTGCTTTTGTGTGCAAGTGAGGTGAGTGATTTGCTTTGCTTGTTGCATCAAGAAATTGAGAGAATTCATCCTAAGGTAAATTCCTTACAATATTCAATCAATTTCTATTCTATCTTTTCCCTGTTATCTACGTTTCCAAGGACAGGTTTCTTTAGGGTTTAGTAGGGAGGGTTTTTATTCTACGTCTTATTTTCTATCAAAGTGTGTGCCTGGGGTTTCTGGATCTTTATATCCACGGGGTTCCTCCTTTATCAGATGATAAAGTAAGGATTAGTGATTAACATACAAGAACATGATTAACAAAAATTAATCTTGTGATTAGTGCTTAATTAAGCTATTAAGGGTCTGATTTGCTTAATTAGAGATTTTCTAATCTTGATTAAGCATTCTTTTGACTTTTCTAACCTGAGTTAACTCATAAACTCTTCGTTAACCCTTTAATTAAGCCTTAATCTCATAATTTCTTATTAAGTGCCTAATTACTCAGGGTTACTAAGGTAATTTAGCACAACATGAAATTAAGGATGTTACATTTGGTAAGCAAGTGTTTAGTCTGCCAAAAAGTAAAGATTAAACACCAAAAGCTCTCTAGTATGTTCCAACCATTGGAGATCCCAAAATAGAAATAGGAAAGTATCTCTATGGACTTCGTGATGGTTTACCCAAAATGTAAGCTGGTTTTGATGCGATATGGGTAATTGTTGACAGATTGACAAAATCTGCTCACTTTTTGCCCATTCGATCTACGTATCCTTTGGAAAAGTTAGTCTAGCTATATGTTTAAGAGATAGTGAAGCTGCATGGTGTGCCTTCGACCATAATCTCAGATAGGGACCTGAAATTTACCTCTAGATTCTGGGGAGCCTTGGAAAAGGCATTTGGAATGAGGCTTTGCCTATGTATAGCTTATCACCCGTAGAGGATAGTCAGAGACGACAATCCAAACTTTAGAGGACATGTTGAGAGCTTGTGTGTTAGATAATCGAGGAAGTTGGGATAGATACTTACCTTTGATTGAGTTTGCCTATAACAATAGTCATCATGCAAGTATTAGTATGGCACCCTATGAAGCTTTGTATGGAAGGAAGTGTCAATCTCCCCTATGTTGGTTTGAACCGGGTGAGCAAAGCCTATTAGGACCTAATCTTGTGAGGCACACCATGGAGCAAGTTAGAAGGATTAGGCACAGAATCCTTATAGCCCAAAGTTGCCAAAAGAGTTATGCTGATAAGAGGAGAAAGCCTCTAAAGTTCCAAGAAGGAGAACATGTGTTCCTAAAAATCACTCCTACAATTGGTATAGGTAAAGCCACAAGGTCAGAAAGTTGAGCCCCCATTTTCTTGGCCCCTTTTGTAACATCCTCCTCAGTACAGTACTATGCTTAAGTTATAATACCTCACCTAGGAGTAGTTACCATCACTTAGTCGGACCTTGCCTGGCAACAACTTTCGGCCACCTTCGCTTCGAGGCTTTCTTCAGAAACCTTTAAACTATCTGGAGATAACACAAAAAAAGAGTGAGAATTTTTTAAGTTCTCAGTAGGATTCATTCAACTACTACATGCTGTATCATCGTTATTATCTCTAGCTGCTTCGGTTTATTATGAAAAGTGAATACATTATACAAATTGTTCTATTTTATAGTTTGAAAACACATACTCCGAAGCAGAATTCATTTTATTTCATGTACTTAAATCACCTTTAGAATATAGATCACTACATAAGTAGATAGAACTGCTTCAGTATTAATAAAGCATGGGATGATATTATGCAACTTCTCATATTTGAATTCATGCAAATGCACTGATGCTTTTTCTTTAGCTTCCTTTGCTTTGTAATGAGTTACTGTCATGGACGTTACCACCATAGATTTTCATTGCTTACACTAGCTAGGTTATGCCATGCCTCATGTAAGCCTTATCCTTTATACTCACACTAGCTGGGTCAATGCCAGGCCTCATGTGAGTAGGGTACTTGCATATGTTTTAATCTTTAGTCTTTACTGCCCTTGGGTAGTCTGATCTGGGAGTGAGCTCGTCAGCTCCACTCGTGACCGTCATCACACCGACTGACCCACAAGGGGATCCATGTGCCTCTAGTCTTGGAGGGATCTCATTTTGGTCACGTGCCTCTAAATTGAAGGGATCTCTTCTGGTCACGTGCCTCAATAGAGGGATCTCAGTTGACCACGTGCCTTCAATATAGAGAGATCTCATCTGACCATGTATCTCCAAGGTAGAGGGATCTCATAGTTTTAGCTGCTTTCACAGGGAGGGATTCAAAGTGAAACTACTTCCTAATGAAGGGACCCACATCTTATTTTATTTAACTGCCTTCACAAGGAGGTATTCAAAGTGCAACTGCCTCCAGGTGAAAGGACCCACATTCATTATATTCATATCATTACATTTTCATACATAATCATGCTGAGCGTATTCATACTTATGGTTTATCATTCGCTTTCTATAACATCCGCGATTTCCGAATTCCGAATTCCCTCTATTGTTTATATTTCCGATTTCCGAGTTTCCTTACATTCCGCTTCCAACCACCATATTATCTACGACTTCCGACCTCGTTTCAAGGCTTACAAGGGACTTCTTCCGATTTCCGACCTAATCGCATGCAGCTTACGCTCTCCGATTTAATGACTGAAGTTTACGATTTCCGACCTTATAAGCGTGTATAAATGTTGAACTCCTCGGTATAAATTCCGATTTCCGATTTTGTCTCTAGGGCTCAAATGAACTGACTGTATTCCGAACTCTGACATTATGATTCACAAATGTACGAGATCCGATCTCGAGTTCAATATTTGTAGCTCTTATTTCTTTATCTTTTCGAGTTCCGGAATAGAAATTTTATAATTCCCGAGTTCCGACTTTAAGTGTTTGGCTTCACACCAGGCTCTGCTTTCAAGTTTCAACTAGACTGTATGTTTTCTGAGTTCCGACTTCATATATAGGAAGTTCACGAGTTCCGACTTTATAGAGCCTACGAGTTCCGATTTCGTTTCTAGAATATGCTAGAAACTACTCCCACTTTAGGCGACGTGGAGAGTGATTCTACCACACAAAGAGGGCAACCAATCACAACCTTCCAAGTTAACTCCCACTCATGCGTATATAACACATCTCCTCCTCTAATTTAGACCATTATTCACGTTGCATTCCTCTCCTCCTCCAGCTCTCTTCCTCCCTTGCTCACACACCCAAAACTCAAGCTAAGTTCCAACCTTGTTCACCCAATCTCCAAGAACTCAGCACAAAACACCTAAATCAAAGGTAGGGGTTTTTAATTTCTTGCATCAAATCCATGCACTTGGCTGGCTGGGCTGAATCATTTTCACCTTAATTGATGTGTTAATTAAGTAATTATGCTTGGATTAATAGAAGATTTTGAGTTAGAAGTAGAATTAGAGAAGAAAACTAAGAGAACTAAATGGATGAGGGTGCTATCTTGGTGGAGAGTCCACGGCAGTCCGTATGGCGGAGCGTACGGCGCCGTCTACAATCGGTCGAATCTAATGAAACTATTTTTAGATGAAACTTGACATCTAGGGCTTTCCATAGACATATCATATAAGGATTTTGGATCAGAAATGAGGGAGATATGAATTTTTGAATCTCGACCTAGGGTTTTGACTCTGGTTCTGGGCAGATTAGGTTCTTAAGGGTGTAACTCACCCTATACAACTCCAAATCGAGTGAAACCAACTTTGTTGGAAAGCTTACACATAGGAGAACAATATCCAAAGAAATTCCGAGTTTGTTATTAACTCAGTTGTTCCCAGTGATTTGAATAAATTACCCTATGTCCAAACCAGGCCAACACAGGGCAGTTCAGAAAGGCTAAGTTTCGAGGCTTGTAACTCGAGCCCTACTAAGGCAATTGAAATGGAAATTTTTGTATATGAAAGGTTGTCCTGTTAGATTTAATATGAGGCCAATTTCGTTTGATTTGAGTGAGTTTTCGATTTTTAGTGAATTTCTACTTTTAGTTGCCTGATTCTGGCTAGCCAATGGGCAGGCCGAGATAAAGCTTAGATATCTTGAGATATAGAGACCGAAATTAGATGGGACTAAAGAGGTTAGAAAGTAGACACACAACCCTGTAACATACTTAAATTTGAGGTCCAAATGAGTTAAAATGAAATTGTGGCATGAATTACAAGAACCGGGTTGGTTGAATATGCTGAGGTAGGATTTCTGCCTTAATGAATTTGATATGGATTTGAGTTCTATGTTGGAATATAAATGTGAAATTGTGTTCATTGTGATAAATTAATGTATTGATTGGCTGGCACTATTCATGGGGAAGTGGACATGTTCCGTTATGCTGCCGAAACTTCGGTAGAACCCATGTACAAGTTATGAATTACATATGAATGCATATACATTCTTAAGAAAGCCATGCAAGTTATGAAAAGAAGTATGCTATTATGCAAGTTCCATACTACTTGGGCCAGCCCCGGATAGAAAGTGAATGGGAATAGATCGGTGGGAAGATCGGGGAAAGTAAACCCGGCATTCCTGTATAGGAACGAGCTCGATCCTGATAAGCAGACAATTACCCAGGAGTCTAAATGGCCAAGAACTCCCAGGGGACCAAGAGATGGAAAAATGATGGAAAGAAATGAAAAAGTTTATGAAAGAAAGTTCAAGAATGAATCTACATGATTACATGAATGCATAAATGCATGGAGTAGTTACATCAAGATGTTTACAATTGTCTGTTACAATTGCTCACTACTATTTGTTTATTTATCTCATTTATCATTCTATGCATTAGTATTAGTAATCTATTGCGTTTCTTATACCAATTAAAGTAAAACTGAACCTTACCTCGGACCAGACATGTTTTTAAACTCATGAAAATGGGCTTTTTAGTTTGAACACATATTTTAATAATTAAGTAAAACCCGAGGGTAACTGAGAATGTATGTGATGTCAGTCCCAGTATAACCGACCCTACTGAGAATTTTCTTGAAATTCTCACCCCGTCTTGTGTCTCCCGCATCATTCTCAGATTCAGGCGATGGACTCCACAGCCACCCTTTTTATTGAGATCCCTGCACTTCAGTTCCACCATGACCTGGAGTTGGACTCCTTGTACATAGCCGGTTCGTGCAACTTTCGTCTGTACCTCTTCAACGATAGGAACTTTGATGTTCCTTTACACCACTCCCTCTTTGACCCTGCTACCCCTTATATTGCCATCCCTCTACATATGGCGCACCCACATCCTGCACCTCCTGCACCTGCATCACCCGCTGACCCTGCTCCGGAGTCACCACCGCAGGCAGCCCCCGACGTCCCGCTGAGCTTCGAGAGTGACCCCTCCGAGGCCACCGGCTCGTCGCCCTCTTCCTCCTCGGGACCTAGCGCAGACTATACTCCGGCCGAGCCTGGCATGGCTAACGGCTACTTGACGGAGTAGCTTGGCGGCAGGGGACATTGTACAGCATGACCCCCTTTTTGACGGCATGTAGCTTTGGGTCATGAGTTTGACTATAAGGTTAGCAATAGGTTACGAAATGTCCTGTGAGGACCATAGGATATTTTGGCAGATGAGGGTATTATAATCTTTCTGACACACTAGTTTCGTATATGTTCTGCTTTAGAACTTTGTATATAACTGAGATAGTGACTTCTGATATATATATATATGTGATTATACGTGTACAGTAACATTATTGTGCTATACTTATCTTGATGGTAATTTATTTCGGTTCGTTTTATTTTTAATATAACAGTACGCAGTTTCGTCAATAGAGATGATTTAAAGAGAAATTAAAAGCAAGAAAGGTAAGTAAAGTATCAACATGGTAACACAACCTGACTAGTTTCATGCTATGACTTAAGCATAACATAAAATTAGTAGGGTGTTACACTTTCATATAACCTTACATACACGAGTACTACATACATATTCTTAACATATAAATGCTCATAATCTTCTTACAATTCTACCACAAATTCAGCAGTATAACAGAACGTGTCCGTTTTCCTGTGAATAGTACCAGCACTCAGACAATCAAATTTATAGAAGATTCACAAGACTTTATCCACAATTCAACATCAATTGTATAGGAACATCTGTTGCATTTAAAGCATCGCAAAATCAGCATCAATCTCATAGGAACATTAATTACTGTCTTAGTACTTTCACTCAGCGCAATTTTTGTAAATTAGGCCATAATCTCTATGTACCTCATCCGGTCCTCAATTTTGAATATGTTAGAGTATTATATGTCTATTTTCTATCCTCTTTAGTCCTATCTCATTTAGACTTGTATAGCTCAAGATATTTGAGTTTTATCCCGGACTGCCCTGCAACTAGCCAGAATTACATATTTAAAAGTAAAAATCTAGTAAAAATCGAAAACTAGTCCAAATCATATGAAATTGGTATCCTATGAAAGCTAATAGGAGAACCTTTCATTTGGAACAAGTTCCATTCCATTTGCTTTAGTAGAGCTCGAGTTATAGGCCCCGAAATTTGACTTTTCTAAACTGTCCCATTTTGGCTCGGTTTGGACATAGGGCAACTTCTTCTAATCATTGGGAGTAATTGGGACCACAACAAACTCGGAATCTTTTTGTAAGGTGTTCTCCTATGTGTAAGCTTTCTAAAAAAGTTAGTTTCACTCAATTTTGGAGTTGTATAGAGCACGTTATGTCCTGAACAATCCAGTCTACCCAATATCAACCTCTAGAATCTAGATTAAACTTCGAAAATTCATATCTCCCTCAATACTAATCCAACTGCCTTATATAATATATGTATGGAAAGCCCTGAATGTCTACTTTCATTAAAAATGGTTTCATCCATTTTGACTGGCTGTAGGTGGAGCCGTATACTCCGCTGTATGGACTGCCGTGAGGCTTCTTACTCAGACAGCATCCCAATTCCTCACTTCTCCTAGTTTTCTTCTTCTAACCTTAATTCCAACTCAAGATTTCACATTAATACCATGTTAATCCAACCATAATCCATCATATACATCTAATATATCATCAAATATATATAGAAGAGTAATCTTTCATGCATCCTCAGTTTAGAGAAATTAAGATTAGAGATTGAATCCTACATCCTTTAGACGTGATCTTGCTAAATTGAAGTTTAGGTTGATGGAGTCTTGTGAAACTTGAAGGTTTGATGGAGATTATTATTGAGAGAAGGAGAGAACGAGAAGGCTGAAATGAGGGGAGAATGAAAGGCGTAAGTTAGCAGGGAGAAGAGAAAAATCTGATTTAAATAGTGAAGTGGTAGTTGGGATTGAGAGTATTGATTGGCTGAATTTTTTGTGAACAAAGTTCAGCCATATCTCCCTCTTTTTGTGGCTAAATCATTCTCCACGTCGCCTAAAAGTGGAACTCGCCGCCATTCTGCTTGAAATCAGAAATTGTGTAAACACAAAGTCGGATGTCGGAAGTCACACAGCAAACAAATCATCTTATACCCAAATCTCGGAAGTGAAGAACTAGCCCATAAAACCTCACATATAATTCCGAAACTCGGTCTAATAATCGATCTCGGAGATCGGAAGTTTGAAGTGGGAAATCAAAACATTCACTTAAGAACCTGGAAGTCGGAACTCATATAATCTCGGAGCTCAATTTAAATCGGTCCTAAGCTCAAACTCGGGAACATAGTAGGAACAAAAAGCTCTTGGAAGTAGTTTCGAAGATCGGAACTCATATTCATTCTCGTTGAACTTGGATATCAACTCAGAGATCTGAACTCGTGTCCATTCTAGTCAAGATCAGCTCTGAGATCAGAACTCATGTCCACTAAACTCGTTAACTCGGAGATCGGGAATCACACATCACACAACCTCCTTAAAATCGGAAATCAAGGATAAAAAGGTGAAGCCTAAAATACTTGATATCCGAAGTTGAAGACCTTGTCATTCATACTTCAGGAAATTGGAAATCAAAACTTTAACCTTATATACCGAGAAATCAGAACTTACACAATCCCGGAACTCCCACTTCAATATTGGAAGTCGATAATAAGACAAACTCAGGGGCACCAATAGGAATGGAAGGCTCTTGGTGATAAACTCGAAGATCGGAAATTGGATCCATTTTCTTTGAAACTCGAAGATGAAGTCGGAAATCAGAAATAATGCCCATTGTACGAACTTGAAGTCGGAAGTCAGAAAATCGGAAGATTAACTCAGAACTCGTGGGGTGTTACACCTTTCAAATTCTCAAACATGTCGGGTTAGTTGCTTATCAAATGGCCTAACCTTCAAATTTGTCAAACCTTCATGATGTCTTTCATGTGTCTCAATTGAGAAAATACCATTTCGATCCTAGTCATTTACTTGAACCCGAAAGTATATAGTTAAGGGAAGACCTAACCTTCAATTTGCTGTCATCTCAGATCATAGATTGTGGGGTAAAACAGCTGAAGAATAAGATGGTACCCTTGGTCAAGGTGGCTTAGGGTAGAGGAAATATGGAAGAGTATACATAGGAGCTAGAGTCTGAGATGAAGAACGAGCATCCAGAATTGTTTACCGGTAACGAATTTTGAGGGCAAAATTCTTTTTAAAGGTAAGGAGAAATGTAACATCCTCAATTTTTTGTCGTGTTAAATTACCTCAATACCTCTAAGTAATTAGGCACTTAATGAGAATTATGAGATTAAGGCTTAATTAAGGGGTTAACGAAGAGTTTATGACTTAACTCGGATGAGAAAATTCAAGAAAATGCTTAATCGAGATGAGATAATCTCTAATTAAGCAAGTCAAAGGCTTATAGCTTAATTAAGCACTAATCACCCCTTAATCGAGTTTAATTGAGGTTAATTAAGCTTAATCACAAGATTAATTTTTGTTAATCATGTTCTTGTGTGTTAACTACTAATTCTTGCTTAATCATCTTAATTAAGTTGTATGAGCACTTAATCACATGATTAAATTCAAATTTAGTCAACTAGATAATAAAGTAAAAAGTGATGTCATTAAAGCATAAAGCATAAGACAAGGTTGCTTTTTGTAAGAGATTGTACATGCTTTGTTCCCCCATCATCTAATTTGTCCCCCTAAACCTTAATTAACACAAAATTAAGAAAATATCTTCTCCCTTACCTACATGAGACTTACAGCCAACAACACACAAACATACACATTCATTTTTCATTTTTCAACTTCTATTCTCTCTCTAAGTTCCTACTCCTCAAACTTCTCTCTAAAATTCTCTCATCTTCTTCTTCCTTTCTTCACCACCACCACCCAAAACCTCTCACTTAGCCCGTCAAGAACCTCATCTTTGGGTCTTTGGAGACAAGATCAAAACACTACAATCTCTATTTTCATAAGATCTCAAAAGCTTCTCCTTCCTCCTTGCAAGACCGCCACCATCATCACCAAGAGGAGCCATCATCTTCTTCTTCTCCTTCCTTGTTGTAGCACCATTTTGATAAGGAGTTAGTGACCTTCATCTTTTTCATTTTGTTTGCCCAAGAAAGCTTAGAGCTTGGTTCTTTCATGACCAAGATCTCTAAGTGAAAACTTGAGAAAATTCTTCATGCTCCTCAATAGCAAAAGTTTCCATTTTTGGCAAAATATGTTCATGTTCTTCTTAAAGTGTTCTTGATGCTTCTATTTTTGGTGAACTATGTTTATGTTTTTCTTAAAGTGTTCTTGATGTTTCCATTTTTGGCAAACATGTTCATCTTCTTCTTATAGTGTTCTTGATGTTTCCATTTTTGGTAAACTATGTTCATGTTCTTCTTAAAATGTTCTTGGTGTTTCCATTCTTAGTAAAGTATGTCCACGCTCTTCTTCCCAAGTGTTCTTGACCCTTGAAATTTTCTCACTCTAAATACTTTAAAGTTCCCATTTTTAATTCTTGATGCATGAGATCTTGATATTCTTCATTGTATTGAGTAGAAAGTTGTCTTCTTTATAATTTGACATGACTACTATAACATTCTCCCAAGTATGGTACTATGCTTAAGTTATAATACCTCACCTAAGAGTTGTTACTGTCACTTAATCGGATCTTGTCTGACAACAACCCTTGGCCACCTTCAATCTTACTAGTCAACTTCGCCTTAGAGGACTTTCTTTGGAACTTTTGAACTACCTGGAGATGACATAGAAATAAATATAGGAGTGGGAATTATAAATTCTCAGTAAGATTCATTAAACTAGCACATGTAATGTCATTGTTATCATCTCTAACTGCTTTGGTTTATTATGAAGAAGGTGATTATGACAAGTAAATTGTTTAGTTTTATAGTTTGAAAATATATTGTCCAAAGTAGATTTCCTTTTATTCATACACTTGATGTAACATCCTCAATTTCTTGTCGTGCTAAATTATCTTAGTAACCCTAAGTAATTAGGCACTTAATAAGAAATTGTGAGATTATGGCTTAACTAAAGGATTAACGAAGAGTTTATGAGTTAACTCGGATGAGATAAGTCAAGAGAATGCTTAATCGAGATTAGATAATCTCTAATTAAGCAAGTCAGACCCTTGGCAGCTTAAGTAAGCGCTAGTCACCCTTAATTAGCTTAATTGAGTTTAATTAAGGTTAATTAAGCTTAATTACAAGATTAATTTTTGTTAATTGTGTTCTTGTGTGTTAATCACTAATCTTTGCTTAATCATCTTAATTAAGTTGTATGAGCACTTAATCACATGATTAAATTCAAATTTAGTCAACTAGACAATAAAGTAAAGAGTGATGCCATAAAAGCATAAAGCATGAGACAAGACTACTTTATGTAAGAGTTTGACCATACTTTGTTCCCCCATCATCCCATTTGTCCCCTTAATCACAAATTAACATAAGATAACACAAAAATATCTCTTCCCCTCCCTTTAATGTAGGATGCCACCTTCTCTCTCTTTTACCCTATCCATTTTCATTTTCACTCATCCTATTCTCTCTCATCAAACCAAATCCTCCTACTTCTCTCTAAACTTTCTCATCATCTTCTTCATTTTCTTCTTCTTTTCCTCACAACCACCACCTAAAACCACTCACTTAGCCCTTCAAAGATCACATCTTTTGGTCTTCGGGGACAAGATCTAAAACACTACAAGACTCATTTTCAAGAGAACTCAAGAGTTCTCTCCTTGCTCATTCAAAACTGCCACCATCATCAACCAAGGAGGAGTCTTCTTCATCTTCTTGTCCTCCCTCAAAGATGCCATTTTCCAAGCTTAGGTAGTGATCTTCATCTTCTTTATTTTGTTTGCTCAAGAAAGCTTGGAGCTTGGCTCTTTTATGACCAAGATCTCTAAGTGAAAATTTGAGAAAATCCCTCATGCTTTTCAAGAACAAAAGTTTCCATTTGTAGAAAAATATGTTCTTGATGTTCTTCAAATGTTCTTAAGTTTCTACTTTTAGAAAAATATGCTCTTGATGTTCTTCAAGTGTTCTTAAATTTCTACTTTTAGAAAAATATATTCTTGATGTTCTTCAAGTGTTCTTAAGTTTCTACTTTTGGAAAGTATGTTCTTATTGTTGAGTGTTCTTGATGGTATCTTGTTTGAAGTTCTTCCTTTTCTTATGATGAGTTGATGGTTAGAAAAGCTTCATCTTTTTATGTTTTCATGATTAGATAAGACTATGTGTAACATCCCCATATGACGTAATATGAAATAATAAAAATAAACTTTTATTATTCATAATCTTGCCCCTGAACTTTTTAAAAAATGATAATTAGGTCCCTATATCAATAGGATTAGTAGAACAAGGTTTTAAACAAAGCAGAACCACGTAGCAAAAACGTAGAAAACTAAACCTCGGTTGATTAAGCCACGGAGGCATCCATATGTGAAATGACATAGGATACCCCTAGACTTACCCATAATTATGAAAATGCCATTAGCCATGAAAAACAGAAAACGAAATAGCCCCAAATTGGTAAAACGAGTAATTTACATCGTTAATTGATTTATTCGATTTTATAGGATAAGTAGGATTACATTAGAAGTTAATTAGAGGTTAATTAGAAGCTAATTTAAGTGTTAATTAAAATAATTAAACTTAGGTTAAGATAGATACATAGGAACTCTCACAAAACTATTCAGTAATATTTTGCCGGTTTGAAGGAAATAGGTAAGATTACGGTATTTTAAAATTGCCGTAACTGAAGCAACCAAATAATACACCTATGAGTGGCTAAAAATTAGCCACTCTCACCAAGCATTTGGACGCCTAATGGCTGTCCCAAATGAGGTGATCTTGGCTTCATTCTAGCCATCCATTTTCCTCCAATCAAATGTTAAAGTTCCAACTATCATCGTTACATCAAACCAGATTTTTCTTCCTTTCCCTTTTGTGCTATGGTTGCCTCTTTCTTTCCTTCCCTTCTTCATTTTCCTCTTCTTGTCCTACTTCATATTACCTCCTCTCAAGCTCTCATCCACCCTCCTTACCCACAAACACCCATCTTGATCAAGAATCTCACTTGCTAGAGGTAGGATTCAACTTCTTTGGATGATTTTATTGAATTAATAAATGTTAGGATTACTTTCTTGTCTTGTATAACTGATGATATATGGTGGTGGTGTGATGTTTTATGGCTGACTTATCATGTTTTTATTTGGATTGATTGAGATTTGAATGAGAAAACACAAAGAGGCACAAAACAAAATCTGTTAAGTTGAGGAAACCTACGGCAGTCTGTACGGCGGAGTGTATGGCTCTGCCTATCGCCATTTAAATCTGGTGAAACCATTTTTATATGAAACTAGATATCCAGGGCTTTCCATATATATATATATATATATAAGTATTGAGAGAGATATGAATTTTAGAATTTCAACCTAGGTTTTTGATTTTGATTCTGGGTAGACTGGGTTGTTCAGGGTAAATCTCGCCCTTTACTACTTCGAATTGAATGAAACAAACTTTTTTAGAAAGCTTACACATTGGAGAATTTTTTGTAAAAATTTCAGATTTAGATAAGATTCCATTTGCTCCTAGTGGTCCAAGAAAATTGCCCTATGTCCAAACTGGGTCAAAACAGGCTAGTTCAGGGAGGTTAGATTTCAGGGCTTGTAACTTGAGCCCTACTAAGGCAAATGGAATTGAACTTTTTGTAAATAAAAGTTTGTCCTGTTACCTTTAATATGAGATCAATTTCGTATAATTTCAGTCAGTTTTTGATTTTTAGTGGTTTTTTACTTTCAAGTGTGCAATTTTAGCTAGCCACAGGGCAAGCCGGGATAAAACCTAAATAACTTGAGCTATGCTTATCAAAATTAGATGGGATGAAAGAGATTAGAAAATAGACACATAACACTTTAACATATCCAAAATTTAGGTCCAGATGAGTTAAATAAAAATTTTGGCTTGAGTTACAAAAAACTAGGTCGAATGATTAAACCGAGGCAGTACCTTTGTCTTAATATAACTAATGTTTCTATGAAGTTAATGTTGCATTATGAATGGAATGATATGATTTCTTTGATAAGTTGATATGCTAAGTACTGGCACTATTCATGGGGAAGCAGACACATTCCATTATACTGCCAAATTTTCGGTAGAATTATAAGCATTTATGTGTTAAGAACATGTATGTAATACTCATATATGTAAGGTTATATGAAAGTAAATGATAAAGCATATGTATGAGTACATTCAGTATGTCTATGTATGATTATGTATGAGAATGAAATGATATGAATATATTGAATGTGAATCCCTTCACCTGGAGGCAGTTGCACTTTGAATCCCTTTTCGTGAAGGCAGTTAAATAAGATAAGATGTGGGTCCCTTCACTAGGTGGCAGTTGCACTTTGAATCCCTCCTTGTGAAGGCAGCTAAAACTATCAGATCCCTCTACCTTGGAGGCATGTGGTCAGATGAGATCCCTCTACCTTGGAGGCATGTGGCCAAAATGAGATCCCTCCAAGACTAGAGGCACGTGGCCAAAATGAGGTCCCTCCAAGACTAGAGGCACGTGAATCCCCTTGCGGGTCAGTACTGTGTGACGAACCAGACTACCCAAGGACAGTAAGGACTAAAGATTAAAGCATATGCAAGCATCTCACTCACATGAGGCATGGCATCAACCCAACTAGTGTGGGTATAGGGGATAAGGCTTACATGAGGCATGGTATGACTCAGCTAGTGTAAGTACCGAAAATGTATGGTGGCGACATCCACAGTATTAGCTCATTTCCACCCATGTTTAGTGGGTGAAGGAAAGCAAAGGAAGTTAACAGGAAAGCAAAGGAATTAACAGGACACTCGTAAATTCATATTATTTAGTTGTTCTTTGATCTGTTACGCTTATGCTTCAATTCTTTTCCCTGCTTATTAAGAGACTAATTGCATCTATATACAGACATTAGTTATTCTGCTGCGATTATGTTTAGATTCTTCCTTTGATTAACAAGTGCATGAATAAAATGAACTCTACTTCGGATAACAAATTTTTGAATTATAAAACTGAAAAGTCTATTAACATGTTCACCTTTTTCATAATAAACCAAAGCAGCTGGAGATAATAATGATGACACAGCATAGGGTAGTTTAAGGAATCCTACTGAGAATTTATAATTCTCACTCCTATGTTTATTTCCATGTTATCTCCAAATAGTTCAGAAGTTTCAAAGAAGGTCCTCCGAGGTGGAGTTGACTAGTAAGATTAAAGGTGGCCAAAGGCTGCTGTTAGACAAGGTCCGATTAAGTGACAGTAACAACTCCTAGGCGAGGTATTATGACTTAAGCATAGTACCATACTTGGAAGAGTGTTACACTATGAACATCCTAAAAACTTAAAACTTCAAAAAGTTTGCTTCTTGATTCCCTCAAAGTGGCGCAACTTATAAGCTTCCATAAAGTTTTATTTTGTTTTGTTTTGAAGACAAGAATACATGTGAAAGTTTAAGCTTTTTGGTATAATAAGCTTTCTTGAGTTAGAAAAATGATATCTTGTCACTTTAGGCCTTAGAAATCAAACCTTAAAGAAAAGACCTTTCATAAAGTTTCAAACTTTAATCAAGAATGAGACCTCTAAGTCATGAAAGTGTTGTTTTGTAACATTTAATTCATAAAGTTTAAATCTTGAACCAAAACAATGCTAAAAGGTGTTAACTTTTATAAAGATCAAGACTTTTTAACCTTAAAGTTAATGTTTCATATCACTATTTGATAAAGTAGGAAACTTTTTAATGTAGAGACAACTTTAAGTCATAAAGTTGAGACCTTGATGGTCTTAGAATAATTAAATGAGTCAACCTTCATGAAGAGCAAGACTTTTTAGTTAAAAAGCTAGTAACTTGTATCATTATTTCATAAAGATCTAATCTTTAAGATAAAAGCTTGAAGCTTTGTAACTTGATTAAGTTAAAAATCACCCTTGGTGTTTAGTGAACATGGTGTTGTTGGGTTCATGATGTGGTTATGCATTGTCATGACCCAAGGATTAGAAGGATCTCGAACTCCTTGGGAACAGAAGTATGATTAGGGCCTCTAAGCATACCCTGAACCTAGGAATCACTAAGTGCACTATCTCAAGGAAAGGAAATAATCACTTAACTCAATTAATTTGAACAAGTGTTTTATAAGACATGAACTCAAGTGAAGAATAATTTTATATGAGAGCTAAGTAACTAAAAGACCATATACACATATCTCAACTATGTGATTCTTTCATGGGTAACCATGAGAAATCATATGATGATTCATAATATTCTTCACAAAGAATAATGCAGCTATAAACCCTTTTAGGGTATAAATGTGTGATGCCATGCGGCCTAATGAATGATGAGTTTGATTGAGCTCTGTCTCATGATTGAATGATGAGTATGATGATGTGATATAGATATGATGAACTGTTAGTTGAAAGTTGATGATTGGCATTTTGGGGAAGTTCCAGTTTAGCCATTATGCTGCTGGATTTTCGTCAAAATTATGGACTTAATCATACCATTGCATGTGTCTAATCAAAGAAGAACTATGCATATAAAGTATAATAATAAGAAATGAAAGAATAGGACATGGCCCCTCGATCACTTCCGGGAAGTGAGAGATGGCAATCCACAAGGAACCTCCATGAGGGAGGCAAGGGTGACATAGAGGACCCTCCAACTTAGAGGTAACCAATATCAGCTTAGTCTGATTTGGTTAGTACTGCGTGACGACGGTCACAGAATGAGTTCATGTCCAAAAGCAGTCTATTTTAAAGGAAAGTAAAAGAATGTTAAGCATGTGCTAAAAATGAAAGTAAAGTCTAAGTATAACTATGGTTAAGTCTATGATGATGCATGTCTTTGCATGTAATTATATTGTCCATTTGCATTATGAATGTTTATTTTATGTTTCAGTATGTATGTTAGTCATGATGATATGCTTATGATGTTAAGTTTAAAAGCAACCCGCTTCAGGGTTTAAGTTTTCAAAATTGTTAAAAGTTGAACTTATATCTGTCCATTGTTTTTATAATTAAACCCGAAGTGGCTGGAACGATGACAATGACACAATATTTGTCTGGTCGCGATCCTACTGAGAAATCTTGTATTTCTCACTCCTACATTTCCGTGTCGTCTTCAAATGGAGCTGATGGCGTCCATGGTAACACTTCTAATGGTACCTGACTGGATAAGATGAGGAGTTGCTATGTTCTTCACCTAGATAAAGAGGATCGAGATAGTAGCGTAGTATTTTTATTTTGTTAAGAGCCCTAGTTGGGCAGTTTATGTGTAATTAAGTGCATGTAGGGAGTCATGCTGCTTAATTTGACCTATTACATATGTGATACTTATTAAATGTAATGATGACCTTGATTATCTATGATTACATTCTTGGCTTAATGTATTGTGTTATGTTGCTTCCATTTCGTCATATGTCTTATTAGTAATTTTGCAATATGAAGAATAACGTTCATATATGTACGAGTAAGTAAGCGCTTAAAGGCTCAGTTTTCAAGCATAAAGGTTTTACAAAAAAAAATAAATTATATGCTATTTTCGTATATTACACTAATTTCAAAGATAAGGACTTCCGTTAGATAAGAGTAATAACTAGTAATGCCATAAAATGACTTAAATATAGTATGGTATTATTAGCGTGTTATGTAACATCCTCCATTTTCTTAAGTGGAGTATAATAAAAACTTTGAATTATTTCCCTTAGGCAGTGTGGGAATTTCTCAGGCAGTGGTATACCCCGAAAATCCTCACACTCAGAAATATTTGGTAGCATAACACTGCCGTTAAAGATATGGCACTACCATATGCTAAAAATTAAGAAATGACAAAAGTGCCCCTGTCAACTTTTGTTAACTGCAATCTTGCCCAAAAATTTTAGAAATTATACTTTAACCCAAGTGGATATTTCCACAATAACCCTCGAACTTTTCATAAAATGACATTTATATCCCCACGTCGGTAGAATTAGCAGAATGGAGTTTTAAATGAAGTAGAATCACGTGGAGAAACCGTAAGAGTTAAAATCTCTACCGTTTAGGCCATGGAGGCAGTCTAGTGTGAAATGATATGGGGTGCCCCTAGACTTGCTCAAAATTACGGATATGTCATTAGCCATGGAAAATAGAAAACAGAAAAGCTCTAACTTTGCAAGAACGATTATTTTATGTTAACAAACAATTTATTCGATCTTATTGACTAAGTAAGGTTAATTAGGAGTTAATTAGATGTTAATTAGGGGGGATTAGGCTTATGAACAATTAGAATAGAGATATAAAATTTCTCTCAGAATTATTTAGTAAAGTTTCGCTGATTTGAAAAAAATCAGCGAAGATTAGATATTTTAAACCACCAGAACCTTATCTCATCCTTTTTCTTCTATTCACACTCCATCTTCAACCCCTCTTCAAGTCTCATCAAGAGTTTCTTCAATCTAGGACATCAAACCAACAAGATTTCAACTAGACAAGGTAGGAATTCCAACTTCTTTTCTTGTTTTCTTTGAATTGGGCTGATTGGAACTCCACTTTCTTCCCTCTTTCTTGCATGATTCTGATATTATCTTGAGTAATGATGATGAAATAAGGTTGGTTTAAGTTGTATATGTGAGTTTGAATTGAAGATTGGATGGATTGATTTAAAGAAAACATGAATTCAAGAAGAATTCAAGAAGCTATTAGGGTTTTCCCCTCAATAGTCTGTATGGCGGAGTATACGGCTCCACATACAGCTGTTTGAAGTTAATGAATCTATTTTTGTATGAAACTAGACATTCAGGGCTTTCCATACATATAAAATATAAGGCCATTGGATTAGTATAGAGTTAGTTATGAATTTTTGAAGTTTAACCTAGAAATTTGGATTCTTATCCGGGCAGTATGAGTTGAGAAGGGTATAACTCACCCTACACGACACCAAATTTAGTGAACCCAAGGTTGTTTGAAAGAAAACATGTAAGGGAACACCCCATAAAAATTTCAGAACCAGATTCATTGCCATTTGTTCCCAGCACACCAATGAATTTGACTTAAATTCAAATCGGGCTGAAGCAGGGTAGTCCAGTAGGGTTAAGTTTCGGGACTCATAACTCAAAATATACTCATGCAAATGATATGCAACTTGTTGAACTTGTCCTGTTATCTTTAATTTGGTATAGGTTTCATATGGTTTCACTTAGATTCCTATTTTTAGTGAATTTTTACTTCCAGGAGTGTAATTTTGGCTAGTGACCAAATAGGCTGAGGCCAAATTTAAATATCTTGAGCTACACATATCAAAATGGGAATGGATTAAAAGGATTGGAAACTACACACATAAGGCTATGACATATCCAAAATTTAGACTTAGATGAGTTGAATTGAGCAAAGGGTGGATTATACCAAAATCAGGCAGAATAGGAGGGAGTAAACTGAAAACCCTATAGATGCTTGAATTGAACTTGATGAATGATGCTAAGAATATCTATATAATTGATGATCCATATTGAATTGCATTCGAAAGATTGTACTGGCTGTCTAGAACTAATCATGGGGAAGCGCACTCGATCCGTTATGCTGCCGAATTTTCGGCAGGAATTTATGAGAACTTATGCTATGGGTGATTATGCTTTGAATATATTTATATTTACATGTCATGTTCATGTACATCATGCATGCAAGCATAATTAGAATATGATATGAGAAATAAGGTACGAGACATATTCATGAATGCACCAAGCGTTCGCATGCATGACAAGATATGAAAAGGAAAAGATAATAAGAACTTGCAAGAAAGATATACCAAGCTACCACGTGAGGTATGGCATAGACCCAGCTAGTATGGGCCAGAGCGGTACTGTCTAAGACTTGGGCTAGCCCTCGACTAGATTTAAAGGGAATAGACCGATATGAGGGTCAGGGAAAGTAAACCCGTCACTCATGTATAGGTATGAGCTCGGACCTGAAAAGCAAGCTATTACCCAGGGGTGAGAGAGGCCATTCACCTCCAAGGGACCAAGTGCAGAAGAGCAAAATCAAGTTGTAAGTTAAAGAAAGATATGAATTAAGTCAAGTGCACTTGCATACAGACAAATACAAGCATCTTTATGTGCATCTTCAATTTTTCCATTAAGTCATAATGCTTTTATGATTCTTGTTGAAGCATACTATACTATTCGTATTTATATGTCTGTCATATGAAATGGCAAGTGGCTGTTAAAATATATCCTACTTCGAGTAAGGTGTTTTCAACCTAAAATTGAACCACTATTTGTTTACATGTACTCATATTTTCATAATAAACCGAAGCGGCTGGAATGTTGATGATGACGTTGTAAGATTGGTTTGAGTTTACCTACTGAGAACCTTAGGTTCTCACTGCCTGCTTGTATGTTTTTCTTTTCCGTAAACATTCCAGCACCCAAGTTAGAAATCAAGTGCAAGGTGGAGTACTGAGCCTTCCATTGAGCAAGGATCGGGCGTAAACCAGACCAGGAAACTATTGAAGCTAGATAACGACTAGTCGGATGTAAACGCTATGTACTATGTCAGTTACAGTTTTTTTTAAAGTGTAGTTATTTTATTCTCTATGTATCAAAGATTATTAGTTAGTAATAAAATGAGTAGTTCAAGGGCCATGTATTATATTCTCCATATTTTAAAGATTTCTTGGCACAGTGACAACCTTTTAATATAACTCCATGACACAAGCATGGCTTATATGATACAGGTTGTTACATTTTTGGTATCAGAGCAGTTCATCCTATATAGGCCCATGGATGGACTGATTATGCTTCTGATGCATACTCTGAGAATCTAGATAAACCATGCTTTAAGTCCTCGCGTGAAGAGGACATAGAAATATTATGCATAGTAGCCTTGTTGTGAGTGTTATGGACTACCTGCTGCACTTGATTGAATATTGAGCCTGATCACCTCAATATAAGGTTTTGTGTAAGCAGAGTCCTATGACACCCTATAGGCTTATTAGGAACCTTCTAAATGTAAATATTAGGGACAAGACTCCCAGGATGTAGCAATGGCAATAGGAGATAAACGATTGAGCAAGTCAAAGGGTGCAGAGAATTGGGGCTCCGCTCAAGAAAATCGTGTTGGATAGTTTGGCATTGACCTAGTAAATCTTGTCATAGCCAAGAAGGATCGTCTCCCAAATACCACTGGGCAGCCAAAAATTTAAGTCATCAAAGGTAGGATCTCAGTTGGTAATGAGTGGAGCAAGAATCTTTTTCACTCTAACGAAACTTTTTCGAAGCTTCATTTGCAACCACCTGATCTAGGCTATCTTCTCTAGATTGAATCTAGGAATTTTCTCGCCTGGTGTGGTAGACCTGATTCTCGACAAGAATAAGGCAATTATCCGCTAATGGGATCATCTTGAGTGGCACTGATGGTACCCTTATTTTCTTCGTAAGTAAGATTCTCTCGAAAGTACTGCACCGACAAATTCAGTCAATGGTTTTTAATCTGGATTATGGTAATGCCAGATCAGAAATACCTGCCCTTCATTATGAAGTTTGAAGTGTGGACAGATGAAGCAAAGTTTTAGAAAAAGGAATTAAGGTTAGGAGCCTCAGTTAGGTATAAGGGAAAACCTTTTCAAAACTCTATTTAGAGGTTAAGATGGTTTTCTTTTTCGAGCACTTGTAAAACTAAGGAGCATTAAGCAGGATCTCAGCCTCAAGGGAAAACATTAACAAATTTTGAAGAAATTCATCTAATTATGCATTATATCAGAGTAGAGGCGTGGTTATATTTCCTACTAACCAGAAGTAAGGACACTTTCAGACTATGGCAGCACATGAAGCAAGCTTAGAATTTCTTATCCGTTAAGGGTAAAGGAGGAATCAGAAGATCGGGTTACACTAGAACTTTATCAATCTTAGTCATCATAAACACCACATGATGCGACTATTTTCAACATTAGTAAAGAGATGCAGTTATCTGGAGAAGAAATACGAGATATAAAGGTCATCATTGGACATCATTACAAATGCTATCAGTGGGGAAACTCGAGAAGGAATATATTCAAATTCAGGTGAGAATAATAAGGAGTTAGAGTGTGCAACGGATCCTGATAGGACGAGATGGTAGGAGTATAGGAGGCCATAACGAGTTAAGACCAAGATAAGCTTCTGCACAAATAATAGGATATTATAAGAAGAGAGAAAGAGGCATTCGTGATTTTCGAGTGGCCTATTACCTAGTATGAAATTATGGTACAAATGAGAGTTTGTACTAGGTAAAGAACTAGCCGGTCTTTTCACCGGTAAAGAGCGCAACCAATCTGATGCACCCTAGACAAGATCGGGGGATGCACCAATATGAAATTAAAAGATTTGGAAATATGTCCTATGTTGGTTAAGGTTACATTACAAGATCGGGGGTAGTCCGTTAAGTCTTCATACTCGAAGCTAGTTCAGGTACGCGCATAGCAGTACTAACATACCAAATCCCATTAGTACCCTATGGCTAAGCGTGCTTGAGCAAGAGTAATACTGAGATGGGTGACCTTCTGGGAAGTCTCAGTGTTATAACCCCAACTGAGAGACAAGATTATTAATTGTTTCTCTCACATTGGGTAGTCGCACTTGGGTACAAGATAATGCAGTAAATAGTAAAAAAGTTCAGTATTGAGAGTGATATGAAATTTGACCACCAAGATTGATATGCATTGTATGGAGGCTAACCATCGATGAGGACGATAACTTTGGGAACCACAAGACTTCTTAAGTTAGCATTAAAAGGCCCGGAGGGATAGATATCAACACATCAAATGAGGAACCTTCGTGTTATTAAGATGAGAAGGATAGTAGGATCCTTGCAAATTTCTCCCATTGAGTTGATTTTGTTTTGAGAAAATAAACTCATGAGGAGGCTAAGAGTTTTCATAGAAGAGACAATCTAAGACTTTCTAACATGCATTGAAATACGAAATAAAGCTTATAAAGAAGAAGAAATTCTAAGGCAAAGCTCCTACCTATACTTCTAATGGAGAACTTTAAGCCTTTATAAGGGTCGTGCATCCGAATAGTATAGTTGATCGAGAATGCCGAGAATAGCTGGATTCATGGAATCTTACTATAATAACTCTAACTAATGAAACAGGAGGGAATGTCCTAACTATCCCATGGATAAAGACACCTATGTTATAGACCCAATATAAATGTAGCGTACTTCTTGATGATTAGTACAACATTTTCTTAAAAGTCGAGTAACAAAGGACACTCATCCTTAGGCAAGTTGGAACTTTACTCGTGACCTCTGGTATCCGATAACTCAGGTTGAGCACAATTTTAAGGAGATTTCACAAGGAAGTTTCGCAATATAACCTCATGACTCGTTAGCCATATGTTAACCGCAAAGGAGCGAGCATGCCCCAAGTCATTTGGGAGTTATTAGATAGAAGTAGGCAACCATGCTAAATGACATGATTAGAGAGTTGTTGCGAAAGATAATTATAGGTCAAGATCACTATTCAAGATTTAAGGAAGATTGTGACCCTACAAGTGGGATTTAACAGAAAGAGCTTATACATATGATCAAGGGTGATCACGTAAGTAGAAATTCTTAAAATAGCGAAACCAGCTTCCCAACACCGAATATAGCTACTATGACTACCACATATCGAACTTAACTATTGCTATAAGTGGTAACAGTAGAACTCATAAGGCTGTTTGAAGTGATAAAGGAGGCAAGTACCCTCTTAAGGAACACAGAATTGGGTCAGAGTGTTATATGTAGGGTGTTATTTAGGTAAATACTTTAATATTGTTGTCGTAATCATGACATGCTGACATCGAACATGGTGACAGCTGGTAGCCTTTAAAACCATGAATCTTCATGAATCGATATTTGCAGTCTTGAATACGCACAACAAAAAGTTTAATAGCTACTACTAAGCAAAGTAGTTGGGCACAGAAATAAAGAAGATGAGAAAAGTCTCTAATAAATTGGATGCTGGTTCAGGACGTCATAAAAACTAGACAAACCCGAGTACCAACATACTTCTTATGGATCCTTTGTACTTATTGAGATAGTACCTCGTAGCTATCAGCAAACAACACTGCGAGAAGGAGTGCCTTTGTAGGATAAGAGATTTTTCCTCAACCATTCTTAGCCACGGAATTTTGGGGACAAAATTCTTTTAAGGAGGGTAAAATGTAACATCCCCCATTTTCTTAAGTGGAGTATAATAAAAACATTGAATTATTTCCCTTAGGCAATGTGGGAATTTCTCAGGCAGTGGTATACCCCGAAAATCCTCACACTCAGAAATATGGGGTTGCATAACACTGTCGTTAAAAATATGGCACTACCATATGCTAAAAATTAAGAAATAACAAAAATGCCCCTATCAACTTTTGTTAACTACAATCTTGCCCAAAAGTTTTAGAAATTGTACTTTAACCCAAGTGGATATTTCGACAATAACCCATGAACTTTTCATAAAATGACATTTATGTCTCCACATCAGTAGAATTAGCAAAATGGGGTTTTAAACGAAGCAGAATCACGTGGTGAAACCGTAAGAGTTTAAATCTCTACCGTTTGGGCCATGGAGGCAGTCTGATGTGAAATGATGTGGGGTGCCCCTAGACTTGCTCAAAATTATGGATATGCTATTAGCCACGGAAAATAGAAAACAGAAAAGCTCTAAATTTGCAAGAACGATTATTTCACGTTAACAAACAATTTATTTGATCTTATTGACTAAGTAAGGTTAATTAGGAGTTAATTAGATGTTAATTAGCGGGGATTAGGCTTAGGAACAATTAAAATAGAGATATAAAATTTCTTTCTGAATCATTTAGTAAAGTTTCGCTGATTTGAAGAAAATCAGCGAAGATTCTGTATTTTAAACCACTAGAACCAAACTAGTAGAATTTTCTATTGGAATCCCTCACTTAAGTGGCTGAAATTCAGCCACCCTTACCACATACGAGTGGCGCCAAGTGTTGCTCAAGATAGTAGAAAAACTTGGCCTTGCCTTCATCAGATTTTTTTCATTTTCGCCTAGTTGTTCAGTTTTATCAACTACTTAAGATTAATTAGCATTCGATTAAATTTTTACTTAGAGCCAATTAAGTATCATTTAAATAAATTAGATATGAGAGAATTAGATTGAAAGCATAGGAAACTTCATAGGATTTTTCCAAAACCGATTTACCGATTTAAAGAAAATCGGTAAGATTTCAGTACTTTGAACTGTCGGAATCGAACCAATAGAAATTATACTGTGAGAGCCCTAGGATGGATGGCCAAGATTCAGCCAACACACCCTACAAGTGGCGCCACAATCAGCCTTCAAGAAGGTAGCCAAATCAAATTGGAGAAGGAAAACACATCCACCAATCACAATCTAACTTCCTTCAAAAGTCTTGAAATAATTCCCTTCTCCTCCCCTTCAATTTTCGTCCATATAAGCTGCTGAACTCTCATCCTTTTCCTTCTATTCACACTCCCCTTCACTCCATCTTCAACCTTCTTGAAGTCTCATCAAGAGTTTCTTCAATCTAGGACATCAAACCAACAAGATTTCAACTAGACAAGGTAGGAATTTCAACTTCTTTTCTTGTTTTCTTTGAATTGGGCTGATTGAAACTCCACTTTCTTCCCTCTTTCTTGCATGATTCTGATGCTATATTGAGTGATGATGATGAAATAAGGCTGGTTTAAGTTGTATATGTGAGTTTGAATTGAAGATTGTATAGATTGATTTAAGGAAGCATGAATTCAAGAAGAATTCAAGATGTTGTTAGGATTTTCCCCTCGACAGTCTGTACGGCAGAGTGTACGGCTCTGCCTACAGCAATTTGAAGTTCATGAATCTATTTTTATATGAAACTAGATATTCAGGGTTTTCCATACATATAAAATATAAGGCCATTGGATTAGTATAGAGTTAGTTATGAATTTATGAAGTTTAACCTAGAAATCTAGATTCTTATCCGGGTAGTATGAGTTGAAAAGGGTATAACTCACCCTGCACAACTCCAAAAGGGTATAACATGTACGGGAACACCCCATAAAAATTTCAGAACTAGATTCATTGCCATTTGTTCCCAGCACACCAATGAATTTGACTTAAGTTCAAATCAAGCTAAAGCAAGGTAGTCCAGTAGGGTCAAGTTTCGGGACTCATAACTCAAAACATACTCATGCAAATGATATGCAACTTATTGAAAGTAAAAGCTTGTCCTGTTATCTTTAATTTGGTATAGGTTTTGTATGGTTTCACTTAGATTCCTATTTTTAGTAAATTTTTACTTCCAGGAGTGTAATTCTAGCTAGTGACCGAATAGGCTGAGGCAAAATTTAAATATCTTGAGCTATACATATCAAAATGGGATGGGACCAAAAGGATTGGAAACTAGACACATAAGGCATCCAAAATTAGACTTAGATGAGTTGAATTGAGCAAAGGGTGGATTATACCAAAATTGGGCAGAATAGGAGGGAGTAAACTGAAAACCCTATAGATGCTAGAATTGAACTTGATGAATGATGCTATGAATATCTATATAATTGTTGATCCATATTAAATTGCAAGTTTGAAAGATTGTACTAGTTGTCTGGCACTATTTATGGGGAAGTGGACTCGATCCGTTATGCTGCCAAATTTTTGGCAGGAATTTATGAGAACTTATGCTATGGGTGATTATGCTTTGAATATATTTACATTTACATGTCATGTTCATGTACATCATGCATCCAAGCATAATTAGAATATGATATGAGAAATAAAGTATGAGACATATTCATGAATGCACCAAGCGTTCGCATGCATGACAAGATATGAAAAGGAAAAGATAATAAGAACTTGCAAGAAAGACGTACCAAGCTACCATGTGAGGCATGGTATAGACCCAGCTAGCATGGGCCAGAGCGGTACTGTCTAAGACTTGAGCCAGCCCTCGACCAGATTTAAGGGGAATAGACCGGTGTGAGGGTCGAGGAAAGTTAACTCGTCACTTATGTATAGGTACGAGCTCAGACCTGAAAAGTAGGTTATTACCCAGGGGTAAGAGAGGCCATTCACCTCTGAGGGACCAAGTACAGAAGAGCAAGATCAAATTGCAAGTTAAAGAAAGATATGAATTAAGTCAAGTGCACTTGCATACAGACAAGTACAAGCATCTTTATGTGCATCTTCAATTTTCCCATTAAGTCATAATGCTTTTATGATTCTTGTTGTAGCATATTATACTATTCGTATTTATATGTCTGTCATATGAAATGGCAAGTGGCTGTTAAAATATATCCCGCTTCAAGTAAGGTGTTTTCAACCTAAAATTGAACTACTATTTGTTTATACGTACTCATATTTTCATAATAGACCGAAGCGGCTAGAATGTTTATGATGACGCTGTAAGATTGGTTGGAGTTTACCTACTGAGAACCTTAGGCTCTCACTACCTGCTTGTATGTTTTTCTTTTCCGTAAACATTCCAGCACCCAAGTTAGAAATCAAGTGCGAGGTGGAGCACTGAGCCTTCCATTGAGCAAGGATCGGGCGTAAACTAGACGAAAAAACTATTGAAGCTAGATAATGACTAGACGGATGTAAACGCTATGTACTATGTTAGTTACAGTTTTTTTTCAAGTGTAGTTATTTTATTCTCTATGTATCAAAGATTATTAGTTAGTAATAAAATGAGTAGTTCAAGGGCCATGTATTATATTCTCCATATTTTAAAGATTTCTTGGCACAGTGACAACCTTTTAATATAACTCCATGACTCGAGCATGGCTTATATGATACAGGTTGTTACATGTTACACTTGAGATATAAAAGTTATTGTAAAATAAATTTACAATTCATAACTTAAATAATAGTTGTAGTATATCCAAATATAATAATTCCAATATAATGAAGAAATAGAACAAATCATGCATATGCAAATACGTTTACTTGAGTTCACACAAAATGCACTAGTGTTTCTTTAACTTTCTTTAACTTCCTTTCTTTGGCATATCTAGGTGTTACATATCACCATTCTTAGAGTACTTGTATATATTTTAATCTTTAGTCTTTACTAGCCTTGGGTAGTCTGATTTAGGAGTGAGCTCAATTCGTGGCCGTTGTCACACAGAACTAACCTACAAGGGGATCCACATGCCTCTAGTCTTGGAGGGATCTCATTTTGGCCACATGCCTCTAAATTGAAGGGATCTCTCCTAGTCACATGCCTCAAAAATAGAGGGATCTCAGCTGATCACTTGCCTTCAATGTAAAGGGATCTCATCTGACCACATGCCTCCAAGGTAGAAGGATCTCATAGTTTTATACTGCCTTCATAGGAAGGGACCCTATTAACTGCCTCCAAGTGAAGAGACCCAATCTTATCTTATTTAACTACCTTCATAAGGAGGGATCTTATAGCTGCCTCTAGGTAAAGGGATCCACATTTAATATATTAATACCTTTCATTCTCATACATAATCATGCATAGACATGCTGAATGCACTCATACATATGCTTCGTCATTTACTTTCATATACCCTTGCATATAGAATTTCATGTTCATATCATGAATATTCATAACAAAAACTATCATAATTTTATAAAATTCTACCGAAAATTTGGTAGCATAACGGATCAAGTCCACTTCCCCATGAATAGTGCTAGTACTCAGAAAAAGAATCATTATGCCACATTCCAGAGTATGATCGCCATGTCATACCTTATTAGAGCATGATCGCCATGCCACGTTCCTTCGGAATATGGACTTATCATCATATCTTCATTAGTTGCCACGCACAACAAAGTCTTATGAGCAAAGCTTAGATAGTTAGGTACAAGTTTAAAATCTTAAGTCTTAATCTATCTTGCAAGTTTTAAACTTTTATTAATGTTCCTGAGTTTGAACTTAGGATCGACTTCTGAGATTTCATTGGTTCCAACTTCCAAGATTATATAAGTTCCAACTTCCAGGGTTATGTATATAAGGTTAATGTTTTAGTTCCCAACTTCCAGGGCTATGTTTAGAATTAATCTCCGAGATTGATTTTGGATTGAGTTTTGGAACTACGTGTATAAGGGTTTTAAAGCATCCTAGTTTTCTCGACTTCTGGGATTCGGGTATAAGGTTTTATATTCTGGTACCAACTTCCAAGTTTATGTTGAAAATCCTCAACTTTCGGGTTTAAGTATTTTAGGCTTTCTATTCTTATCCTTGACTTCCGATTTCAAAGTGTTTTATGCACTTGTGATTCCAATTTCCGACATTATTTTTACCAATCTAGTTTTCTATTCACTTAGTTCCAAGTTTCTGACATTAACTATATCCGATCTAATTTTCTACTCATTAAGTACCGAGTTCAACATTAAGTATACCCGATCTAGCTCTCTGTTTGCCAAGTTCTGAGTTCCGATATTAACTCAAGTTGTAACATCCCCATATAACGTAATAGGAAATAATAAAAATAAACTTTTATTATTCACAATCTTACCCCTGAACTTTTTAGAAAATGACCTTTAGGTCCTTATATATTATTTACAGCCTTGCCCCTGAATATTTTAGAAAATGAGATTTAGGTCCCTATATCAACAGGATTAGTAAAATAAAGTTTTAAACGAAGCAGAATCGTGTAGCGAAAATGTAGAAACCTAAACCTCAACTGATTGAGCCACAAGGGTATCCATATGTGAAATGATATGGGATGCCCCTAGACTTATCCATAATTACAAAAATGTCATTAGCCATGAAAAACAGAAAACAGAAAGGCCCTAAAATTTGCGAAACGTTTAATTTACACTGTTAATCGATTTATTCGATTTTATTGAATCTTTAAGATTAATTAGAAATTAATTAAAGGTTAATTAGGAGTTAATGAGATGTTAATTAGAGAGATTTGAATTGGAAACAATTAAAATAGAAACATAGTAAACCTCAAAACCATTTTACCGATTTAAGGGAAATCGGTAGAGAATTTCGGTATTTTAAACTGTCGGAACCGATCCAATAGAATTTTAACTCATTAACCCTACTTTAAGTGGCTGAGAACTCAGCCACTTAACCCCTAAAAGTGGCACAAATAAGGCCACAAGAAGGGAGGAGGCTTGGTTGAATTTCAGCCTCTTGTGCTCCTACCAATCACCTTGCAAGAAGCTAACCACCTTATCATTAAATCAGATTTTTCTCCTTCTTTCTCCACCCAATTTTCGAGCTCCCTCTTCCAGCAGCCTTCCCCTCCTATTTTCTTCATCTTCTTCATCTCCTTCTTCCACTTTCAGCCTCCCTCAAGCTTCTTGCATCCCTAGAACTCAAGATTTGCTAGTTGTTGCTTCAAAATAAAGGTAGGATTCCAATTATTGTCTTGTTATTCTGATTATGGGTAGCTGTTGGTGACTCCATTTACTCAATTCTTGATGAGACAATTGAATGATTATGATGTTATTTGGCTGGTTTGTTGGCTATTGTTGGTGTTAAATTCGTTTAGGAGGTAAGAAAAGGTGAAAGGATGAAGAGGTGAGAAGCTGGAAACTTAGAAACCCTCGGCAGTCTGTACGGCGGAGTGTATGACTCCTCCTACAGCCGATTAAATTTGATGAAACTAGACATCTAGAGCTTTCCATACATATATCATATAAGGCTTTTGGATTAGTATTGAGAGAGAAATGAGTTTTTGAATTTCGACCTAGGTTTTTGGCTCTGACTCTGGGCAGACTGGGTTGTTCAGGGTAGAACTCGCCCTATACTGCTTGAAAATGAATGAAACTAACTTTGTTAGAAAGCTTACACATAGGATAATGTCTCATAAAAATTTCAGAATTAAACAAGGTCCCGTTTTCTCCCAGTGATCCAAGAATGTTGCCCCATGTCCAAACTGGGCCAGAATAGGGCAGTTCAGGAAGGTCAGTTTTCGGGGCTTATAACTTGAGCCCTACTAAGTCAAATTAGATGGAAATTTTTTTAAATGAAACTTTGTTCTTTTAGCTTTAATATGAGACCAATTTCATATTATTTGACATATTTTCGATTTATAGTGGATTTTTACTTTTAGATGTCAGATTCTGACCAGCCACTGGGTAGGCCGGGATAAAACATAAATATCTCAAGCTATAGATATCAAAATGAGATGGGACCAAAAGGGTTAGAAACTAGACACATAAGGCTACAACATAACCAAAATTGAGGTCCAAATGAGTTAAATAGCAATTATGGCTTGAATTATAAATATCGGGTTGGTTAACTATGCTGAGGCAGAAACTTTGCCTTAATGAGATTATTGTTATTATGAATTCCATGCTGAAATATATATGTAATGTTGTTACCTTTGTGATAAATTGATGTTCTGGTATACTGGCACTATTCACGGGGAAGTGGACTTGATCCGTTATGCTGCCAAAATTCCGGCAGAAATATGTGAATTATATAAATGTGATAAACATTTATGTGTTATGCTCATAAGATTCATATATGCAAGGATGATTTAAGTATGATATGAATATATTGTGTAACACCCTAATAAACCCATACTACGCTTAAGTCGTATTACGGCATTTTATTAGTTGTTACTTATGCTCGTGGAAAATTAAACTTCACTTGAAATTAAATTACGCGGAAAATACGGTAAGATTTTTCTTTTTGTGAAATACGTCATCGCTTTGGAAAGTAAAGCCTTGAGCGAGAAGGTAGATAGAGAAAGAGCGTGTCGCATAAAATAAATACCCAAATATCATAAGACAAGAGAAAGGTAAATAAATAGAAATTCACAAATACATTTCATTAATTAACTAATCATTACATCCATGGGCATAAGTGTAAGCACATAAAACATGCATGACTGTACTATAAGCTTCTCTTAACTTTTTCTCTTTAAAGATTTGGACCGAAGTCCCTCTTCTTTTCTTTTCTTAACTTGACTTATCTTAAGTCCTTTTCTTTTCTTAACTTGACTCCTCTTGAGTCCTTCTCTTTTCACCTACTAAACATAAGTGGTAATGAGCTCATACCGTGGCCGTCGCCACTATAAAATTTCGGTACTTACACTAGCTGGGTCATGCCATGCCTCATGTAAGCCCTATCCCCTATACTCACACTAACTGGGTCATGCCATGCCTCATGTGAGTCGTGGGTGAGGGGAACTTACTTTGGGTCACCTTCCCTTTTGAAGGATCACACCCTTAGTTTACCTTCTCTTCTTATTAAAGCTTATGATGCAAAATATTTCTAAGTCCACAATTTCTACAAAATTTTGGCAGCATAACGGCTAGACCATGACTTCCCAAAATTTTGCCAGACAGAATACCAGTATCACAGCATCATATCATATCATCATATCATATCATCATCATCATATCATCATCATCATATCATCATTATCATGGCATCATAATCACATCATCATCACATCATGCTTGCAACCTAAACATAGGCATATTCTCAAGCAAAGTCTTATGAGCTTAGCTTAGTAAATTAGGTGCAAGCTTTTACATTGGCTTTCGTTTTATTGATTCCTTCTTCTCAATTATTCTAACTTGACTTATATGATTTTCATATTTTAATTTGGAAGATTTATAGTTTAGGTTTTGCATTATAGTTTGATTAGAATCTTATGAACTTAATCTAGTACATTAACTACATTTACATTCGGTTTTTCGTTTTATTCGCTTCTTTTGTTAAGGATTAGGCAAGCTTGGTATTTTATTTTATCTAGTCCTCATTAAGTAAATTATGAAGTTTCATTACTTTAGGTTAAGCCCTTTTACCTTTTTAAGTCATTTATGCATAGTCTTACTTAAGGTTAAGTTTTGACAGTTTTACTTTTACCCTAGGCAGTAACTTTAAAAATTCACCATAAATTGGTATTTTATCATTTTAATGCGAAATTTTATATGCTTATAGGGCTCTGAGTCTAGTTTTTAACAAAAGAAGTCCCACTCAAAAATTCGTTGTCTAACTCCAGTTATGCATATTTTATTCTGACTTGTTCAGTTTCTAAGTTCACTCCCGGTACAGTGGATTGTTACTTCTCATTATACTTGCTCAGAAGGAATCTGAGAAAACTGTTTCATGGGTTTGTTCCTCTATGTCTTAGCTTCCATTTAAACTTGGTCTCACTCAAAAATCATTTTTGTAGCTCGAGTTATACATATTTTAGTGTAGACTGCCCAGACAGAAACCAATCCGAGAACAGTCCACTTTGAAAAATCATATCTCGTTCATTTTAACTCCGAATCTTATATATTTTATATGTATGGAAAGCTCTCTGAGTCTATTTTCATATAAAATTAGTTCCACTAATTTCTGAGTTTTCTGAAAAAAGTTATACCATTCAGTTTACAGACTGTTAGAAAATCCAGCTTTCACATTTTGACTTTTCTCATGTTTTCTCCAAAACACTCAACCTCACTTTCAAGAAAACATTCTCAAGTTATAAAACACCCATATACCATGAAAGATTAGTGAAAAACTAACATGTTGGAGTTCAAAAATATTGAGTTCAGCCATGCATCACACCAAACCGAAAAACATGTTTTCAACAAACAACCATACTAGCAACAACATCTCATTTTATGACAAGAATGGCTATGATGCCCATAATCAATCTTTAAAACCACCTAGCTATGGAGAGCATAGGAGTTCTAAAGCTTGAAAAACAAGAGAGAAAAAGAGTTTAGAGCCACTACCAAGAAGCTTTCTTTGAAGGAACTTGTGATGGAAAAAGATGATGGTGGTGGTGCTCCTCCTCTTGGATCTTGAAAGAGGCTTGATATGTGATTGTCTTTGATTCTCCAAGAGCAAGAAATGGTGGCTCTTGAAGAGTTTGTGAGTGGGATGAGGAGAGAAAAGGATGAGAGAAGTGGAAGGATTCTAGAGAGAGGTTGGAGAGTTTAGAGAGAAGGAGGAGAACTTTGGAATTGAGGAGAGAGAAGAGGATGGGTGAAATGAAAATGAAGAGAGAAAGAGAGAGGGAGGGAGGCGTACAAGGGGGGGAAGGAGGGCTGATGGCTCTTGCTTCTCCAACAAGCAAGGGGAGTGGGTGAGTTTAGCTTCTTTTGCAAGCAAAAAGGCTAAGAACTTTTGGGTAAAAGAGGGGGTTGTACTTTCCTTGAGTCTTGGAGGCATTCTAATGTCCAATTGGTGTTTTTCTCTAGGGGTTAAAGGGGAGTACCCCTCTTAGGATTTGGTTGCTTGTCTAAGACTCATCCAAGTGTCAAGATCTAATGGTGGATGACAAGGATCCTAGTCTTGGCTTTTGATCTAATGTTGTAGGATTAAAGAGATTGAATGAAGGGTGAGATGTTGCTCCTCCTTGGTATGTCTTTTTAGGGCATATGCATGGAAGAACTTTTATCTCTAAATGTAATTAGAATTATTTAAATGTAACTTAACTTAATTGGCTTAATTACCCATGAGTTAACTCTTGTCAATTACACTTTTTATGATACCTTGCATTATGGTTAAGCATATGCTTAATTTGGGGTTTAATTTTTCAAGAGTTGTCTTAAGTGTCTTAATCATTATAAACTTAATTAGTAAGGTTAGGTTGTCTTACTTTTGTTTTGACACCTACGAGTAATTAAGGATTAGACGATTAAGGTTTTATTAAAACGCTTAGGACATTATAATTAAATTGTTGGCTAGACTTAATTTACTAAGCTCTTGCTCTTGCTCTTGAGATTAGCCGATTAGTTCTCAATTAATAGCTAATCTCTCTCTAATTAGCCGGGAACACCGAGCTAATTAACTTAGGTAAAATGGGGATGTTACATATTGAATGTGGGTCCCTTCATCTGGAGGCAGTTACGAGATCCCTCCTTGTGAAGGCAATTAAATAAGATAAGATGTGGGTCCCTTCACTTGGAGGCAGTTGCAATTTGAATCCCTCCAAGTTAAGGCAGCTAAAACTTTTGGGTCCCTCTATGTTGGAAGCAGATAGCCAACTGAGTCCCTCCGACCTAGAGGCACGTGGGTCCCCTTGTGGGTAAGTCGGTATAACGACGGTTACGAGTCGAGCTGACGAGCTCACTCCAAGGCCAGGCTACCCAAGGGCAGTAAAGGCTAAAGACTAAAGATTAAAGCATATGCAAGCACTTCGCTCACATGAGGCATGGCATCGACCCAGCTAATGTGAGTATAGGGGCTAGGACTTACATGAAGCATGGCATGACCCAGCTAGTGTAAGTACCGAATGAAGGTCCCATATTCCTAAGGAACGTGACATGGCGATCATGCTCTGATGGGGTATGACATGGCGATCATACTCTGGGATGTGACATGTAAAGATTTTATGATGAAAAGGAAGCAAAAGAAAGAAAAGTAAACTTCATGTATATGCATGAATTTAATTACGAGTAAAGTTATGTGCAGATGTTATGTCCCCAGTATATTGATACTATTGTATTTTATTATGTTTCAGTTACTATTCCTAATATAATTCATGAAATTTGTTTCGTATGGGCTCTCCCAAATTGCCAAGTGTGTGAGTAAAATGAACTTTGCTTCGGAAAGTATATTTTTGAACTATAAAATTAAACAGTTTGTATAGCATGTTCACCTTTTTCATAATAAACCGAAGCAAACTGGAGATGACAACGATGGCACAGCATATGTTAGTTTAATGAATCCTACTGAGAATTTATAATTCTCACCCCTATGTTTATTTCCGTGTTATCTCCAGATAGTTCAGAAGTCCCGAAGAAGATCCTCCAAGGCGGAGTTGACTAATAAGATCGAGGGTGGCCGAAGGTTGCTTCCAGACAAGGTCCGATTAAGTGACAGTAACAACTCCTAGGTGAGGTATTATGACTTAAGCATAATACCATACTCGGGAGGGTGTTACACAAGTTATTTGTGTTTTATTCCAGATTGCCCTATTTCCAGCCAGAATTGCACTCTTATAAGAAAAAATTCACCAAAAATAGAAATCTAGGTAAAAACATGTGAAATTTATATCAATGTAAAGCTAACAGAGCAAGCTTTCAGATGGAAGAAGTGCATATCATTTGAATGAGTATAATTTGAGATATAAGCTCCGAAACTTGACTTTCCTAAACTGCCCTATTTTGACCTAGTTTGGACATAGGGCAAATTCTTCAAACCACTAGGAGCAGACGGGACCGAATCTAACTCTGAAATATTTATGGATGTTCTCTTATGTGTAAGCTTTCTAACAAAGTTAGTTTCATTGAATTCCAAGTCGTATAGGGCAAGTTTTACCTTGAATAACCTAGTCTGCCCAAAATCAAACTTAGAAGCCAAGGTCAAATTTCCAAAATTCATATCTCCCTCAATACTAATCTAATGGCCTTATATGATATATGTATGGAAAGCCCTGAATGTCTATTTTCATTTAAAAATAGTTTCATCGATTTTATATTGCTATAGGTGGAGCTATACACTCCGTCGTACGGACTATCGAGGGGTTTTGGATTTCCAGCCTCTCACATCTTCCTACTTTCACCCTTTCTTACTTCTTAATCGATTTTAACATAAAAATGACCAATAAATCAGCCAAAGATCATCACATTCATTCAATCATCACATCAAGAAATGAGAAAATAAAGCCATAATCAGCCACCCACAAGTAGAATATCAAGAACAAGATTGAATCTCTACCTTCTTTAAGTGTGATTTTGCTAAGTTTGAGCTCAAGTTGATGGAATCTTATCAAAGCTTGAATTTGATGGAGTTGGTTGAGAGGAGAAGAGAAGAAGGAGGCTGAAACCAGGAGAGAAAGTGGCGCAAATTTTGTTGAAGGGAAAAGGAAAGAATATGTTGTTAAAGTTTAATGAGGTAATTGGGAACTTGGAATTTGATTGATTGCTATTTTGTGGCCCATTTTCAGCCATGCTTCCTTCCTTTTATGGCCTTGGTGGCGCCACCCATAGGGCCTTAAATGGCTGAGTATTCAGCCTTGAGTCATAAGGTTTTGAGTATATAATCCTATTGATTCAGTTCCGACAGTTTAAAATACCGAAATCTTACCGATTTCCTTTAAATCGATAAATTGGTTTAAGAAAGTTTCTATAAAATCTTCTACACTTCTAACCTAATTTCCTCATATCTAAACTCAATTAATTGCTAATTAATTGATCCTAAATAAAAATTTAGTTGAATTTTAATTAACTTCAACTGTTCGATAAAACCGAATAATTAGGCGAAAAACGATAAGAAAAATTCTGGTGGATGTTACAACTACAAACATTCTTAATGCTTAAAGCTTCAAAAAGTTTGCTTCTCGATACACAAAAAGTGGCACAAGTTTTAGTGCCATCATAAAATCCTTTTTTGTTTTGTTTTGAAGACAAGAATACATGTAAAAGTCTAGGCTTTTTAGAATAACAAGCCTTTTGAGTTATAAAATGATATCTTGTCATTTTATGTCTTAGAAATCAACCCTTAAAGACAAGACCTTTCATAAAGTTTCAAACTTTAATCGAGAATGAGACCTTTAAGTCGTAAAAGTGTTGTTTTGTAATATTTAATTCATAAAGTTTAGATCTTGGACCAAAACAATGCTAAAAGGTGTTAACTTTTATAAAGATCAAGACTTTTCAACCTTAAAGTTAATATTTCATGTCACTAGTTGATAAAGTAGGAACCTTTTTAATATAGAGACAACTTTAAGTCATAAAGTTGAGACCTTGATGGTCTTAGAATAAATAAATGAGTCAACTTTCATAAAGAACAAGACTTTTAGTTAAAAAGCTAGTAACTTGTATCATTATTACATAAAGATCTAATTTTTAAGACAAGAGCTTAATTTTAGAGGTACTTACTTTCATAAAGAATAAAACTTTATGACTACTTTATAAAGAATGATAACTTTAATAATGTTGAAGGTAAAACCTTGATATGTTAATAATGAAAGCTTGAAACTTTGTAAGTTGAATAAGTTAAAAATCACCCTTGGCGATTAGTGCTCATGGTGTTGTTGGGTTCATGAGTATGGTTATGCGTTGTCATGACCCAAGGATTAGAGGGATCTCGAACTTCTTAGGAACAGAAGTATGATTAGGGCTTGTGAGCATACCATGAACCTAGGAATCACTAAGGACACTATCTCAAGGAAAGGAAACAATCGTTTAACTTAATTAAATTGAATAAGTGTTCCATAAGACATGAACTAAAGTAAAGAATAATTTCATATGAGAGCTAAGTAACTAAAAGACCACATACATATATTTTAACTATATGATTCTCTCATGGGTAACCATGAGAAATCGTATGATGATTCATAATATTCTTCACAAAGAATAACACAACTATAAATCCCTTTAGGGTATGAATGTGTGATGCTAATCGGAATGATGAATGATGAGTTTGATTAAGCTTTGTCTCCTGATTGAATGATGAGTGTGATAACATGATATAGATATGATGAACTATTGGTTGAAAGTTTAAGACGGGCATTTTGGAGAAGCTCCAATTTAGCCGTTATGCTGCTGGATTTCCATCGAAATTATGGACATAGTCATATCATTGCATGTGTCTAGTCAAAGAAGTACTATGCATGTAAAGTATAATGATAAGAAAAGAAACCATGGGATAGGACCCTTCAATCACTTCCGGGAAGTGAAAGATGGTGATCCACAAGGAACCTCTATGAGGGAGGCAACGGTGACATGGAGGACCCTCCAACTTAGGCGTAACCAATATCGGCTTAGTCTGATTGGGTTTAGTACTGCATGAGGACGGTCACGAAATGAGCCCGTGTCCAAAAATAGTCTATTTCAAAGGAAAAGTAAAAGAATGTTAAGCACATACTAAAACAAAAGTCAAAGTAGGACCATGGTCAAGTTGATGAGTTGCATAGTCATGCATGTTATTATATTCCTTATGTTCATTATGAATATTCATTATGAATATTAGCATGTATGCCTATGTATGACACTATGGATATGATGATAAAGTTAAAAGTAACTTGCTTCGGGATTTACATTTTCAGAAACTATTAAAATTGAACTGATATCTATCCACTGTTTTTATATTAAACTCGAAGTGGCTAGGATGATGATGATGACACTGTGGTGGTCTAGTTGCGATCCTACTGAGAAATTTAGTATTTCTCACTCCTATATTTCCGTGTCATCTTCAAAGAATGCCAGTGTCGGGCACGGTGGTGATTTTCGTTGAGTTCCCAATGATGCATTGGACTTTGACCTGGTGCTAAATGCATCCGTTATGACTGCGCAGGCAGCAATACGGGTCTACATGTTCTATAGCTGCCAGTTCCGTGCATCCGTGGTGAGTCTGTTTTTCTACCCTTATGAGTCGTTTGAGGACATCACTACTGTAACATCCCCAATTTTTGTCTATGCTAATTAGCTCTATGATCCTGGCTAATTAAAGAGGTTAACGATTAATTGAAAAATTAATCGATTAATCCCGAGAGCAAGAGCTTAGTAAATTAAGTCTAGCCAACAATTTAATCATAATGTCCTAAGCGTTTTAATAAAACCTTAATCGTCTAATCCTTAATTACTCGAAGGTGCCAAAACAAAAGTAAGACAATCTAACCTTACTAATTAAGTTTATAATGATTAAGACAACTCTTGAAAAATTAAACCCCAAATTAAGCATGTGCTTAACCGTAATGCAAGACACCCTAAAAAGTGTAATTGACAAGAGTTAACTCATGGGTAATTAAGCCAATTAAGTTAAGTTACATTTAAATAATTCTAATAACATTTAGAGATAAAAGTTCTTCCATGCATATGCCCTAGAAAGACATACCAAGGAGAAGCAACATCTCACCCTTCATTCAAACTCTTTAATCCTACACCATTAGATCAAAAGCCAAGACTAGGATCCTTGTCATCCACCATTAGATCTTGACACTTGGATGAGTCTTAGACAAGCAACCAAATCCTAAGAGGGGTACTCCCCTTTAACCCCTAGAGAAAAGCATAAAATGGACATTAGAATGCCTCCAAGACTCAAGGAAAAACAACTCACCCTTTTACCCCAAGGTCCCTAGCCCTTTTGCTTGAAAAAGAAGTAAGACACACCTACTCTCTCTTGCTTCTTGAAGAAGCAAGGGCAATCAGCCCCTCCCCCCTTTGTACGCCTCCTTCCCTCTCTCTTTCTCTCTTCATTTTCATTTCACTCATCCTCTTCTCTCTCCTCAATTTCAAATTCTCCTCCTTCTCTCTAAACTCTCCAACTTCTCTCTAGAATCCTCCCACTTCTCTCATCCTTTCCTCTCCTCATCCCACTCACAAACTCTTCAAGAGCCACCATTTCTTGCTCTTGGAGAATCAAAGACAATCACACATCAAGCCTCTTTCAAGATCCAAGAGGAGGAGCACCACCACCACCATCTTTTTCATCACAAGTTTCTTCAAAGAAAGCTTCTTGGTAGTGACTCTAAACCCTTTTCCTCTCTTGTTTTTCAAGCTTTAGAACTCCTATGCTCTCCATAGCTAGGTGGTTTTAAGGATTGATTTGGGCATCATAGCCATTCTTGTCATAAAATGAGATGTTGTTGCTTGTATGGTGGTTTGTTGAAAACATGTTTTCGGTTTGGTGTGATGCATGGCTGAATCCACTATTTTTGAACTCCAACATGATAGTTTTTCACTAATCTTTCATGGTATATGAGTGTTTTATAACTTGAGAATGGTTTCTTGAAAGTGAGGTTGAGTGTTTTGGAGAAAACATGAGAAAAAGCAAAACGTGAAATCTGGATATTCTGACAGCCTGTAAACCGAACGGTATAACTTTTTCCAGAAAACTCAGAAATTAGTGGAGTTAAAATAGACTCAGAGAGCTTTCCATACATATAAAATATATAAGATTTGGAGTTAAAATGAGTGAGATATGATTTTTCAAAGTGGACTGTTCTCAGATCGGTTTCTGTCTGGGCAGTCTACACTAAAATGTGTATAACTCGAGCTACAAAAAATGATTTTTGAGTGAGACCAAGTTTTAATGAAAGCTAAGACATAGAGGAACAAACCCCTAAAACAGTTTTCTCAGATTTCTTCTGAGCAATTATAATGAGAAGTGACAATCCACTGTACCGGGAGTGAACTTGGAAACTGAACAAGTCAGAATAAAGTATGCATAACTGGAGTTAGAAAATGAATTTTTGAGTGGGACTTCTTTTGTTAAAAACTAGACTCAGAACCCTATAAGCATATAAAATTTCGCATTAAAATGATAAAATACCAATTTATGGTGAATTTTTAAAGTTACTGCCTAGGGTAAAAGTAAAACTGTCAAAACTTAACCTTAAGTAAGACTATGCATAAATGACTTAAAAAGGTAAAAGACCTTAGCTCAAAGTAATGAAACTTCATAATATACTTAATGAAGACTAGATGGAATAAAATACCAAGCTTGCCTAATCCTTAACAAAAGAAGCAAATAAAACGAAAAACCGAATGTAAATGTAGTTAGTGTACTAGGTTAAGTTCATAAGATTTTAATCAAACTATAATGCAAAACCTAAACTATAAATCTTCCAAATTAAAATATGAAAATCATATAAGTCAAGTTAAAATAATGGAGGAGTAGGAATCAATAAAACGAAAGCCAATGTAAAAGCTTACACCTAATTTACTAAGCTAAGCTCATAAGACTTTGCTTGAGAATATGCCTATGTTAGGTTGCAAGCATGATGTGATGATGATGTGATTATGATGCCATGACAATGATGATATGATGATGATGATATGATATGATGATATGATGATGATGATATGATATGATGATATGATATGATGCTGTGATACTGGAATTCTATCTGGCAAAATTTTGGGAAGCTGCGGTCTAGCCGTTATGCTGCCGAAATTTTGTAGAAATTATGGACTTAGAAATATATTGCATCATAAGTTTAATAAGAAAAGATTGGATAATGTGTGATCCTTCAAAAGGGAAGGTGACCTAATCTAAGTTCCCCTCACCCACGACTCACATGAGGCATGGCATGACCCAGCTAGTGTGAGTATAGGGGATAGGGCTTACATGAGGCATGGCATGACCCAGCTAGTGTAAGTACCAAAATTCTATGGTGGCGACGGCCACGGTATGAGCTCATTACCACTTATGTTTAGTGGGTGAAAAGAAAAGGACTTAAGATAAGAAAAAAAAAGAAAAGGGACTTCGGTCCACCCCGTGAAGGAGGCATAGCCAGAAGCGGGAAAGTTACAAGTCAAGTAAACCATATAAGAGAGATAAGAAAGAGACTTCGGTCAAGAAAACTACTAACTCATGAAATGTCTGCATTCATATGTTTACCTATTTTACTTCAATGCTTCTGATAAGAACGTATGCTTAAAAGTGAATCCACTTCGGATAATTATGTTTTCGAAAATCCTAGTAACTGAATCTTGTATGTTCACACCTATTTCTTAAGAAAACCGAAGTGGCTGGGACGATGACGATGACACCTCCGTGTCGGGTTCGAGTCCTACTGAGAAATTCTTATTTCTCACTCTAGTTACTTTTCCGCATCGTCACCAGATCTTAATGGCGTATCCGGTGGACTGGAGCGCGGATCCCCCACACTGTGAGCGGACGTATGGCGTGGAATACTAGATGAAGCTATTTTGGGACTGGTAGTGACCGTCGCTCTGCATTTTCGCACATTCCTTTTTGAGATAGGCTTTGTCATTTAAGTTTGTATTTAGTATCTAGTATTTGGATCATGGCGCGACCATGAGCTTTCTTCGATGTAATGTTTATATATATATACATTATGAACTCATATGGATGTAATGATCAGTTAATTAATGCAATGTATTTGTGGATTTCTATTTATCTACCTTTCTCTTGTCTTATGATATTTGGGTATTTATTTTATGCGACACGCTTTTTTCTCTATCTACCTTCTCGCTCAAGGCTTTACTTTCCAAAGCAATGACGTATTTCACAAAAAGAAAAATCTTACCGTATTTTCCACGTAATTTATTTTCAAGTGAAGTTTAATTTTCCACGAGCATAAGTAACAACTAATAAAACGCCGTAATACGACTTAAGCGTAGTATGGGTTTATTAGGGTGTTACAACTACGGATGACGTTCGCCCACCTTTCCATCCTCCAAGATACTCCACTGATGGAGATTCCAACTCGGACACTCATCTGACACTGACAGTTTCGTTGGATTCTAATCCTTTGGGACCATCGTATCTGAGCTACCATGTGGAGACGGACCCGTCTGAGCTTTCCTTCCCATCCATGATTTGCCTGTCGTTTGATTTGTCTTTTTCTTCAGTAGCCACTTGTCACACTGCACCCCCAGTTCGCGATCGCAGGTTCATTCATATTCATGCCATGCCTCGTGGGCATGGCTGTAACACCTAATAGTTCCATTCTATGCTTAAGTCATATTGCGGAATTACTAGTTGTTACTTTTGCTCGCAGAACTAACATTACCTTTTAGAAATTACTTTGTACCGAAAATAGGGGTAAATTTTTTTTTTCTACAAAACAAGTGAACCATTTTTGAAATTGAGAGCCATGAGCGCATCGTGAACATATAAAGTAACACTGCTATCCCATACATACATCGCATTTAACAAGCATAGAAACCACAAGAGTAACCACAATCTTAGGTAAAGGTAACATTCATTCCACGACCATCCATGATAATACAATAATAGTCATACCAGAGTCATACATAAGATAATAATGGGTCCGATATCTATCATTGGCCCTACACAAGAAGCCTACCAATACATAACAAAAGGAAATACATCAGAAAATCCTACTACCCAAGCATGCCATACAATAGAATGATAACCTTATAACTACAACCAAAAGGGGCTATCCTCGTGCTCGGCTCCGCATGCAGTCGTCACATCAAGCATCTGGCGGGAGGAAACCATTCCCATATCCACCAGGAGAAGTGCCGCCACGTCCCCCTCCTCAAGCACGTCCTCGCCCACGGGGCACAGCGCGGGTACGAATAAACTCACGCCTGCGAACCGGGGGTGAAACTGGGCCAGCAGATGAGGCAGAAGAATTAGAAGATAGACGAATCACCAAAGGCTGCGATGAACCCGAAGGTGAGATCCCCCAGAATGAGTCGGATAGAGGGGCTCAGATGGATCGGTCTCCACATGGAAGCTCGGATAAGACGGCTCCGAGGGATCGAAATCCAGTGAGACAGTCGGAGTCAAACGGGTATCCGAGTCAGTCTCATCATCATCGGTGGGGTATCTTAGTGGCTGAAAGTAGGGGTGGATGTCATCCATAGTAACCTCGCCGAATGGCTGATACGGTCGGAAAAATAGGCTCATCACGGGAGTCTGAAACTGGCGGTCGTGGAAGATGTAGACCCTTATCGCTGCGCTCGCCGACAGCACAGAGGCGTTCAGCAACCGGTCAAAGCGCCAACGCCACACCGGGAACTCAATGCAGATCACCACCGTGCCCGACGTCGACATCCTCTGAAGACGACATGGAAACGTAGGAATGAGAAATACTAAATTTCTCAGTAGGATCGTGACTAGACAAACACAGTGTCATTGTCATCATCCCAGCCACTTCGGGTTTAATTATAAAAACAGTGGACAAATATAAGTTCAATTTTTAATGGTTTTGAAAACTTAGACCCCGAAGCGGGTTGCTTTTAAACTTAACATCATAACCACATCATCATGACTAACATCCGTACTAAAACATAGAAGAAACATTCATAATGCAAACGGGCAATATACTTTCATGCAAAGACATGCATCATCATAGACGTAACCATGGTTATACTTAGACTTTACTTTCATTTTTAGCACGTGCTTAACATACTTTTACCTTCCTTTGAAATAGACTGCTTTGGACATGAGCTCATTCCGTGACCGTCGTCACGCAGTACTAACCAAATCAGACTAAGTTGATATTGGTTACCTCTAAGTTAGAGAGTCCTCCATGTCACCCTTGCCTCCCTCATAGAGGTTCCTTGTGTCTTTGTAGATCGCCGTCTCTCACTTCCCTTACCGAAGTGATTGAAGGGTCATGTCCCATTGATTCTTTTCTTATCTTTATACTTTACATGCATAACACTTCTTTGACTAGACACATGCAATGATATGACTAAGTCCATAATTTTGACGGAAATCCGGCAAAGATAACGCTGCAGAGAGCTTCCCCAAAATGCCAATCATCAACATTCAAGCAATAGTTCACCATAACTATATTATATCATCACACTCATCATCTAATCATGAGACAAAGCTCAACCAAACTTGTCATTCATCATGCCGTATGGCATCACACATTCATACCCTAAAGGGGTTTATAGTTGTGTTATTCTTTGTGAAGAATATTATGAATCATCACATGATTTCCCATGGTTACCTATGAGAGTATCACGCAGTTAAGATATGTGTATATGGTCTTTTAGTTACTTAGCTCTCACCTAAAATTATTCTTTACTTGAATTCATGTCTTATGGAACACTTATTCAAATTTAGTTAAGTGATTGTTTCCTTTCCTCGATATAGTGCACTTAGTGATTCCTAGGTTCATAGTATACTCAGAGGCCCTAATCATACTTCTGTTCCCAAGGAGTTCGAGATCCCTCTAATCCTTGGGTCATGACAACGCATAACCATATCATGAACCCAACAACACCATGTTCACTAAACACCAAGGGTGATTTTTAACTTAACCAAGTTACAAAGCTTCAAGCTTTTATCTTAAAGATTAGATCTTTATGAAATAACGATGCAAGTTACTAGCTTTTCCACTAAAAGTCTTGTTTTTTTATAAAAGTTGACTCATTTAATTATTCTAAGACCATTAAGGTTTCAACGTTATGACTTAAAGTTGTCTTTACATAAAAAGGTCCCTACTTTATCAACTAGTGACATGAAACATTAACTTTAAGGTTAAAAAGTCTTAATTTTTATAGAAGCTCTCGCCTTTAAGCATTGTTTTGGTTCAAGATCTAAACTTTATGAATTAATTGTTATAAAACAACACTTTTATGACTTAAATGTCTCATTCTTGATTAAAGTTTGAAACTTTATAAAATGTCTTTTCTTTAAGGTTTGATTTCTAAGACATAAAGTGACAAGATATTATTTTCTAACTCAAAAAGGCCTATTATGCCAAAAAGCTTAGACTTTTACATGCATTCTTGTCTTCAAAACAAAACAAAAGAAAACTTTATGATGGCACTAAAACTTGCACCACTTTAAGTGTGTCAAGAAGCAAACTTTTTAAAGTTTTAAGCTTTTAGAATGTTCAAAGTCTTATCAAATCATGGGAACATAAAAAGGTGGAGCTTTTCTAGTCATCAACTCATCATAAAAAGGAAAGAACAACTTTAAGCAAGCTACTAACAAAAGAGGAAACTTAAGAACACATGAAGAACATCAAGCACATATTTTTTTCAAAAGAGGAAACTTAAGAACACATGAAGAACATCAAGAATATATTTTCCCAAAAGAGGAAACTTAAGAACACATGAAGAACATCAAGAACATATTTTACTAAAAATGAAAACTTTGGCTCTTGAAGAGCATGAAGGATCTTCTCAAGCTTTCACTTAGAAATCTTGGTCATGAAAGAACCAAGCTCCAAGCTTTCTTGAGTAAACAAAATGAAAAAGATGAAGATCACTACCTTTCTTGAAGATGGCACAAAACAAGAGAAATGGAAGAAGAAGATGATGACTCCTCTTGATAATGAAGGTGGCGGTTTTGCAAGAAGGAAGGAGAAGCTCTTGAAATCTTGTGGAAATGGAGGTTGAAGTGTTTTGATCTTGTCTCCAAAGACCCAAAGATGAGGTCTTTGAAGGGCTAAGTGAGTGGTTTAGGTGGTGGTGGTGGAGAAAGGAAGAAGAAGATGAGAAAGTCTAGAGAGAAGTAGGAGGATTATGGTTTGATGAGAGAGAATAGGATGAGTGAAAATGAAAATATGAGTGTGTGTGTGTGTGTGTGTGTGTGTGTGAAAGTGGCGTCCTACATTAAGGGAGGGAGAGTGAGATATTTTGCTTAATTTTGTGTTAATTAGTGATTAAGGGGACAAAGTGGATGATGGGGAGACAAAACATGGTCAAACTCTTACATAAAGCACTCTTGTCTAATGTTTTATGCTTTTATGACATCACTCTTTACTTTATTGTCTAGTTGACTAAATTTGAATTTAATCATGTGATTAAGTGCTCATACAACTTAATTAAGATGATTAAGCAAGGATTAGTGATTAACACACAAGAACTCGATTAGCAAAAATTAATCTTGCGATTAAGCTTAATTAACCTTAATTAAACTTGATTAGGCTAATTAAAGGTGATTACTGCTTAATTAAGTTGTAGGGACTCTGACTTACTTAATTAGAGATTATCTAATCTCGATTAAGCATTCTCTTGACCCTTCTCATCCGAGTCAACCCCTTAATTAAGCCCTAATCTCAAAATTTCTCATTAAGTGCCTAATTACTCAGGGTTACTAAGATAATTTAGCACGACATGAAATTGAGGATGTTACAGTGGCTATGCTCGAGAAGGAAAATGTGGTGATGTTTCTCCTAGAGGATTTGGGAATGGCTACTGCTCCAAATTACAATTTTAAAATACTTAATTATACTAAATTTGAAGTATAGTGCAACTAAGGTTGTCTCACAAGGATGTTGTTGCTATCTACTTAAGTAACAAAAGGGTATGTGCAAACATGTAGGAAATAAGCTATAAAAGAAAATTAGATGAAAATAAAAACACTAGTTCAAAGAGTTCCTTAAGCATAAGGTGAATCAATCATTAACACATAATACATCAAACACATGGAGTGCAACTAATTTGAGTTATTAGAGAGACCTCTAGTAACAACTCCACAATTCTACCTAGAGAACTCTAGGAATCCAACTAACACATAATTGATTAGATAATTGAGACCTCAACTCTAATTAACCTTTGTTGATTTCTAGCCCCACTAATTCTTTAACTACTCAAGTTCATATCAATTGACCAATTAGCAATCACCTAACTAATTCCTCATTCAAAAGCCCACATATCAATACCAAATGCAAGTTTGCAAATAAAAGAGGGCAAAGAATCAAGAAAACAAACATGATGGAAATTCATGCATATGGTTTCAAGATTACAACCATAATACCCTTGGAGTCTCCTTGAACTAGCTTCAAGTCCTACTCCTCCATAGCAATGAAGGTTACAAACTAGAACCCAAAACAAGTATCTTACAAAATGAAAGGAAAGGAAAAGAAAAGAAAAGAAGAGGAGAAGAGAAGAAAAGAAAAGAGAGAAAAAATGAAAAAAAAATGTTAGAGATGAGAGTCTTTTTTTCGCGTCTCTATTTTCTCACTACTTATCAGACCTAAAACATGAAAATCCAAAAATATCCTTGAGCCCAAATTAATCCTCTACCTCTTAGCTTTAAGTGGACACCCAATTTGCTTAATTTGGACTTGAAATGAGAGAGTTATGGCCCAATCTTTATAGCATATCCAGGTTATACATTTATTCGCGTCAGTCAACTTCAATAGCCAATAAGTTCATCAATATGTCATTATTTTGGAGAGTGTTCTTCATATGACTTCAAGTTTATATCTTAGCTTTCAAATGGCACTAGTTTTACCTCAATCCAATTCTACAACTCAAGTTATGGCCCAATTAGTGCACATTACTTAGGTTCGAGCATAACAGCCTTATTCTGACTTCGTTGCCCAATTTGACTCACCAGACATCTAAATTAGTTATTGACTTCTTCATCAAAGTTGTAGATCTTTCTCTCATATTTTCCACAATATAAAATTTTTAATTTTTAGACATCTACAACTCAAGATATGCCTATAATACAAAAATAGTATGAATTTATAATTATGCTGAAAAATACAATTAAGTCCAATTAGTGTCCAAACTTATAAAATGTGTCCAATATTGTTCAATTAATCACAAAAGAGGTCCAATAAACTAAATATGAAGGTTAATCAATGTGTCAAAATATTACTTATCAGCTACCTCCTGCTAGATGGGTGAGGTGTTGATTTGCATACGGAGCTAAGCATGAGGATAGCCCTTTTTTGGTTGTAGCGAGGGTTATTATTTTCATTCAGCATGTATGGGCGAATTGGGATTTCTTAGGTATTTCCTTCTATTATGTATTTTGTTAAGGTATTTTGTAGGGCCAACAGTAGGTATCAAACCCATTATTATCTTTGTGTATGACTTCTGCTATTACTACTATTATATTAACTATGGGATGGCTATAGAATGAATGTTACCTTTATCTAAGATTGTGATTATTCTCATTGCTTCTATTTATGTTAAATGTGATGTATGAATGAGATAGCGACATTTGTATTACACGTTCACAATGTGCTCATGGCTCTTGATTTCAAAAATGGTTTACTCGTTATTGTTTAAAAAAAAAATTACCCCTATTTTCGTTAAAAAGTAATTTCTAAAAAATAATGTTAGTTCCGCGAGCAAAAGTAACAACTAATAATTTCACAATATCACTTAAGCATAGAATGGAACTATTAGGGTGTTACAAAAACTTAATGGGATCAAAGAGGTTAGAAACTAAACATATAACACTTCAATATATGCAAAATTCAAGTCTAAATGAGTTAAAAGGGATTTATGGCTTAATTTACAAAAAATCGGGTAGAATCAAAAGGAAGTGGCAGAAACCTAATTCAAGACCAAGGTTATGAAACTTTGTTTGATTATTGACATATATATACCTTGCATTGATTTTTCTATATGAATGATTGTTTGGTTGACTGATACTATTCACGGGGAAACGAACTTGATCCGTTATACTGCCAAAATTTTAGCAAAACTTGTGCATTTTGCATGTATCTTTTATACCATCCAAGATAAAGCACTTATCATGATATGATCTATAAAGCCTATAAGAAATTCCATATACTTGGGCCAGCCCTGGAATTTAAGTTAAAGGGAATAGGTTGGTGGGAGAATCGAGGATAGTAAACTCGACGATCCTATATAGGAACAAGCTCAAACATGAAAAGCAGACTATTACCTAGGAGTTATATGACCAAGACTCCTAGAGGACCAAGTACGGAAAAGGATAAAAATAAACATCCTAGGGATAGCGATACATAACACCTAGGCATGTTAAGTAATGCTCAAATGTAGACCAGTAATGCCTAAATATGCCAAGAAAAGAAAGTTAAAAAGAAATGGAAGCATTTACCCCAAGAACCCTGTTGCATTCATCTTTGCATATTATTTATTTGTTCTTTAGACAGCTATACTTATGCTTCGGTTCTTTTCTCTGCTTATCAGGAGCCTAGTTGCATCCATATATATATGTTATTTAGTCTGCTGCACTTATATTTAGATTCCTACTTTGTTTAATAAGTGAATGAAAAATTCCAATATATTGATATGATTTAAAACTTAGGCATTTGCATGCATCTTTATCTGCTAGCTAGTTATTATTATTATTGACTTTACTTAATACTGTTTCATAATTACTCCCTCTGTGTTTAATCAATGCGTGAATAAAATGAACTTTGCTTCGGACAATATATTTTTAGACTGTTAAATTGGGCAGATTACATAACATATTCACCTTTATCAAAATAAATCAAAGCAGCTGGAGATAATAACGATGACATAGTAGATGGTGATAAGGAATTCTACTGAGAATTTTCAATTCTCACTCCTATTTTTGTGTTATCTCCAAATAGTTCAAGGAATATTGAAAACAACCAGAGGTAGCTACTAGACAAGGTCTGTCCAGGTAATAGTAACAACTTTAGGGTGTAGTACTATAACTTAAGCATAGTACCACACAAAGGAGGACGTTATAGTTGGCATCATCTTAATCTCCACCATTATCCACTTGAAAACTATCCTAAGTGTTAGCTTTGCTCTCCAAGCATTTTGCTTAACCCTTGGCAGCTATGCCACTGTAACATCAACCTTAAGCATCCATATTACTCTTCCTCTTTTCTGCCATATGATCAATGTAATACATCTATTATCTCGTGGCCACTCTCATTGCTGGCTTGCTTTCTCCTTATCACTAGGCGATTATTAGCCATAATAATAGTGTCAACAAAGTTGACCTCACATTTTTATTTTCACAACAATTATTTTACAGCTAATTCTCTTAACATCACTTGCTTAAATCTATCTAAACATATAGTAATTTCAAAACACTAGTGTGTGTATGGTTATTGCTTCACTATGATGTATAAATACTTGAGTTTCGCTCACGTTTGCATATCATATGCATATATGTATTAAATACTGTTGTCTTTGACTTCCTTTATTTGAGACTAATTTTTTAAAAAAAGATAAGATTGCCCATTCTATTTATTACCTTATCGATTATTTGGGATAATCTGTCATATCGAAGATAATTATTAGCATAATTATTATAAATATTTGATTAAGATTATCATAAATATTCAATATCATTTATAAATATATTTTTTATTTAATATATATTATCATATTTACATACCATATTGTATTCAATACTTGTATTCATACTCGTACAACATAACTGCTTGCTATTTTAGTAATTACACGTGACCTCGCAATGGCAAGACATGAATGAGTGTAGAACACAAATATTGCTAAGCTTCATTTGAAGAGACCATTTAGGTACATCTATCATCCTACTAATAATGCCCATGAATTATACACGGGAGCTTGAAAATAATGAACTTGACTAGGCATTTTAAATGGAAGTGTTGTAGAATTTGGTACCATTAAGGTTTTACGAACAAATAGCAAAGATTGAAAAAACGAAGGTAATAAAGAGGGGAAAAAAATAGAACAGTGACATAATAAAAGTATAAGGGGCATACATTATTACATATTGACAAGTTTTTAATAACATTTGAAAATGCTATCAAGGAGTAATATTTCCCTGTTTTGCCTTAAGGATAAGCTCTTCAGTGGTGGTGCCAATGATTTCATTAGCTCGTTTCAACCCAACACAAATATACCGACCAATGGGATCCTAAATTCCAATGAAACCTTCTAGTCAATAAAGAAATCAACATCTTCAGATCAACATTTCTTAGGTGATAATAATTAAAAATAATCTCCTAAGAGGTATGCATTTACTTAAGAAAATCTGATGGCTATTACTGAGGATACTACCTCAAAGTACCAAATAAAATTCCAAAAAGTTCCAAATATCATTTAAGGAACTCATAAAAATATAACAATTTATATAAAACAGGCATAACTAATGCATCCAAAAGTAAATACAATGACTCATCCAATGCCAAGAAATAGGTCTCAAAATTGGACAAATATTTCCTAAACTTCTTCCATTCTCAACGTTACCATGCTTTGGCAATATCATTAGAGAAAGGATTAGACAACTCATACAATTTCCTTTGAAGTGATGCAGTATTGTATATTTCATATAGATATAATCATTTCAGAATGGAATCTCACCCGGGTAACAAGTCCCAACTTCTCTAATTTCTGAACTGCATCATCCACATCAAAGTTAAAGCTCTCCCCAAACTCTTCTCTAATTAGTTCCTCACACCATTGATCGAGTTCCTGATTCAGATTATCACATAACTTATATAAGTAGCATTAGCAAAACCCTAGGTCCCCTAACTAGAAGTACTGCAAAACTAAAGGCTACGGGTAAAAAAATGGAAAACAAGATTGCTCAATTTTATTGATGTTTGTACCTGTCTTGAAGCTTTTCCTTGTTCCATTAGAATAAAGAATGAAACTATTACCTCTTTGACCTGCATATAAAAATTTACTAACATGTAGCTTTTAGATGTTTAGCTGGTGCCTAGCTACATAAAATAAAGTCATAAGTTGGCCTAAAACTTAAAAAAGTGTAGCAATTACTTTTCAACAAATCTTGTCACCTCTAAATCTTAGAGGTTATATCCTCCGTTGTAAAAGGCAATGCTTATAAAGCAATATAAAGAATAATTTTGATGCAACCATATCAAGTTTTCAAATGCAATTTGACCCATGCTCCAATATTATTCAAATGTTACGTCTATTTACAAAGTCTTCAGTTGCATAAATGCATATTAGGGAGCATTCGAAGTAACAGCCAAATTATGGTTATGCTAACAAGCCAAACATTGCCACAAATCAAGTCAATCTTATACCAATGAATGGCTTTTGTTGGATGAATTTTTCACAAAGACCAACCCTACATTGAAAGCTTATTTCATGCATATCAACCTTGTAGAATATGGCAACAATCAAACATTGTTTTATAGTCCGTCCAGACATGTTAAAATTGACATTTAATTTTTTAAAAAATCGTCAATATCCAAAATCTGTAGAAACTTGATTAATTTGGTTCAATTCAAGTCAGCTCATTATGGGGATAAATCTCTTTCAACACTATTTTTTTTTTTCCATTTGCAAGACTCAAAATAGAAACCTTATTGATAACATATGATATAGTTATCACACAAAATATCAAGCATTTAAGCATATGCTATTATTTCATGTCACTGGTTGGTTTGATAAAAATCACTTGATGAAATGATTGTTAGATTGTATACATATATCAAGTTCACACAACAATGTCAAGTTATTGATATTGACTCATAATGCAAGCACAACACCTAAATTCAAACTACAACTTTTGAATGTATTTTTATAAGCGATGTCTTCATTTCTCAAAATCCAACTATGAGACTTATATAAATGTCATGAAGATCATGCCTCATTGCTAAAAATTTCATATCCTATATTCGACAATTATTAATTCATCATTATTTCTTATTAGCATACTACTAGTAGACCCCAATCACAAAGATCCATGTTAGGAAAATTATAGATAAGTGCAAGGAATTGAGGCCTAATTCAAATGGCAATAATAACTACCTAACTAACATGAAACAGCATAAATATAACAAATGTTCTTGGCATAGGGAAGTGAGCTTTAGTGGAAAGAGGAGAAGGAGAGAGCCACCAAACTCTCAAAGATTCTAGAGAATTGTAATTGTTCATATAAAATTCTCATTCTGCCATTTTTGTCGTTCTATCATGTTAGGTTCTTGGACCTAGATTACATTGGTTCAGATTCTAAGAGAGGAAAAATACCATCAACAAAGCCTTATTTTCTTCATACTTTCTAATTTGGTTCTACTAAAGTGATATCATAGTTTCCAAACTAAAGGAGCACACATGAGAATGGAGTTGTAATTGTAACCTTTGTAGAAAGAGTTTGAAGCATGGTGGAAAAAGGTAGAGGTGGAAAAGCATAAAGCAATGTGAGATAGGGTTTTAAGAATCTTGAAACAAACTGAAAGAGGCCAATTGTAAAAGATTGAGGATCTCTTCTAGAACCTTGCTTGATCCATTATTGTAAGATTGACAAGAAACTTGACTAGTTAGTAAAGAAAGGAATGGGTTACCTATTGCTTCGATGAATAACCATAGATACAACTGTAGGCCAATGGGGTAAATTGGAGATTTCGATGTTGTCCAGTAAAGATTTCAAGGAGAAATTTGAGCTCTGGTCTATGATGAACCTCTACAGTGCACCGGTCAAGAGACCATAGAAAGGGATTTTCTTGAATAGGCTAATGGAATAGATTTAAGCGAATCTCTAATTTCATCCAATGGAGACACTATTAAAGATGACGAACTATGCCGAAATGATTGATCAAAAGAATCAAGCATTAAGTTAAGGTATAGTTAATCATCGAAGGTTGATTAGGGGCTTAGTACAGAAGCTAGCCACCATCCAAGACTACTATAGATGAAGTGGAATTCAAAAGAATTACAAAAAAAAATATCAATTTGGGAAAGGTTTGTTAATGGATCTATAAACAACAAGGTTAATGGTTCATTCAATGGTAAAGAGATGGATTTTGGAAAGCTCTCAAAGATGAGGATTAAGGATTTCTAATTGAATATAAGGCCATTGAAGATTCAACCTCTAGGATGGGGTCCATTTTGGTTGGTATCGAACGGGTTTTGTAGGAGTTTGAAAATGTGTTTCAAGAAGTGCAAGGCCTATTACCCAATAGGAGACATGATCAAAATATTATGCTTAAAGAAGGGGCTGCTATTCCTAATTTAAGGCTATATAGGTGCCCCCATTACTAGAAAACTAAAACAAATAAACTAGTGAAAACATGCTTAAGATATGAATTATAAGACGAAGTTTAAGTTCCTACTCAAGTCTTATAATTCTAGTGAAAAAAGATGGATTGGTGTAGTAGTTTTGAACTGATTATAGGGATTTGAATAAGATTATAGTCTTAAATAAATTTCCCATTTAAATTATTGATGAGTTATTAAATGAATTACGGGGTTGATACTATTTTTTGCAAGTCGGATGGAAAATCTAAGTACCATCAAATTAGGATGAGGGAAGAATATATTCCAAAAACTACATTTTGTACTGATGAAATATTTGTTTTTTGGCTCACGTCAAAATTCCTTACTTAGGAAATTATTAGCTTTATTTTATTAGTTATTTACTTGGTGAAAAAGTTAGCTTGTTTGATAAGTCTAGGGCTTGGAGGCTAAGTTTGCTTGCTCGGCAAGTCTAGTAACTTGGTGGATAAGGGTTAGGTGGCTACAAATAAGACTAAGGCCAAGGGTTAAGACAAAGTGCAAAAATAGCATTCTGATGCTCTATGGTTGTTAGCAAGCGAGAGAGATGTTATTTACATTTATGAGAAAGGGCATATAAGGATTCAAGGTTAGATTTGGTATCAAACTCTTAGCTTCATGCATGGTTAAATTATTTTCTCTCATGGTGAAAGTTCCTCTTGGTGGATGCAGGTAGGAGTTAGCCAAATCATGTTAATCTGTATGTGCACTTATCTATTCATTTGCAATTTTTTCCCCATTATTTATGTGCTATTTTTTTATGCTATATTTTTCCATGGTATCAAAGCTGATGGTAGAGGGTTCATTACCAAACCAAACCAAAATTTACTGCAAAATCGAACCGAAAAATCGAAAATCAATTTAAAATAAAAAATTTTGGTTTTTTTTCTAAAAAAATTGATCAGTTCGGTTTGGTTTTCAGTTCCAGAAATTGAAAACTTTTTGAACTGAACCATATGTGTATTATATGTACACACATATGTTTCCATATTTGCCACTATTTATATAACATATTCTCAAAAATACCTTCACTACTTACTTTCACTCCCTTATAGACTCTAAGACTCTAATTCACATTCTCATAGATCTCACTCTCTTAACCATTGTTAATCACTTGCTTCGTTTGAAACCCTAAAATTGATTCCCTCTCACCTTACTTAATTTCTCATTGCCGATCCGCCGTCCACCCTCTACAGCCAACGCACAACCACATCCCATCCACAACCACTACACATTCCGCCCTCCTCACATTCATTTATCTAGTTCAATGCTATTGTCTAGTTCCATGCCATCGTCCAGTCTGTCACCACTAACGAGAATTCTAGTCTCTTTCCTCATGGGCCTTTGTATGAAGCCATGAAGAAAATGTCTAAGGTACTCTCTAATTTGGGTCTTTGGGTGGTGATCACAACGGGTGTTCATAGTCGCTCTCTGGTTTGGGTCTTTGGGTGTTGGTCTTAGGGGTGTTCATGGCCACTCTTTGGTTTGGGTTTTTGGCTTAGGTCTTTATAAATATGATGGTGGTCTCACTATCTACTTTTTGGTCTTTTCTTTTTTGTTATGACTAGCTTCTATTTTGGTTTCTATTCTTTTGTTTTTTGGTTATTTAAATTTTAGACATTGATTTGTATTTTTTCAATTTTTGTTTTTCGATTTGAACCAATTTTTTTAAACTTTCATTTGAGTTGGTTGTTGATTAACAATTCATAGGGTGTGTCTGTATGTGACATTCTGCATTGGTTTCTTTGTGTGTGATTAATTAGCATTTGGCAATTTATTATTTCGAAAAACCTTCAATTAAGCAGTTTAGGAGGTACATGTGTGTGAGAGATTCTATTTTGATTTCTTTATATATGGCTAATTGATTGGCATTTGGTTGCTTATTATATAGAAGAACCTTCAATTAATTAGTTTATCTATCATTTGTAGGCAGAAAACACTCAAAATAATGAGGGAAACACAACTGGAAATACATAATCCATCCGATCTTCAACAAAAGCTGGTGTGGTGCAGGCTAGAGCCCAAGTTCCTAAGGCTAATAAGAAGAAGAGGAAGGTTATAGAAACTACGGTTAATGATGAAGACAATGATGATTCAAATCCAGATAAGAGAAAACCCTCTAGTCCTAGATCTTGGACTTGGGAACATTTTACAAGGGATCCTAATTTTGAAGGATCAAATCCTAGGACTAAATGTAGTTGGTGTAGGGCAAGTTATGCATGTGATTCTCATGGAAATGATACAACTAATATGAGATATCATTTCTTGAATCAATGTAAGAAATTTCCGAAAGAACTTGACCTTAATCAATCTATACTTTATCTTCAACAACTAAAAAAAGAGGAGGGGAAAGGGATTAGTAATGCATTTACTGTTATATCTTTTGATGTTGATGCATGTAGAAATGCCTTTGCTAGGATGATCATTGTGGATGAATTACGATCCAAATTTGTTGAAGGTGAGGGATTTTGATATTTTATGAGTCTTGTACGATTTAAATTGTCTATTTCAGGAAGGATTACGATTGATAGGGATTGTTGGAATCTCTACATGAATGAGAAAAATAAGTTGAAATCTGTTTTTGGTCAATCAAATCAAAGTGTTCATCTTACTACTGATTGCTAGAGTTCTATTCAAAATTTGAATTATCTTTGTCTCACTACGCATTTTATTCTTAATGATTGGAAATCGTAAAAGAAAATTATCAATTTTTGTCTTATCAAGAATCATAAGGGGGAAACAATTGGCAGAAAGATTGAAAGATGCCTTTTAGGATAGGGGAGATCTAGAGTATTCACTATCACTATTGATAATGCTAGCTCCAATGATCTTGCTATTTGTTAATTAAAAAGTAGAATGGAGAATTGGAATTCACATCCATTGAAAGGAGAGCATTTGCATGTTAAGGTGTTGTGCACATATTTTAAACCTCATTGTTAATGATGGTTTGAAAGAAATGCATGAATCTATTAGTAAGATCAGGAATGCTATTAGATTTGTGGGTGCTTCACCTAGTCACATAGATAGATTTAAAAATGTAATAAAGGAGGCTAGGATGTAAGAGAAATGTACTATTCAACTAGATGTCCCTACTAAATGAAACTTCACTTATATTATGCTTGACAGTGCTTCAAAGTTTCAAAAGACATTTAAGAAGTTAGGGGAAAGAGATGCAAAATGTGCTTTGATGTAAGGTGGTATTCCCAAAAATGATGATTAGGGCAATGCAAAAGTGTTTGTGAGGTTTTTGATGGTTTTTCATCATACTACAAAGAAAGTATCAAGTTCTTTGTTTGTGAGTTCTTCCTAATATGTTCATGAGTTTTGCTTGATATTGAACACATTCAACACCTGGGCTAGAAGTTTAGATTCGATGCTTAGGAGAATAGCTGAGAGAAAGAAAGCCAAGCATGACAGGATAACATAAAAATATCAACATTATGATTTTTACTGTTCTGGTTCTTGATCCTCAATACAAGCTTAGATTTGTAGAGTAGAGCTTTGAGATGCTTTATGAAAAGAAGGATGCTAAATTTTTGAGTGGAAGAGTGAAAGAGACATTCAACAAGATGTTTGATAGCTACAGGCTCTTGAATGGTTTTGGTCAATCTCAAACAATAGCACAATCATCATGTGAAATGGATGTAACAGACTTGGCAGCCATAGAAAATTCTTCTTTTGCTTTGGAAATTGATATAGCACAATCATCTTAGTGAAAGCATGAACAAGAATGAGGTGGACTTGTATCTCATGGAGGCTTTAAAGAAGACAACTCATAATTTTGACATCCTAAATTGGTGGAAGGTAAATTCTACCAAATATCCTACACTTGGCCAAATAGCTGGGAATGTATTAGCTATGCCTGTGTCTACAATACCTTCATAATCCACTTTTCATCTCGGGGGAAAGGTACTTGACAATTACAGTAGTTCTCTAACTCCAAAGACAACTAAAGCTTTAATTTGTATACAGAATTGGTTCTACTTTTCACCATTGTCAACTGATTTTAAGGAGATTATTGAAGATTTTGAGAAGTTTGAATTAGGTATACAAATTATCTTTTCTTTTATCTTTTACAATTTGTTAATATATGTTCTTATCTAATATATAATTATATATTGATGAGTACTAATTAACTATCAATTTGTTGTGCAGAACTTGCACCAACCCCACAACCTAATGATGATCACTCTGCTATTGAATTTGATTAATCATGGTGGTTGCCTGGCTGGACTGATTTGGAATTTGGTTTATTTTATCTTTCTAGTGCTGGAATATGGTTGTAATTTGCACTTTATTTGTTGTAAATTTGTTTGTTTTAGCTTTGAACAATTTGTATTTTAGTTGGCGCACGTGACCTTGTTAAACCATGGATTGACTATAATTCTGCTGGATTTATAATTCTATTGTTCAATTGATTATTTATAATTTTGCTTTTGATTATTAATTATGATTAGTTCATAGTTTTTTTGGAATGTGAAACAGGGGTCAAAGAAAATCAAAAATTGGCCTAACCAAACCGCATTTTGTTTGATTGGCTTAGTTCAATTTGTCTGCAAAATAGGAAACCAATTGGTTTGTATTTTTCATCAACTGATCGATCTGGTTTGGTTGGTTTTTCGTATGACTACAAACACCCCTAGCCAATGGTTTGGATTAGCTTGATTGAGTATCGGAGGAATGTTGCCTGTTGGATCTTGGTGTGAGATCACTTATATCAAAAGTCTTCCTGATAGTGTAGAGGTCAAGCGACATGTTCCATGAATGCCGGTGGTATAAGAGAAGAGGGCAAATATGGCTCTTGTTAACATTATTGAATACTCAAAGGGCTTCTGCTGAGGAGGGAGTATACCATGTTGGACTTCACACTTGAAAGAGGAGAATGTTAGGATTTCAAGTGTGAGTAGTGAAGTCCCGCATTGGTTAAGAGTACATTAAGTGAAGAACATATAATATGGAGGAACCATAGACTCATTGCTATGAGGTTTTGCATCAAGATGTGGTGTCTGACACACTATTGTAGTTTCTCAATTAATCCATTGGTTTAGGTCCCCTTGAGTTTTGGAACACTTTCCCAACATGTGGGAATAGTTAGAAGAAAAGTGGACTCCCCTCATCCTTACCTATCCTTCCTCCTCTTACACTCACTCCTCCTCTTGCCACTTATTAGTCCATCCTTTCCCAACTTTTCTTTGCTTTAAAAATCTCATCTACTTGGGTATATAGTTTTATATGGGTTGTTAGGCATAAAAATTTCATCCTTTTTGTTGTTGATTGTATTTTTCCAATTATTGATGGTGGATTGTTGGTGGTTATTATGGTTGTTGGTAGCATTATATATGGTTGTTAATGGTTATTAATGGGATATTGGTAGGTTGTTTTAATGGCTATTGGATGAATGAGTTATTAGCTCCACAACCTTCCAAAATCCACCATTTGTTGCTCTAAACGCCTATTCTGCATGGTTTTGATGAATAACAAGCAATCCAAAATCTTATATTGTAGTAATATGTTTGTTCAATAATGTTTACTTATGATAGGATCTTTCTCACAATAATTGGACCAACTGAAAGCTCCAAGAAGTTTATGTACTTTAAAAATGATTTGGATATGCAAAGAAGAAGAATTCCAAGATGAGAAGATTGCTCCTACAAGATGAAGACAACTTGAACCTTAAGGTTTTCAAAGTCTATACATCTTTAGAAGAATAAAGAAATATTCAAAAGACATGAAAAAGACTTAGATAGCAAGGTTCAAAAAGAAGGAACTTTAGAAGAGTTGCCATCGTCAAAAAGCTAAATCATCAGAAAGGAAGAATCTTAGGAAAGGGTCATCCAAAGAATCATTTCATGCAGTGTACACTACAAGCTACAAATTGGAAGAATGAAAATTCTAATGATAGGAAAGCCTAGAATTTCACTTAAACATGTACAATAGACTAGTGTTACCAATGGGTAGTTGCGTTTTTTTGGCTACTTGACCATTTGACAAAGTAGAAACACACCCAAGGTTAAATAAGAACAAAAGAATGACTAGTATCATGAAAGACAAAACAATCAACTAATGAGCACCTATATATTCATCTCCAAATGGATGAAATGAAGGAGGTTTTGAAGTTGTTGGAATCATTAAAGCCATTCATTTATTGCTAAAGATTCTTTTGAACAAGCTTTTGGTAACTCCTCATAGTGAGTTATATTTTATGTTGTCTTATTTAGATTTAGAGGTTAATCACTCGAGTTTAGCTAGTGTTTTATCTTATTTTGGTTAAGTATTTTAAATTAGGTTATATTTTAGTTTGTTCATCATTTTCTTCTAATAGCTCGTCTCTCTTTTTTTTTAATAAAGAAATTGTCCTTAGGTTCGAGCAACATAGGAGAAAAAGGGACACAAAGAAAGGAAGAAATGCTACCTAACCCATTGCATTATAGTGCAAAATAGAGTGTTGTAGAGTGTGCAATAGTATACTCGATTTTGGATTATAGCACAACTTTTATACTAATACCCTCCCGAACATTGTAGAAAGGTTTATTTCTCTCTACAAACTTCAATAGCAAACACCCTCTTCGTGAGTTTAGTAAAGAAACCTTCCTCACTTGAATTTCATTATATCATCCACACTCTTGTATGATTTTAGTAAGTGAAAATACAAAACCAAGTACTATATTTTTCTCGTAACTCGACCTAGTGGTCGTAAGAAAAGTTATCTTTGAGAAGCTAGGGCTGTACTACTTGGTTTTAGTTAACTTCAAAAGGCTAGTACAATACTACTCAATTTGTAAGCTTGGATAGGCTTGTATAATACTACTCATATATCGAAATTCCCAACTTTGTGTTGGGGACTAGATGTAGGCTCATTGTTTGGCTAAACCAGTATAAGTGGTGTTTGATTTTCTATCCCTTTTCTTCCTTTCAAAATATGTATCTATCTTTTCTTATCTCAGCTTATTATGAAAATAGCTTTGTAAAAGTCAAAATAACAAGGCTTTTTCTTAAAATCAATTCGAAAAATAAAATCAAATGATTTTTGTCTAACTCATTTGCTTCCGCACTCCAAGTTCAAATACCCTTGTAAGATTTTTGTTAGAGTTTTTCAAATTTGAAAAAGTGCTTAAAGGCATGATTCAAACTCCTTTTCTCATATCAACCGCCATCCATGATTGAAGAAAGAGATGGGATAATAGAGGAGTGGGTGAAGGAAGAGGCAGAATAATAAAGGATTGGGTAGACAAGGAGGTGGGATGGGCGTTACTAGAAGGAGCTGTCAATGGTTGTTGGAAGAAAAATCCCAAATTCAGTAATAGTGAAAAAAATAAAGGAGGGATTAATGGAAAAAATAACTGAGGGATTAATGAGTTTTCGATGATAGCATTTGTCAAAGAACAGGGGTTTTTGTTCAAAATCAATATGCGCAATGTGAAATTTTTATTAAGGACTGATTTGGTGCTTTACTCAAAATCTTTGATTTCTACTAAATGGATATATTAGAAAATAAAATAAAATCTCATTAGTGATGAGTGTAACATCCCCATATAACATAATAGGAAATGATAAAAACGTCCATGGGCAAACTTTTGTTATTCACAACCTTGCCCCTGAACTTTTCAGAAAATGATATTTAGGTCCCTAGATCAATAGAATTAGTAGAGTAGGGTTTTAAACGAAGCAGAATCACATAGCAAAAATGTAAAAACTAAATTCTTAAGCAATTGGTCCATGGAGGTGCCCACATGTGAAATGACATGAAATGCCCCTAGACTTGCCCATAATTATGAAAATGCCGTTAGTTACGGAAACCAAACAGAAAATATTAAAGGATTTACAAAAATGCCAAAAGATAACAATCCCAAAAGAACAGTGCAATTGATTTGTGCTATTAATCAGTTTACTAGAAAAATAAGAGTAATTAGGGATAAATTATAAATACTAGAGCTAAAGGAAATTTAGATTGTTATGTAAAAGGCTACGAGAATTTATTCAGTATAATGTTTGGAATTACAATACGTTTAAATTACGATGTTAGTCTATTTATCTGACTTTATTGACTATGTAGAATTAATCAGAAGTTAATTAAATATTGATTAGGAGTTAATTAAGTGTTAATTAAAGATATTAGACTTAAGAAGATTAGAATAGAGATATAGAAAATCTCACAAATTTACTTAGTAATGTTTTACCGATTTGAGGAAAATTGGTAAAGATTCGATATTTTAAACTGTCAAAACCGAATCAATAGAATTCCACACTAAAAATCCTAACATGAGTGGCTAAAACTTTGCCACTTTCCCCCCATATAGGTAGTGCCATATGGTGCCCATTGAGAGGAGAGATTTGGTCTTCCATGCACCACACACCCCTCCACCAATCACAAGCCATTCATCAAGTTTTAAAACACCAAATCCCTTCCAACTCCCCTTATTTTTGTCCTTCTCTTTCATGCTGACTTCTCTGCCTTCATTCTTCTTCTTCCTCACTTCCTCTTTCCCAAATCTCCAAGCTCCACCCACTTCCTACACCAAGAACTCAAATCTAGCTAGTTTTGCATTAACTAGAGGTAGAATTCAGCTTCTTTACTTGAGTTTACTGAGTTGATGGCTATTGGGAAGTTCTTCTATATTCATGTAATTGATGATATATGATGGTTATGTGATGAATTATGGCTGGTTCATCAAGTATTTGATGGGATTGAGATTGAATCTTGCATGAAAAACAAGATAGATAGCAAACTAGAATCTAAAACCTAGAAAATCTTACGGCATTCATATTGACGGAGTGTATGGCTCTTCCTACAGCCACCAAAACTTTATGAACCTATTTTTATGTGAAACTAGACATTTAGAGCTTTCCAACCATATATAATATAAGGCCATTGGATTAGTATTAAGTGAGATATGAAGTTTTGAAGTTTACCCTAGGATTTTGACCCTGATTCTAAGCAGACTAGATTTCAAGGGGCATAACTTGCCCTATACTCCTTCAAATTGAGTGAAACCAATTTTTTTAGAAATTTAAGACATAGAGTAACATGCCATAAAAATTTTAGAACTTAACTCAATCCCTGTTGATCCAGTAATTCATGAAATTTAACCTAAGTCCTAGCTAGGCTAGAACAGGGCAATGAAGGTTACCCAAATTCATGGGCTTATAACTCGAGTTCCACATGCTCAAATGAGATAAAACTTATTGGAAATAAAAGCTTGGTCAGTTAGCTTTACAACAATGTATTTCGTATAGTTTCAACCAATTTTCTATTTTTAGTAAATTTTTAGTTTTTCATAGGCAAATCTGCCTAGTAACTGGACATACCTAGGAAAAATGTTAATAACTAGAGATACATATATCAAAACTTGATAGGATTAAAGAGGTTAGATACTAAACACATAATATTTCAACATATATAAAATTCAGGTCCAAATGAGTTAAAAGGTATTTAAGGCTTAATATCTAAAAATGGGCAGAGTTGAAGAATATGATCAAGATTTCTAAAATTAAAGGATTTGGCACCTTAATGCATATATGAGTTCAATTAAAGTCTAAGTGTTCCAATTCCATATTGGTGCTTGAAAGATTAATGCCTTATATTTTATCTCTTACTTGACTGACTGTCTGTTGAAATTGATACTATTCATGGAAAAACGGATCTGATCCGTTATGCTGCCAAATTTTCAGCAGAAATATGTGAGTTAGGGATGTTCATATGATGAGTACATGGCTAACATGCAAGTGTGAGATGTTTAAAAATAAGGTATGAAGCATATGCATCAATGAACCCTACAATTAAGGACATTATGATGATTGCACATCCTAAGAAGTGTGACATGGCGATCACACCTCAATGGAGTACGACATGGCAATCATACTCTGGCATATGATACTCTGGCATATGACATGACAATGAGAGCCCTCTACTTGGAGGGATGAGATCCCTCTACCTCAGAGGCACGTAGCCAAATGAGATCTCTCCGAATTTGAGGCACGTGGTCAAAATGAAATCTCTCCAATTAGAGGCACGTCTAAGCTCACACCCTAGGGACGGCGATACGTAATGCCTAGGTGTGCCAAGAAAAAGAAAGTAAAGAAAACTAAAGATAGATGAATGCGCTCACATCAAGAAGTTATTTGCATCCATCTCTACATGCTATTTAATTGTGCCATATCTTATTATGAATTGTTACATTATGATTACTTATCCTCCATGTTGATAAGTTAATTGTTTGAAGTTCATCTCTGTTTATCAAGTGGATGACTAAAACGAACTCTGCTTTGGATAATATGTTTTCGAACTATAAAACTGAAAAGTCTATTAATATGTTCACCTTTTTCATAATAAATCGAAGCAGCTGGAGATAATAACGATGACACAGTATATGGTAGTTTAATAAATCCTACCCAGAATTTATAATTCTCACTCCTATGTTTATTTCCGTGTTATCTCCAGATAGTTTAGAAGTTCCGAAGAAGGTTCTCCGAGACGGAGTTAATTAGTAAGATTGAAGGTGGCCGAAGGTTGTTGCCAGACAAGGTCTGATTAAGTGACAGTAACAACCCCTATGTGAAATATTATGATTTAAGCATAGTACCATACTTCGAAGGATATTACAATGAGCGTGCCTTATGAGGTGAATGCAACACTCAATATCACGCATGAGCTAGTTCAATGCATTTTAATTGGCTAGCTGAAATGAGTTTTGTATTATTTTGGCCAATTTTGGACAATTCTATAGCTACTACTATATTGGACACTCCTAGGTTATACATTAGAACTGCCAGCCCTATCCTATTTCAAACGATGGCCAAATAAGTTGACAAAATTCTCCCTATTGATTCAATCGAAATAATTAAAAAAAAAAATGTATTGACACAAAGCACATCAAGATATTACTTACTTCCTGTTGAATGACATCGTCACATAAATGGAGAAGTGTACCCTTTCCACTGTCCATTTGTTTGTCATACATTGACTTTGTAATCAAATTTTGGTACACGACCAAATTTTGTTGGAACCTATTGGAAGTTAAATATCAGTAGCCACATTGGTTAAATAGACATATCAAATACATTGACTTGAATGCACCATAAAAGAAGCACTTAAGTCTTGTTGAAGGTGTTATTTTGATAATGTAAACAAGATTCAACTAAACTCACAGTGTGCGGACAAATAAAGTGGTAATAATAAATATGTTTTTTTGTTGTTAAAAAGGAGAGATATATTACTTTTTTTTAAATATTGTTGGAATAATTTGATGTCAAATAACTATTTAATGAAAATAAAATATTATTTTTTAAGATTAATTAATAGTCTGGTAATACAAGTAACAAAAGCATATTTCATTAATGACTATTTAATGTATTAAAGTGGAAGAAAAGAAATAGGTGCACAAAGTAGAAAATTACAAATATTTGATTTAAAATGCAAGAAACATTTAAGAAAATAATGTTTAACGTCCATTTTATGCCGCCATAAATGAACCTCAATATTTCATGTAATGGATGGTGGCATCAAATTGAAATAGTAGTAAAATATATAAAACCACTTGGTAAGTATATGACCACTGAGAAAAATAAAGGGTTAAATTTGACAGTGACAAATTACCTAAGATGCTGATATGATAACATAAGAGGATAGCTAATGTATTAATGCCACATCTTATGCTTTAGCTTTTATATATTATAACCACCAAACATTATGTTATTCTATCTAGAGCTCCATTATTATTATATCCAAGCAAAATCCCATCCAAAAACACAAAGAGAATACAATTAGAAAATCTTAAAAAAGAAAAAGAAATAGAGAGACAGAGAGAGAGATATATTTTTTGCTCAAATGCTTTTACTTTATGTTAAATAAATATCTTGTATATATACATATCTTTTGCTAGGAAAGAGTGGCTCAATTTTAATTAGTTTTTCCGGAATGTATTAGTGCTACAATGGCAATCACCTCCTCTCCAATTAAATTTTGTCTTTCAAAAAAGTTGTTTCGATTTTCCAATTATCGTAATGCTAATCTAGAAAACACTTAGACACTAATCAATCAATTATTTACCAAAATAGCAACATGAAATATCCTTTCATAATTAGCTTCCCCTGTCCACGATTAATTTGCTTAAACAAAAAAAGATATAGTTCTTTCAAATCCTAGGAGTGAAGGAGGGCAAAGGAAGAGGCAATTTAAGTTAAGAGTTTTTACTCTTAAGTTTACAAGTTACCAAACCTTTTGTCAATGTATACATGAAATAAAGTGTCTCTTTACACACCTTGCCTTTAGCGGTGATAGCTTAGCCAAAATAATGATGTAGCAATAATAGGATAAATAATGTATCAAAATCGGGTTTATTTGGTTAAGATTTTGAGAAAAGTAAATCAGAAGCTGAAACAAAAGTAGAAGCAAAAAATTGTTTTGTGTTTGGAGATAACTATATAAGTATTTTTTATCATAATTAAAAGTTGTTAAATTTTTTTGATGTAATAAATATAAAAATACTTTTTCTTATAAAAATATAATTAAGGAGTGAGAGAAATAGAATAAGAATGAGAGTAAGGGGATAAAATTATAAAAGAAGCAAAAGGTAATAGTCTTGAAATTTGTGAACTATAATTTTTTCATTTTTATTTCTTCTGCTTCTAGGAGAAGCAGTTCCCTATCTGCTTCTTAAAAAAATAGAAAAATGGATTACTTTATATTTCTGCTTTTTTTGAAAATCACAAACAAACAACACTAAAATTATTAGAAGTACATTTAAAAAAAAAAAAAAAGAAGCATTTTTGTTGTGCAAAGAGTACAATCGAACACACTCATTATAGCTTATGCTTTAGCCTCAATATATTATAAATAGATTAGCAACATGATTGTGACTAGTCCGAGCAGGAATCTCTCTACCATACATGTGTGATAGGTATTGTTCTCTAATAAAAGTATAAAATGTCTACTTTTTCTTAATCACCTTATCCTCCCTTTCAAAAAAAGTAGTGTGCATATTATGTTTTAATTAAAGACTAAGATCCTAAAGAATTTTACTTTTGTCCTTTAATAGAAGTACAATAATTAAATCAGTCAGCTAGTAGAACATACACTAGGGAATGCCTATTAACAAGAAGATCAAAGTTTATAGTTATATGTAGTTTCAATTCTCAAAATGATCAATTCAAAGCATATATATTTCCTAGCAAAGGAAATACTTAATATGCTTACGTGAAGTATGTCTTAGCACAATAACCAATTATTGTGGAGAGCACAGCCCCGATGACCCGCCAATCAGTTGTAGCACTTCCAAGGGAACTAACTACAGTAACCTGTAATGAATAATTTATTAAATTACTTAGTGCAAATAGCTTCAAGTATTGCAGAAAAACTTGATTGGAATTGGAAAACTAACCAACCCAACGATAGCAGACACAAGAAACTTGACCCAGTCCATTGGAGTCAATCCAGGATTTTTCTTCTCGGGCTATCAAGTAAAAAGTACCCACCAGGTCACAACATAGCAAATGATAATTAATTGAGCAATGATACAACTGTTGAAATGTTTTAGAAATGCTTCATAAACAAATAACTCACGAGAACTATTTCCATATCAGCCATTGGAATGCTTCTAAAATGCTTCACAAATATTCCTCGTTCTGCTTCTTGCTTGGAACTGGCTTGCCTGAAGAAACAATCTCCAACCAAGACTTTAATACAATACTATTCACAATTTTTCTACAACAAATTTATTAATTCAAATAATTAAATACATGAACCCAACACTTTGAAGATACCTCAAATTCCTCATTTTTCACACTTAACTGATACGTACAATGTAAGGATTAGAGAAACTATGATTTTGGCTTTGAAAGGTGACAAATGTGTACAAAACTATAATTACAATAGATTTTTGACAAAATACCCATTTTTGTTCTTGACGAAAATTTTAGGGGACAAATTAGTCTCCCAAGATTTGAAAGATCACAAGTAGTCTCTCGCTATTCAAAAAAATGGGACATATTAGTCTTTATATACAGATCCATATTGCCAAAAAATTTATATAAATTCTATATAGAGGAATTAATATGTGTGGTAAGGGACTACTTGTGGACTTTCAAGATAATGGGTTTTTTATCTAGATTTTTTGTAATATCTTTTGAATGTTTCCATAGATTATAAACAAATAGGTTTATGATCTTCAATCTTTTATTTAATGAAAGAATAACTTTATCCTAAAAATTATCATGGTAGATATTAGAGATATAAGACAGTGGTACCTGTAGACAACAATTATTCTTTCAAATGTAGGTTCTTGGATATTGGTCTTGTTCAGTAAATTGCGGAAACTGGAAAGTACAGCCGACAATCTCATGAGTGACGACATAATCAAGTGTTCAAGATTTATACAATTTAGATAAAATAGCCTAGATTTCTCAAACAAATCAACAGATAGAAATCTTTATGGAACTTTGAGGATTATGAAATCATTGACTCTATGAGAAAACATAACTTCAATCTTTCTACATGTGACTATAGACCTCGATCCAAGAGGACAATCAGTTGGTAAATATTCATTGTTAAAATTTTCCAAGATTGTACTACTATAATGGTTGTGATTACAGAGTAATTAACTTGTAGCAAAATTTTTATGTGACGTTAAGGAAATAAATAATTTTGAACATCAATTAAATAAAAACTGCTAAGTTTCCAACACTTGGGATTTGTAGAAATCCTAATAGTAAGAACTAAAATGCACAATTTAAGATATCGAGAATTGTCAATGATATATTAAAAAAAGTTAGAAATGTACTACCAAAAGTCCTGCTTCAGAGGGAAAAGTAGATAACGGATAATAAGAACACAACAAGAGCAACATTACAACAATAACAGCAACATAGACACGCATAGATAGAGTTGCAACGAGACCTCAATGGCATATTTTCAAGACGTATTCCTTCATATAAGTCTTCCTGATAAGCTTCCGAGTTTGTTTCATCATCTTTTTTCGGATCTTTCTTATGATGCCTTTTAGACCTTCTGGATAAAAGCTTTTCCAACCTGCAAGCATCATATGATTTAAAAGCTTATGGAGAAACAACATAAAAAACATGTAAGTAGCCACAATGTAGATTACAAGACTAAGCTAGCGATAATAACTATAATCATTCAAACAAGCACATGTTTTAGATTGGCTTTTGAAGGGTTTTACCAAGATAGAAGTTCAAATAGCTATCGAAATCACGACTTATCATAGTGATCCTTCATTCTCATCAATTAATAACAATTCAATTCCTAGTGTGAGAATTCCTTACCTGGTTGTTCTTAGAAAATATGCCCAAAAACGCGCAATGAGCATGTCCATTTTCTCCATGATAAAGTAATCAGTTGTTTGATCAATTCCAATGCCACGCCGAAAGATAATATACTAAAATAACAAGTAGTATTAGCTAGCCATTTTAAAAACAAGACTACAATCAACTAACAAAACAATAATTTTTTATTGTTGTCTTTATTTATGCAACTTCATCCTGCTTGTTTTGGTTAATTATTTGTTTTTAATCCAACAAAATAAAAATGCATAAGCCTAGAGAGGGAGAAAGAGAGAAAGAGAGAGCTGCAATGAATTTCTTATTCTAGTAACTCCCAATCTTTTATCTAAGTCATTAAAATTTGACTGCAATAACATTAAGCCATATTCATCTGCATTTATAAATTGGCTATTCAAAACATGTTTTGACTCTATAAGGAAGATAAAATAAATTTTATTTCTAAACATCCAATTCTTCACGTATCAAACATAAAAAAATTAGCGCATTTTAGATATCAATCCCCTCCCCCTTTTTTTTTGGGTTCGATATGTAAAAGATATTTCTTCCAAAATGGATTGCAAGTGAATGAACAACCAATAAACCAATAATAAAAAATACAATCTATAATAATGATCTAGAAAGACGCTTTAAAATCTCACAAGGCAAACAAAAGCTCAACCATAAGATCATCTAATCTTTAATAAAGCTTTTGAATCTAGTTTGATACCTATCATTTCATAATATCAAGAATAGAATTGGGACTATAAAAGTTTTGAATGACCTAAATTAGATTACTAAATTTAGTCAATTTTTAAAATGCAGCTAACTAGGTGAGTATCTCATCACCAAGCAGATTACAGGTATGCATGTGAGAAACCCTAAAGACCAAATACCATGCAATAGATACTAGATTGACAAGCATAGGATGGATAAACTCAAATGTAAACACCATCCCTGAAATCAAAAGTAGTCAAAATTCAAATGACTCAAACTCAAAAGTTGCATACTATCTTGGGAGAGCACTCATACAAGGTGCTCACTAGAATTCTGCTCAACATGGAGGTTACGCTACCCAATGAAAATGCATGCAACCCCACAACCAACTCACCCGCTTAGCCAACACATCCACTTAGCCAAGGCACCCCCATGAGCTAATTACAACGTGCACCCTCGCGACTAGTGCACCCGCTTAGCCAATGTGCACCCTCATGAGCTAGTGCACCTGCTCAACTAGTGCACCTTCAACCAAGGTGCCCTCATGAGCCAATGCACCCGCACAGTCAACATGTGCCCTTGTGAGCCAATACTACCCATGTTAACGAAACCCTCTACTCCACTACGTGTACGAGCGAATAATGTCATGCCGCATGTATCTATATGAGCAAGTAGTGTAATGCCACATGTTGATGTATGATAAAAATATCTAAGGAAATTAGAAAGATTTCTTTGTCCTTTTCCCTTTTTAGGAAGTTTATAAATAGCAATCCAAGTAATAGGGGAAGGGGGCTCTTTTGAAGAGAAAAGTATGTAATTATGCTACAACAATTCTAATACCCATCCTGTATTGAAATATTAAAATGATAGTGAAAAGGAAGGGATATTCATCCATTGTTCTTGAGCTATTTTTCCATTTTTTAATTCTTTTGATCTTGTAAAGGTTGGTTTTTTGTGTCTCATTATGTTTTATGAAACATTTGGTGACTCCACTAGGAAGGTTCAAAGAGTGAGTTGAGTATACCGTGATTGCAAGAAGACTGAGCTTTAATATGGAAGAGCTTCCAAGTGATGAAGATGAAGCATTTGTAATAGAGGATGGTGGGCAAGTAAGAATGGAATGATGAGCTGATGAGCAGCTAGCAAAGCATAGCAATAAGATTGAAGAGCCCACAAGGGACCTTCTTCAATTGTTGACCACACCCCCAACCTGGTCAAAAAGAGAAAAAGGGTTATAGTTAGCGTGTTAGGGTGAGAGCCATAGGAGCCTAATAGGCGACATGGAATTCGCTGAGAGAGAACTTAGGGCAACTATGTTAAGAGGAGTGGAGAAAATTAGTGGGCTAAGAACTAGTGGCAGACCGACCCACGTTTTAGTCCTTATGGAGGTATGGCACGCTTTTCTTGCAAACATAAGGCATCCTATAGTAAGAAGGAGTAGGCTAGGTGTTGAAGAGGAGGCAAGGAGAGAGCATGGACAATGCCACCAAAAGTAAGTAAGAAAGAAAGAGCCAAGAGAAAGTAATGAAAAATGGATGACCAAGGAGGATGTTGTAATGCTGCTGAAGAGCCACGAGGAGGAGCGCCTTACCACCTTTGAATTAGATCTCCCTTATCTAGTAGAGGCAGCATACAAGCCTTACCCTATGGGGCACCAAACGCCAATCTTTAGGAAGTTTAATAGGAGTGGGAGTGTCGGTGAACATTTGATGTCCTTTGTAGATAACTTGGGTATACATAGAGAAAATAGAGAGTTAAGGCTAAAGGAATTCTCGAAGTCGTTCATAAGGTACGCCTTACTTGGTACATCAAGTTACACCGAGGATCTATCCACACTTCGGAAGAGTTAGCCACTGACTTTTGCAACAAGTTTTTAGAAAAATAAGGCACAGTCCATATTGTGGACCTGCTAAAGGTGAAACAATGATGCGGTGAAAAGTTGATTGCTTTTATCAAACGCTATAAAAACAAGGTGCTCCAATGCAAGGAAACTCTCCCCAAGGCAGATTTAGTTTATGGCTGTATTATAAATATAGAGCATATGTCATATGCCTCTCCATGGTTGGCATAACTACTTTCGCTGAGTTGCTAAAACGAGTTGTAGATGTTTTTGAGTCCTTTAGGTGGCAAGGCAGGCGTGATAGGAAGATTGAGCCAGTATGTGAGATACATGCATCAAAGGATAGAGTAAGAGTAGAAATAGAGAATATGATGATAATGTAAGTAGAATAAGGCTAGAAGGAAAGTGGGGAGATTATAGCGAGAACAGAAGCCAACAAAGGGAGGATCTAACTCCTATTTCTTTGCCTAGTGATAAAGTATGTCAACTAGTTGAAGGATGGATCAAGGACGGCATGTTAAAGGAAAGGAGTTCTATAACATCCCCAACTTTGGGGATAGCCCTTTATAGAAGGAAGCTAGCCTAAGACAAGGGAAAAATAGAAAATAGGCAAATTGCAGTAAAAGAAGGGACAGAATTGTAATTATAAGATCACAATGGCAAAGTTGTAAATAAAAATTTATGGCTATTAGGAAGGGCATTAGCAGAAAAATCCTGATTCTAGGAAGGTGTGGGCACCACTACGCTAGTAGATAATTAGAATATATGTAATAATTTTATAAATAATATTTTCTACACTTGGTTTTAAATAAAAGTGGGGGATTACTCACACTGTATCTAATAACTCGAGTAACTCAAAGAATCCGAATAAATAGCTGGATACCTTAAATTAATCCTCAAGGGTCCTAATAAAGAGCTCATAAGTTGAGCTCTACCTACTCAATTAGAGAAAAAACTTGTTCGACTTGAAAAAGGCATATATAAGTATATCCGGTAGAATTTAGAAGCAAAATAATGTAAGGTGAATTTTTAATGATTTTCTAACTTTAGGTGTGCAAGTTTGTCCTGAAATAAGATACTCTTGAGTAAAATTTTAATAACTTAACCTATTCATCCCAAAATTTTGTGTAACTAAATAGATTTAAAAGTAGACTAATTGGGCTACATATTATTGAAATTTGAGATTAAAATGAACGAAAACGAAATTTTAGTGAAATCTGGAAATTCTGGGTAAATTAGGGGAAAGTGAATCAAATGACATAGGGACCCCAAAAACATGCGGGAATTGAATTGAAGGAACATTTATGCAATTACACCTTGGAATGACGTTAAATAAATGAATTATCTATTATGATCCCACTAGTATCATGTTGAGGTTATAATTTCTGTGACTGGGCGGCTACTCTTTTGTTACCTATTTGGAATTCTTTATGTTTTAGCTCTCATGCTGCCGAATTGTCGGTACAAGTATATGAATTATGTAGCATAATTATGAGCACATCCAGCATTTTCATGTATGGATATGAATGATAATACATGCTAAGAAAGTAAGAAAATGATGTCCCTTCATTTGGAGGTAATTATGAGATCATTCTACTTGAAGGTAGTTATATTAAAACTATGAGATCTCTCTACTTTGAAGGCATGTGGGATGATGAAATCCCCCTAATTTGAAGGCATGTAGCTAGGTGAGATTCTCTAAAGTGGCCAAATGAGCTCCTTTCAATTTAGAGGCACATGGTCACTATGAGATCCCTTTAATTTAGAGGCACATAGGTCCCCTTACGGTTCAGTACTACGTGACGATAGTCACATTTGAGCTCACTCCTAAATCAAGTTACCCAAGGGTAGTAAAATTTAAAGAAAGACAAGGAAGACAAGTGGACTTGCATGATTTAGTTTATATGCACATGCATATGCATTTTCCAACATCTCATTGTATTGTATAGCTATTCTTATTATCATGATTAGAAATTTTATTGTTGCTGCTCTTATACCTACTCAGAAAGTAACCCACTTTGAGAAATATGTTTTTCAAACTTAAAATTGAACCTATGTGTGCTTGTCCACCTTTTCACAATAAACCGAAGCAATTAGAATATTTACGTTGACACTTGTATTTTTAGTGGATTGAGTGTACCTATTGGGAATCTTAAATTCGCACTACCTACTATGTGCTTCCATAAATACTACAGTATAAAGAATAGGCTTCAAGTGGTGGCAGAGCTTCGGAACTTTTATGAACTATGGAATGTGGGCTTAAGTCAAGCACTTGTGACTACAGTCTAACTGCCAAGGTAGGCAGCTAGCGCAAAAAGTGGTAGATGTAAAGCATGAGAGTGGAGTTTTGAATAAATTGACTTTACCTTGTATATCTATCAAGCACCTTAGATTGTAAATTTTTATTGATTAATGAAATATGATGTTTTTAGGGTCATATATCATAATTTTTTTTTCAAGTTATAAGTTTCGATAGCTTTCGCAGCAATATCTAATTATAACTCTATGACTCGAGTATGGCTTATATGATAGAGGGTGTTGCAATTTCACTGAAGCTGAGAAGCAAGATCTTGATTTTTTCTTTCTTCTTGAGTCACAATCCCATGGAATCATAGACTATTATCAGATGAAGCGACTACTTCATAAGCAAGTAAAGGAGGGCAATTGGTGTTCATGATTTTTGAGGTATGGGCCAACGCACATGCATAGCCCATCCTACACTATGGAGGTGGTTAATATTTTGGAGTAAGATGAACTAAAAAAATAAAATACACATACTCAACCAATGCTAAGCACATGTAGACGCCCCCAAAGCACTCTTAACCCCTCAGAGCACCCCCAGTCAGTGCTAAAACACCTTCAAAATGCTTGCAGATCTCTCAGAGTCTCCCCAGCAACACCAACATACTCTCATGGTGCCCCTATGCCTCCTAAAGCATCCTAGGCAGTGCTAAGCCACCTTTAGAGCACTAATATTACTTTACAGCCAGAAAGGAAGGTAGCTAATAGAGAAATAGGAGACCCAAGAAGTGATCTTTGCCAAGAAGCTAATGAAGTTAAGAGCCTTGAGCTCATGCTGAGCCAGTTGAAGGTAACATATGCAAAGGCATTGAAAACTACATGTTGAACGAGGTATTCTATATAGTTGGTGCATTTAAATATGGAGTATCATGTTTGACGAATGGATTATATACTCCACATATGCCATTATTTCATGATATCAATATTTCTTGTAATTGTTTATATTCTTTACCAAATGTTTATGAGCCCCAAAAGGGTAAAAAAGATTCATAGAAGACCCATGCCTAGAGACAAAAGTGCTCAACGCAAAGGGGTAGCACTCTGAAGGCCCATGTCCATGGCTTAATGTCGAAAAAAACATCATGGCGCACAAGGCGAAAAAGGGGTAGCACTTTGAAGGCCCCCTATCTGTGTCATGATGGCTAAAAAACCTCATGGCTCATAAGGGCAAAAAACCATAGCACTCATGACTCCACACAACATCACTCCATACAACACTTAGAAAATATCATAGATAAGAGTGCTCAATGGAGAGCCATTCCTGCCTATTGAGCAAGGGACTAACGTTCTGGGAGAGCACCCATACAAGGTGCACACTAGAAATATGCCTAGCATAGAGGTTAAGCTACCCAGTAAAAATGCAACCCTACAGTTGGCTTAACTGTTTAGCCAACACATCCACTCAACCAAGGTGTGCCCTCAGCTAAGGCATCCCCATGAGCTAATATGCTCACTTAGCCATCGTGAGCCTGCTGCCAAGGCACCTTCACGAGCTAGTACACCTGCTTAGCCAATGTGCACCTTTAGCCAAGGCGCCTTCATGAGCCAATGCTCCTGCTTAGCTAATGTGCGCCCTCATGAGCTAATGCTCTCGCTCAGCCAAGGCACGCTAACAAGCCATTATGTCTGCTAAACTAACGTGTGCCCTTAGCTAACGTGCCTTCAAGAGCCAATGCGCTTGCTCATGTCCTCATGAGCCAGTGCACCCGCTTAGCCAACGTGCCCTCTCAACCAATGCTTCTTCGTAGGCCAATGCTACCCACGCTAAGGATACTCTCTACTCCATTATGTGTACGTGCAAGTAATGTCATGCCACATGTATTTGTATGAGCGAGCAATGTAATGTGACATGTTGGTGTTTGATGAAAATATCTAAGAAAATCAAAAAGACCTTTTTGTTCTTTTCCTTTTTGGGAAGTTTATAAATTGTAGTCCAAGTAATAAAGGAAGGGAGCTCTTTTGAAGAGAAAAATATGTAGTATTATGCTGCAGAAATTCTGACAACATTCTTATATTGAAATATTGAAATGATAGTGAAAAGGAAGGGATATTCATCCATTGGTCTTGAGTGTTCTTCAGCTATTTTTCAATTCTTTACTTCTTTTGATCTTTTAAAGTTTTGTTTCTTATGTCTCATTGTGTTTTAGAATCCACCTTAAAACACATACAATTTTCCTTGAAACCAAATCCTATTCAACCCCCCATTGCTAAAACAACTAATCAAATAACATCCAAATGAAGAGAACAACATAATGAAAGCATGGTGCCAAAAAATCCTTGATAGATTAGTACTCCTTATAGTAGATTTAAAGCCATACCTTATTAGCGAAATCTGGAAGCTTATCATGAGGATGACGTTCAAAATATTTTTTCAAAAGCTTCTTGTCAAGCTATATCCAACAAAAACCATAGATTAGTTATTGTTATCAGTGCAATCAAGCATCTCAAGTAACCCAGTGCGATGTTAAAGGAGAATATATTATTCTTGTACATTATGAGTTGCAAAATGAAATATTATGATTTGAGCAACAAAAGAATAATTACAAACCTTAGTGTCATCGACAGTAATTGGAAGATTTAGAAGATACTGCCCTGAAAGAGCTACATCAATCTCTTCATTAGTCGCAATCTTGAAGTTGCTCTTTTCCATGACCTACATAAAGAATCAATGAAACTTTATATACTATTAGAAATATCAACAACAGCAACAAATTAACCTTGTCCTCCTAAGCAAGATCGGCTATATGGATCAAATGACGTCGTAGTGATCTGTCACAAATCATGTTTCCATTCACACCATTTAAGTTTAAGGCTCTTTTAATATTTTTACCAATGGTTTTTCTTTTGTGACTTCTGCTACTTTTAGCTGTTAGAATACTCTTCATTTGATTTACTCTCCTTATTAAGGTTACCACAAGCCTTCTCCATACATGCCCAAAATAATTAAAGCAAGATTCTTCCATCTTTTCCATAATAGAAGGAACCCAACTTTCTCTCTAATGCATTCCTTCCTAATCCTGTCTTATCTAGTGTATCCACTTTTCCAATGCAACATTCTCATTTCTACAACCATAAGCTTATTTTCTTGTTGGTTTTTTACTACCCAACATTTAGTCTCATATGAAATTGTTGGTGTTATAGTTGTGCAGTAAAATTTACCCTTAGCCTTGAGCCGTACCTTTTAATTACAATCAAAACTTGAAGCACTCCTCTATTCTATCCATCCAACTTGAATTATACGATTTATATCTCCCTCAAATTCTCCATCATTTTGGATAATGGATCTAAGATAATTAAATAATATGATTTGTAGTATGGTATCATCCCTAATTTTCACCTCTAGGTTAGAATTTGTGCATCTTTTGCTAAACTTATATTTCATATATTCTATCCTACCTCTACTTGTAGCATCTCAATTTAGCTAATTAACATTATTAGAGATTCATTAATAATAAGTTTATATGAGAGTGTAGAATAATATAAGAGAATTTAATCATGAGGAGATCACACCTATTACATGTGGTCCAGAGTGGGCTACTCATCTATGGTGAGTCACTATGATAAGTCACCAGTGCTTTTTATTAAATATCTCCTCAAAACCCTAGTTTTTCACCATTTTCTTCTCTTTCTCTGCCCATTCCAACCATAGCCTCCCTTCTCCACTACTCTCCTTCATTTTTCTTACACAAGCCCTTGCTTCCTTCTTGTCCTCTCAACATCTACTTAATTTCTAAGCTTATTTGTGATTTTCTAAACCACATAAGAGCCAAAATCATTCCTCTTTGAGCCATTTCAAACTTCAGCCAAGGAAGAGAAAGAAGTAGTCTAGTTGTGGTCTTGTGATTCTAAGGAGGTTTTCAAGTTAGTAGAAGTAAGATTTGAAGCTTTCCCAAGCTTGAAAGTAAGGTAGGCGCCTAAACTACCTTGTATGATACGGTTAAATGAGCTAGGGTTTTATCTTTTTTGTTTCTCATGAATCTTGGTTGATGATAATATTCTATAAACTTTTATTAATAAGTAAAAACTAGCAAAACTCAAGTTAATGAAAGAAACAAGCTAGAAATTTAAGGATGTTCACAAACAGAAAATACGATAGCTAGGATAACCTTGGGCAGTGTTGGATTCATGGATCATATCTAGAGTTAGGAATCTTCAATAGAAGTGAAACCAATTGTTGAAGAAACTAATTCATAGATTAGTATACCCATGAAATTTGGGGTCTATTGGACTTAAGATGAATAAGTTATAGACTTTGCAAGAAGTGGCAGGCAGAGTGAATTGGAGCATAACATCCAGACATGTGAAGAGGATCACATCCTGTGAATGGCGATATATAATGCTCAGGCATGTGAAAGGTTGCATGCTAACGATGGCAATATGTAATGCTCAAGTGTAGAAGGATTTCATTTATTCCTTTCTAGCCTTATGTTCTTTCCAAATTATGTGCTGACGTGAATGTTTCAAGTCTTGGGTTAATGCTTGAATAAAAGAAATCCATTTCGAAAGGATATTTTTGAACTTTATAAAAATGAAATCTTCATTTTGTTATGGCATGCTGACCTTTTTATAATAAACCAAAGTGGCCGGAGCAACAATGATAACACTATATTTGTAACATCCACGACTTCCGACTTCCGAGATCATAGTATTCCCAACCTCCAAATTCCTCTTCAAGGCTGGACAGACAAGGATTTACGATTTCCGAGTTTGTCTTATAGTTCAGCTTCCGGTCTCAATATTAGCTTCGACTTCCGACTTCGTTCCAAGGCTTACAAGGGATTTCTTCCGATTTCCGACCTCATGCATGCAACCAACGATTTACAACTTAATGCATGTAGCTTACGATTTCCGACCTTGTGTAAGCGTGTATAAATTTTGACCTCCTCAAAATGAATTCCGATTTCCGATTTCATGACCTGAAATGAAGTGACTGATGCTTCCAACTTACGAGTTCGTCTTCGACTTCAGCACAATTTACGACCTCCGACCTTAGCGATCAAAGAGCAAAATGTTCGATTTCCGACTTCGTCTCTAAGGCTCAAATGAACTGGCTATATTCCGAATTCCGACATTATGATTCACAAATGTGTGAGATCCGATCTTGAGTCCAATATTAGTAGCTCTCATTTCTATATCTTTTCGAGTTCCGGGATAGAAATTTTATAATTCCCGAGTTCCAACCTTAAGTGCTTGGCTTCACACCAGGCTCTGCTTTCAAGTTTCAACTAGACTGGATGTTTTCTGAGTTCCGACTTCATATACAGGAGGTTCACGAGTTCCGATTTCATTTCCAGAATATGCTAGAAACTACTCCCACTTTAGGCGACGTGGAGAGTGATTCTACCACACAAAGAGGGCAACGTGGAGAGCAAGGTTGGCTGAAACTTGGCCTTATGTTTAGAGGCCAATCACAACCTTCCAAGTTAACTCCCACTCATGCCTATATAACACACCCTCCTCCTTTGATTCAGGCCATTATTCACATTGCTTTCCTCTTCTCCTTCAGCTCTCTTTCTCTCTTGCTCACACACCCAAAACTCAAGCTAAGTTCCAGCCTTGTTCATCCAAACTCCAAGAATTCAGCACAAAACACTTAAATCAAAGGTAGGGGTTTTGATTTCTTGCATCAAATCCATGCACTTGGCTGACTGGGCTGAATCATTTTCACCTTATTTGATGTGTGAATTAACTAATTATGCTTGGATTAATAGAAGATTTTGAGTTAGAAGAAGAAAATTAAGAGAAGTAAATGGATGAGGGTGCTGTCTTGGTGGAGAGTCCACGGCAGTCCGTATAGCGGAGCGTACGGCGCCACCTATAACCGGTCAAATCCGATGAAACTATTTTTAGATGAAACTAGACATCTAGGGCTTTCCATAGACATATCATATAAGGATTTTGGATCAGAATTAAGGGAGATATGAATTTTTGAATCTCGACCTAGGGTTTTGACTCTGGCTCTGGGCAGATTAGGTTCTTTAGGGTAGAACTCGACCTATACTACATGAAAATGAGTGAAACAAACTTTGTTAGAAAGCTTACACATAGGAGAATATATCATAAAAATTTCAGAATCTAATAAGGTCCCAATTGCTCCCAATTCTCCACGCAATTCGCCCTAAGTCCACACCGGGCTAGAACAGGGCAGTGTAGGAAGGTCTGAATTCGGGGCTTGTAACTCGAGCCCCACTAAGCCAAATGGAGTAGGAATTTTTCCAAAAACTTTGTTCTGTTAGCTTTAACATGAGACCAATTTCGTATGAATTGAGTGAGTTTTCGATTTTTAATGGATTTTTACTTTTAGTTGCCTGATTCTGGCGAGCCAATGGGTAGGCCGAGATAAAATTTAGATATCTTGGATTATAGATACCGAAATTAGATGGGACCAAAGAGGTTAGAAAATAGACACACAACACTGGAACATATTCAAATTTGAGGTCCAAATGAGTTAAAATGAAATTGTGGCATGAATCACAAAAACCGGGTTGGCTGAATATGCTGAGGCAGGATTTCTGCCTTAATAAATCTGATATAGATTTGAGTTCTATGTTGGAATATAAATGTGAATTTGTGTTCCTTGTGATAAATTGATGTATTGATTGGCTGGCACTATTCATGGGGAAGCGGACACGTTCCGTTATACTGCCGAAATTTCGGTAGAACCCATGTACAAGTTATGAATTACATGCTAATGCATATGCATTCTTATGAAAGCCATGAAAGTTATGAAAAGAATTGTGTTATTATGCAAGTTCCATACTACTTGGGCCAGCCCCGGATAGAAAGTTAATGGGAATAGATCGGTGGGAAGATCGGGGAAAGTAAACCCGGCATTCCTATATAGGAACGAGCTCGATCCTGATAAGCAGACTATTACCCAGGAGTCTAAAATGGCCAAGAACTCCCAGGGGACCAAGAGAGATGGAAAATGATAGAAAGTAATGAAAAAGTTTATGAAGGAAAGTTCAAGAACGAGTCTACATGATTACATGAATGTATGAATATATGAAATGGTTACATCAAGATGTTTACAATTGTACGTTATAATTGCTCACTACTATGCATTTATTTATTTCGATTACCATTCTATGTATCCGTATTAGTACTCTATTTTGCTTCTTATGCCAAGTAAAGTAAAACTGAACCTTGTCTCGGACTAGATATTTTCTTAAACTCATGAAAGTGGATTTTTCAGTTTGAGCACACATGTTTATAATTAAATAAAACCCGAGGCAACTGAGAATGTATGTGATGTTAGTTCCAGTATAACCGAACCCTACTGAGAATTTTCTTGAAATTCTCACCCCGTTTTGTGTCTCCCGCATCATTCTCAGACACTGGCGATGGACTCCACAGCCACCCTTTTTATTGAGATTCCTGCATTACAGTTCCACCATGACCTGGAGTTGGACTCTTTGTACATAGCCGGTTCGTGCAATTTTCGTTTGTACCTCTTCAGCGACAGGAACTTTGATGTTCCTTTACACCATCCCCTCTTTGACCCTGCTACCCCTTATATTGCCATCCCTCTACATATGGCGCACCCACATCCTGCACCCGCAGCACCCGCTGACCTGCCCCTGAGTCACCACTGCAGGCAGCCCCCGACATCCCGCTGAGTTCCGAGAGTGACCCCTCCGAGGCCACCGGCTCGTCGCCCTCTTCCTCCTCGGGACCTAGCGCAGATTACACCCCGACAGAGCCTGGCATGGCTAACGGCTACCTGACGGAGTAGTTTAGCGGCAGGGGATGTTGTACAGTATGACCCTCTTTTGGATAGCATGTAGCTTTGGGTCATGGGTTTGACTTTAGGGTTAGCAGTAGGTTACGAAATGTCCTTTGAGGACCATAGGGTATTTTGGCAGATGAGGGTATTATGATCTTCCTGATACATCGGCTCCGTATGTGTTCTACTTTAGAACTTTGTACATAAACTGAGATAGTGGCTTCATTTATATATATATATATATATATATATATATATATATATATATATGTTTACACGTATGCAATAACATTATTGTACCATACTTATCTTGATGACATTTCATTCTGTTCGTTTCGTTTTTAATATAACAGTACGCCGTTTCGTCAATAGAGACGATTTAAAGAGAAATTAAAAACAAGAAAGGTAAATAAAGTATCAACACGGTAACACGACCTGACTAGTTTCATGCTATAACTTAAGCATAACATAAAATTAGTAGGGTGTTACAATATTTATGTTACCTAGGATACCTACTAAGAATACAAAATTCTCACTCTTATGTGTGTGTTCCTATGTCGTCTCCAGACAGCTTAGGAGATGTGATGATCTTGGTAGGATTGGACTGAGATTGAATTAGCTACTAAAGGTTTGCTGCCAGAGAAAATCAATACTGGAGGGCTACTTTGTTAGTTGAAGCTGTTAGCAGAATTGCTTATGTAATGAAAAAGAGCTATTATTGTGATGTAAATATTTTTGCATGTAAAGGAATTTCTATTTTCCCTATTGGCTTGCATATTTATACTGTAGTAACAACTCTTAAGTATGATATTATGACTTAAACAGAATATTATACTTAGGAGGATGTTACACTACTATACAAAAATCATGTGCTTCCAAAGTTTGTCTTACCTCTAGCCTCCCATTTAGTTCTTCTCTCAATTCTCCCACTTGGACTATATCATCTATAAAAAGCATGTTCCATGACTCAAGATCTTGATTATGTTTAGTAAGTACATCCAAGACCAAGGTAAAAAGATAGGGACTCAAAGTTGACATTTGATACAGTCTTGTCATTATTGGAAAATCCTCTATTACTATACATATATATATATATATATATATATATATATATATATATATATATATATCTTTGATTGCTCAATTATAAGCAATTTGAACTCCTTTCTTCTCCATAGACCTTCCAAAAAAACCTCCCTTTGAACCTTAAGTATGCCTTCTCCAAATCAATGAAAACCACATGTAATTTTCTCTGATGAACCAATATCTCTCCACCAACCTTCGTAACAAGTAAATCGTTTCCATGGTAGACATCCCAAGCATGAAACCAAACTAGTTTTTTGTGATGTAGGTCTCATGTCTCAATTTGTACTCAATACGCTCTCCCATAGCTTCATATCTCATAAGCTTGATCCCTCTGTAATTTGCATAGTTCTATTTGTCTCACTTATTTTATAAATATGAACTAGAGTACTCTTTCCCCACTTTTTCAGCATTTTCTTTATCTTATAATCTCATTGAACAACTTCGTGAGGCAACTTATGCCATATCCTCCTAGATACTTCCATATCTAAATAGGTATATTATCAGGTCCTACTACCTTGCCATTATATCCATTCACTTCAAAGCTTCCATTATCCCAAACTTTCAATTTCCAATAGAAAAGGTGTAATTCTGGTCCTCTTCTTTGGTATTTAACCCATCCAGTTGTCAAAGAGTTTGGTGCCCTTTATTAAATAAGTTGTGAAATCAACTTTTCCATCTTTCCTTAATGTCTTTTTCTATGACCAAAACTTTTCCCTATTCATACTTAATGCATTTCACTTGGTCTAAGTCTTGTCTGTCTCTCCCTACCATTAGCTAGCCTATAAATACTTCTTCTCTCTTTTTGGTGCCTAAGGCAAACTGATATAAGTCATCAAGCGCTCTAGCCTCTATTTACTTGCCCCTTTTTTAGCATTTTTCTTAGCCACGCCTTATATTAATGCTATTTTTTAGCATTTTAAAACTAGGACCATGCTTTAGAGCACTTCCTTGCATCCCACCTCAAATATTCTTTACCTTTTAATCTAAAGCCTCCTGATTTCCTAAGCGACTCTTTTGCTACCTTCTTAATCCCTTTGGCCATGTCATCCCACAATTCATTAGCATTTCCTTGGGCCTCCCACCTTACTTCGACTAAAATTCTTCTTTGAAAGTTCCTTTGCTTTTCACCTTTCATATGCCACCACTTGATCCTCAAAGTCTTCTATTGACCTTTCCTCTTCACTCTCCTTGCAACTCATACATCCATAACCAAGACCCTATGTTGAGTAGTCAGATTCTATCCAAGAATAACTCTATAATTTGCACAAATCTTTCTATCCAATTTTCCTATAAAAAAGAAATCGATTTGAGAATAAGCCTGTCCTAAGTGATAATATGCTTTTCTTGTTCCCTAATACAAGTGTTAGTTATTGTAAAATCGAAAACTAAAGAAAAATCTGAAGTAGTCTTACTTTCTATATTTGCTTCTCCTAAACCATATCCCCTATAAAAGCCCTTATATATTATATCCACTAGCTTCACTCCCTAGATAACCATTTAGATCCCCTCTTAAAAAAAAAAAAAGAAAAGAAAAAATCTTTTCTCCTAAAGATATACTTGGGATTGAGCATTCTAAGTTTCTCTCAAAATTTTATATTGTGATGCCCTTCTAATCTTACCTGTGATGAATATGTTTCTAATAATATATTTTAGAAACATATGTTTAAAATTAACAGAATCGTCAAGTACATCATTTTATGACACTTTTATAGAGACTATAAGTAAAGTAGAAAATATATAAAATAAAACAAAATTGAAAAAGAAATTTGTAAATGCCTTATAATATATATGCTTTAAGGTATTTTTGATTGATGTCGACAAGCGATGTTATTTGGGTGTTCCAATAAATCTCCTCTCAAATATATATGTATTCTTGGTGTAAATCTTGTTCAACATAATGCCTTTAAGCCAATACAGTACCCCAAGCCTCACCCTTTTCATGCCCCCACGATATTTATGATATAATCACATTACTTTATGTCTTACCAAAGAGTAATCATTTTTATTTTTCATTCTAATAACAGGACAAGCAAACTCAATCCAGCGATACTAACAGCCCATGTACTGCTGCATCCTTCGTCAGTTCCCGGTCAAAGCTAATTTACTACTAAATTAGTCCTTTTTTTAACGGGCAGTTTCATTCTTTGTGTGTACTCTCATGAATTAAGTTTTCCTGTTTCATTTTAATGTTTATGCTATAGAACCTTGACTGATCCAACTTGCTTAGCTGCGGAAGAGGAAAACGAAGGACCTTTAAAATGATTAAATTAAAGGAAATTTTTGACAGCTTCCAATTAACCCTTGGATACACAGATTTGAAGGTGTAAATCCATTGTTAGATTAGCATACAATAGTCATTATGAATTTTAATTGTATATTTAAATTTCCATTAATCCCATCCTTGTGATGGGTTTTCAAGCCTATACTATATTAACGGGATGCCCCCAAGATAATTGTAGATTAATTCATAATACCTTAAATAGGTATGCCAAGAAATTTTGTTCAAGTTCATCAATTTCTTCAGCAGGTAACTTCTGCTGGTCCAACTTCTTCGCCCCGGATACGGGATCAAAGAGGGAGTAGAGTTGCTGTAGGCCGAAAAATAGAAAAAAAAAAAAAATGAAAAAACGATTCAGGCCCCAAACATATCTATACATATCACAAAAATGGTCAAGACAAGAAGATTACCATCATATCCTCAAACTGTAGATGGTACCAAGCTCGAATTGTATACTCTATTCTCTTGCAGAGCTTCACAAATTCAGCTCGGTCGGAACTACGTTCTGCACATAGTGGCCAAACGACTCAACTCCTTAACTGCTTAACAAACTTGATTACAAACAGGGCAGGCCATTCCATGGAATTTCATGCCGATTTTGATTTTTAAGAGAAAGCAAGATTCATTCCCCCGCCCCGCCCAAGCACATGTACGCGCACGCGCATACGTACACCAAGAAAAACATATTTTCCAGTTCCAAGTGCAAATAAAATATAGAGCTTAGTACAATATAATGTGCAAACAGATCAAATATAGCTATTTTAGGAACAACAAAGCATAGAAGAAGGGAAAAAATTTATTATGTTAGTTTGAATAGTATTTCTGTACGAAATAATATTTATTTATTATTAAATATTTTTATTAAAAAATTTATTTTTCATATATTTATTTTTTTATTATTTATTGAATATTTATTTTTATTTTAATAAGGCATATAAGAAAAATAAAGAGTGGAATAGATATCATACATCAAAAGATAATCAATTCTAATTCTATCTCTTTGATTTTGATTAACTTATCTATTATACAACGTACAAGAAGAGTTTAATTGATAATTTTATACAATATATTGGTCGCACTAAATAACTAATAAATTAAATTATAATATATTCTATTGATTTATCCTGTCATACCTTAGGTCATACCAAACATATCTTAACATCATCATTTTTTTTAAATTATTGTTATTTGAACTCATATTTTTTAGACACCTAGGCCCTAGTATCGACCTATTAATTATTAGAGATTTTAATTACTTACACTACTTATAAATGTGATAATGTAAAATAATGGAACAGATAATGGGGATCGATGTATTGATTTGCGGATCATTTCAGTTACGTTGCTACTTGCTAGTGAAAATGGCATCGAGACATAAAAAATTCCAAAATTTTTCACCATATTTATCCATAACATAATTGAAATTTCCAATAATTTATACATCTATCCCCATATGTCCCAAATGGTTACTTGAAGCATGGATAAAACAACATTTCTGTTTAAATAAAGTAATTCAATAATCAATCCTTATCAGGCCAATCGAATTGACATCCAAAATAGGTATTTTTGTTAGTACCAAGTGGGCAACCAAAGACAAGAAGAAGGAAACGAATTCCCAGGTACAAAGTGTTAACAATGTGCACATGGGAGAAATGAAAAGTTCAAACAAACTTACTGATAAGGTTGGTCAATGTCATAATGAGCCTAGGCTTGAGAATAGAAATGGCGGATTCACGCTCTAACCGAATGAGTTCTTTGGTCTTCTGCTGAGCCATTCCTTCCGGACTCGAATGTGCCGTTTTTTTTAATTTTTCAGCTGGCCCCCGCTATGCAACTCCCACCCTTGCCCCAAAATTTGGAATTTGAATAAGTGCTTGCCCAAAGGAATCGTTTATGTGCAGTAGGTTGAAAGATGAAGAAAAAAGTATTCCTTCGCTACACATCATGGAATAAGATTCATGCTTCACAAACCAGGCACATTGATGCTTCAGGGTGCTATAATGGTTTATAGAAGTAATGAGCACACCACAAAGGACAAAAAGCAAAAAAGAAAGGGAAAAAGGTTCCTCTTTGACGTAATGAAACCAGCTCTAGCGTGTTGGTCGGTCACGTCACTGACGTTGTCTTGAAAACGTTCGATTTCTACGGAAGAGGAATTCTCGTACATGGCCATTGTTTATCGTTCAGAAGAGATGCAAGGGAAGAAAAGTTCTCGTACGTACGTGAAGACCGAAAAAAATATAGTTTGATTTATTCAAAGTTATTATTATTTTCTCAAAATATATTGATTGATATTAGATTGTATTTTTTTTTTTTAATTTCTCCAGTCTTTTTTAATTATTATTTTGAAAGATTCATTGAATGGAAGAAAAGTAATTGCTCAGATGCAACGGAGATCATCTCAAATGAAAGGGAAAAAAATTGAAAATTATATACTTTTGTCCATTAACTTACTTTTAAGTTTTATGTTTGTTCTTTAATTATTTTGCATTCTGAGTTACTTATCTAACTCTTAAAAATAATTATACTGTTATCCTCCATTAGCTCCAAAAACTTACATGGACACGGCAGCAAGACAACAAACAGATGACATGGCTAATGATGCAAAATATGATTATTGGTACTTGTTTCTCCCTCATTTCTCTCTTATAATTACCTATTTTAGGACATGTTTTGATGATAACAAACTACGACATAATCGATTCAAAGTTAAAAGATTCAAGTTAAAGTGACCAGTTTTGATGATGTAGAAAAGCTCAAGTTTTAAGAAAGAAAATTAAAGGTCCAAGAAAGGATCACTAGAGCAAAGTTTTTAAAAGCTCTCAAATCTATTTATAATATAGAGAAAAGTACAACAATTGTAACATCCCGAGCTTTGAGAGTAGGCCAGGATAGAAGGAAGCTTGGGGTTAAGGCAAGGGAAAAATTGTAATTAGGTAAACTATAGTGAAAATAAGGACAAAATTATAATTATTAGATTATAATGATAAAGTTGTAAATAAAGGTTTATGACTATCAAGAGAGACAATAGCAAAAAAATCCTGATTCCAAGAGTATGTAAGCCCCACAATAATAGTAGACAATTAAAATACATATAATAACTTTATAATTAGTATTTTCTACACTTGACTTTAAATAAAAGTGTAATATTACTTACACCATATATATATACTCAAGTAACTTAGAGTACTCAAATTAATACTTAGACATCTTGAATTAATTCTCAAAGATCTTATTGTAACATCCTGAAGAATAGTGCATTGGGCTATCACTATTAACTGATTTATAGATATGTGAGTAATCAATATCGAAATGTATCTATTAGGGTTACAGAGTTCAATTTCTTTGTAAAGAAATTTTATGTAGATAATTGGCAATGTTTTGCTAGTTTAAGAGGAATCGATTGGATTGTGGAGTTTTTGGTAGCAAGTTTGTAGCCTGCTCCAAATTACAATTTTAAAATATTTAATTACACTAAATTTGAAGTATAGTGCAACTAAGGTCATTTCACAAGGAAGTTGTTGCTATCCAGTTAAATACCAAGGGAGTATGTGCAAACATGCAGTAAATAAGCTATAAAAAAATTAGATAAAAATAAAAATACTAGTTCAAAGAGTTCCTTAGGCATAAGGTAAATCAATCATTAACGCACAATATATCAAACACATGGAGTGCGGCTAATTTAAGCTATTTAGAGAGACCTGTACTAACAACCCCACAATTCTACCTAGAGAACTCTAGGAATTCAACCAACACATAATTAGTTGGATAATTGAGACCTCAACTCTAATTAACTTATGTTGATTTCCAGCACCAATTGTATTAGCCTAGGTTTGAATCCAAATCCAATTCTTAATTCTTTAACTAATTAAGTTTATACCAATTGGCCAATTAGCAATCGCCCAACAAATTCCTCATCCATAAACCCATATATCAATACCATTCAATGCAAGTTTACAAATAAAAGAGGGCAAAGAATCAAGAAAACAAATATGATTGAAATTCAAACATAGGGTTTCAAGATCACAACCATAATACTCTTTGAGTTTCCTTGAATTAGTTTGAAGTCCTAATCCTCTATAGCAATGAAGGTTACAAAATAGAACCCAAAACAAGTATCTTACAAAATGAAAGGAAAAGAAAAGAAAAGAAGAGGAGAGGAGAAGAGAAGAGAGAAAAATAAAAAATGTTGAAGATATGAGAGTTGTAACATCCCCATTTTACCTAAGTTAATTAGCTCGGTGTTCCCGGCTAATTAGAGAGAGATTAGCGATTAATTGAGAACTAATCGGCTAATCTCAAGAGCAAGAGCAAGAGCTTAGTAAATTAAGTCTAGCCAACAATTTAATCATAATGTCCTAAGCGTTTTAATAAAACCTTAATCGTCTAATCCTTAATTACTCGAAGGTGCCAAAACAAAAGTAAGACAATCTAACCTTACTAATTAAGTTTATAATGATTAAGACACTTAAGACAACTCTTGAAAAATTAAACCCCAAATTAAGCATATGCTTAACCGTAATGCAAGGTATCATAAAAAGTGTAATTGACAAGAGTTAACTCATGGGTAATTAAGCCAATTAAGTTAAATTACATTTAAATAATTCTAATAACATTTAGAGATAAAAGTTCTTCCATGCATATGCCCTAAAAAGACATACCAAGGAGGAGCAACATCTCACCCTTCATTCAATCTCTTTAATCCTACACCATTAGATCAAAAGCCAAGACTAGGATCTTTGTCATCCACCATTAGATCTTGAAACTTGGATGAGTCTTAGACAAGCAACCAAATCCTAAGAGGGGTACTCCCCTTTAACCCCTAGAGAAAAACACCAATTGGACATTAGAATGCCTCCAAGACTCAAGGAAAGTACAACCCCCTCTTTTACCCCAAAGTTCTTAGCCTTTTTGCTTGCAAAAGAAGCTAAACTCACCCACTCCCCTTGCTTGTTGGAGAAGCAAGAGCCATCAGCCCTCCTTCCCCCCTTGTACGCCTCCCTTCCTCTCTCTTTCTCTCTTCATTTTCATTTCACTCATCCTCTTCTCTCTACTCAATTTCAAAATTCTCCTCCTTCTCTCTAAACTCTCCAACTTCTCTCTAGAATCCTTCCACTTCTCTCATCCTTTCCTCTCCTCATCCCACTCACAAACTCTTCAAAAGCCACCATTTCTTGTTCTTGGAGAATCAAAGACAATCACATATCAAGCCTCTTTCAAGATCCAAGAGGAGGAGCACCACCACCATCATCTTTTTCCATCACAAGTTCCTTCAAAGAAAGCTTCTTGGTAGTGGCTCTAAACCCTTTTTCTCTCTTGTTTTTCAAGCTTTAGAACTCCTATGCTCTCCATAGCTAGGTGGTTTTAAAGATTGATTATGGGCATCATAGCCATTCTTGTCATAAAATGAGATGTTGTTGCTAGTATGGTTGTTTGTTGAAAACATGTTTTCGGTTTGGTGTGATGCATGGCTGAACCCACTATTTTTGAACTCCAACATGTTAGTTTTTCACTAATCTTTCATGGTATATGAGTGTCTTATAACTTGAGAATGGTTTCTTGAAAGTGAGGTTGAGTGTTTTGGAGAAAACATGAGAAAAATCAAAACGTGAAATCTGGATTTTCTGACAGCCTGTAAACCGAATGGTATAACTTTTTCCAAAAAACTCAGAAATTAGTGGAACCAATTTTATATGAAAATAGACTCAGAGAGCTTTCCATACATATAAAATACATAAGATTCGGAGCTAAAATGAGTGAGATATGATTTTTCAAAGTGGACTATTCTCAGATTGGTTTCTGTCTGGGCAGTCTACACTAAAATGTGTATAACTCGAGCTACAAAAATGATTTTTGAGTGAGACTAAGTTTAAATGAAAGCGAAGACATAGAGGAACAAACCATAAAACAGTTTTCTCAGATTCCTTCTGAGCAATTATAATGAGAAGTAACAATCCACTGTACCGGGAGTGAACTTAGAAACTGAACAAGTCAGAATAAAATATGCATAACTGGAGTTAGACAACGAATTTTTGAGTGGGACTTATTTTGTTAAAAACTAGGCTCAGAGCCCTATAAGCATATAAAATTTCGCATTAAAATGATAAAATACCAAATTATGGTGAATTTTTAAAGTTACTGCCTAGGGTAAAAGTAAAACTGTCAAAACTTAATCTTAAGTAAGACTATGCATAAATGACTTAAAAAGGTAAAAGGCCTTAGCCTAAAGTAATGAAACTTCATAATTTACTTAATGAAGACTAGGTAGAATAAAATATTAAGCTCACCTAATCCTTAACAAAAGAAGCGAATAACACGAAAACCGAATGTAAATATAGTTAATGTACTCGATTAAGTTCATAAGATTCTAATCAAACTATAATGCAATACCCAAGCTATAAATCTTCCAAATTAAAATATGGAGATCATATAAGTCAAGTTAGAATAATGGAGGAGAAGGAATCAATAAAACGAAAGCCAATGTAAAAGCTTGCACCTAATTTACTAAGCTAAGCTCATAAGACTTTGCTTGAGAATATGCCTATGTTTAGGTTGCAAGCATGATGTGATGATGATGTGATTATGATGCCATGATAATGATGATATGATGATGATGATATGATATGATGCTGTGATACTGGTATTCTATCTGGCAAAATTTTGGGAAGCTGCGGTCTAGCCGTTATCTTCAAATTTTGTAGAAATTGTGGACTTAGAAATATTTTGCATCATAAGTCTAATACGAAAAGATTGGATAAAGTGTGATCCTTTAAAAGGGAAGGTGACCTAATTTAAGTTTCCCCTCACCCACGACTCACATGAGGCATGGCATGACCCAGCTAGTGTAAGTACCGAAATTTTATGGTGGCGACGGCCACGGTATGAGCTCATTACCACTTATGTTTAGTGGGTGAAAAAAGAAGGACTCAAGATGAGTCAAGTTAAGAAAAGAGAAGGACTCAAGATGAGTCAAGTTAAGAAAAGAAAAGGACTTAAGATAAGTCAAGTTAAGAAAAGAAAAGAAACGGGACTTCGGTCCAAACCTTTAAAGAGAAAAAGTTAAGAGAAGCTTATAGTACAGTCATGCATGTTTTATGTGCTTACACTTATGCCCATGTATGTTATGATATAAATGATTAGAGAGTATGTTAAAATTGAATCCACTTCGGATACTCACATTTTCGAAAACCTAAGAACTGAACCTTATGCATGCCCACTGTTTTCATTATAAAATCGAAGTGGCTGGGACGATGACGATGACACCTCTGTGTCGGGTTTGAGTCCTACTGAGAAATCTTATTTCTCACTCTAGTTACTTTTCCGCATCGTCACCAGATTTTTGTTGGCACACCCAATGGAGTGGAGCTTGGAGCCACCGCACTACGAGCGGACGTACGACGTGGAATGCCAGACGAAGCTATTTTGGGACTCATAGCGACCGTCACTCTACATCTTCGCATATTCTTTTTGAGAGGAGCTTTGTCATTGAAGTCTGTAGTAGTACCTAGTACTTAGGTCATGGCATGACCATGAGCTTTCTTCGATGTAATGTTTATATATATATATATATATATATATATATATATATATTATGAACTCATATGGATGTAATGATTAGTTAATTAATGCAATGTATTTGTGAATTTCTATTTATTTACCTTTCTCTTGTCTTATGATATTTGGGTATTTATTTTATGCGACACGCTCTTTCTCTGTCTATCTTCTCGCTCAAGGCTTTACTTTCCAAAGCGATGACGTATTTCAGAAAAAGAAAAATCTTACCGTATTTTCCGCGTAATTTAATTTCAAGTGAAGTTTAATTTTCCACGAGCATAAGTAACAACTAATAAAACGCCGTAATACGACTTAAGCGTAGTATGGGTTTATTAGGGTGTTACAAGAGTCTCCTTCGCGTTTCAATTTTATCTCTTTTTATCAGACCTCATATGTGAAAATCCAAAAATATCCTTGGGCCCAAATTAATCCTTTGACTCTTAGCTTTAAGTGGACACCCAATTTGCTTAATTTGGACTTGAAATGAGAGAGTTATGGCCCAATCTTTATAGCATGTCCGGGTTGTACGTTTATTCACGTCAGTCAATTTTAACATCTAATAAGTCCATGAAGATGTCATTATTTTGGAGAGTAATCTTCATATGAATTGAAGCTTTATATCTTAGCTTTCAAATGGCACTAGTTTCACCTCAATCCAACGTCTACAACTCAAGTTATGGGTCAATTAGTGCAAACTGCTTAGGTTCCAGTGTAACAGCCTTGTTCTGATTTTGTTGCCCAATTCGACTCACTAGATATCTGAATTAGTTGTTGACTTCTCATCAAAGTTGTAGATCTTTCTCTCATCTTTTCTACAATATAAAATTTGTAATTTTTAGATGTCTACAACTCAAGATATGCCCATAATACCAAAACAGTATAAATTTGTAATAATGTTGAAAAATACAACTAAGTCCAATTAGAGTCTAAACTTATAAAATGTGTCCAATAATGTTCAATTAAGTACAAAAGAGGTCCAATAAACAAAATATGAGAGTTAATCAATATATCAAAATGTTACTTATCAGTTTCGTAGTGTAAGAACTAAGTCAGTAGAAATTTACACTGTTAAACCTTAACTTGGACAGCCATGATTGAGCCATTTACTCACCCTTGGTGGCACCATCCTAACCATCCAAGGGTGGGTAGCTCAAGCGAAATCAAATTGGCATTGAAATCCACCAATCAAGAAGCATATTTCACTTTCAATTTTAATGACACAAACTCAAGTAATTCCCATCTTTTCCCCTTCAAATTTCGGCCAATGCAGCAGACCCCTCTCCCTCTCATTTTTATTCTTATCTCCTCCTCTTATCCTTACTTTTTCATCCTACACAAATTCCTTCACTCAAAGCTTGCACCTTACTAGTTCAAACTCAAATTTGAGATAGGATTCTTATGTGTTACTTGATTTTTAAATCATGTGGCTGATTAGAGTTTGTATGTATCTTCTTATTTTGATATTGTATGATGATCTTATGACTTGTTTCAAGTGATTAAGTATGGTTATTCTTGGTTTGGATTGGATATTTAATAAAAAACTCAAAGAAGAATTCAAATAGGATTGCTGAGAAACAAAACCTTAAGACCTATCCATATGATGGACTGTACGTGTAACATCCACCATGAGTTCCGACTTCCGACTTCACTTTCGAGCTTCACATAAAATGGACATTATTTCCGACTTCTGACTTCGTCTTCGAATTTGAAATAAACGGGCATAATTTCCGACTTCCGACTTAATCTTCAGGGTCTAAACAAAATGGACGTGATTCCTGATATCCAACTTTATTTCCAAGTTACATGCTTTTCCGATGTCCAACTTTACTTCCAAGTCTCAAATACAATGAAAATGAATCCGTCCTCCGAGTTTATTTGGTGTTCCCGAGTTTGGCCTATTATCGACTTCTGAGATTGAATTGGGACTTCTGAGATTATATAAGTTCCAATTTTCCAGCACATAAGGTTAATGTTTTGATTCCCAATTTTTGGTGTTATGCCTAGAATTGATCTCTGAGTTTGATCATGAACTGAGTTTTGGAATTACGTGTAATAAGAGTTTTAAAGCGTCCTAGTTCTCGACTTCCCAGTTTACGTTAACATAGCCGACTTTCGGGTTTAAGTATTTTCGATTTCTTATTCTTGTCCTTAACTTTCGATTTTAACGTGATTAGTGTGCTATATGATTTCCGACCTCCGACTTTTTGTTTCATGATTTTCCGACATCCGACTTTGTTTTCAAGTTTTGAATAAAACAGACAATATTTCCAATCTCCAATTTAATCTCCAAGTTTCAAATAGATGGGCACGAGTTTCGATTTAAGATACAAGGGAAGCAAGTTCCACTTTTAGGCGACGTGGAGAATAATATAGCTACAAAAGAGGGAAACATAGCTGAACGTTATCCACATGAAATTCAACATATCAACAGTCATAATTCCAACTACCCTCGTTATATTTAAGTCAGATTTTCCTTCTCACTTCTTGCTAACTTACGCCTCCCTCTCCCTCTTGTTCCAGCCTTCTTCTTCATTCTTCTCGCAACCTACTCCATCAAATCTTCAAGCTTTGTCAAGGTTCTATTAACCCAAACTCAAATTCAGCAAGATCACACCTAAAGGAGGTAGGATTCAATTTCTGTCCTTAATTTCTCTAAACTGTAGTTGTATGAAGTTTCACTATTCTTCATGTATTGATATATGATGGATTATGGTTGGATTAATATGAAATCTTGAGTTGGAATTAAAGTTAGAAGAAGAAGGATAGGAGAAGTGGAGGATTGGGATGCTGTCTAAGTGAGAAGCCCTACAGCAGTCCATACAGTGGAGTGTATGGCTCTATCTACAATGGGTTAAATCCGATGAAACTATTTTTATGTGAAACTAGATATTCAGGAATTTCCATACATATATTATATAAGGCCATTGGATTAGTATTAAGAGAGATATGAATTTTGGAAGTTTAACCTAGATTTTAGAGGTTGATAATGGGCAGACAGGGTTGTTCCAGGCATAACTTGCTCTATACAACTCTAAATTGAGTGAAATGAACTTTGATAGAAAGCTTACACATAGGAGAACATCTTATAAAATGATTCCGAGTTTGATATGGTCCCATTTGTTCCCAATGGTTCAAAGAAATTGCCCTATGTCTAAACTAGGCCAAAATAGGGTAGTTCAAGAAGGTCAAATTTTGGGGCTTATAACTCGGGCCCTAGTAAAGCAAATGAAATGGAAATTTTTGAAAATGAAATCTTGTCCTATTAGCTTTAATATGATACCAATTTCGTATGATTTGAAGTGGTTTTCGATTTTTAGTGGATTTCTACTTTTAAGTGTACAATTTTGGCTAGCTATAGGGCAGGCCGGGAAAAACTTAAATATCTTGAGCTATACCTATCAAAATGAGATGGGACCAAAGAGGTTAGAAAATAGACACATAACACTCTATCCAAAATTGTGGTCTAGATGAGTTAAATAGCAATTTTGGTTTGATTTACAAAAATCAGGTTAAATGAATGTGCTGAGACAACAATTATGTTTTAAATGCAATATTTATTCCTATAAGATTGATGTTGAATTATAAATCAAATATCATGATTTCTCTATACAATTGACAATCTGAGTACTGGAACTATTTATGGGAAAGCGAACACATTCCGTTATGCTGCCGAATTTTTGGTAAAATAGTAAGGAAGTTATGAGCATTTGTACATTATGAAAATGTGTGTAGAAATTCTATATGCAAAGATATATGAAAGCAAATGACGAAGCACATGTATGAGTGCATTCAGTATGTCTATGTGTGCTTATGTATGTGAATGAAAGAATATGAATATATTAAATGTGGGTCCCTTCACCTGGAGGCAGTTATGAGATCCCTTCTTGTGAAGACAGCTAAATAAAATAAGATTGGGTCCCTTTACTTGGAGGCAGTTGCACATTAAATCCCTCATTGGGTCCCTTCACTTGGAGGCAGTTGCACATTAAATCCCTCCCTGTGAAGGTAGTATAAAACCATGTTATCCCTTTACCATGGAGGCATGTGATTAGATGGTATTCCTCTACATTAAAAGCAAGTGGTCAGCTGAGATCCCCCTATTCTTGAGGCACGTGACCAGAAGAGATTTCTTCAATTTAGAGGCACGTGGCCAAAATGAGATCCCTCCAAGACTAGAGGCACGTGGGTCCCCTTGTGGGTCTGTACTGTGTGACGACAATCACGGGTTGAGCTAAAGAGCTCACCCGTAGATCAAACTACCCAATGGCAGTAAAGACTAAAGATTAAGACATATGTAAGCACCTTCAGGACGGCGATACGTAACGCCTAGGTGTGCCAAGAAAAGAAAGTAAAGAAAGTAAACTAAGGGTGTGATCCTTCAAAAGGGAAGGTGACCCAAAGTAAGTTCCCCTCACCCACGACTCACATGAGGCATGGCATGACCCAGCTAGTGTGAGTATAGGGGATAAGGCTTACATGAGGCATGACATGACCCAGCTAGTGTAAGTACCGAGAAGTTATGGTGGCGACAAGTTAAGAGAAGCTTATAGCACAGCCATACATGTTTTATGTAATCATAATTTTACCTATGCTCATTATAATATAAATGATCAAAGGATATGTTAAAATTGAATCTGCATCGGATATTCATGTTTTCGAAAACTTAAGAAACTGAACCTTACGAATGCTCATTATCATTATATCCCATGTTTTATTGATGCTGAGCTTGTTCTATCTATTTATATAGTGAATTTTATTCTAAGAATAAAATATTGCCAATGTGACTTAAGTGCATGAAATAAAATGAATTTTGCTTCGGACTATATGTTTTCAAACTATAAAACAAAATAGTTCATATAGTGTATTCACTTTTTATAATAAACCAAAGCAGCTGGAGATAATAACGATGACACGGTATGAAGTTTCTTAATGAATCCTACTGAGAATTTATAATTCTCACTCCTAAGTTTATTTCCATGTTATCTCCAGATAGTTCAAAAGTTCTGAAGAAGGCCCTCCGAGGTGAAGGTGGCCGAAGGTTGCTGCTAGATAAGGTTTGATTAAGTGACAGTAATAACTCCCAAGTGAGGTATTATGACTTAAGCATAGTACTGTACTTGGGAGGATGTTGCAAAATGGTATCAGAGTAGTTCGATCCTCCCCGAACTTGAGGATTTGAACTGACTACGTTTCCAATGCACTCTGGAATTGTTAGAAATTGTCATGTGACAAATCTTATTTGTTTAGATAAGATATAGGAAATTAGATTTGCATGACTGCTTAATTGTCAGTGTTATTAGCTGCTGTCACACTTAACTTACTATTGAGCCTGATCAACTTAATGTTTTGTTGTGTGTGATTAGGAACTAATGGCTTCCAGGGGGCGTGATAGGCCACGAACTATACCCACTCCAGAAGATCCTGCTAATTTTATAGACATGCTGCGTGAAATGGCTTATGCAATACGGGAACAAGTCGTTGCAGCTCATTAGATTATGGACCAGTTGGGTAGGCGGCCTGAGGCCGGCCGTGGGGGAAATCCACATGGCCTAGGAGCAGACCTAGACTATCTTAAATTTGTGAAATTCAGGGAAGCGAATCCACCTAGCTTCCAAGGAGCTTTTGACCCAGATAAAGTTGAGGAGTGGGTCAAGACAATGGAGAAGGTCTTTTCTATCTTGGCCTGCACTGATCAATAGAAAGTGGCCTTTGCCACTTATATGTTGGAAGCAGACGCCAAGTTTTGGTGGAACAACGTGAAGAGGCTGTTGGAAGAACCTCAAGTTGATATCACTTGGGACATATTTAAGGAGGCATTTTATCAGAAGCATTTTCTTGCATCTGTGCAAAATGCTAAGGAATTGGAATTCATGAAGCTTCAATAGGGAGACATGAGCGTTTTAGAGTATATTGCTAAGTTCGAAAAACTCTATAAATTTTTCACATTTATCAGCGCAACCTTGATGAAAATTGGAAATGCATTAAATTTGAAGGATGACTAAAAGCGGATATTTTGGCCTCAATGGGGCCAATGGAGATAAGAGATTTTTCTGCATTAGCAAGTAAAAGTCGATTAGTTGAAGAATATAACAAGAAGCTTGCTGATACTAGAATAGATGTTTGTGGAAAAAGGTTGGTGCCTGAAGACCAGGAGTTTCAGCATATTCCACCACCAAAGAAGTCATTTCAACCTAATGGAAACGAAGGTAAGCAGCCGCAAAGGTCTACCATGAAGCAAGAATGTTCACAACGTGGAAAGTATCATGGAGGAAGGCCTTGTTTGGCTAGGTAGAAGGTATGCTTTAAGTGTGGAAAGCCAGGACACCTGGTTAGAGAATGTATAACACCCTTTATTATATAAGCCATGCTCGAGTCATGAAGTTATATTAAAAGGGTGTCACAGTGGTAAGAAAGCTTTAAAATATGGAAAATATAATACATGACCCTTTAACTACACACTTTATTACTAACTAATAGTTCCTAAACTTCGTCGTATCTGATACATAGAGAATAAAATAATTACAATTTAAAAGAAATTGTAACTAACATAATACATAGAACTTGCTTCGATTTGGTCGCTAGCTAGCTTCAATAGTCTCTTGGTCTGGTTTGCGACCGAGTCTTGCTCGGAAAATGTCCCAGTACCCTGCCTCGTACTCGATATCCAACTTAGATACTGGAATGTTTACAGAAAAGAAAAACATACAAGCAGGCAGTGAGAACCTAAGGTTCTCAGTAGGTAAACATGAACTATTCTCATACACTGCCATCATAAACATTCTAGCCGCTTCGATTTATTATGAAAATATGAGCACATATACACAAACAGTGGTTCAATTTTAAGTGGCAAACATCTTTCTTGAAGTGGGTTATGTTTTAACAACCACTTGCCATATTATATGACAAACATAGAAATAAGAATAGTGCAATATGCTTCAACAAGAATCTTAATAACCTAATGACTTAATGGGATAATTGAAGATATACATAAAGATGCTTGTACTTGTCTATATACAAGTGCACTTGACTTAATTCGTATCTTTCTTTAACTTGCCACTTGATCTTGCTCTTTTCTATACTTGGTCCCCCGGAGGTGAATGGCCTTTCTCACCCCTGGGTAATAGCCTGCTTTTCAGGTCTAAGCTTGTACCTATACATGAGTGACGGGTTTACTTTGCCCGACTATCACACCGGTCTATTCCCTTTAAATCTGGTCAAGGGTTGGCCCAAGTCTAAGACAGTACCGCTTTGGCCCACGCTAGCTAGGTCTATGTCATGCTTCACGTGATAGCTTGGTACGTCCCTCTTGTAAGTTCTTATTATGCTTTGCTTTCCATATCTTATCATGCATGCGGATGCTTTGAGCATTTATGGATATGTCTCTTACCTTACTTCTCATATCATATTCTAATTATGCTTGCATGCATAACGTACATGAACATGACATATAAATATAAATATATTCAAGGCATAATCACCTATAGCATAAGTTCTCATAAATTCCTGCCGAAAATTCGGTAGCATAACGGATCGAGTCCGCTTCCCTGTGAATAGTGTCAGGCTACCAATACAAATTAAGTATGCAATTCAATGTAAAACAGCAAGTTACGGCAACTTTATTGATCATATGGTATGTCAAAATCAATAGAAATATCAACAGAGTTTTCTGCTCACTCTACACTCTTTTGTCTAAATTTTGTAAAGTCCACCCTTACTCCTATGCAGCTCATTTAGACTGAGATAAATCTAGTGTCTAGTTTCCAACCTTTTTGGTCCCATCTCATTTTGATTTGTATAACTCAAGTTATTTAAGTTTTACCTCGGCTTGCCCTGTAGCTAGCCAGAATTACACACTTAAAAGTAAAAATTCACTAAAATTGGAAAACCAGTCCAAATCATATGAAATTGGTCTCATATTAAAGCTAAAAGGACAAGCTTTCATATGAAATAAGTTTCATATCATTTGCATTTATATATTTTGAGATATGAGTGTCGTAACTTGACCCTACTAGACTACCCTATTCTAGCCCTATTTGAGCTTAAGGTGAACTCATTGATGTACTGGGAATAATTGGCAATGAATCTAACTTTGAAATTTTTATGGGATGTTCTATCATATGTTAGCTTTCAAAAATGTTGGGTTCACTCAATTTAGAGTTGTATAGGGTGAGTTACACCTTTCCCAACTCATGCTGCCCAAATGAGAATTCAGATTTCTAGGTCAAAGTTCAAAAATTCATAACTAATTCTATACTAATCCAATGGCGTTATACTTTATATGTATGGAAATCTCTGAATGTCTAGTTTCATATAAAAATGTATTCATCAAATTTAAACAGTTGTAGCCAGAGCCGTACACTCTGTTGTACAGACTGTTGAGGGGAAAACTCTACCAGCTTCTTGAATTCTTCTTGAACTCATGTTTTCCTTAAATCTCTCCATCCAATCTTCAATTCAAACTCATATATACACCTTAAACCAACCTTAATTCATCATCCCTACCCATCACAACATCAGATTCATGGATGAATAAGGGACCCTAGGCAGCCCCAATTCAAAGAAAAGAAGGAGAAAGTTGAGATTCCTACCTTGGTGATGTGAAATCTTGATGGAACTTGATCTTGGAGCGAAGTTGATGGTTGGGGCTTGAGCTTGGGGATAAGAGGAAGTGGAAGAAGATGAAGGAAAGTGCAAAAATGAGGGCCGGTCTGCACCTCTTATGGGGAGGCCAAAATATAAAGGGGGAAGGAAGAAAAAAAATGAAAACTTATGAAGGAAGTTGGCTTTTGATTGGTGGACTTCAATCCTCATTCAAACTTGGCTTGGTTCCCCTCTTTTATGGCTAATTGTGGCGCCACTTGTAGGGATGTTTTGGATAAATCTTGGCCCTCCATCATAGAGTTCTCATAGTATAATTTCTATTGGTCCAATTCCAACAGTTTAAAATACCGAAATTCTACCGATTTCCTTCAAATCGGTAAAACGGTTTTTGAAAAGTCCTATGAGGTTTCCTATGGTTCTAATCTAATTCCATCAAGTCTAATCTTTCTAGATCATATTTAATTGGATTTAAGTGAATGCTTAATCAAATCCTAATTAATCCTAATTATTTGATGAAAATCGAACAACTAGGTGAAAAATGATAAAAATTCGATGGAGGTGAGGCCAAGTTTCTCCAATATCTTAAGCAATACTTGGTGCCACTCATATGTGGTAGGGGTGGCTGAATTTTAGCCACTTAAATGAGGGTTTTCGGTAGAAAATTCTGCTGGTTTGGTCCTGGCGGTTTAAAATACCGAATCTTCGCCGATTTTCTTCAAATCGGAAAACTTTACTAAATGACTCTGAGAGAATTTCTATATCTCTATTCTAATTATTCCTAAGCACTTCTAATTAACCCTACTTAGTCAATAAGATTGAATAAATTGTTTGTTAATATGAAATAATCGTTCTTGCAAATTTGGAGCTTTTCTATTTTGTAATTTTCATGGCTAATGGCATATCCATAATTTTGAGCAAGTCCAGGAGCACCCCACGTCATTTCACACCAGATTGACTCCATGGCCCAATCGGTGGAGATTTAAACTTCTACGATTTCACCATGTGATTTTGCTTCGTTTAAAATCTCATTCTGCTAATTCTACTAATATAGGGACATAAAGGTCATATTATGAAAAGTTCTAAGGTTATTGTGGAAATATTCACTTGGGGTTAAAGTACAATTTCTAAAACTTTTGGGCAAGAATGTAGTTAACAAAAGTTGATAGGGACATTTTTGTCATTTTTTTACTTTTAGTATATGGCAGTGCCATATTTTTAACGGCAGTGTTATGCTACCCTATATTTTTGAGCGTGAGGATTTTTGGGGTATACCATTGCCTGAGAAATGTAACGTCGCCAATTTCCGATTTCCGACCTCATTAGTATTCACGATTTCCGACTTCAACTCAAGGTATTGTGGGCTGACAGGATTTTCCGATTTCTGACCTTAGTCTTCGAATGGATAAGAAATCCGATATCCGAGTTTGTTTCAAGCAGGGTGAACACGAGATCAGATCTCTGAATTGGTCTACAAGTTCGAGTAAAAACTTCACGAGTTCCGATCTCGAGTTCATTACCAAGATCTTTTCTTTTCGTTCCCGAGTTCCGATATCGAGTTGGAGTGCTAGGTCCTATAAATTCCGAGTTCCTGGTACACAAGATTAATGTTTTGAATCCTGATATCCGGTGCTATGCTTAAAATCGATTCAAGTTTACATGATGACCCCGACTTCCGGGTTTGAGTGTTTTGGTTTCATGTTCTGGCCCTGACTTTCGCTTTTAAGGTGGCTGTGCCTTGCGATTTCCGGATTACGACTTTACACTCAAATTTTGAATAAATAAGAAGATAATTCCGAGTTCCGACTTCGTCCGAATAAATATGCATGAATTCCAACTTTAAGAAGTTCACGAGTTTCGATGTCATGTTCAGATGCTCTGAAAGCGAGTTTCACTTCTCTGGCGACGTGGAGGGCAATTTTGACACAAAAGAGGGAGACATGGCTGAACCTGACCCACAAAATTTCATCCAATCAAAGCCACTCATTCTAACTACCACTTCGAAGCTTTGTCTATATATATATCCTCCTCCTGCCTCTTCAGTTCATTTCTTACGTTGCCTTCCCTTCCTCACTTCAACTCCCTTTCCTCTTCTCAACTTTCCCACTGGCCCAAATTTCTTCAAGTTCAAATTCTCACTTTATTTTCATACTCAAAGCAAGAGGTAGGGATTTTGATTTCTTGTCTTGGTTTTTGTGATTCTGAATGATTATTAGTAGTTTAGTTCTTTAATCCTGATATATTGACTGAGCGATCATGATGAAATTGTTGCTGGTTTATTGGCTGTTTGTAAGATTCAAAATTGAACTGGAAATAAGAAAGAATGATGATATGAAGAAGTTGAGAGGCTGGAAAACTCAAAACCCTCGGCAGTCCGTATGGCGGAGTGTACGGCTCTGCCTCTCACCGTTCAAACTTAATGAAACCATTTTTATGTGAAACTAGACATCTACGGCTTTCTACACATATATCATATAAGACCATTGGAGTAATATTGAGAGAGATATGAATTTTTGAAGTTCGACCTAGGAATCAGGACATCCACCCAGGCAGTATGGGTTGAGAAGGGTGTAACTCACCCTATACAACTCCATTTTGAGTGAAACTAATTTTGTTGGAAAGCTTACACATAGGAGAACATCTTATCTAGAAATTTCGAGTTTGTTACTATCCTATTTGTTCCCAGTGATTTGAAGAATCTAACCCATGCCCAAACCAAGCCAAAACAGAGCAATTGAGGAAGGTTGAGTTTCGGGGCTTATAACTCGAGCCCTACTAAGTCAAACGGAATGAGACTTTTTGCAGCTGAAAGATAGTTCTATCAGCTTTAATATGAGACTGATTTCGTATCAATTGAGCCAGTTTTCGAATTTTAAGAGATTTTTACCTTTGGGTGAGCAGTTCTCATCAGCCACAGGGCAGGCTAGGATAAAACCTGAATAACATGAGTTATGATTATCAGAATCAGACGGGACCAAAGAGGTTAGAAAATAGATACATAACACTTTAACATATCCAAAATTGAGACCCAAATGAGTTAATTGGAAATTATGGTATAATTTATAAAAACCGGGTCGAATGATTATATTGAGGCTATAACTTTGCCTTAAGGAGATTGATGCTTCTATGAGTTCCATGATAAATTGTGCATGCAGTATTGTGATTTCTATGAGAAATTGGCATTCTAATGTATTGGCACTATTCATGAGAAAGCGGACACGTTCCGTTATGCCGCCAAAATTGCGGCAAAGTATATGCATGAGTTATGAGATACATGTAGATGCATGTGCATTTTCAAGCATGCTATGAAAGTTATGTTATGATGAACCCCAAAGAATATGTAATGATGAAAGTTCCATGATACTTGGGCCAGCCTCGGATAAGAAGTTAAGGGGAATAAATCGGTGGGAAGGTCGGGAAAAGTAAACCCGGCATTCCTGTATAGGAACGAGCTCGATCCTGATAAGCAGACTATTACCCAGGAGTCTAAAATGGCCAAGAACTCCCAGGGGACCAAGTAATGGAAAAAGTTTATGAGTAAAGGAAAAGTTTAAGAAAGAGGGCTAAAGAGCAAGCTTCGCATGAATGCATTAGTTGCATGATTACAAGTTATTTATAGTTTAACTATTATGTTTACTTGTAGCATATGTCCACTTATTCTGCTCATTATACTGTGTATTATTGTTAGTAGTTTAGTCGGATTCTTACGTTGTTTAAAGTAAAACTGGACCTTGCCTCGGACCAGACATTTTCTCAACCTTACAGAAATGAATGGTTAAGTTTAATCTCATATTTTATAATTAAATAAAACCCGAGGCAGCTGAGAATGAACGCGATGTCAGTTAAACGTCACCCACGACCCTACTGAGAATGTTCTTAAATTCTCACCTCGCTTTGCATTTCCGCCTCATTCTCAGACGTGGACGATGGACACGACAGCTACCCTCTTTGTTGAGGTGCCCGACTTGCAGCTTCACCATGACCCAGCGGTAGGCTCACTATACATAACCGGCTCTTGCCAGTTCCGCCTTTATCTTTTTAGTGATAGGGACTTTGTCGTCCCTTTGCACCATCCCGCTTTTGATCCTGCCACCCCTTACATGGAGGTCCCACTACATGTGGCACACCCTCCGTCAGCACCCCCTGCACCGGCAGCGCCAGTAGCTCACGCCGATCCTGCGCCAGACTCACCTCCGCAGGTAGTACCCGACATCCCCCTTAGCTCTGAGAGCGATCCGTCAGAGGCCACCAACTCATCATCCTCCTCATCAGGACCCAGTAGTGACTACTCACCAGCTGGGCCAGGTATGGCCAATGGCTACCTGACTGAGTAGATCAGCCGTAGGTAGTATTGTATAGCATGACCCTTTTTTGGCAGTGTGCAGCCTTGGGTCATAGACCTAGTGGTAGGCTTTTTGAAATGTCCTCTGAGGACCACATAGGATCAGGTTGACTTACGTGGGCCTTATGTCTTTTGGTACACGGCCCCTCTCATTTTGATGTGTTGTATATGAACTAAAGTAGAGGCTTTTGATATGTATATAAACCTATGTACAAATATATATATATAAGCACGTATTCAGTAATGTTATTGTACTATTCCCATCTTTATGATATTCAGTTGAATTCGTTTCACTTAAGCATAACATTAAATTAGTAGGATGTTACAAGAAATTCCCACACTGCCTAAGAGAAATAATTCAAAGTTTTTATTATACTCCACTTAAGAAAATGGGGGATGTTACAGAATGCCGTGGCCATCAGCTACCTATTCCTAAGTCGTAACATCCAAGGTTGAATGTTGAAGAGACTACTTCCCCCGGAGGATCTGAAACCAAATCAGGGAAAACCAAGGACAAAGATTTACTTTTTGCTAACTGTGTTATGTTGAATTATATATCTGGGTTTGCTGTATTATGCTTATCGATTTTCTATATGCTTATATATCAACTCTTTCGTTAAACTCTTATGATAATAAATAGTTAGTTTTGTGGCTAAATTTTGAGGACAAAATTTTTTTTAAGGAGGGTAGTAATGTAACATCCATCACGAGTTTCGATTTCCGACTTCACCTTCGAGCTTCACATAAAATGGATATTATTTTCGACTTCCAACTTCGACTTCAAATTTCAAATAAACGGGCATAATTTCCGACTTCCGACTTAATCTTCAGGGTCCAAACAAAATGGACGTGATTCCTGATATCCGACTTTATTTCCAAGTTACATGCTTTTCCGATGTCCGACTTTACTTCCAAGTCTCAAATACAATGGAAATGAATCTGACCTTCGAGTTTATTTGGTGTTCCCGAGTTTGACCTATTACCGACTTCTGTGATTGAATTGGGACTTCCAAGATTATATAAGTTCTGATTTCCCGGCACCTAAGGTTAATGTTTTGATTCCCAATTTCTGGTGTCATGCCTAGAATCGATCTCCGAGTTTGATCATGAACCGAGTTTTGGAATTACATGTAATAAGAGTTTTAAAGCGTCCTAGTTCTCGACTTCCTAGTTTACGTTAACATACCCGACTTTCGGGATTAAGTATTTTCGGTTTCCTATTCTTGTCTTTGACTTTTGATTTTAACGTGATTAGTGTGCTGTATGATTTCCAACCTCCGACCTTATGTTTCATGATTTCCGACATCCGACTTTGTTTTCAAGTTTCGAATAGAAAAGACAATATTTCCGATCTCCGATTTAATCTCTAAGTTTCAAATAGATGGGCATGAGTTCCGACTTTATGCAAAATCAAGACAAGTTCTGATTTAAGATACAAGGGAAGCGATTCCCAGTTTTAGATGACATGGAGAATAATATAGCCATAAAAGAGGGAAACATGGTTGAACGTTACCCACACGAAATTCGGCCAATCAACACTCACAATTCCAACTACCCTCGTTATATTTAAGTCAGATTTTCCTTTTCACTTCTTGCTGACTCACGCCTCCCTCTCCCTCTTGTTCCAGCTTTCTTCTTCATTCCCCTCTCAACCTACTCCATCAAATCTTCATGCTTTGTCAAGGTTCCATCAACCCAAACTCAAATTCAACAGGATCACACCTAAAGGAGGTAGGATTCAATTTCTGTCCTTAATTTCTTCAAACTATATGAAATTTCACTCTTCTTCATGTATTTGATGATATATTGGATGTATATGATGGATTATGGTTGGATTAATATGAAATCTTGAGTTGAAATTAAAGTTAGAAGAAGAAGAATAGGAGAAGTGGAGGATTGGGATGCTGTCTAAGTGAGAAGCCCCACGATAGTCCATACGGCGGAGTGTACGACTCTTACTACAATCATTTAAATCCGATGAAACTATTTTTTTGTGAAACTACACTTTCAAAAATTTCCATACATATATCAGATAAGGCCATTGGATTAGTATTGAAAGAGATATGAATTTTGGAAGTTTGACCTAGATTTTAGATGTTGATAATGGGCAGACTGGGTTATTTTGGGTATAACTTGCTCTATACAACTCCAAATTGAGTGAAACCAACTTTGATAGAAAGCTTACACATAGAAGAAATCAACAAAAATATTTTGAGTCTGATATGGTCCCATTTTCTCCCAGTGGTTCGATGAATTTGCCCTATGTCCAAACCAAGCCAAAACAGGGCAGTTCAGGAAGGTCAAACTTTGGGGGCTTATAACTCGAACCCTACTAAAGCAAATGGAATGGAAATTTTTGCAAATGAAAGCTTGTCCTGTTAGCTTTAATATGATACCAATTTTGTATGATTTGAGTTGGTTTTCAATTTTTAGTGGGCTTGTACTTTAAGTGTGCAATTCTAGCTAGCTATAGGGCAAGCCAAGATAAAAGTTAAATATCTTAAGCTATACTTTTCAAAATAAGATGGGACGAAAGGGATTAGAAAATAGACACATAACACTCTAACATATCCAAAATTGAGGTCCAGATGAGTGAAATAGCAATTTTTGTCTGATTTACAAAAATTGGGTTGAATTAATGTGCTGAGACAACAATTATGTTTTAAATGCAATATTTATTCCTATGAGATTAATGATCGAATTATAAATGAAATGTCATGATTTCTCTGTACAATTGACAATCTGAGTACTAGCACTGTTCATGAGGAAGTGGACATGTTTTGTTATGCTGCCAAATTTTCAGTAGAATAGTAAAGAAGTTATGAGCATTTATACGTTATGAAAATGTGTGTAGAAATTCCATATGCAAGGATATATGAAAGCAAATGACGAAGTATATGTATGAGTGCATTCAGCATGTCTATGCGTGATTATGTATGTGAATGAAAGAATATGAATATATTAAATGTGGGTCCTTTCACCTAGAGGCAGTTATGAAATCCCTCCTTATGAAGGCAGCTAAATAAAATAAGATTGGGTCCCTTCACTTGGAGGCAGTTGCACATTGAATCCCTCCCTGTGAAGGTAGTATAAAACTATGAGATCTCTCTACCTTGGAGGTACGTGGTCAGGTGAGATCCCTCTACATTGAAGGCAAGTGGTCAGCTGAGATCCCTCTATTCTTGAGGCACGTGATCAGAAGAGATCCCTTTAATTTAGAGACACGTAACTAAAATGAGATCCCTCCAAGACTAGAGGCATGTAGGTCCCCTTGCGGGTCAGTACTATGTGATGACGGTCATGGGTTGAGCTGATGAGCTTACTCCTAGATCAGACTACCCAAGGGCAATCATGACTAAAGATTAAGACATATGCAAGCACCCTGGGGATGGCGACACGCAATGCCTAGGTGTGCCAAGAAAAGAAAGTAAAGAAAGTAAACTAAAGGTGTGATCCTTCAAAAGGGAAAATGACCTAAAGTAAGTTCCTCTCACCCACAACTCACATAAGGCATGGCATGACCCAGCTAGTGTGAGTATAGGGGATAAGGCTTACATGAGGATGGCATGACCCAGCTAGTGTAAGTACCGACAAGTTATGGTGGTGACAAGTTAAGAGAAGCTTATAGCACAGCCATACATGTTTTATGTAATCATAATTGTACCTATGCTGATTATAATATAAATGATCAAAGGATATGTTAAAATTGAATCTGTATCGGATATTCATGTTTTCGAAAACCTAAGAAACTGAACCTTATAAATGCTCACTATTATTATATCCTATGCTTTATTGATGCTGAGCTTGTTCTATCTATTTATGCAGTGAATGTTATTTTAAGAATGAAATATTGCCAATGTAACTTAGGTGTATGAAATAAAATGAATTCTGCTTCGGACTATATGTTTTCAAACTATAAAACAGAACAGTTCGTATAACGTATTCACTTTTTATAATAAACCAAAGTAGCTGGAGATAATAACAATGACACAGTATAAAGTTTCTTAATGAATCCTACTGAGAATTTATAATCCTCACTCCTGTGTTTATTTCCGTGTTATCTCCGGATAGTTCAAAAGTTCCAAAGAAGGCCCTCTGAGGCGAAGGTGGCCGAAGGTTGCTGCCAGACAAGGTCCGATTAAGTGGCAATAACAACTCAAAAGTTAGGTATTATGACTTAAGCATAGTACTGTACTTGGGAGGATGTTATAGTATGGCTTGACCTATAGAAGTAAAAAATTTATGAAACCACTTTTAGATGAAACTAGATATCTAGAGCTTTCCAACTATATAAATTATAAGGCTATTGGACCTAAAATGAGAGAGTTATGAATTTTTGAAATAGACCCTTGAATCCTATCCCTTATTCTAACTAGTATGGATTGTGATGGGCATAACTTGCTAGTGTAACCAATTTTTTCAGAAAGCTAACACATAGGGTCTCATGCTATAAAAATTTCAAAGTTAGATCTAAACTGTACCACTCCTAGTAATTCCTTAGACTTGACGTAAAGTCCTATATGTAGGAAACAAGGCAGCCCTCTTCTGCCCGAATTGAGAGCTAATAACTTGGACTATACTTACCCATTCAATATTAAACTTTTGGGGAACAAAATATGGTTTAGAAAGACTCATTTTAATATAAACTGCAGATAAAATTGATAAGAATTGGAATTTTGGTGAATTTTTACATTCAAGTGCTCATATCTACCCTTCATCAAGGTAGCCTAATGTGTACTTATCAAAACTTAGTGGGACTAAAGAGAGCTAAAAATAGACAAACAATGTTACATCATATTAAAATTTCAGCTTTAAATGAGTTAAGATGAATTTATGACACAATTTAATATAGGGTAGCTGCAAGGACATGGAGATGAATTACCAACTTCAAAGGGCTAAAAGCCCTTGAACTATGTATTGCAAATTTATTGAGTTTATATATGCAAACTCTCTATTGAACTATTGAGATGATGATATATGATTATAACGTTTCCATTAATTGATTGGCTAGCTAGAAGTTACTCTATTATAGTTGGAGTCTATTTTAAGCTATTATACTGTTGAATTTTTGGTGGAACTATATGACCAATCTATCATGAATCAAGTTCTTTGAGTTTATTCATATATAAATATCTGAGCACATGAATAGATAAGACATGGGTCCGTTTCACTTGGAGGCAGTTGTTGGGTCCCTCTGTAAAACCCTCCCAAGCACAGTACTATGCTTAAGTCATAGTACCATATTTGGGAGTTGTCACTGTTTCTTAAACGAACCTTATTTGATAGCAACCTTCAGCCATCTCCACTCAACCTAGTAAACTTCGCCTAGGATAACATTTCAAGGTTTCTTGAACTATTTGGAGATAATACGGAAATAAACATAGGAGTGAGAATTTAAAATTCTCAATAGAATTTTCTAAACTATCACATAAAGTATCATTGTTGTTATCTCCAACTGCTTCGATTTATCATGAAAAGAGGTGAACATGTAATATAAACTTTTCATTTTTACTGTTAGAAAACATAGTGTCCGAAACAGATTTTTTTTAATCATACACTTGAGTCATAAGAGTTATCACATAATAAACTCATAATTTGTAATTAAAATAATGGTTGTAGCATGTTCAGAGAGAACAACTCCAACACACTGGGAAAAATGAAGTATGCATATACAATTACTTATACTTGAATTTGTGCAAATGCGCATAACTTCCTTTTCTTTCTTGAGCTTTCTTGAATCTTTACTGCCCTTGGGTAGATTGATCTAGGAGTGAGCTCAACTCGTGACCATCATCACACAATACTGACCCACAAGGAGACCTACGTGCCTCTAGATTAGATGGACTCAGCTAGCCAACTGCCTCCAATGTAGAGGGACCCAATAGTCTTAGCTACTTTCACAGGAAGAGACCCAATAGTCTTAGCTACTTTCACAGGAAGAGACCCAATGTGCAACTGCATCTAAGTGAAGGGACCCACATCTTATCTTTTAACTGCCTTCACTTGGAGGGACCCAAATAACTGCTTCCAAGTAAAGAGATCTCATATATTCTTCCTTCATTCATATGCAATTATGCATTCTCTTATAAGAATAATCATGATCATATTACCATAATATGTTCATATGCATTCTTGTACATTTACGGTCAAACATTCTTGCACGCAGAATATTCATAATTGTATAACTGTACATATCATAAATTTCTCATAATATAAGCACTCATCATTTCATAAACTTCTATCGAAAATTCGGCAGCATAATTGATCAAATCCGTTTATCCATGAATAGTGCCAGTTTCAACAAACAGTTAGTTGTAACACTCTAATAAACCCATACTATGCTTAAGTCATATTACGACATTTTATTAGTTGTTACTTATACTCACGGAAAATTAAAACTTCGTTTGTAAATTAGGTTATGTGGAAAATACAGTAAATTTTCTTTTTTTTTTTTAAATGCGTTGCGCTTTATAGCATTTTGAAAAGGTGAAGCCTTGAGCGTGAATATAGAACTCTAAAGAGCGGGTCACATATAACTTGTATCACAATATCATAAAACATGGGAGCGATAAATCAATAGTAATAACAAATGCATCGCAATTACATAGTTAGTCATTTCATCCATAAGGGTTCATAAAATTAAGAAATACATATGAGGAGGTCCATGGTCATGCCACCCAAATACTAAATACCAAATACAAATTAAAATGACAGAGTTCATCATGAAAAGGAATACATGAAGATGCAGAGTGACAAAAACTACAAGCCCAAAACAACATATCTTGGTGTCCATGCTTTGGTCCCGCCTCTCGATCCTATGAATCAAGCCCTCGAGTGCCTGGTTCCCCTTGCTCTTCAGCCCAAAGGTACAAAGGGCGTGTGGATGATACAGGGGTGTAAACTGAGTGCCTCGATGCAGCGAACCTAATGATTAGGCTCGGCCTGATAAGGGGCATAGGTAGCCGCGGAAGGCTGCTCTTTAGAAGGATCTTCCTCAGATGTCAAAGTGGCCTCCGGATGATACTCGGGGTAAAGTGGAGAGGCAGCAGTGGTCCCACGAGAAGTCGTGGAGCTCAACTCAATCACGGGAATTGTTGGCTGGGACGAGGGCTCGGCTGCCGGAAGCTCTAGGGACATTAGCTTTATCTTGATGTCCAGCAAGGGTTTGGGTGGAAAATCCCATGGACCTAGTGGCTGTCTAAGATAAGTTGTAGGAACATCAGCCGGAGCAGGCAGAACATCAGCCTCCACTACTTCATGCATTTGACCAGGGTAAAAAAAAGGTGCATACCACCATGGTAGTCGTTGCCACGATGGCTTATGCATTCTCGTTGTATGTCTACTCATGATGGGGTGGATCCATGCTCCACTTCATCGAGTGCGCCATCGGAATCTGGTTACAATACGGAAAAAATAGCCAGGGTGAGAAATAATATTTCTCAATATGACTCAAACCCCGACACGGAAGTGTCATCGTCATCGTCCCAACCACTTCAATTTTATTAATGAAAATAGTAAGCATTCATAAGGTCCAATTATTAGGTTTTTGAAACATGAATATTCGAAGCGGATTCAATTTTTGGTACATCTTTTCATCATAAGAATAACACAATGGTGTACATAATAGCTTATATAACAAGTTGTATCATGCATGAACATCTTGAGAGTTTTATTCTTTATTTGGGTTAGACCGAAGTCCCTTTCTTCATTAGACTTGACTCTATCATAGGTTTTTTATTTACCACCCACTAAACATAGTTGGTAATGAGCTTATACTGTGGCCGTTGCCATCATAAATTTGTGGTACTGACACTAGCTGAGTCCTTTGCCATCCTCATGTAAGCCCTTCCCCAGTACTCACACTAGCTAGGTCCATTGCCATGCCTTATGCGAGTCCACGGGTGGCGGGGGTTTTCTTATTACGGGCCACCTTCTCTTTTGAAGGATCACACCCTTAGTTCAATCTTTTCTTATTAAGGTTTATGATGCAAAAATTGTAACACCCTACCAATTTAATGTTATGCTTAAGTCATAGCATGAAATTAAGTAGATTATGTTACCGTGCTGATACTCTGCTTACATTTCATGATTCGTATCACGTCTCTTCTTTTTTTTTTTTTTTGTAAATGGAAGAAATGGCGCGCTGCATATAAAGAACTTGTCAATATGGTAGAATGTGACAGAGTTTAATAAAACACAACAGAAAAGATGAGAATAAGTAATATACCATCAACTGTATACGTGCATATATATAGGTCGGGAGCTGACGCTTCAGTTTATGCACAAATTCAAAACAGGATACATAAATAGGGCCGATGTATAAAAAAAAAAAGACATAAGGCCTATGTCATGTAAAACGATCCTATGGGGTCCTCAAAGGACATTTCAAACCTAACTGATATACATGCACCGAAGTCTATGACCCAATGTTGCACACTGCCAAAAGAGGGCCATGCTGTACAACATCATATGCGACTGACCTACTTAGTCAGATAGCCGTTGGCCATAACAGGCTCAGCCGGAGAATAGTCTACACTGGGCCCCGAGGAGGATGACGAGTTGGTGGCCTCAGAAGGGTCACTCTCGGAGCTGAGTGGTATGTCTGGAACCATCTATGGAGGAGACTCTGGCGCAAGATCAGCAGGAGTTGTGAGTGCAGGAGATGCTGGAGGAGGGTGTGCCATGTGCAACGGGACCACAAAGTATGGCGCAACAGGATGAAATAAAGGGACGACAAAACTCCTATTACAAAAAAGGTAAAGATGGAAATGACAGGAACCGGCTATATACAGTGAGTCCGCTATGGGATCATCGTGGAGCTGTAGGTTTGGAATCTCAATGAAAAGAGTGGTCGTCGAATCCATAGCCAGCATCTGAGAATGATGCGGAAATGCAAAACGGGGTGAGAATTTAAAGAAATTCTCAGTAGGGTTCACATATGGTGTTTAACTGACGTGATATTCATTCTCAGTTGCCTCGATTTTTATTTAATTATAAAAACATGGGTTCAAACTGAATTATCCATATTTAATAAGATTAAGAAAACGTCTAGTACGAGGCAAGGTTCAGTTTTACTTAAGACAGCATAAGAAATAGAAAAAACTATTAAGTAGTGATACTCAGAATAAAGAGCAGAATAAATGAACATACAGTAGTAAGTAAATATAATAGACAAACTGTAAACAACTTGTAATGACTATTCAATGTAATCATGCATTTAATGTAATCATGCAAAATTCATTCTTGAACCTTTCTTCATAAACTTTTCTATTACTTGGTCCCTTGGGAGTTCTTGGCCATTTAGACTCCTGGGTAATAGTTTGCTTTTTAGGATCGAGCTCATTCGTATACAGGAATGTCGGGTTTACTTTCCCTAACTTCCCACCGATCTATTCCCCTTAACTTTAATTTGGGGCTGGCCTAAGTGATACTCAGAATAAAGAGCAGAATAAATGAACATACAGTAGTAAGTAAATATAATAGACAAACTGTAAACAACTTGTAATGACTATTCAATGCAATCATGCATTCAATGTAATCATGCAAAATTCATTCTTGAACCTTTCTTCATAAACTTTTCTATTACTTGGTCCCTTGGGAGTTCTTGGCCATTTAGACTCCTGGGTAATAGTTTGCTTTTTAGGATCGAGCTCATTCGTATACAGGAATGTCGGGTTTACTTTCCCTAACTTCCCACTGATCTATTCCCCTTAACTTTAATTTGGGGCTGGCCTAAGTATCATGGAACTTTCATCATAATATAATCTTTATATTCATTATAACATAACTTTTATGGCTTTCTTGAAAATGCACATGTATCTTATAACCCATGCATTAGTCTTATCGAAATTTCAGCGACATAATAGAATATGTCCATTTCTCCATAAATAGTGCCAGTACTCAGAATGCCAATTTCTCATAAAAGTCATAAGATTTCATTCATATTTCAAACATCCAATTCATAGGAGCATTAGTTATACTAAGATAGGGTTACTGCCTCAACACAATCACTTAACCCAATTTTTGTAAATCAAGCCAAAATTCCTATTTAACTCTTCTGGACCTCAATTTTGCATATGTTAAAGTTTTATGTGTCTATTTTCTAATCTCTTTGGTCACATCTAATTTCGATAAACATAGCTCAAGTTATTTAGATTCTATCCCGGCTTGCCCTATAGCTGGCTAGAATTATGCACTTATGAGTAAAAATCTACTAAAAATCGAAAACTAGTTCGAATCATACAAAATTGACCTCATATTAAATCTAACAGGACAATCTTTCATTTGCAAAAAGTTCCATTCCATTTGCCTTAGTAGATATTGAGTTATAAGCCCTGAAATTTGACCTTACTGAACTACCCTGCTTTGGCCCGGTTTGGACATAGGGAAACTTTCTCGAACCACTGGGAATAAATGGGACCTTATCTACTGTGAAATTTTTATGAGATATTCTCGTATGTGTAAGCTTTCTAACAAAGTTAGTTTCATTCAATTCCAAGTAGTATAGGGTGAGTTTTATTGGGAATAACCCAGTCTACCCAGAATCAAACTAAAAAACCTAGGTTGAACTTCCAAAATTCATATCTCACTCAATACTAATCCAATAGCTTTATATGATATATGTATGGAAAGCTCTGAATATATAGTTTCATATAAAAATAGTTTCATCAAATTTAAACAGCTGTAGGTGTAGCTGTTCACTTCACCGTATGGATTGTCGAGGGATTTTGAATTTCTAGCTCCTCACATCTTCCTACTTTCATCCTTTGTCACTTCCGAATTTTGCCATCAAAACAGCCAACAAACCAGCCAAATATCATCATATTCATTCAATCATCACATCAAGAATTGAGAAATTAAAGCCACCACCAGCCACCCACAACTAGAATAGCAAGACAAAAATTAAACCTCTACCTCTTTGTATGTGATTTGGCTTGATTTTGGAGTTTGGATTATCAAAACCTTATTGAGCTTCAAGGTTTGATGGAGTTGGGTGAGTAGAGGAGAGAAGAAGAAAGCTAGAGCAAGGGAGAAGGGGGCACAAATTTGGCTGAGGGGAGAAAGAAAGAAATATGTTAACAAAGCTTTGAGGTGGTAGGTGAAATCTTGCAATTTGATTGGTTGAAGAACATAAGGTTGATTTTCAGCCAATTCCCTTCATTCTTTGTAGCCTTTGTGGCGCCACTTTCATGGGTTAAGTAGCTAAGTTCTCAGCCACTTAATGTAGGGTTAATGAGTTGAAAATCCTATTGGTTTGGTTCTGACAGTTTAAAATACCGTAATCTTACCGATTTCCTTTAAATTGGTAAATTAGTTTAAGAAACTTTTTATGAAATCTTCTATACTTCTGACCTAATTCCCGCATATCTAAACTCAATTAGTTGTTAATTAATTGATCCTAAATAAACATTTAGTCTATTTTTAATTAATCTTAATTATTTGATAAAAACCGAACAATTGGATGAAAAATGATAAGAAAATTTTCAGTGGATGTTACAAAAATTATTCTAAGTCCATAAATTTTGCGGAATTCCCGTAACATGACGGCCAGACTGGAGCTTCCCCAAAATTGCCAAGTAGAGAGTTTAATCTCACATATCATTAAGCATCATTATCATCATCATATCAACATTATCATGTTGGCACATAGAGGCATACATAATATGCAAAGTCTTATGAGTTTAACTTAGTAAATTTAGTGTAAGCTTTTATTTGGGTTGCATCTCATTTAGTTCTTTATTAGGCATAGAGCAAGTTTCGTCTATTATCCTTTTTTAAAACTTTTAAGTTGAGTTATGAAGTTCTCCAATATCTTAATTTGGGGGTCTTGATGTCTTCAAGTTTGTTTCTCATTATCATTTAAAACTAACCTTAACCATATTTACTTTTATAGTGGGGCAATAATTTTATAAATTCACCATAATTTCATCTTTTGTTATTTTGACTTGAATTTTTGTATGATTATACTTATCTGAGTCTATTTTTAAATAACAAAATCCACTCAAAAATTTCATTTTGTAACTTGAGATATGCATGTTTTAATCGGACTGCTTTTGTAGTTTTATGCCAAAACAGTGACTTGTAAACTCTACTGGGAGTTCCTCATAAGAAATATACTAAAACTAGTTTATGGCGGTGTTCCTATATGTCTTAGATTTCTAACAAACTTAGTCACACTCAAATATATTATGTATAGCTCGAGTTATTAAACTTTTTGTACAGACTACCTGAATAGCAATATATCTGGGGATAACCCACTTCAAAAATTTATATTTCCCTCTTTAAGGTCAAAATTCACATATTTTATATGTATGAAAAGCTCTACGAGTATATTCTCATTTAAAATTAGTTTCATTGCATTTTGAGTTGTATTGAATGAGCTATTGTTCGCACAATATAGACTGCCAGAATTCCAGCTTCAACAGTTTTTGCTTTCATTAGTTTTCTTTTAAAAACTTTAAGTCTTTTCCTCAATGACCACTTTTCTCTTCTAAATCACTTTTGTACATTGAGATCTTGATGAAAAATCAATATTTTGATCTCTAAAAAGTTGGGTTCAAGCAACATAGGGGCATAACTAGAAACATATTACAAGAAAAGAGCCACGACACAAGAAAAACACTTCATAACAAGAAGTATGGCTGCGAGGCCTTAGAGTAAGTCCTAGAACAACCTAGCTATGGAGAGCTTAAGAGTTCTAGAGCTTGAGAACACATAAAAAGAAAAGGATTAGAGTCACTACCACAAAAACTTCTTGGAAAGCTTGAAGGGTGAAAAGTGTTGGAGATGGCATCCTTCCTTAAAGCTTGGAAGAATAGGGCTAATGTGGATTTACTTTGCTTCTCCTAAGACCAAAGAAAGTGGTCCTTGAAGGGCTTGTGAGGGTGGTGATAGGAAAGAGGGTTATGGGATGAGAATGTGGGAAGAAGAACAAGAGAGATTCGAAGAGCAAGAGGGCTAGAATGAAGTTTAGAGAGAGATGAGAGCTTGGGCTTGTAGTGAGAGGATGAAAACTTGCAAGTAGAGGAGAGAGAGAAGGCTAGTGGCATCCGTAGTAGGGGTAGGTAGGAGGTGATTTTTGCCTCCTTCAACAAGTAAGAGGGTTAAGAACCTTGGGGGTAAAAGCGATGGTTGTGTTTCCATTAAGTCTTAGTGCATAGTAAGGACCATTTTGTGTTTTCTCAAGTGGTTAAAGAAAGGCACTACTCTTGGGGTTTGCTTGATGGAGTATTATTTACCCATGTGGCATAATCTAAGTGGTGGATAGCCTTTCTTTTGGTCTTGCCTAAGGTGATGCTACTAACACAAGCTTAGATCCAAGAGTGCAGGATTTTAAGAGACAAATAGAGGGTTGGATTTGTTGCTCCTTGGCCGAAATTTTCGTGCAATAATTAGGGGGAATTTTTTAATTTTCAAGGCTATTAGAATTATCTAAGTTATTAATTAAGTTGATTAGTTTAATTGCTCTATAGTCAATTTCGATTAATTACACTTTTGAGACATTTTCTTCTAAAAAGAATTGTTCTTACTAATTATGTATTTAGGGTGTAAGGATTATTTTATCACAATTGATTAAGGTAAAACATTTGTCATCTGCCTTATTTTGTTATTTATGCTATAATTTCTATTTAGCTTATTTGAATCTAAATTTTTGATAAGTTGGAGTGCTATTTGTCTAGTTTTTATTCTTTTTGGTCTCATCAAGTTTTGATAAGTATGACTCAAGTTATTGAAGATTAACCTAGGTGGTCTGTTCTGTTGTTAGGTAAATTTAAGCCCTTAAAAATAAAAATTCACTAAAAATAGAAAACTTAATGGAATTATACGAATCCTATATCATTTGAAAGGTGACTGAATTAGCTTTCATTCCCAACAAGTTTTATTTCATTTGAGCGGGTAGGGCTTAAGAAGTTCTCAGAGTTGGTGAATTTGACCTGCCCTATTTCTTTCTAGTCCTGACATAGGGTAACTTTGACTAATTATTGGGAGCAATAGGGATGGAATTTGATTAAAATTTTTATGATGTGTAAGCTTTCTAAAAAAAATTAGTTTCACTTAAATTGAAGTTGTATAGAGCGAGATATGTCTTGCACAACCCACTTTGGTTAGGTCCAGAGGCAGAAATCTAGGGTAAACTTCAAAAAATCATATCTTACTCAACACTGATCCAATGGCCTTATAATTTATATGGTTGGAAAGTTCTAAATGTCTAGTTTCGTTTAAAATTGGTTTCATCAAATTTTGATAACTATGTATGAAGTCGTACACCTCACAAGTATGGACACCATAGAGTTTAATTTATTCAGGTTTTATTTTGCTACTTACCTTGTCTTTCATTAAGCTTTCAATCCAAACCAACTAAATACTTGCTAAACCATCCTGAAATCATTACATACATACCATATATCATCAACTAAATGAGTAAAGAAAAGTTTCCTAGCAACCATAAGTTCAATAAAATCAAGCAAGGAAGGTGAATCCTACCTCAATTTGATGAAACAACTAGCAAAATTTGGATTTCTTGAGGGAGGGAGTGATTAAGACTTGAAGGTGAGATAAAGTGGAGGAAGAGAAGATGGAGAAGAGCTATTGAGTGATGGTCGACCAAATGAAGGACCTAGGAGGAAATATTGAAGTTTTATAAAGCTTGGTAGTTGGTATTTTGGCTCTTGATTGGCCAAAGCTTTGGATGGTTGAGATTCAACCAACATGCCTCTCATCAATGGCTAATTTGGTGCCATTTAGGGGGATTGGTGGCTGAGTTTTTGGCTAACCCATTTAGGGTTTTAATGTGTAATTATAATTGATTCGGTTCTGGCAGTGCAAAATATCGAATCTTTACTAATTTCCTTCAAATCGACGAATCATTACTAGATAGATTTGTAAGAGTTTCTATATATCCATCTTAATTCTTCTTAAACCTAATCTCTCTAACTAATATCTAATTAACCCCTAATTGACCTTTAATTAGTTTCTAATTAACCTTACTTATGGCATAAAATCGAATAAATCGATTAATAACATAAATTAGATGTTTTCAAAGTTTTCAGACGTTACATAAATTTTAATTTCTCCTAATCCTAATATCTCTAGTTAACTCCTAATTACTTTCTAATTAGTCCCTAATTACTCTATTAAAATCGAATAAATTGATTAATGGTGTAAATTTAATGTATCGAATAATTCGGCACGTTATACCCTCTTTGTGAAGGCAACTAAGACTATTCAGTCCCTCTACTTTGGAGGTAGTTGGCCAGTTGAGTCCCTCCAATTTAGACGCACATAGGTTCCCTTGTAGGATAGTTCTACGTGACGACGGTCATTAGTTGAGCTCACTTCCTGATCAGGCTATCCAAGAGTAGTAAAGATTAAAGGCATAAGTAAAGTGAGAAAGAAAAGTGAGAAAGTGCATCTATTTACACAATTCATGAACATGTAGCTTGTCTACTTTTATTTGATAATTTGATTTGTCAGGAAGATGCCTACTTAGTGGTGCTATAGTTATTTCTATGTTATATCCAAATGTACGACTTAAAAATGGAATCTGTTTTGAGGAGATATGTTTTCTAAATCAAACGAATGGACCTTATTACCATGTATGAGATCATTTTTCAGAATAAATCGAAGTAGCTGAAATGACCATGATGACATGGACTTGCCAAGTAGTCTATGAATCCTACTGAGAGTATAAAATTCTCATTCCTATGTGTTTTCATATCATCTCCGGATAGTCCAGAAGATCTTCAAGAAGGTCAACCTAGAGGATTGTGAACAAATTGGATCGATTGCTAAAGGCCAATGACAAATGTACATATGTTAGTAATAGATAACCATTTCTCTTAGTTGGAGACTCTTAGTATGGTCATTCATTGTAAATTGAAAGGTTGTTTTGTAATACCAAATATTTATAGCATATAACGAGATATTGTGTTATTCTCACGGAAAGTAAAGCAAATATGAGTCAAGGTCCATTCAATTAATTGTAACAACTCTGAATGAGACAGTATGACTTAAGCATAATATTATATTTGGGAGGGTATTACACTTATGTTGTCTCTGGATATGGCAAACCTAGGGGGATAATTCCCTAGGGACTAAATAGACCTATCAGAGGAATAGCTAGAGCATGTGGCTAAAGATGAGTCACACTAGCACTCTAAGTGGATGAAACAGGGCCACCTAAAACCCAAGTTTAAGTGAATTTAAATTCTATCTCACACCCACCAATAGAATTTGAGCTACCAACTTAACCAAGAAGCCAACATCTCTTCCCTTTTTGCCCTTGAAAAATTTGGCCACTCCTCCCCATTCATTCACCTCAATTTTTCTTCTTCATCCTCATATTCTTTGACCACCTCCATGGTTGAAAGCTTCAAGCTCAAAGATGAAGGCCTTCTTGGCCTTAAAACCACTTGATCTTTTTATGAAAATTGATTCTCATCTTTTCCTCTACAAAACCCTTTCATCAATTTAATGATCAACCATCAAGTAGAATCCCTCCACCTCCATCTGAGCTACTGCCATGGTAAGAAAGGAAGGCTAAGATGTTACTTTCATCTTCCTTGCTTCCATAGTTTCAAGGATTTTGAGGTAGGTAGCTCAAATCCTTAGTTTTGTTTGTATTTTGTGGTTGTATGATATGAAAGGCATAACTCACCCTATGTAACTTCAAATTAAGTGGAACTAATTTTTTTAGGAAGCTAATACATAGGAGATTATTTCATAAAAATTTCAAAATTACATCATGAGTGGATATTTCCCATTAATTCTTTGAATTTGACCTATGCCTTGTTTGGTTTTAAATAGGGCAAACCATTTGAGGAGATCATAACTTGAGCTCTAGTTACGCAATGGTAGTAAAACTTGTACGGATTGAAAGATGATCCAAACAGCTTCATTTTGATATAAAATTCAGATAAAAATGATAAAATATGAAATTTTAGTGATTTTCTAAATTTAGGTGTGCAAGCCTATCCAGAAATAAGGTAGCCTTGAGTAAAACTTTAATAACTCAAATTATGCATATCAAAGTTTAGTGAGACCAAAGAGGTTTAAAAGTAGACAAACAGAGCTATAATATATTTAATTTCTAGAACAAATGAATTAAAAATAGAATTTTGGTGCAATTTAGAATCACAAGGCAAATTTAAGGATAAAGACATAACTTGAGAATTGTCTTGACTTAAGGGTCTCAAAAGCTATGAAAGGTTCAAAGGCATAAGTTTTATGTAATTTCATACTAATATAATGTTATATTGATACATTATCCATAATGAATATGACTGGATATGTTGTCTATTTTGGGACCCTCCATGTTTTAGTTGTTATGCTGTCGAATTTTTGGCAGAAGTATATGAATGCTATGATTATTTATACGTGATGTGCATGGAGATCAAGCATACATGAATACTTGAGAATGAGATATATGCATAAGTGCATATAGCATGTTCCTGCATGATTATGTACCAAGATGAAAAGATAATAAGAACTTGCAAAAGGACATACTGAGCCAGCGATATTGTCTAAGACTTTGGCCAGCCTCTGAGTAGATTTAAGGGGAATAGACCAGCATAAAGGTTGGGGAAAATAAACCCATCACTTATGTATAGGTATAAGCTCAGACCTGAGAACCAGGCTATTACCAAGAGGTGAGAGAGGCTATTCACCTCAAGGGAAGCAAGTACAAATGAGAAATGTAACATCCTTAATTTCGTGTCGTGCTAAATTATCTCAGTAACCCTGAGTAATTAGGCACTTAATGAGAAATTATGAGATTATGGCTTAATTAAGGGGTTAACAAAGAGTTTATTAGTTAACTCGAATGAGATAAGTCAAGAGAATGCTTAATCAAGATTAGATAATCTCTAATTAAGCAAGTCAGACTTTTGACAGCTTAATTAAGCATTAGTCGCCCATAATTAGCTTAATCGAGTTTAATTAAGGTTAATTAAGTTTAATCGCAAGATTAATTTTTGTTAATCATGTTCTTGTGTGTTAATTACTAATCCTTGCTTAATCACCTTAATTAAGTTGTATGAGCACTTAATCACATAATTAAATTCAAATTTAGTCAACTAGATAATAAAGTAAAGAGTGATGTCATAAAAGGACAAAGCATGAGACAAGACTACTTTATGTAAGAGTTTGACCATACTTTGTTCCCCTATCATCTCATTTGTCCCCTTAATCACAAATTAACACAAGATAACATAAAAATATCTCTCCCTCTCCCTTTAATGTAGGATGCCACTTTTTCTCTCTTTTACCTCATCCATTTTCATTTTCACTCATCCTATTCTCTCTCATCAAACCAAATCCTCCTACTTCTCTCTAAACTCTCTTATCTTCTTCTTCATTTTCTTCTTCATTTTCTCACCACCACCACCCAAAACCACTCACTTAGCCCTTCAAAGATCACATCTTTTGGTCTTTGGAGACAAGATCTAAACACTACAAGACTCATTTTCAAGAGAACTCAAGAGTTCTCTCCTTGCTCATTCAAAACTGCCACCATTATTAACCAACGAGGAGTCTTCTTCATCTTCTTCTCCTTCCTCAAAGATGCCATTTTCCAAGCTTAGGTAGTGATCTTCATCTTTTCATTTTGTTTACCCAAGAAAGCTTGAAGCTTGGTTCTATTCATGACCAAAATCTTCGAGTGAAAATTTGAGGAAATCTTTCATGCTCTTCATGAGAAAATGTTCTTTAAGTGTTCTTAAGTTTCTACTTTTAGAAAAATATGTTCTTGATGTTCTTCAAGTGTTCTTAAGTTTCTACTTTTGGAAAGTATGTTCTTATTATTGAGTGTTCTTGATGGTATCTTGTTTGAAGTTCTTTCTTTTCTTATGATGAGTTAATGATTGGAAAAGCCTTATCTTTTTATGTTTTTCATGATTTGATAAGACTATGAACTTCCTAAAAGCCTTGAACTTTAAAAAGTTTTCTTCTTGACACATAAAAAGTGGTGCAAGTTTTAGTTCCATCATAAAGTCTTTTTTGTTTTGTTTTGAAGACAAGAATACATGTAGAAGTCTAAGCTTTTTGGCATAATAAGCCTTTTTGAGTTAGAAAATGATATCTTGTCACTTCATGTCTTAGAAATCAAATCTTAAAGAAAAGACCTTTCATAAAGTTTCAAACTTTAATAAAAAATGAGACCTTTAAGTCAGAAAGTGTTGGTTTATAACATTTAATTCATAAAGTTTAGATCTTGAACCAAAACTATGCTAAAAGGTGCTAGCTTTTATAAAGATTAAAACTTTTTAACCTTAAAGTTAATGTTTCATATCACTATTTGATAGAGTAGGAACCTTTTTAATGTAGAGACAACCTTAAGTCATAAAGTTGAGACCTTGATGGTATTAAAATAATTAAATGAGTCAACTTTCATAATGAACAAGACTTTTTAGTTAAAAAGCTAGTAACTTGAACCATTATTTCACAAAGATTTAATCTTTAAGATAAAAGTTTGAAGCTTTGTAACTTGATTAAGTTAAAATCACCCTTGGCGTTTAGTGAACATGACATTGTTGGGTTCATGATGTGGTTACGCGTTGTCATGACCCAAGGATTAGAGGGATCTCAATCTCCTTGGGAGCAGAAGTATGATTAAGGCCTCTGAGCATATCATGAACCTAGGAATCAATAAGTGCACTATCTCAAGGAAAGGAAATAATCACTTAACTTAATCAATTTGAACAAGTGTTCCATAAGACATGAAGTCAAGTAAAGAATAATTTCATATGAGAGCTAAGTAACTAAAAGACCACACACACACATCTTAACTATATGATTCTCTCATGGGTAACCATGAGAAATCATATGATGATTCATAATATTCTTCACAAAGAATAACGCAACTATAAACCCCTGTAGGGTATGAATGTGTGACGTCATGCGGCATAGTGGATGATGAGTTTGATTGAGCTTTGCCTCATGTTTGAATGATGAGTATGATGACATGATATAGATATGATGAACTGTTGGTTAAAAGTTGATGATTGGCATTTTGGGGAAGCTCCGGTTTAGCCATTATGCTGCCGGATTTCTGTCAAAATTATGGACTTAGTCATATCATTGTATGTGTTTAGTCAGAGAAGAACTATGCATATAAAGTATAATAATAAGAAATGAAAGAATAAGACATGACCCCTCGATCACTTCTGGGAAGTGAGAGATGGCAATCCACAAGGAACCTCTACGAAGGAGGCAAAGATGACATGGAAGACCTTCTAACTTAGAGGTAACCAATATCGGTTTAGTCTGATTTGGTTAGTACTGCGTGATGACAGTCACGGAATGAGCTCATGTCCAAAAGCAGTCTATTTCAAAGGAAAAGTAAAAGAATGTTAAGCACGTGCTAAAAAATGAAAGTCAAAGTAGGACCATGGTCAAGTTGATGAGTTGCATAGCCATGCATGTTATTATATTCCTTATGTGCATTATGAATGTATGTTATGTATATTAGCACGTATGCCTATGTATGACACTATGGATATGATGATAAAGTTAAAAGTAACCTACTTTGGGAATTATGTTTTCTAAAACTATTAAAATTGAACCGATACCTGTTGACTGTTTTTATAATTAAACCCGAAGTGGCTGTGACGATGACGATAACACTGTGTTTATCTAGTTGCGATCCTACTGAGAAATTTAGTATTTCTCATTCCTACGTTTTCTGTGTCATCTTCAGAGGATGTCGACGTCAGGCACGGTGGTGAGCTACATTGTGTTCCTGTTGTTGCGTTGGCACTTTGACCTAGTGCTAAACGCCTCTACGCTGTCGGTGAGTGCAACGATGAGGGTTTACATCTTCCACGACCGCCAGTTTCAGACTCTTATGATGAGCCCATTTTTCCGACCATATCAGCCATTTCGCGAGGTTGCTATGGATGACATCCACCCTTACTTTCAGCCACCGAGATACCCGACCGATGATGATGAGACTGACTCAGATACCTATTTGACTCTGACTGTTTCACTGGATTCCGATCCCTTGGAGCCGTCTTATCCGAGCTACCATGTGGAGACTGATCCGTCTGAGCCCTTCTATCTGACTCATTCTGGGGGATCACACAGTTTGGGTTCGTCGTAGCCTTCAATGATTCGTCTATCTTCTAATTCTTCTGCTTCATCTGTTAGCCCAGCTTCACCCCCAGTTCGAGGGCGTGGGTTCATTCGTACCCACGCTATGCCCTGTGGGCAAGGACGTGCTCGAAGAGGGGGACGTGGTGGTGCTTCTCCTGGTGGATATGGGAACGGTTTCTGTAACGTCTGATTTCCGACTTCCGATCCCATCCAATGTTGAAAATTACGAGTTCCGAGTTTGTCTTATAATTCCGCTTCCGACCTCAGTAGTATTTTCGACTTCAGATTTCGTCCCAAGGCCTACAAGGGATTTATTCCGATTTCCGACCTCATGCATGCAGCTTACGGTTTCCGACCTTATGCTCAAATAGGAACGAACGTGATATCCGAGTTCCGATATTAGGTGATTCAAAATAGACACGAAGTGCGACCTCCGAGTTTAACTAAATTGGATCCCGAGTTCATTACCAAGATCTTTTTCTCCTCGTTCCCGAGTTCCGATATCAAGTTGGAGTGCCAGGTTCTATAAATTCCGAGTTCCGGATACACAGAATTTATGTTTTGAATCCTTATATCCGGTGCTATGCTTAAAAATCGATTCAAGGATGACCCCGACTTCCGGGTTTGAGTGTTTTGGTTTCACGTTCTGGCCCTGACTTTCGCTTTTAAGGTAGCTGTGCCTTGCGATTTACGGGTTACGACTTCATGCCCAAATTCTCACTAAATGAGAAGATAATTACGAGTTCCGACTTCATCCGAATAGCTATGCATGAATTCCGACTTTAACAATCACACGAGTTCCGATGTCACATTCCTATCTTGTTGGCGTGAGTCTCACTTCTTAGCGGCGTGGAGAGCATTTTTGTCACACAAGAAGGAGACATGGCTGAATATTACCCACAAGAATTTCACCCAATCAAAGCCACATATCCTAACTACCACTTCAGAGCTTTGTGTATATATATATCCCCCTCCTGCCTCTTCAGCCCCACTCTTCTCACGTTGTCTGCTCTTCCTCAATTCAACTCTCTTTTCTCTTCTCCACTCCAGCCAACTCTCATTTCAGCTACCAACTCAACAAGCTTAACCTGATCATAGAGGTAGAGGTTTTCTTCTTGCTTGATTTTCTGACTCTTGGATGATTGATGGTGATTTAAATCCTTAATTTCGATATGTTGATTGATTGATTATGATGAATTATAGCTGGTTTATTGGCTGTCTATGAGATTAAAACTGAATTAGACACAAAGAAGGATGAAGGTAGGAAGAGTTGAGAGGCTGGAAGACTCAAAACCCTCGGCCGTCCGTACGGCGGAGTGTACGACTCCGCCGTCCGCCATTCAAAATTAATGAAAACACTTTTATGTGAAACTAGACATCTAGGGCTTTCCACACATATATCATATAAGACCATTGGAGTAATATTGATAGAGATATGAATTTTTGAAGTTCGACCTAGGAATCAGGACATCCACCCGGGCAGTATGGGTTGAGAAGGGTGTAACTCACCCTATACAACTCCAATTCGAGTGAAACCAATTTTGTTAGAAAGCTTACACACAGAGGAACACCCCAATATAAGATTCCGATTTTTTACCAACTCAGTTGTTCCCAGTGATTCGAAGAAGTTACCCTATGTCCAAACCAGACCAACACAGGACAGTTCAGGAAGGCTAAGTTTCGAGGCTTGTAACTCGAGCCCTACTAAGGCAAATGAAATGGAAATTTTTGCATCTGAAAGGTTGTCCTGTTAGCTTTAATATGAGGCCAATTTCGTATGATTTGAGCCAGTTTTCGATTTTTAGTATATTTTTACTTCTAAGTGTGCAATTCTGGCCACCCACAGGGCAGGCCGGGATAAAACCCGAATATCTTGAGTTATGGTTATCCAAATCAGATGGGACCAAAGAGGTTAGAAAATAGACACATAATACTTCAACATATCCAAAATTTAGGTCCAAACGACCTAAATAGAAATTATGGCATAATTTACAAGAACCGGGTTGAATACAAGCAGTGAGGCAGTAAGCATATTCTAAAGTGCAATACTTATATCTTGAATTGAGGATTGAAGCATGAATGAAATATGTTGATTTGTATATGAAATGAAGTGTTTCTCTTGACAAATTGATATGCTAAATACTGGCACTATTCATGGGGAAGCGGACACGTTCCGTTATGCCGCCAAAATTGCGGTAAAACTTATGCATGAATTATGAGATACATGTAGAGGCATGTGCATTTCCAAGAAAGCTATGAAAGCTATGTTATGATGAATTCAAAGAATATGTTATGATGAGATTTCCATGCTACTTGGGCCAGCCCCGGATAAAAAGTAAGGGGAATAGATCGGTGGGAAGGTCGGGGAAAGTAAACCCGGCATTCCTGTATAGGAACGAGCTCGATCCTGATAAGCAGACTATTACCCAGGAGTCTAAAATGGCCAAGAACTCCCAGGGGACCAAGTGATGGAAAATGATGAAAAGTAAGAGGAAAAGTTATGAAGCATGAGATTTGCATAATTGCATCAAGTGCATGGCTGCATTTAACATGTCATTGCATACTGTTTGCAGTTTGTCCGTTGTGTTTACTTGGTGTTGTAGATACACTATCTTGCCCTTTTGTCCTATGTATTAGTGTTGATGATTTATTCTGTTTCTTATGTTATTTAAGTAAAACTGAACCTTGCCTCGGACTAGACATTTTTCTCAACCTTACTAAATATGTGTAGTTAAGTTTAATCTCATGTTTTAAGAAAATTTCATAAAACCCGAGGCAACTGAAAATGAACACGAGGTCAGTATACACTATATGCAAACCCTACTGAGAATTTCTCCAAATTCTCACCTCGCTTCGCATTTCCGCCTCATTCTCAGACGTGGACGATGGACACGACAGCTACCCTTTTCGTTGAGATTCCAGACTTGCAGCTCCACCATGATCCGACAGTAGGCTCATTGTATATAGCCGGCTCTTGCCAGTTCCGCTTGTATCTATTTAGTGATAGGGATTTTACTGTCCCCTTACATCATCCTACCACCCCATACTTTGAGGTCCCGTTGTACGCGGCACATCCTCCACCAGCGCCCTGCACTGCGGCACTGTAGCCTGTTGACCTCGCACCGAGTCACCTCCGCGGTAGTACCGCACATCCCGCTCAACTCAGAGCGACCCTCGAGGCCACTGGCTCATCTTCCTCCTCCTCCGGATCGGTTCGACTACTCACCACCGGCCGGTGTGGCCAGCGGCTATCGGCCGAGTAGGTCGACCACAGTCGTATTATGCAAAGCATGACCCTGTTTTGGTAGTATGCGGCTTTGGGTCATACAGGCAGTGATATATTTGAAACGTCCACTGAGGACCACGTAGGATCGGATTGACTGACATGGGTCTTATGTTTCTTTTTGGTACCTGACCCCACTCATGTATCCTATTTTGAAACTTGTCTGTAAATTAAAACAGTGGTTCTTGTCTATATATATATATACCTATATACAGTTGATAGTATGTGTGTTATTTATGCTTACTGTGTGGTTATAAAGTGATGAATTCTATCACGTTCATTGTATGGCATCCCATTTCCCCCAAATAATTTGGACAAATGAAACGCAAATAGAATATTAACACAGTAACACAAACTACTTAATTTCTTGCTATGACTTAAGCATAACATTAAATAAGTAGGGTGTTACAGTTTCCTCCCGCCAGATGCTTGATGTGATAACTACATGCGGAGCCGAGCACGAGGATAGCCCCTTTTGGTCATAGTTATAGGGTTATCATTCTGTTGTATGGCATGCTTGGGTAGTAGGATTTTCTGATGTATTTCCTTTTATTACATATTTGGTAGGTTTCTTGTGTAGGGCCGATGGTAGATATCGGACCCATTATTATCTTATGTATGACTCTGGTATGACTATTATCATATTATTATGGATGGCCATGGAATGAATGTTATCTTTATCTAAGGTTATGGTTATTCTCATTGCTTCTATTTATGTAAATGTGATGTATGATTGAGATAGCAACTTTTGTATCACATGTTCACGATGCGCTCATGGCTCTCGATTTCAAAAATGGTTTACTCATCTTGTTCAAAAAAAAATTTACCCCTATTTTCATTAAAAAGTAATTTCTAAAAGGTAATGTTAGTTCTGCGAGCAAAAGTAACAACTAGTAATTCCACAATATGACTTAAGCATAGAATGGAACTATTAGGGTGTTACAAGCAAGATGCAAATTAAAGAAAGAAAGAGATAGGAAAGTCAAGTGTACTTGCATAAGTCAAGTATGTGTATTAGCATGTTGACTCGAGTGCCGAGCTCAATCAAATTACAATAAAAACCGAATTACACTAAACTCGTAGCAAGGGTGCAACCCGGGTCGTTTCCCAGCGATGACAATGTTATACGATCAGGAAATGGGGGGGTTTGGAATTTAAAATACTGAAATTAGTAGAAAAAGAAATGAATAGAATTTTGAAATCCAATCCAAGAATCAAAAGGCAACAATTATCACTCAATCATCGAATTCTAGATATATATATCAACAATTCGACTCAATGGTTAATCATAAAATTGAATGAAACCTCAATCCAATTTTAGCATTCACACAAAAACCTTCATGCATTTGACTAACACATAATCAACCAATGTTCAGAAATCTCTAAAACCTAGTTGAGTTGTATCAGTTTTAATCACCAATGCATTAACCTTAAAACTCAGACCTGAATTCTAATTCTTCTTATTTCAACAATTGAATCGAACAATCACAAATTGATATGAGACAATTGAACTCTTGATTAGAATTTTAGAATGAAAACCTTCAATTCCAAAACCGAATTAAGATGAGAGAAAGGATAGAAGAAACCGAATGGAATAGTTGAACTCTTGTTAGCCAATCCTCTTGAGTGATGATGTTCCTTGAATTCTTGGATTAGATGGAAGCTTACTCCTCCATGAATGGAGGAAGACGAGTTGTTAAGGTGGGGGGGGGGCGTGAGAGAAGAGAGGAGAAGAAGAACCAACAAAAAACTGAACTATTTTCTATCCCCAAAATCTGTCTGGTTACAATTCTGGCTTCCCCCTAAGTCAGCCAGCCAAAACTGAATCAAAACGTCTCCCAATCAATCCGTAACAGCTATTACATTAATCCCCTCTCTCTTCTCTGAATCTGGACACCTTATTTGCTAAATTCTGAATTATATAAAGGAAGTTATGCTAAAAACATGCAAGTATGTTTTCTAATCCAGCCAGTAACGTTTGTCCGCATTGTTGGTATTGAAAACGCATCAGTTTGGATTTGTGGTCTGAAGATCACTTAAATCTTTGGATGTCAGCTTCAAAATGCCACTGGAATGGACTCAATTGGGCTACTATGGACCAAGATATGGTCCAAATACTGCACCCCGTTCAGAAACCGTGATTGCACCACTTCAGTTCACTTCTAGGCCCAATTTCAGCTCCTTAACACCAGAATTGGCTTCTAACTTCTTCATATCACTGGTAGGCCTATCTCTCAGCTTTCCTACAAATCAAGAATCACAATAAAATGAGCTCTATAACTCAAGATATAACCCAAAAACCAAAATAGTGTCAGAATTCGCCTAATGCTGGAAATTTTAACTCAAACCCAAAGAAAATCCAAACAATACAAAATGGTCCAATTCAAAACAATTAGGCACAAGAGAGAATTAATGAGCTAGGGATAAGGGAAAATAAGTATATAAAAATCCAATTGATCACATGTGCATCTTTAAGCACTTTATGATGTTGCAATGATATTATGATTATGTTTGAAATGTTATATTGTTATTATTATTATACTTGCCATGAACATGCTAAGCGATTGTTAAAAGAAATGATCCACTTTGAGAAATATGTTTTCAAACTTAAAATTTAATCTATGGCTATGTGTATATGTCCACTTTTTTTCATAATAAATCGAAGTGGCTTGAATGTTCATGATGACACCTTGTGTGATTAGTGGAATTAAGTATACCTACTAAGAATTTTAGGTTCTCACTATTTGTTTGTTGTTTTTTGTGAAAATTCTAGTATGTATATTAGACTTCAAGCCTATGGTAAACATCTTGGGGTATCAGCCAAGCGCAAGACCTGGATTGGAGCCGAATCTGGGGAATTAAAGTAGGTGACTGATTCATGTTTTGTATATAACATTAGCTAAGTTTCTTTTAAATTGTAACTATTTTATCTTATATGTATTGAATATTTGTAGATTTTAAATTCCTTACTTCAAAATGAAATATGAAGTTTAAGGATCATATATCATATTTTTATTTAATTCGAAGTCTTTCTCTATACTGTAACAAACTTTAGATATAACTCCATGACTCAAGCACATCGTATGTGTTTGAAGGGTGTTACATTATAGTATCAAAGCAGTTCATCCTGTATAGGCCTGGGGATGGACTGACTATGCTTCTGAGAGTTAGATAAACCAAGCTTTAGGTCCCTGTATGATGAGGACATAGATAATCATGCATGGTAGCCTTGTTGTGAGTGTTATGGACTATCTGTTGCACTTGACTGAATATTGAGTCTAATCACCTCAATATAAGGTCGTGTGTAGACAGAAGCCTATGGCACCTTGCAGGATTATTAGGAACTTTCTTGATATAATTATTATGCAGGAGCCCTCAAGGAGGTAGAGGTTGGCCAAAAGGGGCAAACAGTTGGTAGACCAGGAAGTATAGCAAGCTGGTGGTTTAACTAAAGGAATTATGTTAGACGATTTGCTATGGACATAGTAAACTTGGCTATAAGGGAAAAGGGTTATGTTAACCAGCATTATCGGAAAATTGGAAATTTAAGTTGTCAAGGGTGCGAATCTTCTTTGCCTTGATACGGATTGTCTTAAACCCCATCGATGGTTACCTAGTTCAGGCTATTTTCTTTAGATTTTGTCTAAAGGATTCTTTTGCCTGGTTCTATATGTTTATCGAATAATCGATAAGAATAGGGTAACTATCCATCAATGATATTATATCAGGTGGTATGGATAGCACCCTTATCTTCCTTCATAGGTGAGATTACCTTGAGAGTAATCTACCAACAAGCTTAGTCAATGGTCTTGTTATGATAGGTTATGACGATGTGGCGACGCTATATAATAAAGGCCCGATCTTTTACTTAAGAAGCTTGGAGCGTGGTTGGGTAAGACATAGATTAAGTGGAAGTGGTCAAGAATGGAAACCCTAGGCATACACAAGTAGGACCTTTCCAGGTCTCTATTCAAAGAACGGAATGATCTTCTTTTTCCAAGATACCAGGAGCTAATGCTTTAATGATCTCGTACTAAAGAAACACCAAGTAAAGCCCCAACATCTAAAGAAGATAGTTGGACAAACCTTAAAGGAATTTGTCTACTCATACATCATATCTAGGCAAAGGTTCAATTTCATCCTATCATAAGAAAGGAGACAGAGCTATAAGAGTATATTGAAAAGATCCTTTAGGAGAAAAGGTTATACATCTCCCACTAGTTAGAAGTGAAGGTATTCTTGGACTATAATAGTGTATGGAGCTAGACCATGCCTCCTATTTATTACAAAATAAGGAAGCAGTGGAAGGTCCAGTTATATTGGGACTTTATCAACCTTGGCCACTATAGGAATCATACCATAAGTTTATTTTTGACATGTTATTAGCAAATGGGTACAGTTGTTCGGAGACGAAAAACAGAATATAATGGTTATCTTCAGATACTGTTGTGAGTGTTGTAACACCCTCCTAAGCATTCTACCATGCTTAAGTCATAGCACTATACTTAGAAGTTGATACTGTTACCTGAACGGACCTTGTCTAACAATAACCTTTGACCATCTTCAATATTTCTTGAATTATCTAGAGATAATACGAAAATAAACATAGAAGTGAAAAGTTGCTATCAAGCAAGGTCTATTAAGGTAATAGTAACAACTCCTGAGTAAAGTGCTATGACTTAAGCATGGTACCGTGCTTTTGAGGGTGTTAAAAGTGCTACGAATGGAGTAACTCGATGATGAATGTATTTAGATTTAAGATTAGGATGATGAAGATTTAGAATTTGCAATGGGTCATGTTATAACCAAGAGAAGTACGACTAATTTCAATAGACTGAGATAGCAGTAAAACATAAGTCCTAAAGGCCAGAGCCAAATACAAGTTTCTCTGCGAGAATAATAGGATACTAAAAACAAAAAAAGAAGTTTTGATTCTAGAGTAGCCCATTAGAAAGAAGAATGTTATTCAGTGCAAATTCGGGGGTATAAGTGGAAGTTTATAAGAGTTAACAAGCTAGCTTATCTCGACATTAGTGATGATACTATTGAATCTGAAGGGCTCCTTAGGACAACCTGATGCACCCCAAGAAGGACTAGGTTATGCACTAATATAAGGTCAAAGAGATCGAAACTACGCCCCATAGTGGTTAAGATCACGATGCAGGATCAGAGGCCTCTCAACCTCAAATAGTTAAGTCTCCACTCTTGAGACTAAAATAAGTGTGACATGCAGAGACCCACTGCTCCATTAAAGAGCAAGCAAATATAGAATAGATACTAACAACTCCCTAACAAAACTAGTGATAAGCAGAGTTGTTATCTAAGTGAGAGAATGATGGGCACCAAAGCAGCAAACAAGGAATCTCTTGGTTTATACACCAAAAGGAATCGGTGAGGGTAAAATCCTTGTAGCCCTAACAGGGAAGCAAGATCATCACTTTCTTTTCTTTAGGTTGAACTGATTATATCTCGGGAATAAGATATCATGATAGCCATAAAGAGGTTCGACAATAAGAACAACATGGGACGTGGCTACTGTAACTAGTATACATGGAAGCTGACCACCAATGTAAATGGTAACTTTGGTGATCGCAACACATCTTGAGTTGGTACCTAAGGTCTAGAGGATGAGTAATGGAAGATTTATTAGCAACCACAGAGCAAGAATAGTCAAGTACATGGCATAGAAGATAAATAAGTTCCCCAATGAGTCTAGTGATGGATCAAGGCATTATCAAGACAAGGTGGACTTCAACATCAATATTATCTATGAGGACTCTCTATATATACTAGAATGCCACCACATAAGGAATAGGGAGTAGTGGAACTCTGCAAGTTCAATAGGAACAAAAGTGTAATGCCTGATGCAAAGTTGAGACATTAGAGATCTACACTTCAAGTCCATTCAGTATAGACCTTGAGAAAGACATTTTTTGTAACTTAATGCATCATTCATTTCTTTGATACTAGATGTAGAATATGATTAAAAATAGTTTCTGAACCTTGGGGAGGTGTAATGCATTGTGTGTTAAAATGTTAACAAGATAATTCGTAATTCTAACATAGATTTGGCCTTAGAAAAATTTCTTTTGGAAGACTTTCCTTTAATTGCTGGGGAGTTAATTGAGTGAAAATATGTTTAGAAATGCCTTTTGGAGCTTTGGTGCAATGCCTTAAAGATTTGTGTAATATAAGTTTCTAATTTCCTTGAGTGATGGGCCTTGAATAATCTTTTATATTAATATTCTTGAGTGTTGATTATGATTAAAGTGAAAATATGTCTAAGAGTATGATTCAAGGCTTAAGAATGCATGTGGTAAAGTGGAACAAGCTTGTTTTTGGGTGCACGGGCTAGCACCTAGGTGCTTGCTTTCTATCGCCTAGGCACTGGCATGATAGATTTGGTGTTTTTCACACGAATAAAGTTAGGGGTTTTCACCCCTTCGTCTATTTCTCTGCTAAATCTCTCCCTCTCTTGTCTCTCTCTCTCTCTCTTTCTAGAGTTCTTCCACCTCTATAAAATCCATCAATCCATCATCTTTTCCCCACTAAATTCTTCACAAAATCCATCCTTTTACTCTGATATCATCATCATCTTCTTCAACAATCTCTCTCTCTCTTTCTTTCTCTCGTCTTGAAGTAAGAGAAAGTGAAGATTGCAAAAGATCCACCACTCTCCTCTTGCTCTAATTTCTTCCTCTATAACATCCACACCTTTTTAGATATTGCATAATAGAAACTTTGGATTGATTCCTTTAGGTAGTGTGAAAACTTCTCAAACAATGTTATGCCCTGACAATCTTTACACTTAAAACTATAAGGTAATGTAACAATACCATTAAAAATATGACACTGTCATATGTTAAAAATTATGAAATGACAAAAATACCCCTATAAACTTTTGCTATTTATAGTATTGCCCAAAACTTTTAAAAATTATACTTTGACCCCCAATGGCTATTTCCACAATGGCTTTAGAATTTTTGAAAAAATGACATTTATGTCCCTACATATGTAGGATTAGCACAACCGAGTTTTAAACTAAACAAAATCACATGGTGAAACCGTAATTGAGCCACGAAGGTATTCAGATGTGAAATGACGTGGGATGCCCCTAGACTTGCTCAAAATTATAGAAATGCCATTAGTTATGGAAAATAGAAAATAGAAAGGCCTTGAGTTTGTAAAATATTTAATTTACACTGTTAATCGATTTATTCAGTTTCAATAGTTATGTAAGAGCAATTAGAAGTTAATTAAAGAGATTAGGGTTAGAAGAAATTAAAGTAACTATGCAAGAAATTCTAGGAGATTGCTAGTAAGGCTTTGCCGATCTGAAGGAAATCAGTTGAGATTCTATATTTTGTACGGTAAGAACTAAATCAGTAGGATTTTATACTGAAAACCTCAAGTTGGGTGGGTAAAAATTCAGCCACCTCCACCCCCATAACATGGTGCCATATGTAGCCTTAAGGTGAGGAGATTTGGCCAAAATATAACCAGCCATGCTATCCACCAATCATGAGACACAAGATTTTATCAATTGTGTCATAAAACCAACCAATTTCTCCCTACTTTCTCACAATGTTTCACCCCCCATCAACATCCCTCCTCTCTATTTCTTCTTCTTCTTCTTCCTTTCTTTCCTTACCTCCATGACCAAGAACTTCAGGCTCAAGATTGGAGGCCTTCTTGACCTCAAATCCTCTTGCTCTTTTTAAAAAAATCGATCCTCACCTCCTTCTCTACAAAACCCCTCTAACCATTTCATGATTTAACATCACATAGAGCATCCCCACATTCATATGAGCTGCTGTCATGGTGAAGAAAAAAGTCTAGGAGTTAGTTTTTGGCTTCCTTGCTTCTATGGTTTCAAGGATTTTGAGGTAGGTAGCTCAAATATTTAGTTATTTGATGTGTTGTGTGACTATATAGCTATTACGTTCCTCTAATGCTATCCTTAGTTTATGCTTCGATGATATTAATATGATGTGTTTCTAGTGATTTGAGATGGGGAAAACTTAGCTGGGGGTGAAGAATAACTCAAAGGGTCAAAAGAGAACCAAAATAGAATTGGTCAAATTAAAGAACCCTAGACATGTTTATATTGTGAAGTGTACGGCTTCACCTACAGCCATCAAAATTTAATGAAACTAATTTTAGATGAAACTAGACATTTCTAGCTTTCCAACCATATAAATTATAAGGCCATTGGATCTACAATGAGTGAGATATGAATTTTTGAAGTTAATTCTTGAATTTTGTCCCTAGGCCTGAGCAGACTAGAGTGTGAGGGGCATAACTCACCCTATAAAACTTCAATTAGAGTGCAACAAATTTTTTTTAGAAAGTTAACACATAGGGTAACATGCCATAAAAATTTCAGAGTTAAATTCCTTTCCTATTTTTCCTAATAATTCACCAAAAATGTTGTATGTCTTGATTAGCCTAGCAAATGAGAGCTTACAACTTGAGCTTTGCTTGCTCAAATGAAACAAAACTTATTGAAAATAAAGGCTAGTTCAGTTAGCTTTAAAATGGTATAAGATTCATACAAATCCAATAGGATTTCTATTTTTGATGAATTTTTACATTATAGAGTCCCATTTTGCCCGACAGCAGGTTGAGTTAGGTTAAACCTTCATAACTTAATTATACTTATCAAGACTTAATGGGACCAAAGAGAATACAAAATAGACAAACAATACTTCAACAAAGAAAAAATTTAGATTTAAATAAGTTGAATGTATATTATGGCATAAATTATAAAATAGGGCAAAATCATAAGCATTAAGATAAGTGTACAATTCTTAAAGGTTGAATACTCTTGCATAATGAATGGCAAATTATTGAGTTTACTTATGTAAATTCTCTACTAAATTGTTAATGTGATGACATATAATTATTATATATATGTTGTTAAGACTAGTTGTTTGATTATTAGTGAACTATTCATGGGAAAGCGGATATGATCCGTTATGCTACCAAAATTCTAGTAGAAGTATATGAAAGAATGTAAATGTTATAATCATTCATGTGTTATGTTCATTAGATTCATGCTTGCAAGAAATGTTGAAAGTAAGCTACAAGGCATAGGCAATGCATACTCATATTCAAGAATGACGAAAGATGTTAAGAACTTGTAAAAAGGGACGTACTGGGGCTCCGCCTCGCAGTGAGCCAGGGCAATATTGTCTAAGGCTTGGGCCAGCCCCCAACTAGATTTAAGGGGAATAGACCAGCATAAAGGTTGGAGAAAGTAAACTCATCACTTATATATAGGTACAAGCTCAAACCTGAGAAGGAAATTATTACCCAGGGGTGAGAGAGGCGATTCACCTTCGAGGGACTAAGCACAAAAAAGCATAATCAAGTTGCAAGTTAAAAAAAGAGATAAATAAAGATAAGTACACTCGCATAAAGTTAATTCTGAGCAATTGCATATGCACTTTTAAGTATTTCATAATGCTATATTGTGTTATGATCATAATTGACATGTTATATTATTATTGTTATTGTATTTATTATGAAATGTACCAAGTGACTTGTAAAAGCAATCCTGCTTTAAGAAATATATTTTCAAACTTAAAATTGAACTAGTGCCTTTATGTATATGTTCACATTTTTATAATAAACCGAAGCAGTTGGAATGTTGATAATGACACCCTGTATGATTAATGAGTCATGTTTACCTACTGAGAACCTTAGGTTCTCATTACCTATTTGTGTGTTTTTCCATAAACATTCCATTACCTAAGCTAGAGTTCAAGTGCGAGACAGAGTCCTGAGACATTCATTGTGCATGACCTAGGTGTGAGCTAGTCCAAGAGACTATGGAGGCTGGCTAACGACTAGGGAAAGCAACAACAATAATTCTGAAGCAAGTTCTGCACATGATATTAATGACCCTTTCTTTTAGATTGTAATTATTTTATTTTATATGTAGCAGAGATTTGGAATTTATGAACCATTACTCAGTAATAAAGTATGCAATTTAAAAGGGCCATATCATATATTTTCTGTATTTTAAATATTTCATAGCACAATGGCAATTTCTTGGTATAACTCCATGACTCGAGCATGGCTTATATGATAGAGGGTGTTACCTATTTTTTCCATAGATTTAAAGTTTGATATGTTGGGGAGGGGGATTTAGTTCACAAAATTGAGGATTCTTGAATTTGGAAGTTAATTCAGTTGAAGTTGGCTTCTAAAAGCTTATTAATCATAGATTAGTGCCTTTTGGAGCTTTGGACGCTTCCAAGGATTTTCTCATTGGTATGAAGGCACCACCTAATCAAAGCCCAACCTTTGCATCTTAATTGGGAGTGAATAATGTGCATATGGTTAACTTTTAAGTAAATTTGCATATGTATATGTGTTTATATTGCTATCTACCTTGAAAAATTGCTTAAATTGAACTCTTCCGGATTTAGTGAAATTGTCTTATGCATTTATGTTTAAGCACATATTTAATAATTTGCAACTTGTGTTACATTGATATTAAGCATTCTGGGCATGAGACAAGACTTAATAGCTATACCTTCTTTACTTGTTAAATATATGGAATTTTCTTTTAAAACTCCATTATATTCTTGACGTTATGGATGAGAATTTATGTGATTTGTGATAAAGAAAAATTATGATGACAAATGATTTTAGAAAGGAATAAAGGTTTTCAAAAGGGAGGAAACTGTGACAGAAACTGCTCACTAATGGCACTAAGTGTTAGCCTTGGTGTAGCTTGGAAAGCTCAGCTAGCAAGGTGGTTACTAGCCCCGCATGTATGGCCAACATGTTCGAAAGAATTAAGCATGCTGAGGTCAAGTTGTCGGGGCCGCTCAGTCATGGAATTGATTGGACATTGCTGGGGTCAAGTTATCAGGGCCGCTCAATCAGGAAGTGACTTCTAGAATAGAATCCTCCCTTAGACTTTATTATGATATTAAAACCACAATTTTATTCTCTATATTGCAAGAAGATATCTTATACCTTTATATACAATGTTAAGTACGGTTTGAGTTTAAAACTTGTCTCATGTTGACTATAAGCATATTATTCCTCATTGAGTTGTATAACTCACTTCGTAGATTTCTTCCTTATTTCAAATTTAGCTGTAGAGATGAATCCTGCCCCTCCTGCCCTGTAGGACTCTTGGTGGTCTTCTTTTGGGTGAGTTCACTTGAGGAGCCCTGTTTATTCATTTTGAAGCAAATTGGAATAGCCAAGGATGGCTTATACTCTATGTAGGGCTCCATGAAACACAGGCACAGTCCAGGTGTACATTATGGGTTGTATTTTCTTCCTTGTCTTCCTTATTAGATTATAGATAATGGATTGGACTTGCATGGTCTTCTTGAATAGAGCCACTTAATGTATAAGCTTATCTGAAGGATTTTGTGCATATATATAGTTATTAAGCTTAACCAAGTTATATCCTAAATTATGATGAAATGTCTGGCCAAGAATTGGTAGGTCTTGGTTGTTTGGGAAATGTCCTAATTTAGGGGAAACTTCGCCTATTTTTCTGTAAAATTAACATGCAAGGCTTGGTAGGGAATAAGAATTCCCTATGCATCGGTCACGACTGGGTGAAGGTCATGACATTTGGAATATAGGCTACAATTTTATGATGAATTGGCAGGATTTTGGGTTCAGAGGCCACCACTCAGATGGCCAAATCTAGCGCCTAGGTGGTGGATAGTGTAACGTCCACCAAAATTCTTTTATCGTTTTTCGCCTAATTATTCAGTTTTATCGGATAATTGAGAATAAATAGAATTCGGTTAAATAATTATTTAGAGTCAATTAATTAGCAATTACTTGAGTTTAGATATGAGGGAATTAAGTTAGAAGTATAGGAGATTTCATAAAATTTTATTGAAAACCGATTTACCGATTTAAAAGAAATTGGTAAGATTACGGTATTTTAAACTGTCGGAATCGAACCAATAAAATTCCAACTCTTTAACCCTCCTTTAAGTGGTTGAGTCTCAGCCACTTAACACCCAAATGTGGTGCCACTTTGGCCACAACTCATGGAGAGGCTTGGCTGAATTTCAGCCATACAAGATTCCACCAATCAAATGCCAAGGAAGCCACCTATTTATACTCCTTTAATCAGATTTTTCCTCCCCTTCTTAACCCATTCAAACTGCGCCTCCTCTCCTCACTCCAGCTCTCTCCTTCTCTTCTTGACTCACATAACTCCATCCAACCATCAAGCCTAATCAAGTTTTGTTCATCCAAGCCCCAAAAATCAAGCCAAATCACTTATAACAAAGGTAGAGGTTTAATTCTTGCATCAATTCTGTGAATGATTATGATGATATATGGCTGGTTATTGGCTGTTTGTTTGGTTAAAATCGAATTGGAAGCAAGAAAGAATGAAAATAGGAAGGGCTGAGGGGCTGGAGAAACAAAAACCCTCGGCAGTCCGTACGGCGGAGTGTATGGCTCCATCTACAGTTGATTAAATTTGATGAAACCATTTTTATATAAAACTAGATATCTAGGGCTTTCCATACATATATCATATAAGGCTTTTGGATTAGTATTGAGAGAGTTATGAATTCTTGAATTTTGACCTAGGTTTTTGACTTTAATTCTAGGTAGACTGGGTTGTTCAGGGTAGAACTCGCCCTATACTACTTGAAAATGAATGAAACTAACTTTGTTAGAAAGCTTACACATAGGAGAATGTTCCATAAAACTTTCATAATTAAATAAGGTCCCGTTTGCTCGCAGTGATCCAAGAAAATTGCCCTGTGTCCAAATGGGGCCAAAACAGGGTAGTTTAGGAAGGTTAGAATTCGGGGCTTGTAGATCGAGCCCTACTAAGTCAAATGGAATGGAAATTTTTGTAAATGAAACTTTGACCTGTTAGCTTTAATATGAGAGAAATTTCATATGATTTGAATCAGTTTTCGATTTTTAGTGGATTTTTACTTTTAGATGTCTGATTCTGGCCAGCGACTAGGCAGGCAGGGATAAAACTTAAATATCTTGAGCTATAGATATCAAAATTAGATGGAACTAAAGAGATTAGAAAATAGACACATAACAATTTAATATACCCAAAATTGAGGTCCAAATGAGTTAAATAAAATTCATGGCTTGATTTAGAAAAATCGGGTTGGCTGACTATACTGAGGCAGAAACTTTGCCTTAATGAGATTATTGTTACTATGAGTTCAATGTTAAAATATGTATCCAATGTTGTGACCTCTATGATAAATTGGTGTTCTAATATACTGTCACTATTCATGGGGAAGCAGACATGTTCCGTTCTGCTGCCGAAATTTCTGTAGAATCCATGCATAAATTATGAAATACACGTTAATGCATGTGCATTTTCAAGAAGGCTATGGAAGTTATGATAAGAATTATGTTACTATGAAAGTTTCATGCTACTTGGGCCAGCTCCGGATAAAAAGTTAAGGGGAATAGATCGGTGGGATGGTCGGGGAAAGTAAACTCGGCATTCCTGTATAGGAACGAGCTCATTCCTAAAAAGTAGACTATTACCCAGGAGTCTAAATGGCCAAGAACTCCCAGGAGACCAAGTGATGGAAAATGATGAAAAGTAATGGAAAAGTTTATGAAGGAGGATTCAAGAATGAGTCTGCATGATTACATGAATGCATGATTATATGGAATAGTTATGTCAAGCTATTTACAGTTGTCTATTATGTTTATTCATTGCCGTTTGTTTATTTATTCTGTTTATTATTCTATGTATCACTATTAGTAATCTATTCAGTTTCTTGTGCCGTTTAAAATAAAATTGAACCTTGCCTCGGACCAAACATTTTCTTGAACTCATTAAAATGGATATTTCAGTTTGAACACATGTTTTTATAATTAAATAAAACCCGAGGCAACTGAGAATGTATGTGACGTCAGATAACCACTATACACGAACCCTACTGAGAATTTCTTTAAATTCTCACCTCGCTCTGTATTTTCTGCATCATTCTCAGATGCTAGCGATGGACTCCACGGCCACCCTCTTCATTGAGATCCCAGATTTGTAGCTTCACCATGATCCAGTATTGGATTCTTTGTATATAGCCAATTCTTGTAACTTCCACCTTTACCTATTTAGCAGTAGGAACTTTGCTGTCCCCTCCACATCATCCTGTTTTCGACCCTGCGACTCCTTACATTACTATCCTACTACACATGGCGCACCCACCTCCAACTCCTCCTGCACTCGCAGCACAGGCAGCTCCTGTTGACCCTACACCAGAGTCACCTCCACAGGCAGTTCTAGATATGCCACTTAGCTTAGAAAGTGACCCTTTCGAGGCCACCGGCTCATCACCCTCTTCCTCCTCAGGACCCAGTGCAGATTACTCTCCAGCCGGGCCTGACATGGCCAACAGCTATCTGACAGAGTAGGCCAGCCGTAGGAGACGTTGTACAACATGACCCTCTTATGACAGCTTGTAGCTTTAGGTCATAGATGTAATAGTAGGACTAGCAATAGGTTTCAAAATGTCCTTTGAGGACCATAGGATCATTTTGACTGATACGGGCTTTATGCCTTTTTGGTACGCTGGCCCTACTTATGTATTCCACTGTGAAACTCTGTACATAAACCGAAGAAATGGCTTCTGATCTATATATATATATGCACATATACAGTTGATGTTATTGAACTATTTCTTATCTGTTTTGGTATGTTGTTAAGTTTCGTTATGCTCATAGTATAGCAGTGCGCCGTTTCGTCTGTTTACAAAAAAGAAATGATGAGACGTGATACAAATCATGAAAGATGAGCAGAATGTTAACATGGTAACACAGTCTACTTAATTTCATGCTATGACTTAAGTATAACATTAAATTAGTAGGGTGTTACATATAGGCATAATGGAGTGCAGGCTATCCAGCAGGCGCCTAGGTGCCTAGAATTCATTCTCCACCAATCTCTATTTCTCTTCTTACTCTCTCATCCTTCTCTGTCCGCACATAAATCCTATCAATTCTTTAATAATTCTTACTCAAATCCATCACCAAATCAATCTTTTTCTAATCATTGTCATCTTAGCTTGGTTCTTCTTCCCTTGGAGCTCTCTCTCTCTCTCTCTCTCTCACTCTCTCTTTCCTCTCTTTAGCAAGAGAAAACGAAGGTAGGAGGAAACCCACTACTCTTCTCATGCTCTGCCGCTTTCCTCTACTCTCTAAGGTAATTATTGAGCTTAACCCTCCTTTTAATACCGTGGATTAGCTAATTTTTCTATGGATTCAAAGTTTAAGCATATGAGAGGGGGTTAGGGTCCAAGAATTGGGGGTTGTTGTGCTATGAGTCTAACTCAAGTAAATTCTTACAATAATTAAGTTATGGGAGTCTAATTTATACATTTGTCATGGTAGATGATTTCAATGATACTTTGGTGGCTCTGAAGCATCATAGAACTTGAGCTCCTTCCTTTTCAGACTTGATCAGTGAGTTGATAATATATCTATAGATTGTTTAAGTATATATATTTATGATTTTATAAAGGTTATGTTTATGATTTGAGTGTTAAAGGTCAAAGTTAAGATAGCGTTTTATTAAACTACCTCATTAAATCTTTGAAAGGTAAAAATGTATTATTCCTTTACATATTCATGTATATGTGTGGGACAAGATAATTTGGAAGTTGATTTCTGATACTGTGAGTGAATGATATACTTATGGTTAATTTTTAATTGAAATTATGTTTATATATGTTTGTATTGCTAGTTTCCTTAAAGAATTGTTTTTTAAGATTTAGAAAAGAAATTTCTTTACATATTTATGTTTGAATTCCCTGTTTACTAATCTCTAACTTATATCATATTTATGTTAAGCATTATGAGCATGAGATAAGAATTGATAGCTATACCTTTTGTTTCTTGTAGAGTATATGGAAATTATTTTGAACCTTATTATGTGCCTAAAGTTATGAACAAGAATGTATATGACTTGAGACAAAGAAAATTTAAGTTGCCAAATGAATTAAAAAGGAATAAAGGTTTTCAAAGGGGAGGAAACTGTAACACCCTCCTTATTATAGTATTATGCTTAAGCCATAACATTATATTAGGAGTTGTTACCATCAATTAAACGGACCTTGATTTATTTCTCGCCTGAAGTTCCAAGAAAATACAACCTTTCTTACATTTTACAAATAGGTATATTACAATACAGTTCTTCTCAGGTACATAAGCAAGACTACTAGAAGTTTTAGCTAATAAAATAATTTGCTAGTACTAGTATATGAGGATGTGTTCATTAAAGTGTCTTCGGCAACAGTTCAGCTATAGTTGAAGTTTGTTCAGTTGGGTTTTCATTGAGCTCCCCTAAATTCTCTAGAGATGACACAGGAAACATGTAGGCATGAGAATTTTTATTCTTAGTAGGATTCCTAAATTACCTGATAATTCATGTCATTGTCGCCATCCCAGCTGCTTCAGTTTATTTAGAAAGAGTGGTTTCATGCATAGATATATAAATTCATTTATTAAGTTTAGAAAAATGTATTCTACCGAAGCAGATTACTTTTATCAATCACTTAGCAACTTCTAGAGCAGATATAAAAATAGTAACAGATAAATTAAAGTAGATATAAAATAGTATCAAATAAACTACAACCATGATAATAAAGATAATAGCTGTATAGTATGCATATGTAGATGCATATGCTAAACCATGTAACTGTGCTAAGCTTTCTTGACTTCTGTTTCCCTTTCTTAACACACGTAGGCATTACGTATCATCGTCCCTAGGGTGTCTGCTCTTATATTTCATCCATACTTGGTCCCTTGGGAGCATTTGACTATATAGCTTCTGGGTAATAGTTTGCTTCTCAAGACTAAGCTTGTTCCTACACAAGATTGTAGGGTTTACTTTCCCTGACTCTCCTATCGATCTATTTTCCTTAATTTATTTCAAGGCTGGCCCAAGTAATATGGAATCCTTGCTTTTCTCATAATTCATGCATTCTTGAAAAATCAAACTTGGAAAACTTAACATCATAAGGTATCATTCATATATATATATATATATTCTGCAAAAAATTTGACAGCACAACAGCTGAATATAAGCTTCCCTAAAATGCAACAAAGCAATTTCAGCCAACAAGTCTAAACAAAAGAAGCATCATAATCATATATCAACATTTATAGCATGCCAATAGAGAGTTTCCAATAGTAAACTCATTCATGTATCATGCTTGATTCAAGAGTTCCCAACTATGTAAAAATCTGCTATTGCACTCCAACTTTCTAAATTTGTCTTGTTCTGTATATTATATCATAATTTCATCTCGGCTTATTTAGATATGAAAATTTAGTATTTTATGACATTATTATGCCACTTTTAATTCTCTTTGGAGCCATCAAGTTTTAATGAGGATACATTGAGTTATTTAGCTTTTACTTAAGACTGCCTTGATCAGGCGTAGATTTGAGCACTTAAATATAAAAATTTATTAAAATTCCAATTCTTATCAACTTTATCATTATTGAACCATCTTTTATTTTCCATAAGTTTTATTTGAAATAGATAAGTAGAGCCCAAGTTATAAGCTCTCAAAGTGGGCCAAAGGGAACTGCCCTATTACTCGGATAGCTCCTCAGGTTAGATTTAAAGAATTATTGGGAGCAGTGAATTTAGATCTAACTCTGAAATTTTAATACAATAATATCCTATATATTGGCTTCTTAACAAAATTTGTTGCACTCGATTTAAAGGTATATAGGGTGAGATATGCCCTTCAAAACCCACATTGGTCAGAACACAAGATAAGATACAAGAAGTTACTTCAAAAATTTATAACTCTCTCATTTTAGGTCCTATGGGCTTATAATTTAAATGGTTGGAAAGCTCTAGGAGTCTAGCTTCATATAAAAATGGTTTCATTAAATTTTAATCTCTGTAGGTCAAGCCGTACCATTTGTGACATGGACAGGTTCCTAGGGTTCAACTTTCAGCAATTTTGTTTTAGTCCTTCCTTGAGTTTTGGACCAATTTTCCATCCCAAACCAATAATCACCGTATTAATCCATGTGAAACCATCAATATAATCGTCACACAAACTTATAATAAGGAAAAACACAAAAACCCTAATCAACCATACAATGTCTAATATCAAGAAAAACTACAAAATCTTACTTCAAAGATTGAGTAGTAACTAAAAGAAGCAAGTTTGGGGTGAAGGTTTAGAAGTGGGATGAAGGATTAGAGATGATGAGATGAGATGAAGAAGAAAAATGAGAGATAAAGAGAGAGAGATCAGGTTTGGGAGGTTGAATATAAAGAATGGGTAAATTTTGTTTTGTGGTGAGTTACAAAGCAAGATGACTCACCTAGGGTTAATTGGTGGATTTTTTTGTCAATTTGAATTCCATTTAGTTTCTAATTTGTGTGGCTAAAATGGCACCAGCCCAAGGGTGTTTGTGGCTAAATTTTTGGCTACTCAAATTAGGGTTTTTAATAGTATAAATTCCTACTAACTCAATTCCTATGATATACAACACAAAAATTAAGCCAATCCTTCCTAACTTAGCAAGAACTTATTAATGGTCTTCATATAGCAAATCTAAATGTCCCTAACAGTAACATTCATTTTTCAAACCAAATTAAATATATCTCTCTAATAAAATGAAATAATTAAATTAATAGTGCTAATCGGATACACTATTCTTTGGGATGTTACAAAATTGTGATAGAAACTGCTCGTTAATAGTAGCAAGTGTTAGCCTTGGTGCATCCTGGATAACCGAGCTACCAGGGTGTTTGCTAGCCCAACATGATTGGCCGACATATTCGGAAGATTTAGGCACGCTGAGGTCAAGTATCAAGGCCACGCAGTCATGAGATTTATCAGATACTACTACGGTCAGGTTGTTGGGGCTACCTAGTCAAGAAGTTACTTCTGAAATAGAAACCTCTTTTAAATGTTATAGTTATTATATTTTTATTACGTACGATTCATACAATTATTTTCAAATGTTTTATGTTTGCGTTTAAAAGGGGCTTATGTCTATTTGAATTAAAAAATGTGAGTTAATGTACCATGGCTACTTTAGAGTGGTATTGTATACAAGGTATGCTTTTCTGGAAACTTATATGACTTGTTCAACATGTATATGAATCTTCCTACTTGAGAAATGATTTATGGAATTACAGTAATATAGTGGAATTCTTATTTGGAGTTGTGTTTTAAGTTTACAACCATGATTCTTTAAGAACTTATTTTCTTAATAATTATGTTTTATGAAAATGATGTTTAAACTAGTCCCACTTTTATTATAAGTATATTATCTCTCACTGAGTCTGTATGACTCATTTCTCTTCTCTCTTCATGTTTTTAGACAGGTACAAATTTATGCCTTTGTCCCTACTGCTAGCTAAAGTTGTTGGATTCTCAGTAAATCCACACTCCTATTCGTGTGGTTTCCTAAGGTTGTCTATATTTGAGACTTATGTTTATTTGAGTAAAATTGTATATAATCTTTAATGATGCTCCATAACTCACAAGCCGGGTGCTACCTTTATTGATTTATCTATTGTAGTAAGAGAATGTTTATTTTTTTTAAAGACCAATTTAAATCTTAATGATTGTAGATTAAAGTTTATCTCAAATGGATATGTATATTTATATATTCATAAGTATGAAGGTGTTTAAGACTTTTATGTTGTGTGCTGTGGGGTGCATTTTGAGAATGCCTGGATCTCCAATAATTTTGTGTATTTGTGTTATCTATGTAGGGAGAGGATCCATATTTGGAAATAGTTCTAAATACAAAGGAGACTCTGGCTAATTTTTAAGAAAATATGTGAAAAAGGCTTGCTAGGGGACTTCTCCCTTGTGCGCCAATCATGATCCTAGATGGTTTGTGACAAAGTTGGTATTAGAGCTCTAGGTTTCCCTAAGGTTAATGAAGCAAGTATCCTTTGGTAGTATCACAACTATGCAAATGGAAGCGCGCCCATTTTCACAGCTTATGACATTACGAAAGGCCTTTAGGATATTTTACCTATCCATCTATCATGTCTCATTCATTCTCTTTTTCCATTAGATCATAATCTCGATTTCCTTCTATATGTTCATGTAGTTCAATAGGAAGATTTCCGTATGAACTGATCTTCTACATGTGGACCAATGAACATTTGGCTCTTGATGTACGATTAAGATGTAATTCTTCTCAAGATAAGAGAAAGTTTAAAATGGAGGTAAATGTTATGGTCAGATTAACTAGATAAGTTAGAAAGTCATTCTTATGAAGAATGTGACCTAGCTATCTTGAATTTGGAACAAAGAATTAGTTAAGATGAGGAAGATGTGGAACATTGTTTAGTAACAAGTTGGAGTGGTGCCTTAGAGTTGGATAGATTATGAGGATGAAGAAGGAGTTCACTAGTGTAGTTCTAGTGACTCTATTAAGAGTACTATAGGGGAAGTTAATAAGTTGGAAGTATTGGTCTATCCCTAGGATTGAATTGTAGTAGGAATTATGGGAGAGTATATTACTTTTCTTGAAGAAAAGAACTATCATTAGTATAAAATAAGATTCAACATAGTAGTTAAGAGTCAATAAGGATACTGCTCTGGTTGAGAAGATGTTAAGGCTTTAGATTATGAATCACCTTAAGGTCTAAAGGTCTTAATGTTGAGTTTTGTAGACTATAGTAGGTAAAGGGATACTTTTAAGTATGATAGCTAAGTTGGTATGTTCATGGAGATTTGATAATGATTCCCCCACCTAGATTGGTCAAAGGTGTAAACAAACTAAGGAAGGAAGTAAAATCATCAGCACGGTTTGGTATGACAAAAGTAAGAACAAGTTGTTTGAGGTTAAGGTATGCAAAGATGAATGGGGAAAGAATTCCCATAGAGTTTATTTGCAAACAATGAAGAACAAAAAAAAAAGGGAAACATATTAATTTAGATGAGTGGGTTATGGGATCTGACTTTGAGAGTCATTGTTAGCAAAGGATTTCTAGAAAGTGTAAGGTCTTTATACCTAGTGCTCTAGTGTAAAGGGGTTGTGTTAATAGGTTGGATAATTCAAATGTCAAGGCATAGAATAGTGATAATGAATTTTACTAGGAAGTCCATGGGGATGCTTCGAGGCAAGGCTTGGTAATCTTAAGTGTTTTCTTTTTGAATGCTTGCATTATCGAGATAGGGTGAAGTTATACATAAGAGAAAGGAACTCATGGCTGTAACACCCTAATAAATCCATATTACGCTTAAGTCGTATTACGGCATTTTATTAGTTGTTACTTATGCTCGTGGAAAACTAAACTTCACTTAAAATTAAATTACGCGGAAAATATAGTAAAATTTTTTTTTGAAATATGTCGTTGCTTTGGAAAAGTAAAGCCTTGCACGAGAAGATAGCAGTAAACGAGCGTATCGCAGAGATTTCGATATAAATGGAAAGGACAAGAGATAAATCATAATATCATACATCCAAATTACAACATCAACCACATAATTATAATTAATCTCATAATATTCGACAAATACATAAAGGGAAACTGATGGTCATGCCATGGCCCCAAATATCAAAGGTACACAAGTCTGATGAGATACAATACAAAATGAAATACAAGAGGTAGGGAGCGCAAATCAAAATAAGCCCACGTAGACATATGCTGACTTCTCTGCCCTTTCCATGCCCTTCCATCGAACGGACTCAGGTCCTCGAATGTCTAGTCCCCCATGCTGCTCGGCCTCGGGGAATGCACGGAGTGCGAATGATGTGGGGGTGCCTGCTAATCACCTCGATACGACGGATGCGACGGCCGGGAACATAGCTGCCCACCGAAGAACGTGCCTCGGAGGGATCCTCCTCAGATGCAACAGGCCGATACTCGGGGAGTGGCGGCGAAGCTGCTGTGGCCCTAGGGGTGGCCGTCGAACTCACATCGATCACGGGAACCTCTGGCAGCGGCACAGGCTTGGCTATGGGTAGACCGGGAGACATAGGCTCCATCTCGATCTCGGGCAATGGCTCGGGCGGGAAATCCCAAGGACCCAACAGCTGTCCAAGGCGTGACGAAGATACGTCCACAGGGGCTGGCGGGATCTCTGGCTCCTCCTGCTCAAAAACTCGACCCAGATAGAAGTATGTGCGAACTATCGTGGTGGTCGTGGCCACGATAGCGTGGGCGTCCTCATCATAAACCCACTCATGGTGGGGAGGCTCCATGCTCCATGTCACGTGAGGCTCCATGAGTATCTGGTGACGAGACGGAAAAACAACTAGGGTGAGAAATGAGATTTCTCAGTAGGACTCGACCCTGACACGCTGGTGTCATCGTCTTCGTCCCAGCCACTTCGGTTTTTAAATGAAAACTGTGGGCATACAATAGGTTCAATTATGGGATTTTCGAAAACGTTACTATCCGAAGTGGATCCCATTTTTAGTACTTATCCTCGTTGTATTAACAACATCATGGCATACATGAAAGCTCATACGACTAGTCATAACATACATAAACAGATTGAGAGTTATGTTCTTTACTTGGGTTGGACCGAAGTCCCTTTCTTTCCTTAACTTGACTTATCTTAAGTCCTTTCTTTCCTTAACTTGACTTATCTTAAGTCCTTTCTTTCCACCCACTAAACATAAGTGGTAATGAGCTCATACCGTGGCCGTCGCCACCATAGAATTTCGGTACTTACACTAGCTGGGTCAGGCCATGCCTCATGTAAGCCCTATCCCCTATACTCACACTAGCTGGGTCATGCCATGCCTCATGTGAGTCGTGGGTGAGGGGAAACTTAAATTAGGTCACCTTCCCTTTTGAAGGATCACATTTTATCCAATCTTTTCTTATTAGACTTATGATGCAAAATATTTCTAAGTCCACAATTTCTACAAAATTTCGGCAGCATAACGGCTAGACCGCAGCTTCCCAAAATTTTGCCAGACAGAATACCAGTATCACAGCATCATATCATCATCATCATATCATCATCATCATATCATCATTATCATGGCATCATAATCACATCATCATCACATCATGCTTGCAATATAAACATAGGCATATTCTCAAGCAAAGTCTTATGAGCTTAGCTTAGTAAATTAGGCGCAAGCTTTTACATTGGCTTTCGTTTTATTGATTCCTACTCCTCAATTATTCTAACTTGACTTATATGATTTTCATATTTTAGTTTGGAAGATTTATAGTTTAGGTTTTGCATTATAGTTTGATTAGAATCTTATGAACTTAATCTACTATATTAACTACATTTACATTTGGTTTTCATTTTATTCGCTCCTTTTGTTAAGGATTAGGCAAGCTGGGTATTTTATTTTATCTAGTCCTCATTAAGTGAATTATGAAGTTTCATTACTTTAGGCTAAGGCCTTTTACCCTTTAAGTCATTTATGCATAGTCTTACTTAAGGTTAAGTTTTCACAGTTTTACTTTTACCCTAGGCAGTAACTTTAAAAATTCACCATAAATTGGTATCTTATCATTTTAATGCGAAATTTTATATGCTTATAGGGTTCTGAGTCTAGTTTTTAACAAAATAAGTCCCACTCAAAAATTCGTTGTCTAACTCCAGTTATGCATATTTTATTCTGACTTGTTCAGTTTCTAAGTTCACTCCCGGTACAGTGGATTGTTACTTCTCATTATAATTGCTCAGAATGAATCTGAGAAAACTGTTTTATGGGTTTGTTCCTCTATGTCTTATATTTCATTTAAACTTGGTCTCACTCAAAAATCATTTTTGTAGCTCGAGTTATACACATTTTAGTGTAGACTGCCCAGCCAGAAACCAATCCGAGAACAGTCCACTTTGAAAAATCATATCTCACTCATTTTAACTCCGAATCTTATATATTTTATATGTATGGAAAGCTCTCTGAGTCTATTTTCATATAAAATTGGTCCCACTAATTTCTGAGTTTTCTGGAAAAAGTTATACCGTTCGGTTGACAGACTGTCAGAAAATCCAGATTTCACGTTTTGATTTTTCTCATGTTTTCTCCAAAACACTCAACCTCACTTTCAAGAAACCATTCTCAAGTGATAAAACACTCATATACCATGAAAGATTAGTGAAAAACTAACATGTTGGAGTTCAAAAATAGTGGGTTCAGCCATGCATCACACCAAACCGAAAACATGTTTTCAACAAACAACCATACTAGCAACAACATCTCATTTTATGACAAGAATGGCTATGATGCCCATAATCAATCCTTAAAACCACCTAGCTATGGAGAGCATAGGAGTTCTAAAGCTTGAAAAACAAGAGAGAAAAAGGGTTTAGAGCCACTACCAAGAAGCTTTCTTTGAAGGAACTTGTGATGGAAAAAGATGATGGTGGTGGTGGTGCTCCTCCTCTTGGATCTTGAAAGAGGCTTGATATGTGATTGTCTTTGATTCTCCAAGAGCAAGAAATGGTGGCTCTTGAAGAGTTTGTGAGTGGGATGAGGAGAGGAAAGGATGAGAGAAGCGGGAGGATTCTAGAGAGAAGTTGGAGAGTTTAGAGAGAAGGAGGAGAATTTTGAAATTGAAGAGAGAGAAGAGAGCTTTGTGTGTGTCTTTGGGAGAGGAAATGAAAAATGAATGGAGGAGAGAGAGATGGCTGAAGGTGGCGAGTTTGAGGGAGGGAAAAGTGATGTGACTTTGCTTCTTACAACAAGCAAGAGAGTGGAAAAACCTTGGGGTAAAAGGGTGAGTTGTTTTTCCTTGAGTCTTGGAGGCATTCTAATGTCCAATTTATGCTTTTCTCTAGGGGTTAAAGGGGAGTACCCCTCTTAGGATTTGGTTGCTTGTCTAAGACTCATCCAAGTGTCAAGATCTAATGGTGGATGACAAGGATCCTAGTCTTGGCTTTTGATCTAATGGTGTAGGATTAAAGAGATTGAATGAAGGGTGAGATGTTGCTCCTCCTTGGTGTGTCTTTCTAGGGCATATGCATGGAAGAACTTTTATCTCTAAATGTTATTAGAATTATTTAAATGTAACTTAACTTAATTGGCTTAATTACCCATGAGTTAACTCTTGTCAATTACACTTTTTATGATGTCTTGCATTACGGTTAAGCATATGCTTAATTTGGGGTTTAACTTTTCAAGAGTTGTCTTAAGTGTCTTAATCATTATAAACTTAATTAGTAAGGTTAGGTTGTCCTACTTTTGTTTTGGCACCCTCGAGTAATTAAGGATTAGACGATTAAGGTTTTATTAAAACGCTTAGGACATTATGATTAAATTGTTGGCTAGACTTAATTTACTAAGCTCTTGCTCTCGGGATTAATCGATTAGTTCTCAATTAATCGCTAATCCCTCTAATTAGCCGGGAACACCGAGCTAATTAGCTTAGGTAGAAATGGGGATGTTGCAATGGCCTTTAGATAAATGGGAAGAATTGTATCTAAGACATATAGGGTCTTTTGCTTGAAATAAGCTTGAGTTCATAGTTGTGGTAGAGGGTATCACTTGAAATAAGGATATTGGAGATTGAGGTCCTAACAGTCATGGAGGGACTAAATACTAGCAATCATAAAAGGCTGTGATGTTCCTCCTAAGGTTTGGATTAGTGTTGCAGTTTGATAAACTATGGCCTTCCTTTGGCGGAAAGTTGTGTTTTGCAAACTTTTAGGTTGAAATTTGGGATCTTAAGAATTTTAACTCAAGGAATAAGAAGTGGAATCTTAAGGATAAGAAATAGTTTAAGTAACTGAGGTCAAAGAATGTATGACTTGAAACAAGTGATAATTTTCTTGTCAAGTGCAGTTTTACAGTGGTTGTATGGATTATTAAGAGTATGGAGAAATTAAGAATCAAGGAGATAAAACTACTAGTGTAAACAGAAACTCCATTAGCTATGATGGACAAGGTAAGGCCATTCAAGGTAAATGGTAAAAAGTTAGACAAGTCATCTAAGGGTGTCAAGGAAGTTAGAATATAAAAATGGATATGGACCAATGAAAAAGGGGTTGCGAAGTAGTAATTGTGATTTTAGATTCAGGATAGGAGCTAAACGGACATCCGTCTTGAGTAGAGGCCTCTAATAGTGATGCAAGTTAAGTTAAAAAGGGGAACTTTAAAAGTTTTTCTATGGGTAGAAAGGTAGACCCTTAGGGGGTAAGATTGCATAAGAAGCTGAAAAATGATATGTAGTCATGTAAAGTGGTAACAAGAGATCCTAGTTGAAAATTTTGGAATTTTGATCCATATTCGATGAAAGAAACTAAGTGTGAGTGTTCTAATAGGTACCCTCTGTTGCCACTAGGTATGGTGAGGTCCCAAGTAAACATGACAAAAGTGGTATCAAAAAAAAAAAAAAAGAGAAAAGAAGGAATAATTCAGAATAGGGTGATGGTATGTTACAATCTAGAATGGACAAGTGTAATAGCTTATCGGTTACTAGTGATAGCAAGGAAGTATCATAAGTGTAACACCCTCCCAAGTACAATACTATGCTTAAGTCATAGCACCATACTCAAGAGTTGTTACTGTTACCTGAGCGGACCTTATTTCACAGCAACTTCAGCCATCTTTGAAATCTTTCGAGCTATCTAGAGATAACATGGAAATAAGAGTAAGAATTTTAAATTCTCAGTAGGATTCACTAAACTATCACACGTAGTGTCATCATTATTATCTCCAGCTGCTTCGGTTTATTAAAAGAAAAAAGTGAACATGATATACGAACAGCTCCGTTTTATAGTTTGAAAACATATGGTTCGAAGCAGAGTTAATTTTACTCAAGCACTTGAGTCACATTGACAATATTTCATAGTTGGAAAATAATCACAACATAAGTAGATAGAACGGCTTCAGCATCAATAAAACATGGGATGTCATTATGCAAATTCTCATTTTTGAATTCATGCAAATACATTGAGGCTTTTCTTTAACTTTCTTTGCTTTCTTTCACCCACTAAATATAAGTGGTAGTGAGCTAATACCATGGAGGTTGCCACCATAAATTTTCAGTACTTACACTAGCTGGGTCATGCCATGCCTCATGTAAGCCCTATCCCCTATACTCACACTAGCTAGGTTAATGCCATGCCTTATGTGAGTGGAGTGCTTGCATATGTTTGAATCTTTAGTCTTTACTACCTTTGGGTAGTCTGATCTAGGAGTAAACTCAACTTGTGACCGTCGTCATACAGTACTGACCCGCAAGGGGACCCACGTGCCTTTAGGTCGGAGGGACTCAATTGGCCATCTGCCTCCAACATAGAGGGACCCAAAAGTTTTAGCTAGCTTCACTGGGAAGGACCTAATATGCAACTGCCTTCAAATGAAGGGACCCACATCTTTGTCTTTTAACTACCTTCACAAGGAGGGATCTCAAATAACTGCCTCGAAGTGAAGGGACCTAATCTTATCATATTTAACTACCTTCACAAGGAGGGATCTCATAATTGCCTCCAGGTGAAGGGATCCACATTTAATATATTCATATCCTTTCATTCTCATTCATAATCAAGCATAGACATGCTGAATGCACTCATACATATGCTTCATCATTTATTTTCATATGTCTTTGCATACATGATTTTCACATACATATTCATAACATATAAAGGCTCATAACTTCCTTACAATTCTACCGAAAATTTGGCAGCATAACAGATCAGATCTATTTCCCCATGAATAGTGCTAGTCTTAACAGACAGTCAGTCACAATAAGAGATCAAATATAATGCATCAATCTTTCAAGCACCAACATGGAATTTGCAATACTTAGACTTTAATTGAACTCATATATGTATTAAGGTATCAAATCCTTTGATTTTGGAAATCCTGCTCATATTCTTTGACTTTGGCCATTTTTAGAAATTAAGGCTTAAATTTATTTTAACTCATTTAGATCTGAATTTTGGATATGTTGAAGTGTTATATGTCTATTTTCTAACGTCTTCAGTCCCATCTAATTTTGATAAATGTAGCTCAAGTTATTTAAGTTTTATCTCGGCCTGCCTTGAAGCTAGCCAGAATTACACACTTAAAAGTAAAAATCCACTAAAAATCGAAAAATAATTCAAATCATACAAAATTGGTATCATATTAAACCTAACAGGACAAGATTTCATTTACAAGAAGTTCCATTTCATTTTCTTTATTAGACCTCGAGTTATAAACCCTAAAATTTGACCTTCTTGAACTGCCCTATTTTAGCCCGGTTTGGACATAAGGCAAATTTCTCTACTCACTGGGAACAAACGGGACCTTATCTAACTCTGAAATTTTTATGGGATATTCTCCTCTATGTAAGCTTTCTAAAAAAGTTCGTTTCATTCAATTCCAAGTAGTATAGTGCGAGTTTCGTCCTGAACAAACAAATCTGCCCAGATTCAAACTCAGAAACCTAGGTCAAAATTCAAAAATTCATATCTCTCTCAATACTAATCCAATAACTGTATATGATACATTTATGGAAAGCCTGAATGTCTAGTTTCATGTAAAAATAGTTTCATCAAATTTTGGTGGCCGTACGTGGAGCCGTACACTCCGCTAGTACGGACGCCGTAAGGTTTTCAAGGTTCCAGCTTCTGTTTTGCATCCCCTTTTGAATTCTCACCCAAATTTTCATCCAAACTCAAGATTTATACATTAATCCAGCCATAAGAATTCATATAAACACCATATATCATCAATCTAACAGAAAGAATAGGAATTCCACTCAGTCACAATAGCACCAATAATAGAAGAAATTGAAGAATCCTACCTCAAAATTGAACCTTAAGCTAGTGAGAAAACAAGTCTTGGGTGAAGGCATAAAGGAAGGGTGCAGAAACAAGGATGAAGAGAGGGAGATGAGGAAGAAAATGAGGGAGAGAGTGGCCTGGTATATTGAAGCCAAAATAAGAAAAAGAATTGAGGAGGAGTTTGTTGCATTTATAGAACTCTATATAGTTGGATTCTTGGCTTCTCATTGGTTGCTCCTTGGGTGGCTATAATGCAACCAAGTTTTGTACTAATGTGTGGCAGCAAGTGGCACCGCTTTGTGGGGGAATGGTGGCTGAATTTTTAGCCACTCTTTCAAGGGTTTCAGGTGTAGAATTCTATTGGTTTGGTTCTGGTGGTTTAAAATACTGAATCTCAGCCGATTTCCTGCAAATCGGCAAATAATTATTGAATAGTTTTGTAAGAATTCCTATGTATCTATCTTAATCTTCTCTAAACTTAATCCTTCTAATTAAACACATGATTAAATCCCAATCAATCTCTAATTAATTTCTAACTAATCTTACTTATCCAATAAAATTGAATAAATTGATTAATGGCATAAATTAAACATATTATAATTCCGGGCGTTGTACTAAATAATTCTTCATAGTCTTTTACACAATCATCTAAATTTTCTTTAGCTCTAATATTTGTAATTCATCCCTAATTACTCTTATTTTCCTAATAAATTGATTAACAGCACAAATCAATTGCACTATTTCTTTGGGATTGTTAACTTTTCGCTTTTTCGTAAATCCTTTAATATTTTCTGTTTGGTTTTCATAACTAATGGCATTTTCATAATTATGGGCAAGTCTAGGGGCATCCTACGTCATTTCACATGTGGACACCTCTGTGGCCCAATTGGCCAAGAATTGGGTTTCTACGTTTCCGCTACGTGGTTCTGCTTCATTTAAAGCCTTATTTTGCTAATTTAATTGATATAAAGACCTAAATGTCACTTTTAAAAATATTCAGGGGCAAAGTTGTAAATAATAAAAGTTTGCCCAATGACGTTTTCATTATTTTCTATAACGTTATATGGGGATGTTACAATAAGTAGTCATCACTTTTGTGTGTGAAGATTAATTCATGATGAGCCTTGATATGGCAAATACAATAAGGGCACATCTAGGAAGGAAATTAGGGAGCCGGTGTAACATTCCCTACTTTCTTAAGTGGAGTATAATAAAAACTTTGAATTATTTCTTTTAGGCAATGTGGGAATTTCTCAGGCAGTGGTATACCCTGACAATCCTCACACTCAGAAATATAAGGTAGCATAACACTACCGTTAAAAATATGGCACTGCCATATGCTAAAAATTAAAAAATGACAAAAGTGCCCCTATCAACTTTTGTTAATTGCAATCTTGCCCAAAAGTTTTAGAAATTGTACTTAAACCCCAAGTGAATATTTTCACAATAACCCTAAAACTTTTCATAAAATGACCTTTATGTCGCTACATTTGTAAAATTAACAGAATGATGTTTTAAATAGAACAGAATTAAGTGGTGAAACCATAGAAGTTTAAATCTCTGTTGATTGAGCCACGGAGCCAGTCGGGTGTGAAATGATGTGGGGTGCCCTTGGACTTGCTCAAAATTACGGAAATGCCATTAGCTATGGAAAACAGAAAACAAAAAGGCTCTGAATTTGCGAAAATGTCCGATTTACGCCGTTAATCTATTTAATTCGATTTCAATAGTTATGTAAGGGCAATTAGGAGTTAATTAAATATTAATTAGGAGTTAATTAGATGTTAATTAGAGAGATTTGGGTAGAATAGATATACAAGAAATCTTATTGGATTTCTAGTAATGTTTTGCCAGTTTGAAGGAAATCAATAAAAATTCAGTAAATTGAACCACAAGAATTGAATTAATAGGATTTCACACTGATAACCTTAGGTTGAATGGCTGAAATTCAGCCACCTCTACCACCATAGATGGCACCATATTGCAGCCATATGATGAGGAGATTTGGCCAAATCATGACCACTAAAGCCAACTACTTCAAGCTATCCTTATTTATGTCACCAAGCTTAGAAAATTCCACCTACCTCCTTTCATTTTTTGCGCCCTCCACCAGTTGCAGCCTCCTTTCATTTCTTCTTCTCTTCTTTTTCCTTTCTTTCCTTGCCTCCATGACCAAGAGCTTCAAGCTCAAGATTGGAAGCCTTCTTGACCTCAAATCCCCTTACTCCTTTTATGAAAATTAATCCTTATCCTCTCTTCTACAAAACCCTTCTAACAATTTCATGATTTAGCATCAAGTGTTGTCCCTCCACCACCATTTATGGCACTGCCATGAGAGGGGAAGAAGGTTAGGATGTTGCTCTTGCCTTCCTTGCATCCATGGTTTCAAGGATTTTGAGGTAGGTAGCTCAAATCCTTAGTTAGTTAATGTATCATTGACTATGTGGCTGCTGTGTTCCTCTTATGCCATGCTTGCATGATGGTGGATGTTTTTCTTGTGATTTTAGAAGAGGAAACTTAGTTTAAGTTGAGAAATTTATCACAAACTCAAAAAGGAGCTAAGCAGAATCTATTTTTGTGAGAAAACCCTACAATATCCATACCAGCGGAATGTACGGCTCTGCCTACAGCCATAGAAAGTGGATGAATCTATTTTTATATGAAACTAGACATTCAGGGCTTTCCATAGATATAAATTATAAGGTCATTGGATTAGTATTGAGGGAGATATGAATTTTTGAAATTTGACCTAGAAACTTGGAATCTCATCTGGATAATATGAGTTGAGAAGGGTGTAACTCACCCTACACTACTCCAAATTGAGTGCAACCAACACTATTTGAAAGCTAACATGTAAGAAACATCCTATAAAAATTTTAGAGTTAGATTCATTGCAATTTATTCCCAGGACATCAATGAAGTTGATGTAAATTCAAACTGGGCTAGAATAGGGTAGTCCAGTAAGGTCAAGTTATGAGGCTTATATCTCAAAATGCACTCATGCAAATGATATTCAACTTCTTTCATTTAAAAACTTGTTCTGTTAGCTTTAAATTTATATAAATTTCATATGATTTCACCTAGATTTCTATTTTTAGTGAATTTTCACTTATAAGGGTGCAATTCTGGCTAAGAATAGGGCAGTCTGAGGTAAAATACTAATAACTTGAGTTATACAAATCAAAATGAGATAAGACCAAAAGGATTATAAACTAGACATAGAGCTATGACATATCCAAAATTTAGGTTTAAATGAGTTGAATTGGACAAAAGGTGGATCATACAAAATTCAGGCAGAACTAAATACAATTGGCAGAAATGACCAAATTGATGGTTTCATAAGTATTAGTGTACATATAAGGCTTAGGTTGAAGGTTGCAAGTTTTACATTGATAGATATGTTAGATTGATTATACTTCTATGATTAATTTATTCGTGGGAGCTGGCACTATTCATGGGGAAGTGGACTCGATTCGCTATGCTGCTGAAATTTCAGTAGAAATATGTGAATTATATAACCATTATAAACATTTATATATTATGCTTATAAGATTCATATATGCAAGAATGATTTAAGTATGATATGAAGTATATGCATGAATGAATGCATGTAGCATATGCATGTATAATCATGTCCAAAGAAGAATAAGATTTATGAAAAGTAAGGTGTGAGACATATCCATGAATGCGTAAAGCATCCACATGCATGATAAGATATAGAAAGGAAAAGATAATTAGAACTTGCAAGAGGGACGTACCAAGCTACCATGTGAAGCATGGCATAGACCTAGCTAGCGTAGGCCAAAGCGGTACTGTCTAAGACTTGAGCTAGCCTTCGACCAAATTTAATAGGAATAGACCGGTGTGAGGGTCGGGAAAGTAAACCCGTCACTCATGTATAGGTACGAGCTTGGACCTAAAAAGCAGGCTATTACCCAGAGGTGAGAGAGGCCATTCACCTTTGGGGGACCAAGTACAGAAGAGCAAGATCAAGTTGCAAGTTAAAGAAAGAGATGAATCAAGTCAAGTGCACTTGCATACAATCAAGTATAAGAATTTTTATGTGCATCTTCAATTATCTTGTTAAGTCATAATGTTATTATGATTCTTGTTGAAGCATATTCTACGATTCATATTTTTATGTCTAGAATATGATATGGCAAGTGGTTGTTAAAATGCAACCCGCTTCGAGAAAGGTGTTTTCAACTTAAAATTGAACCATTATTTATGTATATGTGCTCATATTTTCCCAGTAAACCGAAGCAGCTAGAATGTTTAAGATGACACTGCAAGAGTGATGGTTTGAGGGTACCTACTGAGGACCTTAGGTTCTCATTGCCTACTTGTATGCTTTGTTTTCTTTTTCGTAAACATTCCAGCCCCCAAGTTGGAAATCAAGTGCAAGGTGGTGTACGGGGACATTCATTGAGCAAGACTCCGGCGTAAACCAGACCAAGAGACTATTGAAGCTAGCTAACGACTAGTCGGAAGCAAATGCTGTGTATTATGTTAGCTACAATTTTTTTTAAATTGTAATTATTTTATTCTCTATGTATCAGAGATGATGAAGTTTATGAACCATCAATCAGTAATAAAGTGTGCAGTTAAAGGGCCATGTATTATATTTTCCATATTTTAAAGATTCTCTTAACACAGTCATAACCTCTTAATATAACTCTATGACTCGAGCATGGTTTATATAATAGAAGGTGTTACAGCCGGAATGTATAAGTATTCACATTGATAGGATCTAAGATGGAAGAGATTTTTTAAAAGTAAGAGACCAAATTTCTTAAGAGGGAAGAATGTAATGCCTGATGAAAAGTTGAGGCATTAGAGATGTACACTTCAATTCCATTCGGTATAGACCTTGAGAAAGTTGTCTTTTAAGTCAATTTATCATTCATTTCTTTGATACTAGATGTACAATATGATTAATGTAATACCTTACTAATTTGATGTTATGCTTAAGTCATAGCATTAAATTAGGTAGTCTATGTTACTGTGTTAACGTTCTGCTTAAATCTCATGATTAGTATCACTAAACCGTTGAAACGGTGCGCTGTTATATAATAGACGTGAGTAGCGTTATAAAACGTAATAAAGTTTAATATAATATGACAGAAAGATACGAATAAGTGATATATTCTTAACTGTATACATACATATGTAGATTGGAAGCCAAAGCTTCAGTCTATACATATATATGTTAAAAGCAGACGAAATAAAGGAACAGCAAAATTCCTATTACTAAAAAGCAGAGACAGACTAGCAGGAGCCGGCTGTGTCCAACGAGTCCAACTCGGAGTCACGGTGAAGCTGCAGGACTGGGATCTCAGTGTAAAGAGCGGCCGTTGAGCCCTTCGCCTGCGTCTGAGAATGGTGCGGAAATACAACACAGGGTGAGAATTTCAAGAAATTCTCAGTAGGGTCTATGTATAATGTTCTTCTGACGTCACATTCATTCTCAGTTGCCTCGATTTTTATTTAATTATAAAAACATGTGTACAAATTAGGCTATCTACTTTAATGAGTTCAAGGAAAAGTCTGGTCCGAGGCAAGGTTCAGTTTTACTTTAGTTGACATAAGGAACAGAACAGATTATAATGATTCACAGGATAATAAACAGTATAAATGAACAAATGGCAGTAAATAAACATGGTAAATAATTGGACATATCTTAACATAATCATATCATATAATCATGCATTCAGGTAATCATGCATGCTCATTCTTGATTCTTTCTTCATAAGCTTTTCCATTACTTTTCATCATTTTCCATCTCTTGGTCCCCTGGGAGTTCTTGGCCATTTAGACTCCTGGGTAATAGTCTGCTTATCAGGATCGAGCTCGTTCCTATACAGGAATGCCGGGTTTACTTTCCCCGACCTTCCCACCGATCTATTCCCCTTAACTTCTTATCCGAGGCTGGCCCAAGTAGCATGGAACTTTCATAGTAATATAATCCTTTTCATAACATTCATGGCTTTCATAAGAGTGCATATGCATTAACATATAATTCATAGCTTGTACATGGGTTCTACCGAAATTTCGGCAACATAACGGAACGTGTCCGCTTCCCCATGAATAGTGCCAGCCAACCAGTATATCAATTCATCACAAAGAACACAACGTCACATTTATATTCCAACATAAAACTCAAATCAACATCAAATTCATTAAGGCAGAATTCCTGCCTCAGCATATTCAACCAACCCGGTTTTTATAATTCAAGCCATAATTTCATTTTAACTCCTTTGGACCTCAAATTTGAGTATGTTAAAGTTTTATGTGTCTATTTTCTAACCTCTTTGGTCCCATCTAATTTTGGTATCTATAACTCAAGATATCTAAATTTTATCTCGGCCTGCCCATTGGCTAGCCAGAACCAAGCAACTAAAAGTAAAAATCCATTAAAAATCGAAAACTGACTCAAATCATACGGAATTGGCCTCATATTAAAGCTAACAGGACAAAGTTTCATTTAGAAAAGTTCCACTCAATTTGTATTATTAGGGTTCTAGTTACAGGCCCCGAATTCGGACCTTCCTACACTGCCCTGTTCTAGCCCGGTGTAGACATAGGGCGAATTGCGTGGAGCACTGGGAGTAACTGGGACCTTATCAAATTCTGAAATTTTTATGAGATATTCTCCTATGTGTAAGCTTTCTAAAAAAGTTGGTTTCACTCATTTTCAAGTAGTATAGGTCGAGTTCTACCCTAAAAAACATAATCTGCCCAGAGCCAGAGTCAAAACCCTAGGTTGAAATTCAAAAATTCATATCTCCCTCCATTCTAATCCGAAAGCTTTATATGATATGTCTATGGAAAGCCCTAGATGTATAGTTTCATATAAAAATGTTTTCATCCACTTTGATCGGTTGTAGGCGGAGCCGTACACTCCGCCGTACGGACAGCCGAGGGGTTTTGGTTCTCTAACCCATCAGCTCTTTCCATTTTCCTGGTTTCTTGCTTCCACTTCGGTTTTAATCAATCAAACAGCCCAAAACCAATCACATATCATCATAAACATTCATTTAACACATCAAATAAGGTGAAAATAATTCAAGCCCAGCCAGCCAAGTGCATGGATTTGATGCAAGAAATCAGAACTCCTACCTTTGTTCCAAGTGTTTGTACTGGATTTTTGAAGCTTGGATGAACAAGGCTGGAGTTGGCTTCAGTTTTTGCTGTGTGAGGAAGAGGGAAAGAGAGCTGAAGGAGAGGAGGAAAGTGGCGCTGGAATGTGGTCAGATTATGTGATAAAGGGGTGCAAAAATTCTGATTGTTTGAGTGGCTATAGTTGACTCACTTTGGCTTGTGATTGGCTAGAGCTTGCATGGCTGAAATTCAGCCAAGCTTGCCTCCTTTCTTGTGGCCAAAGTGGCGCCAACTTGAGGGATTAAGTGGCTGAGTTATCAGCCACTCAAGGTAGGTTGATGAGTTAAAATTGTATTGGCTCGGTTCCGACAGTTTAAAATACCGTAAAGTTACCGATTTCCTTTAAATCGATAAATCGGTTTTCAATAAAAAGTTTATGAAATCTCCTATATTCTAACTTAATTCTCTCTTATCTAAACTCAAGTAATTGTTAATCAATTGAGTCTAAATAATGGTTTAACCGAAACCTATTTATTTTCAATTATTCGATAAAACCGAATAATTAGGCGAAAAATAGTGGATGTTACATTACCACCCTCCTTAAAAAAAATTTTGTCCTCAAAATTTAGTACCTGAGAATAATTCAGGATACTCCTTTCTCATATCTGATTCCAGCTCCCAAGTGTAGTCCTCGGCATCTCCTTCTCCCCGTGCTACTTTTACTAGCTGCACGGTCTTGTTCCGAAGTTGTCTGGTACTTCTATCTACGATCTGTGCTGGTTGTACACAGAAGGTCAGATCTTCCTTTAACTGTATTGATTCGAGTTCTAGGGAGTGGGTAGGGTCTGGTTGGTACTTTCGGAGTTGGGAGATATGGAAAACATCATGAAGATTCGATAGATGAGGAGGCAAAGCGACTCGATATGCAACTGATCCGATTCGCTTCAGGATTTGAAAGGGACCAATGAAATGAGGATTTAGCTTCTTGACTTTGATTGCTCTACCTATCCCTGTGGTAGGAGTAACCTTCAGAAATACGTGGTCTCCTTCCTGAAATTCCAGAGGTTTCCTCCTGGTATTTGCGTAACTTTTCTGGCGGCTTTGAGCGACAAGCATCTTGCTCCGTATCTTCTTGATCTGCTCAGTGGTCTGCTCGACTAAATCAGGGCCCAATAGAGTTGATTCTCCTGTCTCATACCAGCATAGGGGAGACTGCCACTTTCGTCCGTACAATGCTTCGTAAGGAGCCATGCCAATGCTAGCGTGATAGCTATTGTTGTATGCGAACTCGGCCAACGGTAAGTATCGATCCCAATTTCTGCGTTGTTCCAGTATATAAGCTCGTAGCATGTCCTCCAAGGTTTGAATCATCCTTTCAGTTTGGCCATCTGTTTGTGGGTGATATGCAGTGCTTAGACACAGTTTCGCACGAGCATATACGTAAAGCTCCCCAAAATCGTGAGGTAAACCTCGGGTCTCGATCAGAAATGATAGTTGAAAGGGTCCCATGCAACCTTATAATCTCTTGAATGTACAGTTGGGCTAGCTTTTCCAGCGAATAATTTGCTCGAACGGGCAGGAAATGAGCAGACTTGGTTAATCTGTCCACAATGACCCATATAGCATCATGTCCCGCTGATGTCCTTGGTAACCCCATAATAAAATCCATGGAGATACTCTCCCACTTCCACTTAGGGATTTCCAAGGGTTGTAACATCCCAGAAGGCTTCTGATGTTCCGCTTTCACCTTTTGACAAATCAAGCACTTGCCCACGAAGCTTGCTACATCTGACTTCATGCCCAGCCACCAAAACATCTTCTTGAGGTCTTGATACATTTTGGTTATACCAGGATGTACGGCAAACTCACCTTTATGTGCTTCTTCTAATATTCTTTTTCGGAGATTGTTCCTTTCATGAACACATACTCTGTCGTGGCACCACCAGATGCCCTCTTTATGTTAGGCAAAACCTGCTAGTTTCCCTGATCGCATGAGACTAAGCGTATATTGAAAGTTAGCATCCTGCTGCTGTGCTTGCCGAATCTGGTCCTTAAAGCTACTGGTTATCTTAATTTGGTGTAGCTGAAGAGTCTGGGGAGTTGTAAGAATCCCCAAATTAAGATTTCGAAAACTCTCAATAAGCTCCGTTTCTTTAATCATCATCCAAGCGATAGTCAATGATTTCTTGCTTAACGCATCTGCCACGATGTTTGCCTTACCCGGGTGGTATTTCAATTCAAATTCGTAGTCTTTAAGGAGTTCCATCCATCTCCGCTGCCTCATATTCAATTCCTTCTGATCGAAGAGGTACTTCAAACTCTTATGATCAGAAAAGACCTCGAACTTTACTCTATACAGGTGATGTCTCCATATCTTCAAAGCAAATACTACTGCTGCTAATTCAAGGTCATGAGTCGGGTAATTCCTTTCGTGTGGCTTCAATTGCCTGGAGGCATATACGACCACCTTTCCAGCTTGCATCAACACGCATCCTAACCCTTGTTGGGAAGCATCACAATAGACCTTAAATGGTCCCTGAGGGTCTGGTAAAGCTAGCACTAGTGTCGTGGTCAACCTCCTCTTCAAATCCTGAAAACTCTGTTCGCACTCCAGCGTCCACTCGAACGGGACATTCTTTCTGGTTAGCTTGGTCAAGGGCAAGGCTATTCGAGAAAAATCCTTAACGAACCGCCTGTAATATCCAGCTAAGCCCAGAAAACTTCTGACTTCAGAGACTGTAGTTGGCCTCTCCCAGTTCAGAACTGCTTCTACTTTCCTGGGGTCGACAGAGATTCCTCCAGAGGACACTACGTGGCTGAGAAATTTTACCTCCTTCATCCAAAATTCACATTTGGATAATTTGGCATAGAGTTTCTTTTCTCTTAAAATTTGCAGAACTAGCTGTAAGTGTTCCACATGTTCTTGTTCCGTCTTCGAGTAGACAAGTGAATCATCGATGAAGACCACTACAAATTTGTCCAGATATGGGCGGAATATTCGATTCATGTAATCCATGAATACTGCTGGTGCATTCGTCAGCCCAAACGACATCACGGTGTATTCATAGTGCCCGTAACGAGTTCGAAAAGCTGTCTTAGGGATATCTTGTTCGCGAACTTGAATTTGGTGATATCCGGAATGCAAGTCAATCTTGGAGAATACCGTTGCACCCTGTAGTTGGTCCATGAGATCATCAATCCTTGGCAGTGGATATTTATTCTTAATTGTCACTTTGTTCAGCTGCCTATAATCCACACATAAGCGCATGCTTCCATCTTTCTTCTTGACCAACAAGACCGGAGCTCCCCATGGCGACACGCTCGGTCGTATGTGTAACATCCCGATTTCCGAGTTCGGCTTCGCGCTCAGGATTGATCCATCCCGATTTCCGACTTCATCCGTGAAACACAGATAAGACATTATTCCCGAGTTCCGAGTTAGTCTGGCTGAATCCTCGACTTCATGTCCCAGACGATTAATTGCTCAGATCATTTTCCACGACTTCCGAGTTTAACCCTCAAGTCCGGACACATGAACGTAATTCAATGAGATTCGACTTCATGTCTCAAGGAAAATGTACACGACTTCCGATTTAAGCTTCAATTTTGATTTTGAACGATTTCCGACTTCGAGGTATATACGGGCACAAGTTCCGACCTTAGTGTTGAACTCAATTGGAGTGGACACGAAGTTCTGACTTGAGTAAACCATCAACACACGAAGTTCCGATTTTATATCCAGGATTGGCATTCCGGAGTTTATTCCGAGATTATAGGATTGCCAGTTACATGAGTTCCGACCTCCGACCTAAGATAACAAGGTTCAAAACAGTGTACGTGGTTTCCGAGTTTGAATTGGGAATTCCGAAATTATGTGATTGTAATCTTTCGACTTCCGGAATCCGACATTGATGCAAGATTTCCCCAAGACACAAACAAGCTGATACGAGTCCCGACGTTAGGATTCAGTTCCAAGCTCAAGTAAGAGCGATTAACGGAGTTCCGACCTTGCCGTAATATGGACGAGTCTCGCTTGAAGTAGGATGGATGCGAAGTTCCGATTTCGTCGTATATGTTAGAAACTCCGCTACCACTTTTTAGACGGCTGACGTGAGAGTGATTCTACCATACAAAGAGGGCAACCAATCACAACCTTCCAAGTTAACTCCCACTCATGCTTATATAACACACCATCCTCCTTTGAATCAGACCATTATTCACGCGGCTTTTCCTCTTCTCCATCAGCTCTCTTTTTCTCTTGCTCACACATCCAAGACTCAAGCTAAGTTCCACTTGTTCACCCAAAGTCCAAGTTTCAGCACTTAGCCAAATCTTGCTCCAAAGAGGTAGGATTCTATTTCTGTTCTTGAATTACTTGTACTATGATTGCATGAAACTATATCCTTCTTCTCTTGTATTTGGTGGATTATTGGATGTGTATGATTGGATTAATATGGGATTAATATGAAATTTTGAGTGGGAATTAGAATTAGAAGAAGAAAACTAAGAGAAATGGATGGATGAGGGTGCTGCCTTGGTGGAGAGCCCACGGCAGTCCGTACGACGGAGTGCAATGGCGCCGCCCTACAATCGGTCAAATCCGATGAAACCATTTTTAGATGAAAGTAGACATTCAGGGCTTCTTCCATAGATATATCATATAAGGTTATTGGATTAGTATTGAGAGAGATACGAATTTTGAAGTTTGACCTAGGGTTCAGGATCTTCATCCCGAGCAGGGTGACTTGAGGAGGGTATAACTCACCCTCTATACAACTCCAAATCGAATGAAACTAATTTTGTTAGAAAGCTTACACACAGAGGAACACCCCAATATAAGATTCCGAGTTTGTTATGGTCCCAATTGTTCCCAGTGATTCGATGAAGTTGTCTCATGTCTAATTCAGACCAACACAGGGTAGTTCAGGAAGGTCGAGTTTCAGGACTTATATCTTGAGGTGCACTTAAGCAAATGGAGGAAACTGGTGGCAAATGAAAGGTTGTCCTGTTAGCTTTGATATGAGACTAATTTCGTAAGATTTGAGCTTAGTTTCGATTTTAGTGAATTTATATTCCCAGGAGTGTAATTCGGGCTAGTGACTGAACAAGCTGAAGTAAAAGCTGAATATCTTGAATTATATAAATCAGAATGGCATGGGACCAAAGAGGTTAGAAAGTAGACATATAGGGCTATGACATATCCAAATTTCAGCTTTGAATGAGTTGAATAGAGATAAAGGTGGATTATACAAGATTCGGGCAGAACCAGAATAGAATTCGGTAGAATGCCAAAATGATAATTTTACAAAGTGTTAGTGGAACATATAATGTTTGAATTGAGGATTGCCAGCTTGACATTGTTATATGTGTGTTAAGTTGATTATGTTGCTTTGACTAATTTGTCCGTGAAATGCTGGCACTATTCATGGGGAAACGACCTGATTCACATATGTCACGATTTACTAAGTTCAAGAAGTCATGAATGTTTAAATGTAAGGATGGATTGAAATATAGATATAGAAACCCTATATTTAAGAATGACGAATTATGTTATGAGGTATATGAGAGTAAGTGATGTAGCATATGTATAACTATGCTGGAATATGTTTGAGAATGAAAGAACGCAACGTATTGAATGTGAATCCCTTACTTGAGGCGCTATTTGAAATCCCTCCTTGTGAAGCGCTAGGATAAAGATATGAATCCTTCACTTGGAGGCAGTTGCACTTGAATCCCTCCCCGTGAAGGCAGTTAAGACGATGAGATCCCTTTACCTTGAGGCACGGGTCGATGAGATCCTCTATGTTGAAGGCACGCGGGTCGATGAGATCCCTCTATGTTAAAGGCACGCGGGTCAAGCGATCCCTCAATTTTGGAGGCACGTGACTTAATCGATCCCTCCAAGACTAGAGGCACGTGAATCCCCTTATGGTGAGTCGCATGTGACGACGGTCACGGTGATGCCGACAGCTCACTCCAAGGCCAGCTACCCATAGGGTAAAGAATGCACCCTAGGGACTAGCCATACGAACGCGCTAGGTGTGCCAAGTAAAAGACTAAAGACTAAAGATTAACGATATGCAAGCACCCCACTAGAGGCATGGTATCACACTAGTGTGAGACAAGTGATAGAACTTATATAAGGCATGGTATGATGCTGCACTTGAGGACTGGCGATACGTAACGCTCAAGTGTAGACGTATCCAAGCACCTAGGACGCGATGATACGTAACGCCTAGGTGTGCCGAATGAGTTAAGAGAGTAAAATTTTATGTATATGTATGAATTCAAGTGTTAAGTTAGTACGATGTTATGTTCCCAGAGATTAATGTTATGTGCGCTTTATATGTTGAAGTTATTATCCCCCGTATTATTCTTGTTATAATCTTGTGTTCATTTTCCCAATGAACCAGAATATGAGTAAAATGAACTTGTTTCTGATAAGACATTTTTCTAAAATGTAAAATTAAACAATTTGTGCTGCATGTTCATCTATTTTCAAAATAAACCGAAGCAAACTGGAGACGACCATGATGACATTATGTATGAAGATTAGAGAATCCTACTGAGAATTTTATAATTCTCACTCCTATTTCCATGTTGTCTCCAGATGATTTTAGAAGTTTCATGATCTACTGAAGCTGTCATTGACGAGGTCCGCCTGTGCAAAGAATAGCTCTAGGTATGGTACTATGACTTAAGCATAGTACTGTGCTTAGGAGGGTGTTACAGTATGAATCCCTTTTCTAAAAGCTCTTCGATCTGTCTTTTTAGTTCCGTCAGCTCCGTAGGTGACATTCGGTATGGAGCTATAGATATTGGTCCCGCACCTGGAACCAACTCGATGGTAAACTCAATCTCTCTCTCTGGAGGGAATTTAGGAATATCCTCTAGGAAAACATCCGGATATTCCCTGACAACTGGAATCTCCTCTAGTTCCTGCTCAGCTTCTACCGCATTAGCTGACAAGAGGATATACCCTTAGTTCTTTGGCTCGAAAGAGTTCAGATAGAAGAGTGTTGCGGTTTGGGATTCAGAAAGTGAGACAGAGGGGAGCACCACCGTCTTATCAGAACAATCGAGTACAACACGATTGGCAGAAAGCCAATCCATGCCCAGAATTATGTCAAGACCAGATAGAGGGAGGCAAATCAAATTGGCGGCAAGGGTCCTGCCCTCAATTCGAAGAGGAACATTGATGCATATTTGACTAGTTCTAACAGGCCCATTGGTAGGAGTAGAAACTAGCAGATCATAAGGTAATTCAGAAAATTGGCAATTGCAAAGCAACTGCACAGTTATGAGAAATAAATGAATGTGAGGCACCCGAATCATAGAGTACAGTTAGAGTCTCACCGTTCACATCACAAGTGCCTTGGATCAATCCTTCTGACTTATCAACTTCTTTCGCATTCATAGTAAAAACCCGTCCTTGTCGTTGGGGTCTAGGCGGCTGTGATGAATTCCTGGCTGGACACTTGTAAATTTTGTGGCCTGGCTTGCCACAGTCATAGCAGACATTTTGGCCTGCCAAACACGGCCGATCGCCATGATTCTTGCCGCATTTTGTGCAAATTGAATTTGGAGAAGGCCTTTGGGGCTGCTTGCCCTTGTTGCCTACCGGCGGAAATCTCCGCTGTTGTTGTACATTGGGCTTGAATCATGGGCCTTGCAAGGCTAACCCCCTCTTGAAATTTCCACCAGATGCCCTGGTTGCAGCTAATTTTGAGTTGCAATCTTCCACGAGTCGGCATTTATCCACCAATGTAGGGAAATCCCTGATCTCCATTGGCCCGATTGCAGTGAGAATGTCATCTCGTAACCCACCTTCAAATTTAATGCACTTCCAGGCTTCATCTGGGTTCCTCTGGTAAATTGTGGAGAATTTGCATAGCTCCTCAAATCGGGCAATATATTCAGATACTGTCCGATTTCCTTGACGCAGCTGCATAAACTCGAGTTCCTTAGCATTTCGAACCGAAGCGGGGAAGTACTTCTGGTAGAATACATCCTTGAACATCGTCCAGGTGACTACCATCTGAGATTCCTCGAACAATCTTCATACGCTGTTCCACCAGAACTCGGCGTCTGCTTCAAGCATGTAAGTGGCAAAAGTCACCTTCTGATGATCCGAGCAATCCAGGACGGAGAAAATCTTCTCCATGGCTTTGATCCACTCATCAGCTTTGTCCGGATCATACGCCCCTTGGAAACTTGGTGGATTTGCCTTTCTAAACTCTGCAAACTTGAGATAGTCCAAATTAGCCTCTGGGCCATGTGGGTTCCCTTCACAACCTGCTGCAGGTCGCCTGCCTAGTTGTTCCATCATCTGGTGAGCTGTCGCGGCTTGTTCCCGCATTGCGTGAGCCATTTCCCGCATTGTGGCCATCAAGTCAGTCGGGTTCTCTGGAGCAGGCTCTGCACGTGGTCTGCCTCGCCTTCCGGAAGCCATTAAGTTCTGAGCACACAAAACAAATGTCATTTAGTTGATCAGGCTCAATACTAAGTCTAATGTGTCAGTAAATAACAACTCACACGGTCAGGCACTTCATATACATGCACAACTATATCTCAACCATACAGGCAAGATCTAGTGCACGTTATTAGCTAAAAACACAGAATATGCGCGAAGCATAGTCAGTCCAATCCTCAGGCCTTAGCTAGACGAATCGCCTCGATACCAAAAATGTAACACCCTACTAATTTGATGTTATGCTTAAGTCATAGCATTAAATTAGGTAGTTTGTGTTATTGTGTTAACGTTCTACTTAAATCTCGTGATTAGTATCACTGAACCGTTGAAACAGAGCGCTGTTATATAATAGACGTGAGTAGCGTTATAAAACATAATAAAGTTTAATATAATATGACAGAAAGATACGAATAAGTGATATATTATTAACTGTATACGTACATATGTAAATAGGAAGCCAAAGCTTCAGTCTATACATATATATATGTTAAAAGCAGACGAAATAAAGGAACAGCAAAATTCCTATTACTAAAAAGCAGAGACAGACTAGCAAAAGCTGGCTGTGTCCAACGAGTCCAACTCAGAGTCATGGTGAAGCTGCAGGACTAGGATCTCAGTGTAAAGAGCAGCTGTTGAGCCCTTCGCCTACGTCTGAGAATGGTGCGGAAATACAACACAGGGTGAGAATTTCAAGAAATTCTCAGTAGGGTCTATGTATAACGTTCTTCTAACGTCACATTCATTCTCAGTTGCCTCGGTTTTTATTTAATTATAAAAACATGTGTACAAATTAGGCTATCTACTTTAATGAGTTCAAGGAAAAGTCTGGTCCGAGGCAAGGTTCAGTTTTACTTTAGTTGACATAAGGAACAGAACAGATTATAATGATTCACAGGATAATAAACAGTATAAATGAACAAATGGCAGTAAATAAACATGGTAAATAACTGGACATATCTTAACATAATCATATCATATAATCATGCATTCAGGTAATCATACATGCTCATTCTTGATTCTTTCTTCATAAGCTTTTCCATTACTTTTCATCATTTTCCATCTCTTGGTCCCTTGGGAGTTCTTGGCCATTTAGACTCCTGGGTAATAGTCTGCTTATCAGGATCGAGCTCGTTCCTATACAGGAATGCCGGGTTTACTTTCCCCGACCTTCCCATCGATCTATTCCCCTTAACTTCTTATCCGGGGTTGGCCCAAATAGCATGGAACTTTCATAGTAATATAATCTTTTTCATAACTTTCATGGCTTTCATAAGAGTGCATATGCATTAACATATAATTCATAGCTTGTACATGGGTTCTACCGAAATTTCGGCAGCATAACGGAATGTGTCCGCTTCCCCATGAATAGTGCCAGCCAACCAGTATATCAATTCATCACAAAGAACACAACATCACATTTATATTCCAACATAAAACTCAAATCAACATCAAATTCATTAAGGCAGAATTCCTGCCTCAACATATTCAACCAACCTGGTTTTTATAATTCAAGCCATAATTTCATTTTAACTCCTTTGGACCTGAAATTTGAATATGTTAAAGTGTTATGTGTATATTTTCTAGCCTCTTTCGTCCCATCTAATTTTGGTATCTATAACTCAAGATATCTAAATTTTATCTCGGCCTGCCCATTGGCTATCCAGAACCAGGCAACTAAAAGTAAATATCCATTAAAAATCGAAAACTGAATCAAATCATATGAAATTGGCCTCATATTAAAGCAAACAGGACAAAGTTTCATTTAGAAAAAGTTCCACTCAATTTGGCTTATTAGGGCTCCAGTTATAGGCCCCGAATTTGGACCTTCCTACACTGCCCTGTTCTAGCCCGATGTGGACATAGGGCGAATTGCATGTAGCACTGGGAGTAACTGGGACCTTATCAAATTCTGAAATTTTTATGAGATATTCTCCTATGTGTAATATTTCTAAAAAAGTTAGTTTCACTTATTTTCAAGTAGTATAGGTCGATTTCTACCCTAAACAACCTAATCTTCCCAGAGCCAGAGTCAAAACCCTAGGTTGAAATTCAAAAATTCATATCTCCCTCAATTCTAATCCAAAAGCCTTATATGATATGTCTATGGAAAGCCCTAGATGTATAGTTTCATATAAAATGGTTTCATCTACTTTGATCGGTTGTAGGCGGAGCCGTACACTCCGCCGTACGGACAGCCGAGGGGTTTTGGTTCTCTAACCCATCAACTCTTTCCATTTTCCTGGTTTGTTGCTTCCACTTCGGTTTTAATCAATCAAACAGCCCAAAACCAATCACATATCATCATAAAAATTCATTTAAAACATAAAATAAGGTGAAAATAATTCAAGCCAGCCAGCCAAGTGCATGGATTTGATGCAAGAAATCAGAACTCCTACCTTTGTTCCAAGTGTTTTTGCTGGATTTTTGAAGCTTGGATGAACAAGGTTGGAGTTGGCTTCAGTTTTTGGTGTGTGAGGGAGAGAGAAAGAGAGCTAAAGGAGAAGAGGAAAGTGGCGCTGGAATGTGGTCAGATTATGTGATAAAGGGGTGCAAAAATTCTGATTGTTTGAGTGGCTATAGTTGACTCACTTTGGCTTGTGATTGGCTAGAGCTTGTATGGCTGAAATTCAGCCAAGCTTGCCTCCTTTCTTGTGGCCAAAGTGGCGCCAACTTGAGGGATTAAGTGGCTGAGTTATCAGCCACTCAAGGTAGGGTTGATGAGTTAAAATTGTATTGGCTTGGTTCCGACAGTTTAAAATACCGTAAAGTTACCGATTTCCTTTAAATCGGTAAATCGGTTTTCAATAAAAAGTTTATGAAATCTCCTATATTCTAACTTAATTCTCTCTTATCTAAACTCAAGTAATTGTTAATCAATTGAGTCTAAATAATGGTTTAACCGAAATCTATTTATTTTCAATTATTCGATAAAACCGAATAATTAGGCGAAAAACAGTGGATGTTACAATTAAGAATAGTTTTTGAATCTTGTTGAGGTGTAATGCATTGTGTGTTAAAAGAGAAAATAAATGTTAACAACACAATTCATAATTCTAGCATGGATTTGGCCTTAGAAAAATTTCTTTTGGAATACTTTCCTTTGATTGTTGGGGTGTTAATTGATTGAAATATGTTTAGAAATGCCTTTTGGAGCTTTGGAATACATGCAACAATTTTATGATGAATTGGAAGGATTTTGGGTTTAGAGGCCAGCGCCTAGGCAATGGATAGGCTGAATGGAGCACAGGCTGTCCAGCAAGTGCCTAGGCACCTGGAATCCACTGCCTCAGTGTAACATCCCCATTTTTCTTTAATATAGCATAATAGGAATTTTGAATTATTTCACTTAGGCAGTGTGAGAATTTCTTTGGTAACACTATGCCATGACAATTGTCACACTTAAAACTATAGGGTAGTATGACACTGCTATTGAAATTACTGCACTGCTGTATACTAAAAATTAGGAAAAGATGAAAATGTCCCCATAGTGTAAACTTTTGGTTATCGATAGTTTTGCCCAGAACTTTTTGTAATTACGCTTTGATCCTAGATGATAATTCCATATTGATCCCTAGACTTTAGAAAATGACATTTTTGGTCCCCGCATTCGAAGAATTAGTAGAATAGGGTTTCAAACGGAGCAGAACCACATAGCAGAACCATAGAAACCTGAGACTTAGCCTACTGAGCCGCAGAGGTATCCAAATATGAAATGACATGGGATGCCCTTGGACTTGGTCAAAATTACGAAAATGTCATTAGTTATAAAACAAAACAGAAAATACAGAGGAAACACCAATAGAAAACAGACAGAAAACACTAAAGGGCTTACAGAAAGCCAAAAACTACCCAGAAGGCCCTGAAAAATTCTAAAAAATATTACAATACATTTTTAACATAATTTTGAAGATAAATATCAAATTTTGATAATTTTGAGTAATATTTATATAATTACAATAAAATAACTTTACCAGGGTACAAAATGGGCACCAAAAACCATATACGACCACTTGAACTTGCAGTACGGCAAAGAATCATTGAAGTTCCAGGCTTGGGCTTGAAGGACCACGTGAAGGGGCCTCAAATTGAGCCTTGACAACTGAAACCTTGGGCCAAATAGCTTTTGAATTTATTTTAGGCTTAATTATACTTAAGTACATCAAAAAAAGCCTAAAATAAGTCATAAATCATAAAATAAATTAAATAAATTAAATAAATTGAATAAAAAAAATCAACTAAGCCTAACCCTCAGCCCTAGGACGCCCCCAAAAGTCCTCCAGCCCTCAGAATTAGTTTCAAACAAAATGTGAACAAGGATTAGCAAAATTCTAACCAAGACATCAAATAGTCAACAATTCATTAAATTACTTTTACTAATTTACCTTACCTTTTTGACTTAACCATGTTATAACAGATTTTGTCACCCAAAATCTGATACATAGGCGCAGCACTTCACATGGATCAGCTGAGATTTTTTTCATTTAATTATTGGATAATTAATTAGGCTAATTAACCCAAAATAGGCATATTTAAGGCTAAAATTCACTAAAAATAGTAAAAATTATGCAAAAATTATGAAAAAATTCTGAGTATAATCTAACACATAATTAAACATGGATTTAATGGTATATTAAATAAATTTAATTATTTGCTAAGTATTTTATTAATTAAAGCTTGAATTGCAAAAAAACTAGTTTTTAGCAAAAACACTAATTATGCACTAATTAGGGGTTAAACTATTTTAATCTTTTCTTAAACCTTAATCACCATATAATATGAGTATTATATCATGTCTGAATAAGTTTGTTGTGGTGGTTAGAATAATTAACCATTGATGTCTTAATTAACTAACAAAACTACCTAATTAAGTCAATAACTAATTAAATGATTAAGACTAACTAAAACCACCATTTTTCTATAAAAAGACTCACCCCATCAGACCTACACACACTTTAGAACCCTTCACCTCAGCCCCAACCACCTTCAAAACGTGCGGCCTTCCTCTCCCCCTTCCTCCTCCATTTTCTCTCAAGTTCTTCACAAAAACACCTTCAAAACACCACCAAATCCTCACCCTTTCCAACTAGCCTCATACACCATCAATCTTCATCATTGAAACACACATCCAAGCCCTCAAAAAGAAGCAAGAACCACGTGGTTAGCTGCTGCCCAACACTTGGTGCAGTTGAGTTTTCAAGAGCTAACTCAAGTAGGGTTTTTCTTTCACTCTTTTAGGTTCATGCATGAGTTTCTTGCTAACTTGTGATGTTATTTCAAGCTTTGGGTGCTTATTCTTAGAATATATGATGTTATTTTGAACTTCTAATAGTTAGTGATTGTTTGGGTTTATGATGAATTTTTGAAAGGATTTGTGTTTCTAATGATGTTTACTTGTGGTTTCATGCAACTTGTGATTTTCATTTAAAGATGTTGCTGTCCTGTTTTGGGTAGAATATATTCTCATTCTTTCTCATCTATTTTATGATATTGAAGTGTTGTTTTGATGCCTTAGATGATGTATTTTTATGTGTAGAAGCCTTGTGTGCTTTGCTTTGAAGTTTAGAAGCTAAATAACCATAACTTGTCACAAAACTCAATCTCGGCCATGTACAGGGCAGCCACAATAAGTTATGTTCTTGAGATGTTATGAGTTGTATTTTGATGAAATTTAAGTGTTGGATCCATATAGATATGTATCCCTTTGTTTGTAAAGCATAAGAACATGAAAATACATGATTTTGGTGATGTTTTGTAAGGGTTATGCATGCTATACGTGAAAGACTTGGGCTGTCCTGTGTTGTGCCTAATGTTCCAACATGTTTCATGAATGATTTAAGTGAGAAAATTTGTTATATTGGTGTCACATAACCTATAGTTTAATTATATGTGATTATGTGCTAATTTTTCATGACTTTGGTGCATGAAAGTTTGTGTTTCAATGGGTTTCATAGGCTCCCCTGTTTTGGGCAGCAGTTTAAGTTAATTTATATCATGTATCTAAAGCATCTAAATGGTTGATTTTAGGTCTTGATTAATGAGTTTTCATTGGAATAAATTTGAGTTAGTGTATGTAAGATTACAAGCTATTTTCCTACCTAAATAACTTGATGATCTTGAAAGTGTTTGAGTTCAAAATTCTGCACCCATTGGCTGTGTACTTCCAGCAGGTTTTTGAAAGTGTTTTTAAGCCCTTAAATGTTGTATTGATGTTAGAGAATCTATGTGATCATATTAAGTAATTGTATGATAAGTTTCTTGTGTTTGGAGTTGGTTTTCTAAGTAAAAGTTAGATTTTATTTTCTGCCCTGTTTTGGATAGCATGTTTATCATTTCCATTTCTCTTGATTTAATGTTTTATAAACTTCATTTGATGCCTTAAATCATGTAATTTCACTTAATTAAGCTTTGTGCAAAAGCATGAGAAGTTTTGAATCAAATGCTTTGTTTTTGGCCTCATGTATATTTTGGCCATGCATTACCTTTCTATAAGTAAGTTATTTTAATTAGTTTGTTACATTGAAGTGTTTTCAAGCCTTTGAGCATGATTGAATTAGGGTAGTTATGTGATAGTTTCTTTTTGGGACCAATAAGGCACTAAAAGCTACTTAAAACTTAATAAAATAAATCATTACCTTTGCTTGGAGTTCATGACCTTGACCTATGTTATTGGAGTTTAGATGAACTCATTTGAATTTCTATGAGACTATGAGACTTATATGATACTTATTTGAGACCTCTTTGGGTCATACCTATGCATGGAGTACCTATACTTGAACATGAACCATGGACCTTGAACTATGGAACATTGTACTATGACGATGGACTTTGAACTATGACTATGGACTAAATCACACTATTAATCACATTAAATAACCTTAAAAATAAAGATTTAATTTAAGGGTCCCATTAGAAATTTCACATGAACTATCTAGCTCCTTGCTTGAAGAGGTTTTCTAAACTTTGTTTTAAAAATAAGGATTTTGAACTAGTCTTTGAAGTATTTGTGAAGTCTTTGATTGGCATATGAATATGATCATTTATATATGTAAATTTCAAAATTTATGCACGAATATGTATGTGAATCATGTGTGTCCTTATGCACTTTGAACTTATGTGAATAAAGTGTTATAATACATGCTTATGTGTAATCTATGATTAAGCTCTTTTTGCTATGTATGATCAAGATTATGAGATTTTCGTACCATGAATTAAGTATGCACAATGTCATGCATACCCGCTAAGATATTATGTGCTTTTGGTGCAACTATAAGTTTTATGTGTGCACTGAAATATGCTCAAAATAGTTTGTGTTATGTGCACTCTGCGACAGAAATGAAACTATGCACCATTTGAATGGAAATTATATATGTGCACTTATGTCTGGCTATTATATATGACTCAATGAATAAGTGAGTGTGTGGGCCCCACCATGTAGTGGACAAGCCATGCATTTCACTAAGTGACACCTTGGGCCCCGCCTTGTTAGTGGATCAAGACTTGGTGATCACTAAGTCTGGCAGTGGATTTGAAACGGTACCTTGTGCCCCGCCAAGTTAGCGGACAAGGACTTGGTGTCTGTTATGTGAATACCTTGGGCCCCGCCAAGGTAGCAGATAAGGACTTGGTAATTCACTGATCTGACTAGGGGACGCCCTAGCAAAGGGAGCTCTCACAGATCCGGATGATTAATGCAGGCCCTACAGACTTCAGTCACTAGAAAAGGAAGCAGTAAAAGGATCGATAGTATACTTGTGATTAATAAATTTATATATTGCTTGATTATGTTACTGCTTTACTATTTTTAATATTACGACACACTTCCATCTTGTTTGACGCTAATAATAGCTGGGAATAATAATTTATCTTGTTAATTGTTGTGCCTAGATATCTGTCATTTTGCTGCTAAATGTTCTGACAGTGTTTGTTTACATGGCTTACATATTGCTGCACTCCCGTCTTTGTTCTTAGCATTTTTGGGATGAAGCGGGATTCCCCTGGGAATATCACCCTACTGGGAGACTCCTCTCACCCCTTTTTCTTTGGTTTTTCCAGATGGCATGGATCATCCTCAATATTAAGATGGACGTTGTTTACGAGCCTGACATACTGAATAATAGAGTTATATTGCATGTTGTGAATCGTGTCCTTACTATTACTATAATAAATGACTTGTTTTAGGATGCTATAATATAGCTTAGGACACTCCTTTTTGGCATCTTCATCCAACATATTTATTTTGAGCATTGGTGGGCTGTATATGGGTTGGGTGAAGATGATTAGTAGTATAGGCATCCATCTCCTTTCGATATTTTGGGTCCTGTATTATGACTACATTATGTACTCTATGATGCAGTAGTTATGATGTATGTTTTCTGTAAATGGTAGTTTACCCTATAAGTGAATTTCTCAAACTAGTAAATAGTAGTAACTCCGACTAGTATGTGATAGCATTATCTCTGCCGAGCGAAATGATTAATCAATAAGTAAGATTAATGATAACAAACGGCAAAAAAAAAATTTACCCGCGCTAAAATTAAACTAGTAAGTTTAGTAATACCTTACTGGCTAATTATTATCCAATTTAAGTAAATGAAATTAAAGTGGTATAATAATAGTTAGTAGTAAGGTGTTACACTCAGCAGTGGCGGCAAGGATAAAAATTTTCTCGTGAAGCTTCTTCATCATTCACCACCAATCTCTCTCTCTTCTTTCTCTCTCATCTTTCTCTCCCCCCTACATAAATCCTATCATTTCTTCACCAATTCTTACTCAAATCCATCACCAAATCAATCTTTTTTACATCATCATCATCTTAGCTTGGTTCTTCTTCCCTTGAAGCTATTTCCCTCTGTTTTCGCTTTTTAATGAGAGAAAACAAAAGTAGGAGGAGACTTATTGCTCTCCCAATGCTCCACTATTTTTCTCCACTTTCTAAAGTAATTCTTGAGCTTAACTCTCCTTTTAATATCATGGATTAGCTGGTTTTTATATGCATTCAAAGTTTAAGCATATGAAAGGAGGTTAGGGTTCGAGAATTGGGGGTTGTTGCTTTATTAGACTAGCTCAAGTAAATTCTTACAACAGTTAAGTTGTGGGAGTCTAATGTATACATTTGTCATGGTAAATGATCTCAAGGATCCTTTGGTGGCTCTGAAACATCATAGGACTTGAGCTCCTTCCTTTCCAGACTTGATCAGTGAGTTGTAATATATTTATAGATTGTTTAAATACATATATTTATGATTTTATAAAGGTTATGTTTATGGTTTGAATGTTAAAGGCCAAAATTGAAATAGCATTTTATTGAGCAACCTAATTGAATTTTGAAAGGCAAAAACATATTATTCCTCTATATATTCATGTATATGTGTGGGATAAGCTAATTTGGAAGTTGATTTCTAATACTGTGAGTGAATGATATACTTATGGTTAATTTTTAATTGAAATTATGTTTATATTGCCAACTCCCTTGAAGGATTGCTTAAAGTGGAATTTTAAGATTTAGAAAAAAATTTCTTTACTTATTTATATTTGAATTCCTTGTTTACTAGTCTATAACTTATATCATATTTTTGTTAAGCATTATGAGTATGAGACAAGAATTGATAGCTATACTTTTTGTTACTTGTAGAGTATATGAAAATTCGTTTGAACCTTATTATGTGTTATAAGCAAGAATGTATGACTTGAGATAAAGAAAATTTACGTTGCCAAATGATTTAGAAAGGAATAAAGGTTTCCAAAAGGGAAGAAATTGTGACAGAAACTGCTCGCAAATGGTAGTAACCGTTAGCCTTGGTGCACCTCAAATAGCCTAGCTAGCAGGGTGTTTTGCTAGCCCAGCATGTTTAGCCGACATGTCCAGAAGATTTAGGGATGCTAAGATCAAGCTAATAAGGACGCTCAATCGTGAGATTTATTAGATAATGCCGGGGTCAGGTTGTTAGGGCTGTCTAGTTAGGAAGTTACTGTTGAAATAAAAACCTCCCTTAAAAGTTATAGTTATTATATTTTTTATTACATATGACTCATAAAGTTATTTTCAAATGTTCTATGTCTACATTGAAAAGGGGCTTTTGTCTATTTGAATTAAAAAATGTGAGTTAATGTGCCATGGCTACTTTAGAGAGGTATTGTATATAGGGTATGTTTCTCTAGAAACTTATATGACCCCTCGAACATGTACATGGATCTTCCTACTTGAGAAATGATTTATAGAATTACAATAATATAGTGATTGGAGTTGTGTTTCAAGTTTACAGCCATGATTCCTTAAGAACATATTTTTTTAATAAATATATGTTTTATGAAAATATATGTTTAAACTTGTTCCATATTTATTATAGGTATATTATCTTTCACTGAGTCTGTATGACTCACTCATCTTCTCTTTCCACGTTTTTAGATGAGTACAAATTTATGCCTAGGTCCCTACCACTAGCTAATGTTGTTGGATTCCTACTAAATCCATACTCCTATTCGTGTGGTTTCCAAAGGTTGGCTATATCTAAGACTTTTGTTTATTTGAGTAAAATTGTATATAATCTTTCGTGATGCTCCATAACTCACTCCTACCTTTGTTGATTTATCTATTGTAGTAAAAGAATGTTTATTTATTTATTTCTTTTAAGACTAGTTCAAATCTTAATGATTATGGATTAAAGTTTTTCTCAAATGGATATGTATATTTATATACTCATAAGTATGAAGGTGTTTTAGACTCTTATGTTGTGTATTATAGGGTGCATTCTGAGAATGCTTGGATCCCCAACGATTTTGTTTGTTTGTGTTATCTACGCAGGGAGAGGATCCATATTTGGGAATAGTCCTAAATACAAAGAAGACTCTGCCTAATTTTTAAGAAAATATGTGAAGAAAGGCTTGCTAGTCAACTTGTTCCTTATACACTGATCACGGCCCTAGGTGGGTCGTGATAGAAAAGCTACTAATTCTTTTCTTCACACTAGACTACTTAATCATGGTAAGAAGGAACTGAAGATGAAAGCTTGAGAAATTCGGTGATGAAAAGTGTAACACCCTACCAATTTAATGTTATGCTTAAGTCAAAGCATGAAATTGAATAGATTGTGTTACCATGTTAGTACTCCGTTTATAGCTGTATTCATTATATTATAATCTCTTTTTCTCTGATATGTATATTTATATATTTGATGAAACACATCTCAAACGTAGAGATCACGTAGATATCTGTAAACAGAAGAAATAGCGCGCTGTATATAATAACGTGATTAGCATCGCAGAACGTAACAAAATTTAATAAAAAGCATAATAGAAAGATAGAGACAAGTAATATATCATCAGTTATATACATACATATATATGTCGGAAGCCAATGCTTCAGTTTATGTACAGATCCAAAATAGGATACATAAGTAGGGCCGGTGTACCAAAAAGACGTAAGGCCCATGTCGATCAAAATAGTCCTATAAGGCCCTCAGAGGACATTCCAAACTAGCTGATGTACCTATGGCTAAGTCTATGGCCCAATGCTATATACTGCCAAAAGAGGGCCATACTGTACAATGCAACTTGCGACTGGGACTTACTCGGCCAGATAGTCGTTGGCCATACCAGGCCCGGCTGGAGAGTAGTCCGTACTCAATCCTGAAGAGAAGGATGGTGAGTTAGTAGCCTTAGAAGGATCACTCTCAGAACTGGGAGGAATGTCTGGAACCACCTGCAGAGGTGACTCTGGTGGAGGGCTGGTAGGAGCAGCAAGTGTTGTGGGTGTTGGAGGGGGGTGTGCTACATGCAACGGAACCGCAAAGTATGGAGTGGCAAGGTTAAAAGCAGGGTTTAATAAAGAAACGACAAAATTCCTATTGCTAAAAAGATAGAGACGGAAATGGTAGGAGATGGCTATGTACAGTGAGTCCCACACGGGGTCATGGTGGAGCTGCAAGTCGGGGATCTCAATAAAAAGGGTGGTTGTCGAATCCATCACCAGAGCCTGAGAATGATGCGGAAATATAAAGCAAGGTAAGAATTTGAAGAAATTCTCAGTAGGATTTGCGTACGGTAATTAAACTAACGTCACATGCATTCTTAGTTGCCTCGATTTTTATTTAGCAAAAAAAATGACATTAAATGAAACTATCCTCATTTAATAAGTTTAAGTAAATATCTGGTCCGAGACAAGGTTCAGTTTTACTTAAGATAGCAGAAGAAATAGAATAAGCTACTAAACAGGGTTATATAGAATAATAAATAGAACAAATAAACAAACAGCAGCAAGTAAACATAACAGTCAAACTGTAAATAACTTGTAATGACCATGCCATGCAACCATGCAAGCACTTGTTCTTAAACTTAACATCATAATCTTTTCCGTTACTTGGTCCCCTGAGAGTTCTTGGCCATTCGACTCCTGGGTAATAGTCTGCTTTTCATAATCGAGCTTGTTCCTATGTAGGAATGCCGAGTTTACTTTCCCAGACCTCCCTACCAATCTATTCCCCTTAACTTTAATCTGGAGATGGCCCAAGTATTATGGAACTTTTATCATAACATAACCTTTATGAATTCTTGTAGAATGCATATGTAGCTAAATGTATCTTATAACTCATGCATAGGCTTTACCGAAATTTCAGTAGCATAACGGAACATGTCCACTTCCCCATGAATAGTGCCAATACTCAGAAAACAAATTGTACAAAAAAATCATGACACTTCATTCATAATTCAATCATCAAATTCATGGGCACAATTGTTGCATTTAAAATATAGTTGCTGTCTTAATGTTTACATTCAACCCGATTTTTGTAAATCAAGCCACAATTTCTATTTAACTCATCTGGACCTGAATTTTGGATATGTTAGAATGTTATGTGTCTATTTTTTAACCTCTTTGGTCCCATCTAATTTTGATAAATGTAGCTCAAGTTATTTAAGTTTTATCTCGGCCTATCCTGTAGTTGGCCATAATTACATACTTAAAAGTAAAAATCCACTAAAAATCGAAACCCAGTTCAAATCATACAAAATTGGTGTCAGCTAACAGAACAATATTTCATTTGGAACAAGTTTCATTTCATTTTCTTCAGTAGAGCTTGAGTTATAAGTCCCAAAATTCGACCTTTCTGACTTGCCCTATTTTGGCCTGGTTTGGACTTAGAGCAACTTTCTTAAACTGCTGGAAGCAAATGGGACCATATCTGACTCTGAAATTTTTATGCAATATTCTCCTAACAAAGTTTGTTTTATTCAATTCCAAATTGTATAGGGTGAGTTTTGCTCTGAACAACCTAGTCTACCCAGAATCAAACTCAAAAACCTGGGTCAAATTTTCAAAATTTATATCTCTCTCAATACTAATCCAATGGCCTTATATTATATATGTATGGAAAGCCTTAAATGTCTACTTTCATATAAAAATAGTTTCATCAAATTTAAATTACTGTAGGCAGAGACATACACTCTGTCGTACAGACTGCCGAAGGGTTTTAATCTTCCAGCCCTTCCCTGCATCCCATTCTCGCTCCTTTTTACGTCTTAATCGATTTTTAAGCACAAAACAACCATCGAGCTAGCCAATAATCATCATATACATCCAACACCACATCAAGAAATGAGAAAAATAAAAGCCCTAATCAGCCACCCATGCCCAAAAGAACAAGAACAAGGTTGAATCTCTACCTTCTTGTATATGATCTTGTTAGATTTTGGAGTTTGGTGGATGGAACCTTGTCAAGACTTGAAGGTTTGATGGAGTAGGTTGAGAGGAGAAGAGAAGAAGGAGGCTGGAACAAGAAGAGAAGGAGACGCAAATCAGCATAGAATGAAGGGAGAAAATCTGATTCAAACATTAAAAGGAGTAGTTGGAATTGTGAATTTTGATCGGCTAAATTTCAGCCATATCTCCCTCTTTTGTGGCTTTCCTTGCGCCACCTAACTAAATGGCTGAGTATTCAGCCATTGAGTCATAAGGTTTAGGGTATATAATTCTATTGATTCGGTTCCGACAATTCAAAATATTGTAATCTTACCGATTTCCTTTAAATCGGTAAATCGGTTTAGATGAATTTCTATGAAATCTTCTATGCTTCTAACCTAATTCCCTTACATCTAATCTCTCTAATTGCTAATTAATTAACCCTAAATAAATATCTAGTCGGATTTCATTAACCCCAATTATTCCATAAAAACCGAACAACTAGGCGAAAAATAGTAAAATTCTATGGATGTTACAAAAAGGGGACTCCTATCAAGTCACAGTGAAGAAGTGAATTATTGACTCCTTAATGAACTAGATTTCAAAAATTAAACACTTATGAACAAAATTTGGAAAAGTAGGCTAAAATGAATACTAAGAAGAGTTAGGTCAAAGGGAATAGAAACTCACTTTTGGGCTAACCAATGGTCAAGTAAATAAGGGTTAAGAAAAGGCAGTTGAGGTGACTTCCAAGAGAGCCTCAATGAAGCCATCATAAGTATCACACATCTAAACAGAATCCAATAAGAACACTAGGAAAAGTCAAATTACAGGAAATTTATCCCATCAGCTTTGGAGGAAGACCGGAAGAGGATTCCCCAACTAAACCAGAGAACAAAGATTTTTGCATTGTAGATTGGATGTAATTTTACTGGAATGGCAGTAAGGAGACCAACTAATGCACATAGTCACTATCAGTCGGCATAAGATTTTCCGTGGAGATGGGTAACAAAGAATCATCGAACAGGCTGATGTTTCGCTCATGATCTCTTGTATCCAATCACTTGGGTTGATCCACAAATTTGGGAAGATTTCACATGAAAATTCTACAATAACCCCTATTCTCTAGCCATATGTCAACATCGGAGTAACAGGCACAGTCTAAGAATCATTTGAGAGTTAATAGACAGAAGCAGGTGCCCTAAATTAACTATGCTAGGCAAGCGATCAAAGATTTGTTGCTATAGATGATTATGAGTCAATAAGTGAATAGCCTTGTCAGAGACATGATACAGGATGACATACAAATCCCAAGGACTTCAAAGTAATATTAAGAAGGATTGCAAGTCTTAGGATTTAACCTATAGAGTAGGAACTAGAAGAGCAAACAATTGCGTGCACATATGAAGGCCTTGAAAGAACTAAGATGAGGGAAAGTTTTAGGGATGTCAGTAAAGATAACAGGTCCCTTTATAATTTTCCCTGGCCTTCAAGATTAGAAATGAGGTCAACAGACTAGCATACTCTCTTATGAGTGAGAAGTCTTAATATGACTTCACCAATGAAAAGGGATTAACAAACAAACCCTAAAGAATAAAAGGGTCAATACTTTCGATCAATCCTATTATATACCTGGCGATTCTCCGAGATAGTAATGGGGACATCAATTAAAGCACCTGGTAATTTAGAAAGTCTGGCGGTCAAAAGTAAATTATAATAGGAAGTGAGTTGCCAGTAAACAAACATGGAACGGGACACGAACCTGAAGAGGGAGCTTCTCCTATAGGTTAGTGTAACACCCTACTTATTTAATGTTATGCTTAAGTCATAGCATGAAATTAAGTAGTTTGTGTTACTGTGTTACTGTGTTAATATTCTACTTACGTTTCATTTATCCGAATCATTTGGGGGAAATGGGAAGCCATACAACGAACGTGGTAGAGTTTATTTCATTATAACAATAAGGTAAGCATAAATAACACACATGCTATCAATTGTATATAGGTATATATATATATATAGACAGGAACCACTATTTTGATTTACATACAAGTTTCAAAATAGGATACATAAGTGGGGTCGTGTACCAAAAGACATAAGACCCATGTCAGTCGATCCGATCCTACGTGGTCCTCAGTGGACATTTCAAAATCTACCATCACAGTGTATGACCCAAAGCCGCATGCTACCAAAAGAGGGTCATGCTGTACAATACGGCCTGTGGCTGACCTACTCAGTCAGATAGCCGTTGGCCACATCGGGCCTGGCTGGTGAGTAGTCAGGAGCTGATCCAAAGGAAGGGGAAGCTGAGCTGGTGGCCTCTGAGGGGTCGCTCTCGGAGCTGAGCGAGATGTCCGGTACCACCTGCGGAGGTGACTCCGGTACAGGGTCAGCAGGGGCCACAGGTGCTCCAGGTGCAGGAGGCGCTGGTGGAGGATGTGCCGTGTACAACGGGACCTCAAAGTATGGGGTGGCAGGGTCGAAAGCAGGATGATGTAAGGGGACAGTAAAATCCCTATCACTAAAAAGATACAAGCGGAACTGGCAAGAGCCGGCTATATACAACGAGCCTACTGCAGGGTCATGGTGAAGCTGCAGGTCTGGAATCTCAACGAAAAGGGTAGCTATCGTGTCCATCGTCCACGTCTGAGAATGAGGCGGAAATACGAGGCGAGGTGAGAATTTGGAGAAATTCTCAGTAGGGTTTGCATATAATGTATACTGACTTCACGTTCATTCTCAGTTGCCTCGGGTTTTATTAAATTTTCTTAAAACATGAGATTAAACTTAACTACTCATATTCAGTAAGGTTGAGAAAAACGTCTGGTCCGAGGCAAGATTCAGTTTTACTTAAAATGACATAAGAAACAGAATAAGCCATAAATAATAACGCATAGGACAAAGGGCAAGATAGTGAATATACAACAACCATTAAACACAACGAACAAACCACAAATATCATGTAATGACATGTTCAATGCAATCATGCGTTTATTGTAATCATGCAAACTTCATTCTTGAACTATTCTTCATAAACACTTTCCCATTACTCTTTATCATTTTCCATCACTTGGTCCCCTGGGAGTTCTTAGCCATTTTAGACTCCTGGGTAATAGTCTGCTTATCAGGATCGAGCTTGTTCCTATATAGGAATGCCGGGTTTACTTCCCCCGACCTTCCCACCGATCTATTCCCCTTAACTTTCTATCCGGGGCTGGCCCAAGTAGTATGGAACTTTCATCATAACATATTCTTTGGATTCATCATAACTTAGCTTTCATAGCTTTCTTGAAAATGCACATGCCTCTACATGTATCTCATAATTCATGCATATACCTTACCGCAATTTTGGTGGCATAACGGAACGTATCCGCTTCCCCATGAATAGTGCCAGTATTTAGCATATCAATTTATCAAAAGAAACACCTCATTCCATGCATAATTCAACATATTTCATTCATGCCTCAATCCTTAATTCAAGACACAAGTATTGCACTTTAGAACATGCTTACTGCTTCACTGCTTGTATTCAACCCGGTTCTTGTAAATTATGCCATAAATTTTATTTAGCTCGTTTGGACCTCAAATTTGGATATGTTAAAGTGTTATGTGTCTATTTTCTAACCTCTTTGGTCCCATCTGATTTGGATAACCATAACTCAAGGTATTCGGGTTTTATCCCGGCCTGCCCTGTGGGTGGCCAGAATTGCACACTTAAAAGTAAAAATCTACTAAAAATCGAAAACTGGCTCAAATCATATGAAATTGGTCTCATATTAAAGCTAACAGAACAACTTTTCATATACAAAAAGTTCCATTTCATTTGCCTTAGTAGGGCTCGAGTTACAAGCCCCGAAACTTAGCCTTCCTGAACTGCCCTGTGTTGGCCTGGTTTGGACATAGGGTAATTTCTTCAAATCACTGGGAACAACTGAGTTAGTAACAAACTCGGAATTTCTTTGGATATTGTTCTCCTATGTGTAAGCTTTCCAACGACATCAGTTTCACTCGATTTGGAGTTGTATAGGGTGAGTTACACCCTTCTCAACCCATACTGCCCGGGTGGATGTCCTGATTCCTAGGTCAAACTTCAAAAATTCATATCTCTCTCAATATCACTCCAATAGTCTTATATGATATATGTGTAGAAAGCCCTGGGTGTCTAGTTTCACCTAAAAATGGTTTCATAACTTTTGAACGGCGGGAGGCGGAGCCGTACACTCCGCCGTACGGACTGCCGAGGGTTTTTGAGTTTCCCAGCCTCTCAACTTCTCCATATCTGCATCCTTTCTTGTTTCCAATTCAACTTTAATTTCACAAATAGTCCATAAACCAGCCACAATTCATTATGAATCACTCAATCAATATATCAGAATTGAAGAATTAAACCACCAATAATTATTCAAAATCAGAAAAATCAACACAGGAATTAAAACCTCTACCTCTTATGATCAGGTTAAGCTTGAGTTAGTAGCTGAAATGAAAGTTGGATGGAGTGGGTGAGTGGAGAAGAGAAAAGAGGGTTGAACTGAGGAAGAGAAAACAACGTAGGAAAAATGGGACTGAAGAGGCAGGAGGAGAGTATATATATACACAAGGTTTTGGAGTGGTAGTTAGAATGGGTGGCTTTGATTAGGTGAAATTCTTGTGGGTAAAATTCAGCCATGTCTCCCTCTTTTGTGACAAAAATGCTCTCCACGTCGCTTAAGAAGTGAAACTCGCTTGCCAGCGCATATGAACGTGACATCGGAACTCGTGAGCTTCTTAAAGTCGGAATTCGTGCATATCTATTCGGATGAAGTCGGAACTCGTAATTTATAGGATCTGGCACTTCAATTCGATATCGGAACTCGAGAACGAGGAGAAAAGACCTTGGTAATGAACTCGGAATCCAATTCAGCCAAAACTCGGAAGTCGCAGTTCGTGTCATTTTGAATCACCTAATGTCGGAACTCGGACATCACATTCGTTCCTACTCGAGCATAAGGTCGGAAATCGTAAGCTTCATGCATGAGGTCGGAAATCGGAAGATACAGCCATCCCTCGTTAGCCTTGGAACAAAGTCGGAAATCGAAGCTAATATTGAGGTCGAAAGCGGAATTATAAGACAAACTCGGAAATCGTAAATTTCAACATTTAATGGGGTCGGAAGTCGGAAATCGGATGTTACAGTTAGGACATACAAAAATGTTGAGGAAAATATTACCACGAATTATTCTTAGTTATGGAATTTTAGGGGCAAAATTCTTTCTAAGGTAGGTAGTGTGTAACATCCAAGCTCTGAGGGTAGGATGAGATAGAAGGAAACTCAAGCTTGAGGTAAGGGCAAAATTGTAATTAGTAAACTATAGTAAAAGTAGGGATGAAATTGTAATTATTAGATTATAATGGTAAAGTTATAAATAAAGCTCCATGGCTGTCAAAAGGGGCAATAGTAGAAAAATCCTAATTTCGAAATTATGTGGGCCCCACACAATAGTAGATTACTAAAATACATGGAATAACTCTATAATTTGTATTTTCTACACTTGACTTTAAATAAAAGTGTAATATTACTCAACCATATATATATCTCGAGTAACTTAGAGTACCAAAATTACTACCTAGACACCTTAAATTAATCCTCATAGGTCTTATGCTATCTCTGGGTATGGCAAACATACGGGAATAATTTCATGAGGACTAGATAGACCTGCTAGAGGAATAGCCATGTGGCAAGAGACGAGCCACACTAACACTCTAAGTGGATGGACCAAGGCCAACCAAAACTCAAGGTTAAGTGAATTTAAATTTTGTCTCATACCCACCAATAGAATTTGAACTACCAACTTAACCAAGAAGCCAACATTTCTTCCCTTTTTACCCTTGAAAAATTTGGCCACTCCTTCCCATCCATTTGCCTCCATTTTTCTTCTTCACCCTTATTTTCTTCCACCACCTCGGTGGTTGAAAGCTTTAAGCTCAAAGATGAAGGCCTTCTTGGCCTTAAAACCACTTGATCCTTTTATGAAAATTGATCCTCATCTTCTCCTCTGCAAAACCCCTCCATCAATTTAATGATCAACCATCAAGTGGAGTCCTTCTACCTCCATGTAAGCTGCTATCATGATGAGGAAGGAAGGCTAGGATGTTGCTTTCATCTTTCTTACTTCCATAGTTTCAAGGAATTTGAGGTAGGTAGCTCAAATCCTTGGTTTTGTGGTTATGTAGCTGATATGGTATTCTTTGTATCATCCATGAATTACTCTTTTATGATGTTAATATGACTTGTTTCTAGCGATTTAAGATAGGAAAACTTAGTTTAGGTTGAAGAATGGATCAAGAGAACAAGATAGAACCAAAATAGAAAAGCTATGACATAGACACCCTAGGCATCATCCATATGGTAGGTCCATAATTCACCCTACAAAGCTTAAATTTGTATGAAACTAATTTTATGAAACTAGACTTCAAGAAAAATCTAACCATATAAATTATAAGGCCATTGGATTTAAAATAAATTAGTTATGAATTTTTGATGTTGGCTGATGGATTTTACTCTCTGTCTTGACCAAAGTGTGATATGAAGGGCATAAATTGCCTTATATAATTTCAAATTAAGTGAAGCTAATTTTTTTAGGAACCGAATACATAGGAGATTATTTCATAAAAATTTTATAATTAAATCATGAGCGGATATTCCCCATTAATTCCTTGAATAACAAGGCAGCCCACTTGAGGAGGTCATAACTTGAGCTCTATTTATCCAATGGGAGTAAAACTTTAGGATTGAAAGATGATCCAAATAGTTTCATTTTGATATAAAATTGGATAAAAATGATAAAATATGAAATTTTAATGATTTTCTAAAGTTAAGTGTGTAAGTGTATCTTGAAATAGGGCAACCTTGAGTAAAACTTTAATAATATGAGTTATACATATCAAAATTTAGTAGACTAGAGAGATTTAAAAGTAGACAAATAGAGCTACAATATATTAAATTTCTAAATCAAATGACTTAAAATAGAATTTTAGTGCAATTTAGAAAAACAAGGCAGATATAAGGATAAAGACATAACTTGAGAATTGTCTTGACTTAAGGGTTCCATAAGCTATGAAAGTTTCAAAGGCATAAGTTTTATGCAATTTTGTAGTAATATAATGTTATATTGATACATTATGCATAATGAATATGACTACTATGATTGGCTGGATGAATGGATATGTTATATATTTTGGGACCTTCCATGTTTTAGCTAATATGCTGCCAAATTTTCAGTAGAAGTGTATGAATGCTATGATTATTTATACGTGATGTACATAGAGATCAGGCATGCATGAATACTTGAGAATGGGATATGAGACATATGCATAAGTGCGTATAGCATGTTCATGCATGATTGCTTACCAAGATGAAAAGATAATAAGAACTTGCAACGGTACATATCGAGTTGTTGGTACTGTTTAAGACTTGGGCCAGCCCCTGAACAGATTTAAAGGAAATAGATTGGTATGAGGGTCAAGAAAAGTAAACCCATGACTCATGTATAGGTGTGAGCTCGGATCTTAGAAGTAGGTTATTACCTAGAGGTGAAAAAGGTCATTCACCTCTAGGGAACCAATTGCAGATGAGCAAGATGCAAATTAAAGAAAGAAAGAGATAATAAAGTCAAGTGCACTTATATAAGTCTAGTATGTGCATTAGCATGTGCATATTTAAGCATTTTATTATGCTACAATAGTATTATGATTATGTTTATATCGTTATTGTTATTATACTTGCCATGAACATGCCAAGTGATTGTTAAAAGAAGTAATTCGCTTTGAGAGATATGTTTTTGAATTTAAAATTGAATCTATGCCTATATCTTTATGTCCACCTTTTTCATAATAAACTGATGTGGCTTGAATATTTATGATGACACCCTATATCATTAGTGGAATTGAGTATAACTATTGAGAACCTTAGGTTCTCACTACCTATTTGTTTATTTTTCATAAATATTCTAGTACGTGTATTATACTTCAAGCCTATGGCAAACATCTTGGGTATTAGCCAAGCACAAGACCTGTATTTGAGCCCAACCCGGGGAATTAAAGTTGATAGCCGATTTATGTTTTTGTATATAACATTAGCTAAGTTTCTTTTAAATTGTAACTATTTTATCTTATATGCATAAGATATTTGGAGATTTTAAATTCCTTACTTTGAGCATGGCATATGTATTTGGAGGGTGTTACAACAATTTCCCTTGAGATTTGTAGAAAAGACACTAAACTCCAAACTTATATAAAATAGACACTTTACTCCATTGAAAAAAAAAAATTAACTTGTCCATAATTAAAATAAAAGTAATAGTATTATATTCTAAACAAATATATTTAATAAAATATCAATTTCTTCTTAATATTTGCAAATAATTATCAATAAAAATTTATAGTATATACATATATGTTGAAAAGTACATCTATCTGGGTAGATTATATCCCTTAAAAAATAAATTATTGTTGGTGCATCTAACATATTACTTATATTTAAATAAGTTGCAATAATATATGAAAATAATATGGATAAAATACAAAACGAAGAATAGTATTTATACATGGGAAATGCTAGCTCCACAATTTGTCTTGAACCAAAAGCTCAATTTTCTCTTTTCTGAACCAATTTATGATTATGGATAATTTTGTAATTTAATTTTACTCACATTAACTACTATTTCAATTTTTTTCTCTTATCTAATTAATATTCACTATTATTATTTTTATTTACCTAAATAATATTATCTTTATTCTATTTGTCTCATATGTAAATAATATATTAATAATTAAAAATTTAAAAAGTATTATTATATGCTACAATATATAACATTAAATAACTTTAGAAAATCATTTACATTTATAGTATATTAATTTTTTTTAATATTGACAATATATTAAAATTAAATCTTTATAATTATCTTATGTTAATATTATAAAAATTTAATAATAACTAAGATATTTAATTACTATGAGACGAATTTTATAGCATTGCCATAACAATAATGTTTTCTTAAGGATAATTTTTCAACAATATTAGGTATTAATGTAACACCTCTATCATATAAGCCATGCTCGAGTCATGGAGTTACATGATAAGGGTGTCACGATGCTAAGTAAACTTTAAAATGTGAAAAATACAATATATGGCCCTTTTACTTATCCCTTTATTTCTGACTAATAGTCTATGATACATGGATAATAAAATAATTACATTCTAAAAGAAGTTGTGATTATGATAACTAGCTTCGATAGTCCTTTGATTTGGCCAGCGCTCAATTCTTGCTCGATGAGTGGCCTTGTACTCCGCCTCGTGCTTGACTTCCACTTGGATACTGGAATGTTTACTTAAAAAGCATAAGCAGCAGTGAGAACCTAAGGTTCTCGTAGGTAAACTTAAACAAATCTTATAGTGTCATACAGACATTCCATTGGCTGTTTATTAAGAAAATATGAACACTCATACACAAACAAGTGGTTCAATTTTAAGTGAAACATCTTTCTCAAGCGGGTTATGTTTTTAACAATCACTTGCCATAATATATGACAAACCTAGAAATACCATTAGTGCAATATGCTTCAACAAGAATATTAATGATCTTATCATTTAATGGGATAACCGAGGATGCACATGGAAATGCTTGTGCTTATCTGTATGCAAGTGCACTTGACTCAATCAGATCTTTCTTTTTCCTCGTACTTGGTCTTACTATACAGCTTGGTCCCTCGGAGGTGAATGTGGCCTTTCTCACCCCCGGGTAATAGCACCTTTCAGGTTGAGCTCGCATGCATACATGAGTGACTGGGTTTACTTTCCCGACCCTCATACGGCCTATTCCCCTTAAATCTGGTCGAGCTGGCCCAAGTCTTAGACAAGACGCTTTCACACCACGCTTAGGCTGGGTCTATGCCATGCCTCACGTGGTAGCTAATCGTCCTTCTTGAAAGTTCTCTCGCCATCTTTCCTTTCCATATCTTGTCATGTGCAAATGCTTTTGTGCATATATGAATATGCCTCATATCTTATTTTGCATATCATATTCTAATTATGCTCATGATGCATCACATACATGAACATAACATGTGAATGTAATATATTCAAAGTATAATCTCTCATAACTCATATAATACTTAAATTCATACTTGCATATCTAAACCTTATGAGCATAACATTTATAGATTTACATTAAATTTGGCAGATAACGGATCGATATCTGTTTCCCCATGAATAAAAGCAAAGCTCTTACGGGCAGTTTCAACCATAGTAACATAAATCAATTTAACACATATATATATCAGTATTAAACTGGTCATCCTCAACTCAAACTTTGTATGTCCACGACTCTTGTGAAGTTATCATTTTGGCCACCCTGCCAATTCTATTCGGTTCTGCCCGAAACTTGTATAATCCATCTTTATCTCTATTCAACTCATTTAAATCTGAAATTTGGATATGTCATAGCCCTATATGTCTACTTTCTAACCTCATTGGTCCCATATCATTTTTGATCCATATAACTCAAGATATTTAAATCTTACTTCAACTCGTTCAGTCACTAACCCGAGTTACACTCCTGGAAGTATAAATTCACTAAAAATCGAAACTAAGCTCAAAACTTACTAAATTGGTCTCATATCAAAGTTAACAGGACAACCTTTCATTTGCCACAAGTTTCACTCCATTAGCTGAGGTAGACCTCCACAAATAAGTCCTGAAAGGTGACCTTCCTGAACTACTCTGTTTTGGCCTAGATTGGACATAGGACAACTTCCTCGAATCACTGGGAACAATTGGGACCATAACAAACTCGGAATCTTATATTGGGGTGTTCCTCTATGTGTAAGCTTTCTAACAAACTTAGTTTCATTCGATTTGGAGTTGTATAGGGTGAGTTATATTCTCCTCAAGTCACCCTGCTCGGATGAAGATCCTGAAACCTAGGTCAAACTTCACAAATTCGTATCTCCCTCAATACTAATCCAATAACCTTATATGATATACCTATGGAAAGCCCTGGATGTCTACTTTCATCTAAAATTAGTTTCATCGGATTTGACCGATTGTAGGCGGCGCATAATGCTCCGCCATACGGACTGCCGTGGAATCTCCACCAAGACAGCACCCTCATCCATCCATTTCTCTTTGTTTTCTTCTTCTAATTCTAATTCTAACTCAAAATCCTCTATGAATTTAATCACAATCCATCATAATACATCCAATAATTCATCACATACGCAAAGAAGAATTCAATCTCATGCAATCATAGAGCAAGGAATTTAAGAGTAGAAGTAGAATCCTACCTCTTTGGAGTATGATCTTGCTGAATTTGAATTTGAGCTGAAGGAAGCCTTGACAAAGCTTGGAGGTTTGAGAGAGTAGATTGAGAGAGGAAAGAAGTTGAAGTGAGGAACGTAAGAATGATGAGCTGAAGAGGCAGGAGGAGGATACATATATATGAACAAAGCTTCAAGTGGTAGTTAGAATAAGTGGGCTTTGATTGGATGAAATTTGTAGGCAAGGTTCGCCATGCCTCTCCCTTTTGTGTTAAAATTGCTCCACGCCGTCCCAAAACCGGATACGCTGTTCTATCCAAGCCCGAGCTCGTCTCTGTACACCTTAAGTCGAACGTGTTTTCCCCAGTTGGGACCGGAGCTGAAGTCGTATGTCGTAACTTGTCCCATCATCCCATCGTGACTTGAGGAAATCTTGTATCGAGGTCGGAGGTCGAAGCCATGCTTAGCAATCCTATAATCTCGGAACTCCCTATTTGAACTTCGGGAATGCCAGTCTTGGATGTAAAATCGGATAACGTAACTTCGTGGAAATTGGCTCATGGGTCCTAACTCGTATCCACCCCAATTGAGTTTAACATTAAGGTCGGAACTGGAATTGAATCACATTTCCAAACCCAAATACTTAAACTCTGGTGTGACTTATACCTGCTGGTGACATCTGGTCGCATATTTTCCTTGAGACATGAAGTCGGATCTCGTGAAATAGTTCATGTGTTCGGATGAGAGGGCCAAGTCGGAAGTCGTGAAATGGCTAAAATATAATAGTTTAAATCAGGTCGGAAATTATACCCAATATACTTGAACTTGAGATTGGAACTCGGAGTCCCTCGAAATTAGAATATGAAGTCGGAAATCCGGAATAATCAAAATTGAAGATGAAATCGGAAATCGGGAAGGACATGAAGTCAAGACTAACTCGGAACTCGGAAATAGCCATCCTATTGAAATCCAAAAATGAAGTCGGAAATTGGAATTGGTCAATCCCGATGTGTTTAACTTAAATCGGGATGTTACACTAATTAGTTCAACAAGTATCATATTTCATATATTTTGAAATTATGTACATATATTATTGCAACTTATAATTTAAATATAATTCATATATTAGATATACTAACAAATAAGTAATTTATTTTTTAAGGGATGTAACCAACATGGAGAGATGTATTTTTTAAAAAATATATATATTAAAAAAATTAATGATAGTTGTTTATGAGTTTTATAAAAAAAATATTTTATTAAATTATTATTAAAATATATATTTATGTATATTAAAAGTATATTAAAATTAAATTCTTATGATTTTCTTATATTGATATTATAAAGATTTAATCTTGATTGAGTATTATGATACTAACTTTTAGTATTTTCATAACAATAAGATCTTCTTTAGAATTTTTTTCAATAACATTAATTACTAATTTCTTTAATAATAATTAACTAATTTTTTAAGGGATATAACACATGAAAAAATGTATTTTTCAAAATTTATATATATATATATATATTAGAATTTTTAATATTTACAAGTTTTAAGAAATTCATACTTTATTAAATTATTATTATAATAATTTATTTAGCACTTTTGCTATAATATTTATACAACATACAATAATATTACTTTTATTTGAGTTATTAATATATACTTCTTTTAATAATGGAGTGGAGTGTCTATTTTTCGAGTTTGGAGTTTAGTATCTTTTCCTAAAATCTCAAAGGAGATTGTTTACTTTTCTCTATGATATATAATTTCTAGAGCATAATCTATGACTTTGATATATGTAACATCCTACCTGGAATGGTACTATGCTTAAGTCATAGTACCACACTCAGGAGTTATTCAAGTTACTGCTGGACCTTATCTGACAAAGAACTTCACTGCCTTTAAAACTTCTCGAACTATCTGGAGATAACATGGAAATAGGAGTGAGAATTTTAAATTCTCAATAGGATTCTCTAACTATTATGCATAATATCATCATTTTCATCTCCAATTGCTTCAGTTTATTATGAAAAAGATGAATATATTATACAAACTGTTTAATTTTATAGTTTGAAAATATACTGTCCGAAACAAAGTTCATTTTATTCATACACTTGTTATTTGAAAGAGCCAATACAAAATAAATTCATGAATTATACTATGAATAATAACTGCAATGTATTAAAATATAATAACACCAATATATTGGAAACATAAAATTTGCACATGCCTATACTTGTACTTGAATTTATGTAGATACACACAATTTTCTTTTCTTCCTTTATCTGCGTACTTGTCATACATATTCCGAAGTACGATCGCCATGTCATACTCCATCGGGCTGTGATCACTATGTCATACTGCTTAGGAATATGTTCATCCTGCCACATCCCAGAGTATGATCGCCATGTCATACTCGCTCAGGGTGTGTTCACCATGTCACATTCCTTAAGGTGTGGGATCATTATGCCACATTCTAGAATGTGATCGCCATGTCATACCCCATCAGAGCATGATCGCCATATCACGTTCCTTCGGAATATGGACTTACCATCATATCTTTCATTATAGAATCATAAATACACAAGCTTCATACCTTATTCTCAAATGATCATACTTGCATGGGATTCATATACGTCGCGTAATAACATTAACACATAAACATTTAGAGCTATCATTAATTTCTGCCTGAAATTCAGCAGCATGACAGATCATGTCTATTTTCCCGTGAATAGTGCCAGAATACTAGTAAAACTAATCAAGCATTCAAATCAATATGGAACAGCAAACTTATATCCACAATATCAATCATATGGTGTGTCAAAATCAACAGGAATATCAACAGAGTTTTCTGCTCATTCTATCCTCTTCTGCTGGAATTTTGTAAAATTCACCTTTACTCCTATTCAACTCATTTAAACCTAAATTTTGGATATGTTATAGCTCTATGTGTCTAGTTTCCAACCCTTTTGGTCTCATCTCATTTTGATTTGTATAGCTCAAATTATTTGTATTTTACCTCAGATTACCCTATACTTAGCCAGAATTTCACCCTTATAAACGAAAATTCACTAAAAATAGGAATCTTAGTGAAATCACACAAAATTTATACCAAATTAAAGCTAATAGAACAAGCTTTTAAATAAAAGAATTTCATATCATTTGCATAAGTATATCTTAAGATATAAGCCTCGTAACTTGACTTTACTGGACTACCCTGTTCTAGCCCAGTTTGAACTTAAGATAAATTCATTGATATGCTGGGAATAATTGGCAATGAATCTAACTCTGAAATTTTTACAGGATGTTTCCTTACATGTTATATTTCCAACAGCATTAGTTGCACTCAATTTAGAGTTATGTAGGGTGAGTTACACCTTCCCAACTCATACTGCCCAGATGAGAAGCCAGATTTTTAGGTCAAACTTCAAAAATTCATAAATAATTCTATACTAATCCAATGGCCTTATGTTTCATATGGTTGGAAAGCGCTAGATCTCTAGTTTCATCTAAAAATAGTTTAATCTTAGTTTGAAGTCTATAGACGAGTCTGTATAGTGCACAAGTATGGACACTATAGGGATTTTGAGGAAAACCTGATTCTGTTTTGTTGATTCTTGTGTTCATCATTCAATATCCAATCTAACCCAAGCAAACATATGCTAAATCAAACATAAATCATCACATCATCACCATATGAATAGAAGAAACTTTCTAATCATCATCAATCCAAGAAAATCAGCCAAGCAAGTTAATCCTACCTCTAGCAAGTGAGTTTCTTGATTAAGGTTGATGTTGGTGGGTAAGGAAGTGGATGAAAGCTTGAAAGGAAGTGAAATGAAGGAGGAGAAGAAGAAGAAAATAAAGAAGGAGAGACAAGAAAGTGGCAGCCGTAACACACAAGGAGAAAGGAGACAAATAAAAATCTCTTTGAGTTAATTAATGGTGGTGGTTTGATCTTTCAAACCTTATTGGCCCTTGGCATTTATGGCTCAAATTGAACCAACTCTCTTCTTGTGTTATGGCTGTCCATGTGCCACTTTTAGAGGCTAGATGGATGAGTTAGTGACCATAGGATCTAGGGTTTTTAGTTGAATAATTCTATTGGATCGGTTCTGGCCATTTAAATTACCAAAATCCTACTCTTTTTTTCTTTAAACTAGCAACTCTTTTCAACTTACTTTTACTAAGATTTTCTAATTGGCTACTCTCATTTCCTTAACTCTAGTCTATCTAATTAACATGTATCTAATGCATATTTAATATTTAGCTATCTTCTATTAATCGTAGTCATGCAAATTAATCGAATAATTTGATTAATTATGTAAATTGAACGTTTTAATCTTTCTGGTTGTTACAATATAACATCCCTAACTTTGGGGATAGTTCGGTATAGAAGGAAGCCCGAGCCTTAGGCAAGGGCAAAATCATAAATAGGTAAACCGTAGTAAAAAGTGTAGGCGAAATTGTAATTGTTAAACCGCAATAGCAAAGCTATAAATAATGGATTTTAGTTGTTAGGAGGGGCATTAGAAGAAAAATTTCAATATCGAGAATACACACGACACTAGTAAACAACTAAAATGCATGTAATAATCTTATAATTGATATTTTCTATACTTGGTTTTAAATAAAAGTGTGGGATTACTCACACAGTACCTAAAAATTTGAGTAACCCTAAGTACTCGAATTGATAGCCAAACACCTTGAATTAATTTTCAAGGGTCCCATATTATCTTTCAGCATGACAAATCTAGGGAAATAATCCTACAAAGATTTGATAGGCATGTCATGAGGGTAGTGAGAGTAAGTCACTAGAGATGAGGCACATCCTATGTAGGGTAGACGAGGGGATGTGAGGCAGCCACACCGGCCCTAATTGGTGAATTATTCTCCACCACTTTTTCCACAAAATATCTTAACTCTCTTATTCTCTCCCCTTCTTCTTCTTGAAAATGCCACATGCACCCACTCCACCACCATCATCTCTTCTTTATCTTCTTCTTCCCGACCATCATGGCCATGGGCTTCAAGCTCATAGGTAATGACTTTCTTAGTCTCAAATCACCTTGCTCCTTTTATGAAAGTTAATTTTCATCTCTTCTTCTTCAAAACCCCTTAAGGAATTAAAGGATTCAAGTCATTGATGGACTCTTCCAACCCCTTGATGGTGGTGGCCCTACAAAAGCAGCCTAACCAAATACATAAGAGTCTCTAATGCCCAGGCATGCTATACAATAAAATGATAACCTTATAACTGTAACATCCACGACTTCCGACTTCCGAGCTCATAGTATTCCCAATCTCCAAATTCGTCTTCAAGGCTGTACAGACAAGGATTTACGATTTCCGACCTCGTGTAAGCGTATATGAACTTTGACCTCATTAGTATGAATTTCGATTTCCGATTTTAGAGCTAAAATGAAGTGACTGATGCTTCCAACTTACGAGTTCATCTTCGACTTCAGCACAATTTTACGACTTCCGACCTTAGCAATCAAAGATCAAAATGTTTGATTTCCGACTTCGTCTCTAAGGCTCAAATGAACTGGCCATATTCCGAATTCCGACATTATAATTCACAAATGTACGAGATCCGATCTTGAGTTCAATGTCAGTAGCTCTCATTTCTATATCTTTTCGAGTTCCGAGATCGAGATTCTATAATTCCCGATTTCCTGGTACACGGATTAATGTTGTGAATTCTGACCTTCGGAATTATGTTTACAATTGATTCGTTTTGCCTAATTCCCCGATTCCCGACTTTAAGTGCTTGGCTTCACACCAGGCTTTGCCTTCAAGTTTCGATTAAACTGGATGTTTTCTGAGTTTCAACTTCATATACAGGAGGTTCACAAGTTCCGACTTTATAAAGCGTACGAGTTCCGATTTCGTTTCCAGAATATACTGGAAACTAGTCCCACTTTAGGCGACGTGGAGAGTGATTCTACCACACAAAGAGGACGACGTGGAGAGCAAGGTTGGCTAAAACTCAACCTTACGTTTTGAGGCCAATCAAAATCTTCCAAGTTAACTCCCACTCATGCCTATATAACACACTCTCCTCCTCTGATTCAGACCCCCTTCTACGTAACTTCTTCTTCACTTCAGCTCTCTCTTTTCTTTTCATCTCTCACCCAACTCCATCATACCTTGAACTTTTACCAAGTTGCAGCTACAAACTTAAACCAAAATCATTCACTATAAGAGGTAGGGGTTCTAAATTCTTACTTGACTTTTAGATTCTTGAAGTATTGGTGGTGGTTTAAATTTTATTTTGATGTGTTGATTGAATAATTATGATGAATTATAGCTGAACTATGGGTTGTCTATGAGGCTAAAACTTGAATTGAAAGAGAGAAAGGATAAAGATATGAAGAAGTTGAGAGGCTGGAAAACCCAAACCCTCGGCAGTCCATACGGCGGAGTGTACGGCTTCGTCTCCCGCCATTTAAAATTAACGAGAACATTTTTATGTGAAACTAGACATCTAGGGCTTTCCATAGACATATCATATAAGGAATTTGGATCAGAATTGAAGGAGATATGAATTTTTGAATTTCAACCTAGGGTTTTGACTCTAGCTCTGGGCAGATTAGGTTATTTAGGGTAGAACTCGACCTATACTATATAAAAATGAGTGAAACTAACTTTTTAGAAAGCTTACACATAGGAGAATATCTCATAAAAATTCCAGAATTTAATAAGGTCCCAATTGCTCCCAGTTCTCCATGCAATTCGCCTTATGTCCACACCGGGCTAGAACAGGGCAGTGTAGGAAGGTCCGAATTCGGGGCTTGTAACTCGAGCCCTACTACGCCAAATTGAGTGGGACTTTTTCTAAATGAAACTTTGTTCTGTTAGCTTTAATATGAGACAAATGTCGTATGATTTGACTAGTTTTCGATTTTTAGTGGATTTTTACTTTTAGTTGCCTGATTCTGGCTAGCCAATGGGCAGGCCGAGATAAAATTTAGATATCTTGAGTTGTATATACCAAAATTGGATGGGACCAAAGAGGTTAGAAAATAGACACATAACACTTTAACATACTCAGATTTGAGGTCCAAATGAGTTAAAATGAAATTGTGGCTTGAATTACAAAAACCGGTTTGGTTGAATATACTGAGGTAGGATTTCTGCCTTAATGAATTTGATATGGATTTGAGTTCTATGCTGGAATATAAATGTGAAGTTGTGTTTCTTGTGATAAATTGATGTATTGATTGGCTGGCACTATTCATGGGGAAGCGGACACTTTCCGTTATGCTGCCAAATTTTCGGTAGGACCCATGTACAAGTTATGAATTACATGTTAATTCATATGCATTCTTAAGGAAGCCATGAAAGTTATGAAAAGAATTATGTTATTGTGCAAGTTCCATACTACTTGGGCCAGCCCCGGATAAGAAGTTAAGGGGAATAGATCGGTGGGAAGGTCGGGGAAAGTAAACCCGGCAATTCCTGTATAGGAACGAGCTCGATCCTGATAAGCAGACTATTACCCAGGAGTCTAAAATGGCCAAGAACTCCCAGGGGACCAAGAGATGGAAAATGATAGAAAATAATGAAAAAAGTTTATGAAGGAAAGTTCAAGAACGAGTCTACATGATTATATGAATGCATGAATACATGGAATAGTTACATCAAGATGTTTACAATTGTCTGTTATAATTGCTCACTGCTATTCATTTATTTATTTCGTTTATCATTCTATGTATCAGCATTAGTAATCTATTTTGTTTCTTATGCCAATTAAAGTAAAACTGAACCTTGCCTCGGACCAGACATTTTCTTAAACTCATGAAAATGGACTTTTCAGTTTGAACACATATTTTTATAATTAAATAAAACCCGAGGCAGCTGAGAATGCATGTGACGTCAGTACCAGTATAACCAAACCCTACTGAGAATTTTCTTGAAATTCTCACCCCGTTTTGTATCTCCCGCATCATTCTCAGACACTGGCGATGGACTCCACAGCTACCCTTTTCATTGAGATTCCTGCGTTACAGCTCCACCATGATCTGGAGTTGGACTCTTTGTACATAGCTGGTTCGTGCAACTTCCGTTTTTACCTCTTCAGCGACAGGAACTTTGATGTTCCTTTACACCATCCCCTCTTCGACCCTGCTACCCCTTATATTGCCATCTCTCTACACATGGCGCACCCACATCCTGCACCTCCTGCACCCGCAGCACCCGCTGACCCTGCCCTTGAGTCACCACCGCAGGCAGTCCCCGACATCCCGTTGAGTTCAGAGAGTGACCCCTCCGAGGCCACCGGCTCGTCGCCCTCTTCCTCTTCGGGACCCAGCGCATACTATACACCGGGCGAGCCTGGCATGGCTAACAGCTACCTGACGGAGTAGCTTAGTGGCAGGAGATGTTGTACAGCATGACCCTCTTTTGAACAGCATGTAGCTTTGGGTTGTAACACCCTAATAAACCATACTATGCTTAAGTCGTATTACGGCGTTTTATTAGTTGTTACTTATGCTCGTGGAAAATTAAACTTCACTTGAAATTAAATTACGCGGAAAATACGGTAAGATTTTTCTTTTTGTGAAATACGTCATCGCTTTGGAAAGTAAAGCCTTGAGCGAGAAGGTAGATAGAGAAATAGCGTGTCGCATAAAATAAATACCCAAATATCATAAGACAAGAGAAAGGTAAATAAATAGAAATTCACAAATACATTGCATTAATTAACTAATCATTACATCCATATGAGTTCATAATATATATATATATATATATATAAACATTACATCGAAGAAAGCTCATGGTCATGCCATGACCTAAGTACTAAGTACTACTACAGACTTCAATGACAAAGCTCCTCTCAAAAAGAATATGCGAAGATGTAGAGCGACGGTCGCTATGAGTCCCAAAATAGCTTCGTCTGGCATTCCACGTCGTACGTCCGCTCAGAAGTCGCGGTGGCTCCAAGCTCCACTCCATTGGGTGTGCCAACAAAAATCTGGCGACGATGCGGAAAAGTAACTAGAGTGAGAAATAAGATTTCTCAGTAGGACTCAAACCCGACACAGAGGTGTCATCGTCATCGTCCCAGCCACTTCGGTTTTATAATGAAAACAGTGGGCATGCATAAGGTTCAGTTCTTGGGTTTTCGAAAATGTGAGTATCCGAAGTGGATTCAATTTTAACATACTCTCTAATCATTTATATCATAACATACATGGGCATAAGTATAAGCACATAAAACGTGCATGACTGTACTATAAGCTTCTCTTAACTTTTTCTCTTTAAAGGTTTGGACCGAAATCCCTTTTCTTTTCTTTTCTTAACTTGACTTATCTTAAGTCCTTTTCTTTTCTTAACTTGACTCATCTTGAGTCCTTCTCTTTTCACCCACTAAACATAAGTGGTAATGAGCTCATACCGTGGCCGTCGCCACCATAACATTTCGGTACTTACACTAGCTGGGTCATGCCATGCCTCATGTGAGTCGTGGGTGAGGGGAACTTACTTTGGGTCACCTTCCCTTTTGAAGGATCACACCCTTAGCTTACTTTCTCTTCTTATTAAAGCTTATGATGCAAAATATTTCTAAGTCCACAATTTCTACAAAATTTCGGCAGCATAACGGCTGGACCGAAGCTTCCCAAAATTTTGCCAAACAGAATACCAGTATCACAGCATCATATATCATCATATCATATCATCATCATCATATCATCATTATCATGGCATCATAATCACATCATCATCATAACATCATGCTTGCAACATAAACATAGGCATATTCTCAAGCAAAGTCTTATGAGCTTAGCTTAGTAAAGTAGGTGCAAGCTTTTACATTGGCTTTCATTTTATTGATTTCTTCTTCTCAATTATTCTAACTTGACTTATATGATCTTCATATTTTAATTTGGAAGATCTATAGTTTAGGTTTTTGCATTATAGTATGATGAGAATCTTATGAACTTAATCTAGTACATTAACTACATTTACATTCGGTTTTTGTTTTATTCGCTTCTTTTGTTAAGAATTGGGTGAGCTTAGTATTTTATTCCATCTAGTCCTCATTAAGTAAATTATGAAGTTTCATTACTTTAGGCTAAGGCCTTTTACCATCTTAAGTCATTTATGCATAGTCTTACTTAAGGTTAAGTTTTGACAGTTTTACTTTTACCCTAGGCAGTAACTTTAAAAATTCACCATAATTTGGTATTTTATCATTTTAATGCGAAATTTTATATGCTTATAGGGTTCTGAGTCTAGTTTTTAACAAAATAAGTCCCACTAAAAAATTCGTTGTCTAACTCCAGTTATCCATATTTTATTCTGACTTGTTCGGTTTCTAAGTTCACTCCCGGTACAGTGGATTGTTACTTCTCATTATAATTGCTCAGAAGGAATCTGAGAAAACTGTTTTATGGGTTTGTTAATCTATGTCTTAGCTTTCATTTAAACTTGGTCTCATTCAAAAATCATTTTTGTAGCTTGAGTTATACACATTTTAGTGTAGACTGCCCAGACAGAAACCAATCCGAGAACAGTCCAATTTGAAAAATCATATCTCGCTCATTTTAACTCCGAATCTTATGTATTTTATATGTATGGAAAGCTCTCTGAGTCTATTTTCATATAAAATTGGTTCCACTAATTTCTGAGTTTTCTGGAAAAAGTTATACAATTCGGTTTACAGACTGTTAGAAAATCCAGATTTCACGTTTTGATTTTTTCCATGTTTTCTCCAAAACACTCAACCTCACTTTCAAGAAAACATTCTCAAGTTATAAAACACTCATATACCATGAAAGATTAGTGAAAAACTAACATGTTGGAGTTCAAAAATAGTGGGTTCAGCCATGCATCACACCAAACCGAAAACATGTTTTCAACAAACAACCATACTAGCAACAACATCTCATTTTATGACAAGAATGGCTATGATGCCCATAATCAATCTTTAAAACCACCTAGCTATGGAGAGCATAGGAGTTCTAAAGCTTGAAAAACAAGAGAGAAAAAGGTTTTAGAGCAACTATCAAGAAGCTTTCTTTGAAGGAACTTGTGATGGAAGAAGGTGATGGTGGTGGTATTCCTCCTCTTGGATCTTGAAAGAGGCTTGATATGTGATTGTCTTTGATTCTCCAAGAGCAAGAAATGGTGGCTCTTGAAGAGTTTGTGAGTGGGATGAGGAGAGGAAAGGATGAGAGAAGTGGAAGGATTCTAGAGAGAAGTTGGAGAGTTTAGAGAGAAGGAGGAGAATTTTGAAATTGAGGAGAGAGAAGAGAGCTTTGTGTGTGTCTTTGGGAGAGGAAATGAAAAATGAATGGAGGAGAGAGGGATGGCTGAAGGTGGCGCATAAGGAGGGAGGGAAGTGAGGTGACTTTTGCTTCTTACACAAGCTAAGGAGTGGGAAAAACCATGGGGCAAAAGGGAGTGTTGTTTTTCCTTGAGTCTTGAAGGCATTCTAATGCCCAATTTATGCTTTTCTCTAGGGGTTAAAGGGGAGTACCCCTCTTAGGATTTGGTTGCTTGTCTAAGACTCATCCAAGTGTCAAGATCTAATGGTGGATGACAAGGATCCTAGTCTTGGCTTTTGATCCAATGGTGTAGGATTAAAGAGATTGAATGAAGGGTGAGATGTTGCTCCTCCTTGGTATGTCTTTTTAGGGCATATGCATGGAAGAACTTTTATCTCTAAATGTTATTAGAATTATTTAAATGTAACTTAACTTAATTGGCTTAATTACCCATGAGTTAACTATTGTCAATTACACTTTTTATGATGTCTTGCATTACGGTTAAGCATATGCTTAATTTGGGGTTTAATTTTTCAAGAGTTGTCTTAAGTGTCTTAATCATTATAAACTTAATTAGTAAGGTTAGATTGTCTTACTTTTGTTTTGGCACCTTCGAGTAATTAAGGATTAGACGATTAAGGTTTTATTAAAACGCTTAGGATGTTATGATTAAATTGTTGGCTAGACTTAATTTACTAAGCTCTTGCTCTCGGGATTAATCGATTAATTTTTCAATTAATCGTTAACCTCTCTAATTAGCCAGGATCATAGAGCTAATTAGCATAGACAAAAATTGGGGATGTTACATGGGTCATGGACTTGACTGTAGGGTTAGCAGTAGGTTACGAAATGTCCTTTGAGGACCCTAGGGTATTTTGGCAGATGAGGGCATTATGGTCTTTTGATACACCAGTCTCGTATGTGTTCTACTTTAAAACTTTGTACATAAACTGAAACAGTGGCTTCTGATATATATATGTTTACACGTATGCAGTAACACTATTGTACTATACTTATCTTGGTGATATTTTGTTCGATTCGTTTTGCTTTTAGTATAGCAGCGCGCCGTTGCGTCAAAAGAAAAAAAAAAAAAAAGAGAAGGAGAAAAATGTTTATATGATGATGACGATTTAAAGAAAAATTAAAACAGGAAAGGTAACTAGAGTATCAACACGGTAACACGATCTAACTAGTTTCATGCTATGACTTAAGCATAACATAAAATTAGTTGGGTGTTACAATAACTACAAACCAAAAGGACCACCTCGTGCTGGGCTTCACATGCAATCACCACATCACTCGTCGAGCAGGACGAAATCATTCCTGAAACCACCCGGAGCAACATTTCTGTAACGTCCTCCTTGGTACTATGCTTAAGTCATAGTACCACACTTTGGAGTTGTTACTGTTACCTGAGCGGATCTTATCTGATGACAACTTCTACTATCTTTGAAACTTCTCGGGCTATCTGGAGATAACACAGAAACAAGAGTGAGAATATTAAATTCTCAGTAGGATTCACTAAGAAATGTCATACTGTGTCATCGCTATTATCTCCAGCTACTTTGATTTATTTTGAAAAAGGTGGACATATTATATAAACTGTTTAATTTTATAGTTCGAAAATATATTATTCGAAGTAGAGTCCATTTTATTTATACACTAGTCATTTGGGAGAGCCAATACCAAATGAAATCATAAATCATACTAGGAATAATAACTACAACGTATTAAGATATAATAACACCAATATACTGGAAACATAACATCTGCACATACCTTTACTTGTACTTGAATTTATGCAGATGTACAAAGTTTTCTTTTGTTTCTTTGTCTTCCTTTAGTGTTTATCTTTACTTCCTTCATTTGACACACCTAGGCGTTACATATCGCCATCCCTAGGGTGTCTGTATCTGTCTGTAATTGAGCGTTATGTATCACTATCCTCAAGTGTAGCCTTGCTCATCTTCCTTTACTTATCATATATATTCCAGAGTACAATCGCCATGTCATACTCTATCGACATGTGATCATCATGTCACACTTCTTAGGAATATATTCACCCTGCCATATCCCAAAGTATGATCGCCATGTCATACTATATCGGGATGTGATCGCCATGTCATATTCCTTAGGGTGTGGGATCATTATGCCACATTCCAGAGTATGATCGCCCTGTCATACCCCATGTAACACCCTAATAAATCCATATTATGCTTAAGTCGTATTACGGCATTTTATTAGTTGTTACTTATGCTCGTGGAAAACTAAACTTCACTTAAAATTAAATTACGCGGAAAATACAGTAAAATTTTTTTTTTGAAATATGTCGTTGCTTTGGAAAAGTAAAGCCTTGCGCGAGAAGATAGCAGTAAACGAGCGTATCGCAGAGATTTCGATATAAATGGAAATGACAAGAGATAAATCATAATATCATACATTCAAATTATAACATCAATTACATAATATACTTAATCCCGCAATATCCAAACAAATACATATAAAGGAAACTCATGGTCATGCCATGGCCCCAAATATCAAAGGTACACAAGTCTGATGAAATCCAATACAAAATGAAATACAAGAGTTAAGGAGCGCAAATCAAAATAAGCCCACGTAGACATATGCTGACTTCTCTGCCCCTTCCATGCCCTTCCATCGAACGGACTCAGGTCTTCGAATGTCTAGTCCCCCATGCTGCTCGGCCTCGGGGAACGCGCAGAGTGCGAATGATGCGGGGGTGCCTGCTAATCACCTCGATACGACGGATGCGACGGCCGGGAACATAGCTGCCCACCGAAGAACGTGCCTCGGAGGGATCCTCCTCAGATGCAACAGGCCGATACTCGGGGAGTGGCGGCGAAGCTGCTGCGGCCCTAGGGGTGGCCGTCGAACTCACATCGATCACGGGAACCTCTGGCAGCGGCACAGGCTCGGCTATGGGTAGACCGGGAGACATAGGCTCCATCTCGATCGCGGGCAATGGCTCGGGCGGGAAATCCCAAGGACCTAACGGCTGTCCAAGGCGTGACGAAGATACGTCCATAGGGGCTGGCGGGATCTCTGGCTCCTCCTGCTCAAAAACTCGACCCGGATAGAAGTATGTGCGAACTATCGTGGTGGTCGTGGCCACGATAGCGTAGGCGTCCTCATCATAGGCCCACTCATGGTGGGGAGGCTCCATGCTCCATGTCACGTGAGGCTCCATGAGTATCTGGTGACGAGACGGAAAAACAACTAGGGTGAGAAATGAGATTTCTCAGTAGGACTCGACCCTGACACGCTGGTGTCATCGTCTTCATCCCAGCCACTTCGGTTTTTAAATGAAAACTATGGGCATACAATAGGTTCAATTATTGGATTTTCGAAAACGTTACTATCCGAAGTGGATCCCATTTTTAGTACTTATCCTCGTTGTATTAACAACATCATGGCATACATGAAAGCTCATACGACTAGTCATAACATACATAAACAGATTGAGAGTTATGTTCTTTACTTGGGTTGGACCGAAGTCCCTTTCTTTCCTTAACTTGACTTATCTTAAGTCCTTTCTTTGCACCCACTAAACATAAGTGGTAATGAGCTCATATCGTGGCCGTCGCCACCATAGAATTTCGGTACTTACACTAGCTGGGTCATGCCATGCCTCATGTAAGCCCTATCCCCTATACTCACACTAGCTGGGTCACGCCATGCCTCATGTGAGTCGTGGGTGAGGGGAACTTAGATTAGGTCACCTTCCCTTTTGAAGGATCACACATTATCCAATCTTTTCTTATTAAACTTATGATGCAAAATATTTCTAAGTCCATAATTTCTATAAAATTTCGGCAGCATAACGGCTAGACCGCAGCTTCCCAAAATTTTGCCAGACAGAATACCAATATCACAGCATCATATCATATCATCATCATCATATCATCATTATCATGGCATCATAATCACATCCTCATCACATCATGCTTGCAACCTAAACATAGGCATATTCTCAAGCAAAGTCTTATGAGCTTAGCGTAGTAAATTAGGTGCGAGCTTTTACATTGGCTTTCGTTTTATTGATTCCTTCTCCTCCATTATTCTAACTTGACTTATATGATCTCCATATTTTAATTTGGAAGATTTATAGCTTAGGTATTGCATTATAGTTTGATTAGAATCTTATGAACTTAATCGAGTACATTAACTACATTTACATTCGGTTTTCGTGTTATTCGCTTCTTTTGTTAAGGATTAGGTGAGCTTAGTATTTTATTCTACCTAGTCTTCATTAAGTAAATTATGAAGTTTCATTACTTTAGGCTAAGGCCTTTTACCTTTTTAAGTCATTTATGCATAGTCTTACTTAAGGTTAAGTTTTGACAGTTTTACTTTTACCCTAGGCAGTAACTTTAAAAATTCACCATAATTTGGTATTTTATCATTTTAATGCGAAATTTTATATGCTTACAGGGTTCTGAGCCTAGTTTTTAACAAAATAAGTCCCACTTAAAAATTCGTTGTCTAACTCCAGTTATGCATATTTTATTCTGACTTGTTCAGTTTCTAAGTTCACTCCCGGTACAGTGGATTGTTACTTCTCATTATAATTGCTCAGAAGGAATCTGAGAAAAATGTTTTATGGGTTTGTTCCTCTGTGTCTTAGCTTTCATTTAAACTTGGTCTCACTCAAAAATCATTTTTGTAGCACGAGTTATACACATTTTAGTGTAGACTGCCCAGACAGAAACCAATCCGAGAACAGTCCACTTTGAAAAATCATATCTCACTCATTTTAACTCCGAATCTTATATATTTTATATTTATGGAAAGCTCTCTGAGTCTATTTTCATATAAAATTAGTTCCACTAATTTCTGAGTTTTCTGGAAAAAGTTATACCGTTCGGTTTACAGGCTGTCAGAAAATCCAGATTTCACGTTTTGATTTTTCTCATGTTTTCTCCAAAACACTCAACCTCACTTTCAAGAAACCATTCTCAAGTTATAAGACACTCATATACCATGAAAGATTAGTGAAAAACTAACATGTTGGAGTTCAAAAATAGTGGGTTCAGCCATGCAACACACCAAACCGAAAACATGTTTTCAACAAACAACCATACTAGCAACAACATCTCATTTTATGACAAGAATGGCTATGATGCCCATAATCAATCTTTAAAACCACCTAGCTATGGAGAGCATAGGAGTTCTAAAGCTTGAAAAACAAGAGAGAAAAAGGGTTTAGAGCCACTACCAAGAAGCTTTCTTTGAAGGAACTTGTGATGGAAAAAGATGATGGTGGTGGTGGTGCTCCTCCTCTTGGATCTTGAAAGAGGCTTGATATGTGATTGTCTTTGATTCTCCAAGAGCAAGAAATGGTGGCTCTTGAAGAGTTTGTGAGTGGGATGAGGAGAGGAAAGGATGAGAGAAGTGGGAGGATTCTAGAGAGAAGTTGGAGAGTTTAGAGAGAAGGAGGAGAATTTTGAAATTGAGGAGAGAGAAGAGAGCTTTGTGTGTGTCTTTGGGAGAGGAGTGAAAGAATGAAATGAGGAGAGAGGAGGGCTGATGGGTGGCGAGTTTGAGGGAGGGAAAGGTGATGTGACTTTGTTTCTTACAACAAGCAAGAGAGTGGAAAAACCTTGGGGTAAAAGGGTGAGTTGTGTTTCCTTGAGTCTTGGAGGCATTCTAATGTCCAATTTATGCTTTTCTCTAGGGGTTAAAGGGGAGTACCCTCTTAGGATTTGGTTGCTTGTCTAAGACTCATCCAAGTGTCAAGATCTAATGGTGGATGACAAGGATCCTAGTCTTGGCTTTTGATCTAATGGTGTAGGATTAAAGAGATTGAATGAAAGGTGAGATGTTGCTCCTCCTTGGTATGTCTTTTTAGGGCATATGCATGGAAGAACTTTTATCTCTAAATGTTATTAGAATTATTTAAATGTAATTTAACTTAATTGGCTTAATTACCCATGAATTAACTCTTGTCAATTACACTTTTTATGATACCTTGCATTACGGTTAACCATATGCTTAATTTGGGGTTTAATTTTTCAAGAGTTGTCTTAAGTGTCTTAATCATTATAAACTTAATTAGTAAGGTTAGATTGTCTTACTTTTGTTTTGGCACCTTCGAGTAATTAAGGATTAGACGATTAAGGTTTTATTAAAACGCTTAGGACATTATGATTAAATTGTTGGCTAGACTTAATTTACTAAGCTCTTGCTTTCGGGATGAATCGATTAGTTCTCAATTAATCGCTAATCCCTCTAATTAGCCGAGAACACCGAGCTAATTAGCTTAGGTAGAAATGGGGATGTTACACCCCATCAGAGCGTGATCGCCATGTCACGTTGTTTTGGAATATGGACTCATCATCATATCTTTCATCATAGAATCTTTATTATAGCTTTAATCATAATCATGAATGCATAAGTATCAAAGGGTATTTCATAACCCAGGTATAGGCTTTGTCAAAATTTAGGTAGCATGACTGATCGAGTTCGCTTCCCCGTGAATAGTGCCAGACAACAAGGAAATTTCAATCAAACAGCATCCCCAATATAGGACATCATATCTCCATTACTTGTCATATACAACAAAGTCTTATGAGCAAAGCTTAGGTAGTTAGGTATAAGTTTTAAAGTCTTAAGTCTTAATCTATCTTGCAAGCTTTTAACTTTTATTGATGTTCCCGAGTTCAACTTCCAAGATTGGATCATGTTCGAGTTTCGAGGATATATAAGTTTTGACTTCTGGGGTTATGTTTGATCTCCAAGATTGATTCTGGATCGAGTTTTAAAACATCCTAGTTTTCTCGTCTTTTGGGATAAGGTGTCATATTCTAGTATTGACTTCCAAGTTTATGTTGAAAATCCTCGACTTCCGAGTTTAAATTTTTTAGGCTTTATGTTCTTGTCCTAGACTTCCGATTTTAAAGTGTTTTATGTGCTATGTGATTCCAATTTCTGACACTAACTATACCCGATCTAGTTTTCTATTCACTATGTTCTGAGTTCAACATTAAGTATACGCGACCTAGCTCATTGTTTGCGAAGTTTCGAGTTCCGATATTACTTAAGTTATTTGTGTTTTATTCCAGATTGCTCTATATCTAGCAAGAATTTCACTCTTATAAGAGAAAATTCATCAAAAATAGAAATCTAGGTGAAATCATGCAAATTTTATATCAATGTAAAGCTAACAAAGCAAGCTTTTAGATAAAAGAAGTTCATGTCATTTGAATAAGTATAATTTGAGATATAAGCCCCGAAACTTGACCCTACTAAACTACCCTATTTTATCCCGGATTGAACTTAAGGTAAATTCATTTATATACGGGGGAGAGTTGGCAATAAATCTGACTTTGAAATTTTTATGGAATATTCCCTCATATGTTAGCTTTCAAACAATGTTAGATTCACTCAAATTGAAGTTGTGTAGGATGAGTTACACCCTTCTCAACTCATACTACCCAGATGGAAGTCCTGGTTTCTAGGTCAAACTTCAAAAATTCATAAATACCTCTATATTGATCCAATGACCTTATATTATATATGTATGGAAAGCCCTGAAATTTAAATGGCTGTAGGTGGAGCCGGCACTACACTCCGCCATACAAACCGCCGAGGAAAGACCCTAACAGCTCCTTGGGTTTTCTCCTTTATTCAAATTCTTTCATACCAATTCCAATTCTAATGACAACACACATGCAAATTCAATCATAAACCATCATCATCACTCCAAATCACATCAATATCATGAAGAAAACAAGATCCCCACACAGCTCCAAATCAATAAAAACAAGAAGAGAAATTGGATTCCTACCTTGTCTAGTTGAAATTTTGTTGATTTGGTGTCTTAGATTGAAGCAACTCTTGATGAGACTTGAAGAAAGGTTAAAGATGGAGTGGAGATGAGTGTGTATGGAAGAGAAATGGAGAGTGGTCAGCTCCTTATGTTGGCCAAAATTCACAAGGGCAAAGAAGGGATTGAACACAAACTTATGAAGCAAGAATTCATGTGATTAGCGGATTTGTGTTGGAGTTTCAACTTGATTTTGTGGGTGCCATCTTTGGCTAAAAGTGGTGCCACATGTAGGGGTGTTTTGGCTAAATCCTAGCTATTCATCCTAGGTCACTCACAGTATAATTTCTATTGATCCGATTCCGATAATTTAAAATATTGAAATCTTATCAATTTTTCTTAAATCGGTAAACCGGTTTTAGAAAATTCCTAGGTGGTTTCCTATGACTCTAATCTAATTTCCTCAAGGTTAATTCTTCTAAATGTTACTTAATTGACTTTGAGTAAATACTTAATCAAATTTTAATTAATCCCAGTTATTTGCTAACAACCAAACAACTTCCATGTCCTCCTCGGGCATGCCCACGACCACGAGGCACAATACGAGTATGAGTGAACTTGTAGCCACGAACCGAGGGTGGTTCATGATGAGGAGCTACTGAAGAAGAAGATGAATCAGAGGTCAGGCGAATCATGGATGGGTAGGAGGGCTCGGATGGGCCAATCTCCACATGATAGCTCAGATAAAATAGCTCCGAAGGATTGAAATCTAATGAAATAGTCGGCATCAGAGGGGTATTCAAGTCAAACTCTCCATCAGTAGGGTATCTCAACGGCTGAAAGTAGGGGCAGATGTCATCCAAGGTAACCTCGCCGTACAGCTGATGTAGGCGGAAAAATGGGCTCATAATTAGAACCAGAAACAGATGGTCATGGAACATGTAAATCCTCATAACTGCACTTGCAGACATCATAGAGGCATTCAGAACTAGGTCAAAGCACCAATTCCAAACTGGGAACTCGATGAAAATCACCACTATGCCCGTTGCCGGCATCCTCTGAAGATGACATAGAAACATAGGAGTGAGAAATACTAGATTTCTTAGTAAGATCATGACTAGACAAACACTATGTTATTATCATCATTCCAGCCACTTCAGGTTTAATTATAAAAATAATGGACATGCATCGGTTCAATTTTTTATTATTTCGAAAACATAAGTCCCAAAGCGGGTTACTTTTAAACTTAACATCACAAGCATATCATCATAAGTAAACATACATATGAAAGCATGGAATAAACATTCATAATGCATATGGACAATATAGATACATGCATTGACATGCAACCTCATAGACTTAACCATAGTTTTACTTTAACTTTACTTTCATTCTTAGCACATGCTTAACATGCTTTACTTTTCCTTTGAAATAGACTACTTTTGGACATGATCTCATTCTGTGACCATCGTCACACAGTACTAGCCAAATTAGACTAAGCTAATAATGGTTACCTCCAAGTTGGAGGGTCCTCTATGTCACCCTGCCTCCTTTATAGAGGTTTCTTGAGTTTTTGTGGATCACAGTCTCTTATTTCCCTTACTGAAGTGATGGAAGGGTTATATCCCATTCTTTCTTTTCTTATTATTATACTTTACATTTATAGTACTTTTTTGACAAGACACATGCAATGATATGACTAAATCCATAATTTTGACTAAAATCCAGCAGCATGATGACTAGGCTGGAGCTTTCCCAAAATGCCAATCATAAAACTTTCAACCAACAGTCCATTGTATCCATCTCATATCATCACAGCAATCATTCAATCATGAGATAATGCTCAATCAACTTGTCATACAGCATGCCTAATGGCATCATGCATTCATATCCTACAGGGGTTTCTAGTTACGTTATTCTTTGTGGAAAGTCTTATGAGTCATCATGTGATTTCCCGTTGTTACCCATAAGAGGATCACATAGTTAAAATAAAGGTGTACGTAGTCTTTTAGTTACTTAGTCCTTATAGGAAATTACTTTTTACTTGAGTGCATGTCTTACGGAATACTTGTTCAAGTTAACTAAGTTAGATAATTATTTCTTTTCCGTGAGATAGTGCACTTAGTGATTCTTAGGTTCATGGTATGCTTAGAGGTCCTAATGATACTTCTATTCCTAAGGATTTTGAGATCCCTCTAGTCCTTGGGTCATGACAGTGCATAACCACCCTCATGAACCCAACAACACCATGTTCACTAATCATCAAGGGTGATTTTAAACTTATCCAAGTTGCAAGGTTTCAAGCTTTTATCATTAACATAACAAGATTTTACCTTTAATGTTATAAAAGTTATTATTCTTTATAAAGTAATTATAAAGTTTCAATCTTTAAGGAAGTATGTACCTCTAAAATTATGTTCTTGTCTTAAATATTAATCTTTATGAAATAATGATACAAGATACTGGCTTTAGAACTAAAAAGTCTTGCTCTTTATGAAAGTTGACACTTTTAATTATTCTGCAACCATCAAGATCTCAACTTTATGACTTAAAGTTGTCTTAAAGTCTAAAAGATTCCTACTTTATAAAATAATGATACAAGATATTAGCTTTAGAATTAGAAAGTCTTGTTCTTTATAAAAGTTAACACTTTATGCATTATTTTGACTCAAGATACAAACTTTATAAATTAAAAGTTGCAAGTCAACACTTTTATGACTTAAAATTTCATTCTTGACTAAAGTTTCAAACTTTATGAAAGGTCTTGTCTTCAAGATTTGATTTTTAAGACACAAAGTGACAAGTTCTTATTTTTATGACTTCAAAAGCTTCATGTTCCAACAAAATTGAATCTTTACACATATTCTTGTCTTCAAAAAGAATAAAATGGAACCATGTGACACCCATAAAATAGTGCCACTTTTCATGCATCAAAAGGCAAAATTTTAAAACTTTATACTTTTGGAATATTCATAGTCTTATCAAGTCATGAAAAACATGTAAAGATGAAACTTTTCTAATCATAAGCCCATTATAAAAGAAAAGGAACAAACTTTAAACAAAATACCACCAAGAATATCATTCTTTTTCAAACTCACAAGAAACATCAAGATCTCATGCATCAAGTAAGAAAGATAGAAACTTTGAGCATTCAAGAAGCAAACTTTCAAATAACCAAGAACAACTCATGAAGAAAAATATGAACACTTTGTGCTTAAAAAGGAAACTTTTGCTCATGAAGAGCATGAGAGTTTTTCTCAAGCTTTCACTTGAAGATCTTGGTCATGGGAGGAACCAAGCTTCAAGCTTTCTTGAGTAAACAAAAAAGAAGAGTAGAGATCACTACGTAGTGATGAAAGTGATGAGTTCTTGAAGGAGAAAATGAAGAAGATGATGCTCCTCCAAGTGGATGAAAGTGACGATTTTCCAAGGAGAAGAAGAGAGCTCTTGAGTTCTCTTGAAAATGAGTCTTGTAGTGTTTGAATCTTTTCTTCAAAGACCAAAAGATGTGGTCTTTGAAGGGCTAAGTGAAGAAAGTTTGGTTATGGAGGCGGAGAATGGAGAAGAACATAAAGAAGAAGAAGAAGAAAGTTTAGAGAGAAGTTAAAGAGTTTGAGGGTTAGAGAGAGAATAGAAATTGAAAAATGAAGTGAAGGTGTGTGCATGTGGGTGTGTTGGCTGTAACATATTAGTGGTTGGGGGAAGATATTTTTGTGTATTTCGTATTAATTACTTACTCTTGTCTAATGCTTTATACTTTAGTGACATTACACTTTATTATCTAATTGACTAAATTTGAATTTAATCATGTGATTAAGTACTCTTACAACTTAATTAATATGATTAAGTAAGAATTAGTGATTAACTCATATGATTATGATTAACAAAAATTAATCTTATGATTAAGCTTAATTATCCTTATTTAAACTCAATTAAGTTAGTTATGAGTGATTAGTACTTAATTAAGCTATTAAGGTTTTGACTTGCTTAATTAGAGATTATCTAATCTCGATTAAGCATTCTCTTGACTTTTGTAACACACTAATAAACGCATACTACATTTAAGTCATATTATGGTATTTTATTAGTTATTACTTATGCTCGCGGAAAACTAAACTTCATTTATAAATTAAGTTACGTGGAAAATAGGGTAATTTTTTTTTTTTTTTACATACGTCGCCACTTTACAGCATTTTGGAAAATGAAGCCTTGAGCAAGAATATAGATGTAGAGAGAGCATGTCGTATACAAGTCATACCACAATATCATAAAACATGAGAAAGATAGATAATTAGTAGTTCACAAATGAATCATATTACATAGCTAATCACTTCACCTATACAGGTTCATAATGTTTAAAGAGTACATAGAAGAAGGCTCATGGTCGCACCATGGCCCAGATATTAAATACAAACTAAATTGTCATAGTTCAACACAAAAATTAAGACATGAAGATGCAGAGTGACAATAACTATGAGCCTTAAAACAACGTATCCCGACGTCCATGTTCCGATCCTACCTCTTTATCTATGAAGTCAAGTCCTTGAGTGTTTGGTTCTCCTTGTTCCTCATCCCTAAGGTACGAAAAGTGTGCAGATGATGCAAGGGTGTAAACTGAGTACCTTTATGTAGTGAGCACAGTGACCCGGCTTGGCTGGAATAGGAGCACAGCTAGCCTCAGAAGACTACTATTCGGAAGGATCTTCTTTAGATGTTGGAGTGGCCTCCGGATGATACTCGAGGTAAAGATGGAGGTAGTTGTGGTCCCATAAGAGGTCGTGGCACTCAGCTCAACCACTAGATTAGCAGGTTGGGGCAGGGGCTCAGCTACAGGCAGCTTGGGGGACATAGGCTCCATCTCTACATCTGGCAAGGGCTCAAGCAGAAAATCTCACAGGCCTAGTGGCTGTCCAAGATAAGTTGCAGGGACACAGTCGGAATGAGCAGAATGTCGGCTTCCACTCCTCCATGCATCCGATCGGGGTAAAAAAAGGTGCGTACCACCGTGGTGGTCATTGCTACGATGGCCTGAGCGTCCTCATCGTATGTCCACTCATAATGGGACAGATCCATGCTCTACTCCACTGGATATGCTATCAAAATCTGGTGATGATATGGAAAATAACTAGGGTGAGAGATGATATTTCTCAGTAGGACTCGAACCCGACACGAAAGTGTCATCTATAACATCTACCAAAAATTTTTTATCATTTTTTTGCCTATTTGTTCGATTTTATTGAATAATTGAGATTAATTAAAATTTGGTTAAATAATTAATCTAAACCCTAAATCCTAAATCCTAAATCCTAAACCCTAAACCCTAACCCTAAACCCTAAATAATTATTTGGGATCAATTGATTAGCAATTAATTGAGTTTAGGTATAAGTTAATTAAGCTAGAAATATAGAAGATTTCATAAAATTTTCTTGAAACCAATTTACCGATTTAAAGGAAATCGGTAAGATTACGGTATTTTAAAATGTCGGAACTAAACCAATGAGATTTCAACTCATTAACCCTACTTTGAGTGGCTGATAACTCAGCCACTTAATGTAGGAAAGTGGCGCAAACAAGGCCACAAAGCATGAGGAGAGTGGGCTGAATTTCAGCCTTATAATCTAGACCAATCAAAATGCAAGGATTCAATTACCACTTCATGCCTTTATAACACAATTCCTTTCTTTCCTTCAGCCATTTTCTGTGCCCTCTCTTCGCCCTTGTTTAGCTCTCTTCTGTTCTTCTTCACTCACCCAACTCCATCAAACTATCAAGCTCAACTAAGTTTTATTCATCCAAGCTCCAAAACCAAGCCAAATCACACATAACAAGAGATAGTGGTTTAATTCTTGTATTGATTCTCTGATCTTGGATGGCTGGTGGTGGCTAATTTTCTCAATTTTTAATGTATTGATTGAATGGTCATGATGATATATGGCTGGTTTATTGGCTGTTTGTGAGGTTAATACTGAATTGGAAGCAAGAAAGGATGGAAATAGGAAGAGCTGAGGAGCTAGAAAACCTAAAATCCTCGGCAGTCCGTACGGCGGAGTGTATCGCTCCACCTATCGCCATTTAAATTTTATGAACCAATTTTTATATGAAACTAGACATCTAGGGCTTTCCATACATATATCATACAAGGCCATTGGACTAGTATTGAGAGAGATATGAATTTTTGAATTTCGACTTAGGTTTTTGACTTTGAATCTGGGCAGACTAGGTTGTTTAGGGTAAAACTGGCCTTATACTAATTGGAAATGAATGAACGAACTTTTTTAGAAATTTACACATAGAAGAATGTCCCATAAAAATTTCAAAGTTATATAAGGTCCCATTTGCTCCCAGTGATCCAAGGAAGTTGCCCTATGTCCAAACCGGGCCAAAACAGGGCAGTTTAGGAAGGTTAAATTTCAAGGCTTATAACTTGAGCCCTACTAAGCCAAATGGAATGGAACTTTATTTAAATGAAATTTTGTCCTGTTAGCTTTAATATGAGACCAATTTCTATGATTTGAATCAGTTTTCTATTTTTAGTAGATTTTTACTTTTAAGTGTCTAATTCTAGCTAGCCACAGGGTAAGCCGGGATAAAATCTAAATAACTTGAGCTATAGTTATCAAAATTAGATGGGACCAAAGAGGTTAAAAAATAGACACATAACACTTTAAAATATCCAAAAATTGAGGTCCAAATGAGTTAAATAGAAATTATGGCTTGATTTACAAAAATCGGGTTGAATGATTATGCTGAGGCAGTAATTCTGCCTTAATGGGACTAATGCTTCTATGAGTTCAATGTTGAATTATGAATGCAACATTGTGACTTCTATGAGAAATTGGTATTCTAAGTATTGGCACTATTCATGGGGAAGTGGACCCATTCCATTATGCCGCCGAAATTTCAGTAAAATCTATGCATGAGTTATGAAATACATGTTGATACATGTGCATTTTCAAGGAAGTTATGAAAGTTATGTTATGATGAACATAAGGAATATGTGATAATGAAAGTTCCATGATACTTGGGTCAGCCCAGCATTAAAGTTAAGGGGAATAGATCAGTGGGAAGGCTGGAGAAAGCAAACCCGGCATTCCTTTATAGGAACGAGCTTGATCCTAAAAAGCAGACTATTACTCAGGAGTCTAAATGGCCAAGAACTCCCAGGGGACCAAGTAATGGAAAAGTTTATGAAGAAAGGTTCAAGAATGAGTTTGCATGATTACATGAATACATGAATACATGAATACATGAATACATGATTACACGAAATAGTTATTTCAAGATGTTTACAGTTGTTTGCTATATTTACTTAGTGCTGTATGTTCATTTATTCTGCTCAATGTTCTGAGTGTCACTATTTATTAATTTGTACTGTTTCTTATGCCGTCTAAAGTAAGAGTGAACCTTGCCTTGGGCCAGACATTTTCTTGAACTCATTAAAATGGAAAGTCCAGTTTGAGCACATGTTTTTATAATTAAATAAAAATCGAGGCAACTAAGAATGAATGTGACGCCAGTTAAACACCATACACGAACCCTACTGAGAATTTCCTTAAATTCTCACCTTGTTTTGTATTTTCGCAACATTCTCAGACACTAGCGATGGACTTACAGCCACTCTCTTTATTGAGATCCCAGATCTGCAACTTCACCATGACCCTAACATAGACTCACTGTATATAGCCGACTCCTGCCATTTTCATCTTTACCTATTTAGTAATAGGAACTTTGTTGCCTCTCTACTTCATCCTGCCTTTGACCCTGCTACCCCATACTTTGCGTTTCCACTGCACATGGCACACCCACCTCCAGCACCTCCTGCACCCGCAGCACCTGCAACTCCTACTGACCAGGCACCAGAGTCACCCTCGCAGGTGGTTCCAGATATGCCGCTCAGCTCTGAGAGTGACCCTTCTGAGGCCACCGGCTCATCACCCTCTTCTTCCTCGGGACCCAGTGTAGACTACTCTCCAGCCGAGCCTGACATGGCCAACGGTTATTTGACTGTGTAGGACAGTAGCAGAGGATGTTGTATAGCATGACCCTCTTTTGATAGCACGCAGCTTTAGGTCATAGACTTAGCAGCAAGCTTAGCAATAGGTTTGAAATGTCCTTTGAAGAATCCATAGGATCGTTTGACTGACACAGGCCTTATGTCTTTTTGGTACACCGGCCTCACTTTTATATCCTATTTTGAAATCTGTACATAAACTGAAGCGTTGGCTTCTGATCTATATATGCATGGATATAGTTGATGGTATATTACTCATTCTTGTGTTTTATGGCATTTTGTTAAATTTCATCATGTTCATTATATAACAGCATGCCATTTCATCTGTTAACAAAAAAAAAGCAGAAAAGATGTGATATGAATCATGGAAGGTAAGCAGAGTATTAACATGGTAACATAGTCTAGATTTCATGCTATGACTTAAGCATAACATTAAATTAGTAGGGTGTTACATTTTTGGTATCAGATCAGTTCGTCTTAGCTAAAGCTTGAGGAGTGGACTGACTATGCTTCGTGCATATTCTGTATTTTTAGCTGATAACATGCACTAGATCTTGCCTGTACGGTCAAGATATAGATGTGCATGAGTATAAGGTACCTGACCGTGTGAGCTGTTATTTACTAGCACATTAGACTTAGTATTGAGCCTGATCAACTCAATAAATTTTGTTTTGTGTGCTCAGAACTTAATGGCTTCCGGAAGGTGAGGTAGACCACGTGCAGAACTTGCTCAAGAGGACCCGACTGACTTTATGGCCACAATGCGAGAAATGGTTCATGCAATGCAGGAGCAAGCCACGACAGCTCACCAGATGATGGATCAGCTAGGCAGGCAACCTGAGGCAAGCTGCGGAGGAAACCCACATGGCCCAGGAGTTGACCTAGACTATCTTAAGTTTGTTGAGTTCAGGAAGGCAAATCCGCCCAGCTTTCGAGGGGCGTATGATCCTGATAAAGCTGACGAATGGATCAAAGCCATGGAGAAGATTTTCTCTGTCCTGGATTGCTCGGATCATTAGAAGATGACCTTTGCCACCTACATGGTCGAAGCAAATGCAGAGTTTTGGTAGAATGGTATACGAAGATTATTCAAAAAATCTCAGATAGCCGTCACTTGGATGGTATTTAGGGATGTATTCTACCAGAAATACTTTCCTGCTTCCGTTCGAAATGCCAAGGAACTTGAGTTTATATAGCTTCGTCAGGGAAACCGGACGATATCCGAATACATTGCCAGGTTTGAAGAGTTATGCAAATTTTCTACAATTTACCAAAGGAACCTAAATGAAGCTTGGAAGTGCATCAAATTTGAGGGAGGATTACGAGAAGATATTCTTACCACAATAGGGCAATGGAGATTAGGGATTTCCCTACATTGGTGAATAAATGCCGACTTATGGAGGATTCTAACTTGAAATTAGCTGTAGCCAGGGCATCTGGTGGTAATTTCAAGAAGAGGTTGACCCCACAGGGCCCAAGATTCAAGCCCAACATACAACAGTAGAGGAGATTTCCGTCGGTAGGCAACAAAGGCAAGTAGCCCCAAAGGCCTCTTCTGAATCCGACTTGCATGAAATGCAGTAAGAATCATGGCAATCGGCCGTATTTGGCAGGCCAGAATGTCTGTTATGGGTGTGGCAAGCCAGACCACAAAATTTATAAGTGTCCAACTAGGAATCCATCACAGCCACCTCGACTTCAACGTCAAGGACGGGTCTTTACAATGAGTGCAGAAGAAGCTGATAAGTCTGAAGGACTAATCCAAGGTACCTGTGAAGTGGACGGTGAGACTCTAACTGTACTCTATGATTTGGGTGCCTCACATTCGTTTATTTCTTGTAATTGTGTGGCTATTTTGCAATTACCAATTTCTAAATTACCTTATGATCTACTGGTTTCTACTCCTACCAATGGACCTGTTAGAACTAGTCAAATATGCATCAATGTTCCTCTTTGAATCGAGGGTAGGACCTTCACAACTAATTTGATTTGTCTCCCTTCTTCTAGACTCGACATAATTCTGGGCATGGATTGGCTTTCTGCCAATTGAGTCATGCTCAATTGCTCTGATAAGATGATGATATTCCCCTTTGTCTCATCTTCTAAATTCCAAGCCTTAACACGCTTCTATTTGAACTCTTTATTAGTAAACTGTAGTAGGTCGAAGAGTCAAGGATACATCCTCTTGTCAACTAATGTAACGGAAGTTGAGCAGAAACTAGAGGAGATCCCAATTGTTAAGGAATATCTTGATGTTTTTCCAGAAGATATTCCTGAATTCCCTCTTGAGAGAGAAATTGAGTTTATCATCAAGTTAGTTCCAGGTGTGGGACCAATATCTATAGCTCCATATCGAATGTCACCTATGGAGCTGACGAAACTAAAGAGACAGATCAAAGAGCTTTTGGAAAAAGGATTTATACGGCCAAGTGCATCGCCATGGGGAGCACTAGTCTTATTAGTCAAAAACAAAGATGGGAGCATGCACCTATGCGTGGATTATAGGCAGTTGAATAAGGTGACGATTAAGAATAAATATCCACTGCTAAGGATTGATGATCTCATGGACTAGCTACAAGGTACAACGGTATTTTCCAAAATTGATTTGTGGTTCAGATATCATCAAATTCGAGTTCGGGAACAAGATATCTCTAAGACAACCTTTCAAACTCGTTACGGGCACTATGAGTATACCATAATGTTGTTTGGACTGACGAACGCACCAGCAGTATTCATGGATTATATGAACCGAATATTCTGCCCATATCTGGACAAATTTGTAATGGTTTTCATTGACGATATACTTGTCTGCTCGAAGACGGAGCAAGAGCATGTGGAACACTTGCGGTTGGCTCTGCAAATTTTAAGAGAAAAGAAACTTTATGCTAAGTTATCCAAATGTGAATTTTGGATGAAGGAAGTAAAATTTCTCAGCCATGTAGTGTCCTCTGGAGGAACCTCTATAGACCCCAGTAAAGTAGAAGCAGTTCTAAATTGGAAATGGCCGACCACAATCTCTGAAGTCAGGAGTTTTCTGGGCTTACCTGGATATTACAGGCGATTCGTTAAGGAGTTTTCTCGAATAATGATTTAGTACACCGGCCTCACTTTTGTATCCTATTTTGAAATCTGTACATAAACTAAAGCATTGGCTTCTGATCTATATATGCATGGATACAGTTGATGTTATATTACTTATTCTTGTCTTTTATGGCATTTTGTTAAATTTTTTCATGCTCATTATATAACAACACGCCATTTCATCTGTTAACAAAAAAAAAAAGAAAAAGAAAAGATGTGATACGAATCATGAAAGGTAAGTAGAGTATTAACACGATAACACAGTTTACTTAATTTCATGCTATGACTTAAGCATAACATTAAATTAGTAGGGTGTTACATCATCATCATCATCCCAGCCACTTTGCTTTTATTAATAAAAATAGTGAACATTCATAAGGTCTAATTATTAGGTTTTCGAAACATGAATATCCGAAGCGGATTCAATTTTAAGTACGTATTCTCATTGTAACAATAACATCATGGTGTATATAAGAGTTTATATGACAATTTGTATCATGCACGAATATCTTGAGAGTTTCACTCTTTACTTGGGTCGGACCAAAGTCCCTTTCTTTTCTTAACTTGACTTTATCTTAAGTTTTTTTCACCCACTAAACATAGGTGGTAATGAGCTCATACTGTGGCTGTCGCCACCATAAACTTTCGGTACTTACACTAGCTGGGTCAATACCATGCCTCATATAAGCCTAATCCCCTATACTCACACTAGCTAGATCTATGCCATGCGTCATGTAAGTCATGGGTGGAGGGGTTTTCTTTTTATGGGCCACCTTCCTTTTCAAAGGATAATACCCTTAGTTCCATCTCTTCTTATTAAGGCTTATGATGCACTATTATTCTAAGTCCATAAATTTTGTGGAATTCCGGCAATATGACGGCTAAACCGGAGCTTCCCCAAAATTGCCAAACAGAGGGTTCAATCTCACATATCATTAAGCATCATTATCATCATCATATCATTATCATATCAACATTTTCATCATATGAACATTATCATCATCATTATATTGGCACATAGAGGCATACATAACATACAAAGTCTTATGAGTTAACTAAGTAAATTTGGTGCAAGCTTTTAATTGAATTTGCCTCTTATGACGATTCTTTTATTAGGCACAGGACCAATTTCTTCTATTATCCTTTTTGAAACTTTTAAGTTGGATCTTGAAGTTTTCCCATGTCTTAATTTGAGGGTCTTAATGCCTTTAACATTGTTTCTCATTAACATTTTAAACTTAACCATAACTAGATTTACTTTTACAGTAGGATAGTAACTTCAAAAATTCACCATAATTTAATATTTAATTATTTTGACTTGAATTTTGGTATTACTATACTTCTCTGAGTCTATTTTGAAACAAAATAAACCCCACACAAAATTTCATTTTGTAACAAAAGATGGGCACATTTTACTCTGACTATTTAGCCTCCTAGAGTCATTCCGCAATAGTGACTTGTAAACTTTACTAGGAGCTTCTTACAAGGAATCTGCCACATGTGGATATTTTTCTATGTCTTAGCTTTCTAACAAACTTAGTTCCACTCAAAAATGTTATGTATAGCTCGAGATATTAAGCTTTTTGTATAGACTGCCCGAACAAAAATGTATCTGGGGACATCACATTTTCAAAATTCGTATCTCCCTCATTTTAAGACCAAATTTCATGTATTTTATATGTGTGAAAACCTCTACAAGTCTATTTTCATTTAAAATTAGTTTCATTGCTTGAATTGTACTAAATGAGTTATTGGTCGCCCAATACAAATTGCTAGAATTTCCAGCTTCAACAATTTTTGTTTCAATTAGTTTTCTTGTAAAAATATTAAGTCATTTCTTCAAGTGACCGCTTTTCTTACCCAAGCTACTTTTAAACTTTGAGATTTGATGATAAATTAATAGTTTGAGTTCTAAAAAGTTTGGTTCAAAATAAGGTAAATGCACAACCACAACCATTCTTCCAAGAAAAGAGCAACAACCACAAGTAAACTTCTCATAATAAGACTATAGGCATGAGGCCTTTAGAGCAAGTTCTAGAACCACCTAGCGATGGAGAGCTTAGGAGTTCCAGAGCTTGAAGACATGTAGGAAGAAAAGGTTAGAGTCACTACCTCAAGAGTTTCTTGTAGAGTTTGAAGGGAAAGACAAGTGTTGGAGGTGGCCTTCCTCCTCTTAAGCTTGCAAATGAGGCTAAATGAGTATTTGTTTTGCTCTACCAAAGACCAAAGAATATGATCCTTGGTAAGTTAGTGAGGGTGGTGATAGAAGATTAGGGTGATGGTGGTGGAAAAGTATGAAGAACAAGAAGGGAAGTAGGAAGAACAAGAAGAGGTAGAGAGAGGTGAGAGCTTTTGTGTCTAAGAGAAAGGATGAAAGTTTGCAAAATGAGAGAGTGAGTGGGGAGGCTGATTGGTGTCCCATATCAAGGCCAAGGGGTAGGTGAGTTTTGCTTCTTTTACAAGCAAAAAGGCTAGGAACCTTGGGGCAAAAAGGTTTGTTGTGTTTTCTTTGAATCTTGGCCCATGCTATGGACTATTTTGTATTTTCTCAAGTGGGCAAAGGCAAGGTCTACTTACTCTTGAGAGTTGATTCACTAGAGTCTACCTACCTCATGTAACAAGACTCTAGTGAAGACTAGCTCTCCTTTAGATTAGACTTGGCTAAGGAATATTGTCAAAATAGACTTGATCTAAGGGTGAAAAATTAGGAAGCAATGGATGGTTGGATCTTGCTCTTGTCTTTGCCGAAATTTCTATGCAATAAGTAGGAGAAATTTTTGAATTTTCAAAGCTATTAGAATTACTTAAGTTGTTAATTAATTTGATTAGTTTGATTGCTCATTAGTCAATTTCGGTTAATTATACTTTTAAGACGTTTTTTTCTCTAAAAGAATTGTTCCCAATAATTATGTATTTAAGGTGTAAGAATTTATTTATCTCAATTGATTAAGGTAAAACAATTGTCATGTAGTTAATTAATAAAATTATATTAGCTTAATTATATTTCTAAGTTACGAATTAATGAGGTTTGAATAATCAGGTTTTAATTAAAACGTTTATTGCATTATGATTCAATTGTTGGCTTGATTCAATTTACTAAGCTTTTGCTCATCGAGATTAACCGATTAGTCCTCAGCTAATTGCTAACCCCTCTAATTAGCCAGAGACATTAAGCTAATTATCTTAGACAAAATTGTGGATGTTATGACTTTTCTCCTCATAATTAACTCATAATCACTTCATTAATCCCTTAATTAAGCCTTAATCTCATAATTTCTCATTAAGTGCCTAATTACTCATGTTATTGAGGTAATTTAGCATGACAGAAAATTGAGGATGTTACAAAAGGCAGTAAAGATTAAAGACATATGTAGATACCATAGGGACAGTAATATGAAATGCCTAGGTGTGTTAAGTAAAGAAAGTTAAAAAAAAAATGGCAAGAAAGGCAAGTGCATTTGCATGATTATATAGGGTGCATCTGCATGTGCATAAATTATATTCTTTTTGTTAGTACTATGAATATGCTCTCTTAATTGTCAAGTGTGAACAAAATTAACCTATTTCAGAAGGACATTTCTTAACATTATAAAATGAAATCTATGGTTGATATGGCATAATCACTTTTTTTATAATAAACTGAAGTAGCTAAGCATGATGACGATGACACTATATGCAGTAGTCTAGGATGCCCTACTGAGAATTTATAATTCTCACCCCCTATGTGTGTTTCTGTGTCGTCTTTAGATAGCTCAAGAGATCCTGATGATGGCCATCTTGGACAAAGTTGGTTGAGATTAGATGGACGGCTAAAAATTGCTGACAGACAATGTCCGTTTATTTATTAGTAACAACCCCTAAATGTAATATTATAACTTAAGTATAGTATTGTATGTAACATCCCTAATTTTGTCAAAGCTAATTAGCTCAGTGATTCTAGCTAATTAGAGAGATTAATGATTAAGTGAAGACTAATCGGCTAATCTCATTGAGCAAGAGCTTAGTAAATTAAGTCAAGTCAATAATTGAATTATAACGCACTAAACATTTTAATTAAAGCCTAATTATTCGAACCTCATTAATCTATAATTAGAAATATAATTAAGCTAATATAATTAAGTACATGACAATCATTTTACCTTAATCAATTGAGATAAATTAATTTCTAAACCCTAAATACATAACTCATAAGAACAAATCTTTTAGAGGGAAAAGTGTTTTAAAAGTGTAATTAACCAAATCGGCAAAAGAGAAATTAAACTAATCAAATTAATTAACAACTTAGGTAATTCTAATAGCTTTAAAAATTAAAAAATTCCTCCTAATTGTTGCACCAAATTTTGGCCAAGACAAGAGCAAATCCAACCATCCATTGCTTCCTAATCTTGCACCCTTAGATCAAGCCTATTTTGACATTATTCTTTAACCAAGCGTAACCTAAGGAAGAGCTAATCTTCACTAGAGTCTTGTCACAAGAGTAAGTAGACCTTACTTTTGTTCACTTGAGAAAACACAAAATAGTCCATAGCATGCACCAAGACTTAGAAAACATAACCCACCTTTTTACCCTAAGGTTCCTAGCCCTTTTGCTTGAAAAAGAAGTAAAACTCACCTACTCTCTCTTACTTGTTGGAGAAGCAAAGCAACCAGCCCCCTCCTAGCCAAAAGTGGCATCTCATCTTGCCCCATTTGGCAGCAATTGTAAGCTTTCATCCTCTCACTTCAAAGCAAAAGCTCTCACTTCTCTCTAAGTCTCATTCCAACACTCTTGCACTTCCAATTCCTCTTGTTTTTCTTCCCACTTTCACACCCTATCCACCCCTCTTTCCTTTACCATCGTCATAAACCCTTCAAGGACCACCTTCTTTAGTCTTTGGAGAAGCAAAGTAAACACATATTAGCCACATTCTCTCAAGCTCTAAGGAAGGAGGCCATCTCCAACCATTTTCACTCTTCAAGCTTCCAAGAAATCTTTGTGATAGTGACTCTATCCTTTCCTTCTTCTATGTTTTCAAGCTCTAGAACTCCTAAGCTCTCCATAGTTAAGTGGTTCTCTAAAGGCCTCATGGCTATACTCTTATTTTAAAAAGTCTACTTGTGGTGGTTGCTCTTCTCTAGGAAAATGACTTTGGTTGTAAATTTTGTTTTATGTTGAACTTAACTTTTTAGAACTCAAAATATTGATTTTTATCAAGATCTCAAAGTATAAAAGTGGTTTGGAAGAGAAAAGTGGTCACTTGAGGAAAAGACTTAATGTTTTTTCAAGAAAACTAATTGAAACAAAAACTGTTGAATTTGGAAATTCTGGCAGTCTATTTTACATGACCCATAACTCATTGAATATAACTCCAAATGAAATGAAACTATTTTATTTGGAAATATACTTATGGAGATTTATATATATATAAAATATGTGAAATTTGGCCTTAAAATGAGAGAGATATGAATTTTCAAATTGTGTTGTCGCCAGATGTGTTTCTGTTCGAGCAGTATGTACTCAAATCTTAATAACTCGAATTATACAGAACATTTTTTAGTGAGACCAAGTTTTTTAGAAAGCTAAGACATACAGGAACATCCCCATAAAAAGTTTTGGAAGATTCCTTGTGAGGAGCTCCCAGTTAAGTTTACAAGTCATTGTACCAAAAATAAACTTAAAAGCTGAACAGTCAAATTGAAACGTGCATATCTCAAGTTACAAAATGAACTTTTGACTAGGGTTTATTTTGTTTAAAAATAGACTCAGAGAAGTATAATCATGCCAAAAATTAAGTCAAAAGAGTAAAAAGTGAAATTATGGAGAATTTTTTAACTTACTACCCCACTATAAAAGTAAAACTGGTTATGGTTAAGTTTTAAAAGTTAATGAGAAATAAGCTTGAAGACATTAAGACCGTCAAATTAAGATATGGGAAGACTTCATAATTCAACTTAAAAGTTTTAAAATAGATAATAGATAAAATTGACCCTATGAAAAATAAAAGAATTGACACAAGAAGCAAATTCAATTAAAACTTGCATCAAATTTACTAAGTTAAGCTTAAAAGACTTTGTGTGTTATATATGCCTCTATGTGCCAATATGGTGATGATGATGATGATGATATGATAATTATAATGTTGATATGATGTTGTTATGATGATGATAATGATGCTTGATGATAGGCAATATTGGATTCTCTGTTTAGCAAAATTTTGGGAAGCTCTAGTTTAGCCGTTATATTGCCGGAATTCCACAAAATCTATGGACTTAGAATAATTTTTGTATCATAAGCTTTAATAAGAAGAGATTGAATAGGGTGTAATCCCTCAAAAGGGAAGGTGACCCGTATTAAACTCCCTTTCCACCCACAACTCATATGAGGCATGACATAGACCCGGCTAGTTTGAGTATAAAGGATAGGGCTTACATGAGGCATGGCTTGACCCAGCTAATGTAAGTACCAAAAATTTATGGCGGCGACGGCCATAGTATGAGCTCATTACCACTTATGTTTAATGGATAAAAAATACTTAAGATAAAGTCAAGTTAAAAAAAGAAAGGGACTTCAGTTCAATCCAAGTAAAGAATGAAACTCTTAAAATATTTATGCATGATACGAATTGTCATATAAGCTCTTATATATACCATGATGTTGTTATTATAATGAGAATACGTACTTAAAATTGAATCCACTTCGGATATTCATGTTTCGAAAAACCTAATAATTAGACCTTATGCATACTCACTATTTTCGTTACTAAAACCTAAGTGGCTGGGATGATGACAATGAAACTTTAGTGTTGGGTTCGAGTCCTACTGAGAAATGTTATTTCTCACTCTAGTTATTTTTCCGTATTGTCACCAGAATCTGATGGTGCATCTCGTGGAGTGGAGCATGGATCCCTCACACTCTGAACGGACGTATGATGAGGGATGCTAAACTATGTTGTTTTAGACTTGTAGTTACTGTTGCTCTGCACCTTCGCATATTCCTTTTTGTGATGGGATTTGTCATTTAAGTTTGTATTTAGTATCTAGCATTGGGTCGTGGCATGACCATGAGCCTCCTTTGATGTAATGTTTATATATATCTATGTATATATACACTATGAACCCATATGGATGATATGATTAGTTATGTAATACAATGCATTTGTTATTACTGTTTATTTATCTTTCTCATATTTTATGATATTGTGATATGATTTGTATACGACACACTCTCTCGATATCTATATTCTCGCTTAAGGCTTTACTTTTCAAAACGGTACAAAGCGATGACTTATTTCCCAAAAAAAAAAAAAGTTTACTGTATTTTCGGTGTAAGTTAAATTATATATGAAGTTCAGTTTTCTACGAGCATAAGTAACAACTAATAAAACACCATAATACGACTTAAGCATAGTATGAGTTTATTAGGGTGTTACATTGTACTTCAAATGGCATTACATTTTACACCTCATCCATCTCGCATCTCGTAATGTTGTCGCATTATTATATTATGCAACTTGTCACTTATAGATTTGGTGAGTTATTACTCCCTTTGTTTTGAAATAATTGTCTATTTTTGAAGTTTTACTTTTCTACAAATAACTTTCCTTTTATAAATTTTAGATAACACTAATTATTACCTTTTAGTTATCCCCATATTAAATGGAGAAGAGAGGGTAAGTGAAATGAGATAGTAAGGGTAATTTTGTACAATAAGCCTAAATTTTTCTAACATTGAGAATTTTATAATTATTTTCTTAATTCATGTGTAAATTTAAAACTGGACAATTATTTCAAAATGGAGTAAGTATCTTATTTAAACTATGCCAATCTTTAGTGCCCTACTACTTAATTATGACAAGATGTACTAAATCACCAATATTAACACAAGATACACTAAACCACCAATATTAACACAATATGAAAATAATTTACTGTCTTAAATTCAATTTAAGAATAAAATATAACTATAAATTTATTAAATACTATTATATCCAATTAAGAAGACCCAATTCTCTTAAAAATAATACTATTAGATGAATAGGTAATTATTCTTTACATGTCCTACAATTTTACTCATCTCTCACGTCACATAAATTTCTCTCTTCCAATTTAAAATTTATTTAAGACCACGTATTCAAATCTAATGTAAAATTAAACATCTAAGTAAAAGTATCTTTTTATTACATTAAAATTACATAATTAAGATTAATTTAACGTATATAATCTAGTTTCTTAATTTCCATTCAGCTATCTACAATATCATAATTTATATCTATTTTGTTTTACTTGATCCTTCAATTTGTTAAATATATTTTAAATTAATGTATACATTTAATTCCTTACTCAAAATTATTCAAAATTTAACATTTTTCAAATTCTAATTTCTAATTAGTGTTCAATAACTAAAACAATACGATTATCATAAGCTAAAAAATAACGTAATTATTTTGATTTTAACTTTATAAAATTACTAGATAAAACAAATCACATTATTTAAATTATATAATAATTGCAAAATGGAGCGAGCATTAGGGCTGCGAATTTTACTTTTACATAGATAGATAGATTGCAAGATGTAGTTTTAGTGGTCTGTGTTTTCTCCAATTGAGTGATAAAATTCCATACTAATTAAATCAACAAGAAACTACCCAAAGGTAAGATATCTATTAATGAAATTTCATGTGAAATTTGAAACAGTTGTACCATTAGAATTTGTTATGCTTCATAATCTCAAGCTAACTCGAATTCAGATCTAATATTAAAGAAAGTAAAGAAAAGGCTGCCCACTATGGAAGAGGGTTGTTTGTGCGTGTAATAACATTGACTTGAAGGCTCCGATAACGTTAAAAGGTCTTTGGACTGCCGTTGTTGAAATTGGTAGTTTAGACCAGCATGTAAATCGCATTACCAATACTGGAATTATGTAGAAAGTCGGGAATGGTCAGAACTCAAGATTTTGGGAGGACGTTTGGCTTGGAGAGTTGAGTATGAAGGAGCAGTTTTCAAGGTTATACTCCATGTCTTCTCAAAAAAATTGTGTCATTGCCGAATATGGACTCTGGGATGGGGGATCATGGGTTTGGAATCTTCAATGGAGGAGAGCATTCTTCCAATGGGAAACACTTCTATTTTCTTATTTGCAGGTACTATTGCAACAGATTCAACTTGTGGAAGGTGTCCAGGATAAAGTATGTTGGAGATTTCATAACTCAGGATGCTTTTCGGTTAAAGTTTTCTAGGATGAATATTTTAAAGAAATTGATCACATTTAGTAGCACAACAAGGAGATTAACAAGTGTGGAGAAAAGTGGCACCACCAAAGATGGAATTGTTTCTGCGGCTAGTAATGCAGGTGAGAATTAACACAAAGGTCAGACTTCAAAGCCCAAACTTGCTGCCCAATTCTGATACAAGATGTGTTTTTTGTAATAATGTTGATGAGGATTTATTACATTTACTATTTAATTATACTCATGTCCGGAAATTTTGGTATTGTTGCTGCAATACATGGGGGTTGAGTTGGGTTATGTCAAATGACCCTAACATAAATTTTGATAGCTGGTTAACAACTCCATTCAAAAGGGGAAATAGAAAGAGATGGATTTTGTGTTTTTATGTTATCACTTGGTCAATATGGAAGCATAGAAATGACATTATCTTTAAAGCATCAAATATTTCATGGAAGCAGTTACAGGTGGAAATGGAATAGTGATTTACATATTGGTTGGACTCTTCAAATAGACAATGCTAAATCATGCAATCTTCTGCTAAGAATAAAGTGGAGTGGGAGTATACTGCATATGGTATTAAATAGGGGTAGGAGTATATTACACACTTGTATGGATTTGTTGTGGGGTTTTTCTGGCTTTCTTACTACATTCTTTTCTGCCTTTTTCTGCTTGCTTCCCCATTCGAGGTTAAGCTTTTTGTCTTTCAATAATTGAAACAAAAAAGTTACAAGCAATGGAACTAACTACATGCTATGTTTGTCTTAGTTATACCAAAATTAATACAACCCCCAACTACATGAAAATACATGATGAAGTAGATGTCTTTCATTTGCAACCGTGTGTGGCCATGATCTGAGGCCTTGGTGCACTCTCAGGCAATGAACTTTAGCTAGTTTAAACAATATTGTAATTAGACCTTTTTCAAGAGATGCTAAGCATAATGCTTTGGTGAGATAAGAAGAAGAACATGTCAACTTTACACCGTATGAAATTCAGGGTTTACTACCTAAAACAACACAAATTGAATAGCTCATAATTTCCAAAGTCAAAGGGAGTACAATTCCATATACACATTAGCAATTCCATTTACTCGATGGGATGCTACAAAGCTAGTGATACTTTACATCCTAGGGTCTAACTCTATATCTTACCATTGTTGATTTTACCGGTGGAGAAAATGAAAACATAGCGATTAGCAAGAAATGAAAGATGAGTAACTTCCAAATAATCATGAGTACTTCCTAACCTCTAAACTGGAAAGCATAAAGACACGCATATGCAAGTGTCCGGAACATATCAGACATGGACACTCAAGGATATTTGTACAACATGCATGTGTCGGATATGCATCTATATTTGTTTGATTAAAAAAAATTTAGCTTCACTTCTAAAAAATGGATTGATATTTGTTCTATGAGCAAGATATGGTACACCAAAGATAGATAAGCGCCAATGCCAAACCGGAAACTCAACGAAGATCACCACCGTGCCCGACGCCGGCATCCTTTGAAGATGACATGGAAACGTAACAGTGAGAAATACTAGATTTCTCAGTAGGATCGAGACTAGACAAACACTGTGTCATTGTCATCGTCCCAACCGCTTTGAGTTTTATTATAAAAATAGTGGGCATCATAAGTTCAATTTTAATAATTTTGCAAACACAAATCTCGAAGCGGATTGCTTTTAAGTTCATCATCATATCCATAATGTCATACATAGGCATACGTGCTAATACATAGGATAAACATTCATAATGCATATGAGAAATATAGACACTACAACAAATATGGTCTACAGCCATACTATTTTGGGCCATGCTTATTGGGCCACACTTGAAAAGGGTGGCCATAGAATGAAAAGGCCACGGTTCATAAGCATTGCTTTTTTAAAATAAAATGGATACCTTTGTATCATTAATAGACCACTCTTATTAATCGTGTCTAATATTTTTGACTTAGGCTACAATTTAGAATCATGGTCTATTGAATTTTCGCTGCAATTTTAATGTTCCCCCTAATTGTATTTAGTGTAGCATGTTTTAGAGGGAATCAAAAACTAGAGAAACAACTTATTCTCTTCCCATTAGCTGAAAAAAGATTCGATTCCCTATATCAGTTGAGAGCAAAAATCCCTAAGCACATTCATTTCTCACCCCTCCCAACTTCGATCACTGTCTGGCCCTAAGCACATTCACCCTAAGCACAATCCCAAAGCTTTGACCGTGCAACAATCTTTGCCTTGTGCCATCGCTTGCATTGAAAAATAATCTGAAGCTTGAAGCCCATTCACTTGCATCTCGTTCGTGCGTCGTGCTTGCCTGTCACTGTATTGTGTTCGTGTTGCTTGCCACCTCGCCAATTGCCACTCAACTGCCGCATTGTACTGCCTTTTCCTTGCAAGTTGTTTGTGTTGAAACTCTCTCTATCTCTACATGATGTTGTATCGTCCTGTGTGTCCCATAATCACTGAAGGGTTGGTGAACCAAGTCCAGAGGGCTTACACCATGCTTGGTGCCTATGGTGGCGCAGACAACAACGCCTTTTCTTCTCTTTGGGAAGCTCTTCCCTCTATTGCTGTAGTTGGTGGCCGGGTCATCATCACCACCACCACCACCATCGTCATCATCATCCATCCGATTTAGAAAAAAAAAATTGAACAATTTGTTGTGGCCTAGAGCCGTTGAAAATGGAATTTCATTTTCGTTTTCTTGATTTTAACTCTATTTTTTTTTTTTTGGGTCTTTTGAAATAAGAGTAGAGTTCAAGGAAGTCTTTGGTTCTGGAGAGTATTGTTGGGTGTGACTTTCTACCTAGAAGACCAAGTTAGTTCCTTTTTTTTTTTATTTGGTTATTTTGGCTCTTGATTTTGTGATTTTATTTATTATGTTGTAGGTGTTGGTGTTGGTGTGAATGAATTGAATTGCAGGGATTGTGAAGGTGCCTATTGGTGTTGCAGTTGTAACATTCTCTGAAGTACAATATTATGCTTAAGTCATAATACCTCACCTAGGAGTTGTCACCGTCTCTTAATCGAACCTTGTTTGGTAGCAACCTTCGGCCACACTCAATAATACTAGTCAACTCTGCCTTGGAGGACCTTCTTCAAAACTTCTGAATTATCTAGAGATAAGACAGAAATAGAGTGAGAATTATAAATTTTCAGCAAGATTCAATTATCTATCATACATGATGTCATCGTTATTATCTCCAGCTGCTTCGGTTTATTATGAAAAGTTAATTCATTATATGGACTGTTCTGTTTTATAGTTTGAAAACACGTAGTCCGAAGTAGAGTTCATTTTATTTCATGTACTTAAGTCACCTTTAGAATATAAACCACTGCATAAGTATATAGAACAGCTTCAGTATCAATAAAACATGAGATGACATTATGAAACTTCTCATCTTTGAATTCATGCAAATGCACTAATGCTTTTCTTTAACTTTCTTTACTCTGTAATGAGTTAATGTCATGGATGTTGCCACCATACATTTTCATTGCTTACACTAGCTGGGTCATGCCATGCCTCATGTAAGCCCTATCCCCTATACTCACACTAGCTGGGTCGATGCCATGCCTCATGTGAGTGGGGTGCTTGCATATGTTTTAATCTTTAGTCTTTACTGCCCTTGGGTAGTCTGATCTAGGAGTGAACTCGTCAGCTCAACTCGTGACCGTTGTCACACAGACTGTCCCACAAGGGGATTCACGTGCCTCTAGTCTTGGAGGGATCTCATTTTGGTCACGTGCCTCTAAATTGAAGGGATCTCTTCTGGTCACGTGTCTCAATAATAGAGGGATCTCATCTAACCACATGCCTCCAAGGTAGAGGGATCTCATAGTTTTAGCTGCCTTCACAGGGAGGGATTCAAAGTGCAACTGCCTCCAAGTGAAGGGATTCACATTTATTATATTTGTATCCTTTCATTTCCATATATAATCATGCATAGCCATGCTGAATGCACTTACACATATGCTTCATCATTTACTTTCATATATCCTTGATTCTAGAATTTCATATTCATAACTTAGATCTTCCTAGCACAAGATATTACAACTTCATACGATTCTGCCGAAAAATTTGGCAGCATAACAGAACGTGTATGCTTCCCCGTGAATAGTGCCAGTATTCAGACAATCCATTTTATAGAAAATTCACAATAATTCACTCACATTTCAACATCAATTTCATAGGAACATTAGTGCATTTAAAGCATCACAATTCATTTTCAATCTCATAGGTACATTAGTTGCATTTAAAGTATAGTTGCTATCTTAGCACTTTCACTCAACCCGGTTTTGTAAATTAGGCCATAATTTCTATGTAACTCATCTGGAGCTCAATTTTGGATATGTTAGAGCATTATATGCTATTTTCTAACCTCTTTGGTCCCATCTCATTTAGACTTGTATAGCTCAAGATATTCGAGTTCTATCCCTGATCGCCTTGCGCCTAGCTGTAATTACATACTTACAAGTAAAAATCCACTAAAAATCGAAAATCAGTCCAAATCATATCAAATTAGTGTCCTATGAAAGCTAATAGAACAACCTTTCATTTGCAGTAAGTTCCATTTAATTTTCTTTAGTATTATAAGCCCCAAAATTCAACCTTCCTGAACTATCCCATGTTGGCTCGGTTTGGACATAGGGCAATTCCTTCCAATCATTGGGAGTAACTGGGACCACAACAAACTCAGAAATTCCATGGGATGTTCTTCTATGTGTAAGCTTTCTAACAAAATTGGTTTCACTCAATTTGGAGTTGTATAGAGCACGTTATGTCCTAAACAAACCAGTTTGCCCAATATCAAACTCTAGAATCTAGGTTAAAATTCCAAAATTCATATCTCCCTCAATACAAGTCCAATGGCCTTATATGATATATGGATGGAAAGCTCCGAATGTCTAGTTTCACCTAAAAATGTTTCATCAAATTTAACCAGTCATAGGTAGAGCCATACACTCCGCCATATGGACTGTTGTGGGTTTCTCACTTAGACAGCATCCCAAATCTCCACTTCTTCAAGATTTCTCCTTCTAACCTCAATTCCAACTGAAGGTTACATGTTAATCCAACCATAATCCATCATATACATCCAATATAACCTGAAATACATGAAGAAGAGTAAAATTACATGCAGCCATAGTTCAGAGAAATCAATAAATAGAAAGTGAATCCTACCTCCTTTAGGTGTGAACAAGCTTGATTTGGAGTTTGAATCAATAAAACTTGGTTGAGCTTGAAGGTTGGATGGAGTTGGGTAGTAGAGAAGAGAAAAAGAGAGCTGAAGTGAGGGAGAAGGCAGCACAGAAAATGGAACTGAAGGAGAGAATGAAATGAGTCATATAAACTTGTAGTGGTAGTTGGCTTCTTGTAACATGATTGGTTCAAGAATGCAAGGTTGAATTTCGGCCAACTTTCCTCCTTTCTTATGGCCAAAGTGGCGCCACTTTCATGCATTAAGTGGTTGAATTTCTTGTGGCTAATTTCCAGCCATGCTTCCCTTCTATTGTGGCTTAATGTGGCTTAATTATCCTTCACACGAAATAAGAACTCGTTTGCACTTGGTTTGAGCTCGGAACTCGTATCCATCTTGAGTAAAGTCGGAACTCTGGTCCATCTAATTTGAACTAGGAGATGAAGTCGGATGTCGTAGTTCATACCCTTCCTATTTGAAACTTGGGAATAAATCCGAAAATCGAAAATCACGTCCGTTTTTTTTTTAAGCTTGGGAATAAAATATGAGATCAGAATACGTGTAAATTTTTGGTCGAACTTGGAGAACAACTCAGAGATCTGAACTCATATCCATTCTGGTTGCGATCAACTCTGATGTCGAAACTCGTTACATTCGACCCAGAGGTCGGTACTCATGACCATTCTGGTTGAACTTGCATATACACTTAGAGATCGGACCTCGTGTTTATTCTTGTTAATCTTGAACATCAATTATGAGGTCAGAATTCGGAAATAATGTACTTGAGTTAGAGATTAGGTCAGAATTCGGAAATTCTGTCCACCATATTTGATACTCGAACTCGGAAGCAATGACCATTGACTTGAAGATGAACTCGAAAGTCGGAAGTTACGAAAATGAAGTCGGAACTCGTGGGGGATGTTACATTACTACCCTCCTTAAAAAATTTTGTCCTCAAAATTTATTCACAAAATTAACTATTTATTATTGTAAGAGTTTGAAGAAAATGTTCACACATAAGCATACTAAAGTTGTAAAAACATAGTCAAAGAAAATACAATAAACCTAGTTATATAATCAACATAACATAGTTAGCAAAAGTGAATCCTCGCCCTAGGTTATTCCGAATGTGACTTCAGCTGCTTTGGGGACATAGCCTCATCAACATTCAAGGTGAAAGTTCATCACGGTTGTTGCAATTTAAGGGTAGACAGTTGATGCATATATAGGCAGTCTCTGATCATGTAGCCCGGCTACCCACACCTGAAACATACATTTTGCCCAGCTAAACAAGGTCTACCTCCATGGGCTTTTCCACACTTAGGGCATACTTGCCCTACGCTTGACCCCTGACATTGTTTATCCTCTCACCCATTAAATTGACGTAGCTTCTTTGGTAGTGAGGCATATTTATGTTCCTGGTTTTCAGGTGCCGGTCTCTTTTCATAAGCATCAGACTAGGCAATCTCCAATTTCTTATTATAGTCTTCCATAAGTCTGCATTTGTTCACCAAAATAGGAAAATTCCTGATTTCCATAAGGCCTATTGCTGCAAGGATATCTTCCCTCAGTCCGCCTTCAAATTTGACACATTTCCATGCCTCATTTGGATTCTGTTGATAGATTGTGGAAAATTTACACAACTCTTCAAATTTGGCGATATACGCCGATATGCTTCTATTTCCTTGCTGGAGTTGTAGAAATTCCAGTTCCTTAGCATTTCGGACAGAAGCGGGAAAGTATTTCTAGTAAAAAGCGTCCTTCAATGCATTCCATGTGATCTCCACCCGGGATTCCTCCATTAATCTCCTTGTAGCATTCCACCAGAATTCCGCGTTTGCTTCGAGCATATAAGTGGCGAAGGCTACTTTCTGGCGACTCGTACAATCCAAAATAGAGAAAACCTTTTCCATTGCCTTAATCTATTCGTCAGCCTTGTCAGGGTTGAAAGCTCCTCTAAAGCTAGGTAGATTTGCCTTTCTAAATTCAGCGAACTTGAGATACTCCATATCCACCCCAGGGCCATGTGGATTTCTTTCATAACCAGCCTTGGGTTGCCTACCCAACTGATCCATCATCTGATGAGCTACAGCGGCTTGTTCTCGTATTGCATGAGCCATTTCACGCATTGTGTCCATAAAATCAGCAGGATCTTCTAGAGTGGGTCTATTTGGTGGCCTACCATGCCCCCTGGAACCCATTAGTTCCTAGTCACACACAACAAAGCATTGAGTTGATCAAGCTCAACAATAAGTTAAGTGTGACAACAACCAATAACAATCATAGTTAGGTGGTCATGCGTATCTAATTTAACTCCCTATATCTTATCGGAGCAGATAAGATCTGTCGCATGACATTTTCTAAGGATTTTAGAGTGCACTAGAAATGTAGTCAGTCCAAATCCTCTGGTCTGGGGAGGATCGAACTGCTCTGATACTATTATGTAACATCCTCCCAAGTACAGTAATATGCTTAAGTCATAATACCTCACCTAAGAGTTGTCACCATCTCTTAATCGAACCTTGTTTGGTAGCAACCTTAGGTCACACTCAATATTACTAGTCAACTCTGCCTTGGAGGACCTTCTTTGAAACTTCTGAATTATCTAGAGATAACACGAAAATAGAGTGAGAATTATAAATTCTCAGTAGGATTCAATTATCTATGATACATGATGTCATCGTTATTATCTCCAGCTGCTTCGGTTTATTATGAAAAATGAATTCATTATATGGACTCTTCTGTTTTATAGTTTGAAAACATGAAGTCCGAAGCAAAGTTCATTTTATTTCATGTACTTAAGTCACCTTTAGAATATAGACCACTGCATAAGTAGATAGAACAGCTTCAGTATCAATAAAGCATGGGATGACATTACGCAACTTCTCATCTTTGAATTCATACAAATGCATTGATGCTTTTCTTTAACTTTCTTTGCTCTGTAATGAGTTAATGTCATGGATGTTGCCACCATATATTTTCATTGCTTACACTAGCTGAGTCATGCCATGCCTCATGTAAGCCCTATCACCTATACTCACACTAGCTGGGTTGATGCCATGCCTCATGTGAGTGGGGTACTTGCATATGTTTTAATCTTTAGTCTTTACTGCTATCGGGTAGTCTGATCTAGGAGTGAACTCGTCAACTCAACTCATGACCATCGTCACACAGACTGTCCCACAAGGGGATTCACATGCCTCTGGTCTTGGAGGGATCTCATTTTGGTCACGTGCCTCTAAATTGAAGGGATCTCTTTTGGTCAAGTGCTTCAATAACAGAGGGATCTCAGCTGACCACGTGTCTTCAATGTAAAGGGATCTCATTTGACCATGTGCCTCCAAGGTAGAAGGATCTCATAGTTTTAGCTGGCTTCACAGGGAGGGATTCAAAGGGCAACTGCCTCCAGGTGAAGGGATTCACATTTATTATATTTGTATCCTTTCATTTCCATACATAATCATGCATAGCCATGCTGAATGCACTTATACATATGCTTCATGATTTACTTTCATATATCCTTGATTCTAGAATCTCATATTCATAACTTAGATCTTCCTAGCACAAGCTATTATAACTTCATACAATTTTGCCAAAAATTCTGCAACATAACAGAACGTGTCCACTTCCCCATGAATAGTGCCAGTATTCAGACAATCCATTTTACAGAAAATTCATAATACATCACTCACATTTCAACATCAATTTCATAGGAACATTAGTGCATTTAAAGCATCACAATTCATCATCAATCTGATAGGTACATTAGTTGCATTTAAAGCATAGTTGCTGTCTTAACACTTTCACTCAGCCCGGTTTTGTAAATTAGGCCATAATTTCTATGTAACGAATCTGGAGCTCAATTTTGGATATGTTATAGTATTATATGTCTATTTTCTAACCTTTTTAGTCCCATCCCATTTAGACTTGTATAGCTCAAGATATTTGAGTTCTATCCCGAACTGCCCTGTAGCTAGCTAGAATTACATACTTACAAGTAAAAATCCACTAAAAATCAAAAATCATTCCAAATCATATAAAATTGGTATCCTATGAAAGCTAACAGAATAACTTTCATTTTCAAGAATTTTCATTTCATTTTCTTTAGTATAACTCGAGTTATAAGCCCCGAATTCGACCTTCCTGAATTGTCCTATTTTGGCTTGGTTTGGACATAGGGCAATTTCTTCCAATCACTGGGAGTAACTGGGATCACAACAAACTTGGAAATTCTCATAGGATGTTCTCCTATGTGTAAGCTTTCTAACAAAATTGGTTTCACTCAATTTGGAGTTGTATAGAGCACGTTATGTCCTAAACAACCTAGTCTGCCCAATATCAAACTCTAGAATCTAGTTTAAACTTCCAAAATTCATATCTCCCTTAACACAAATCCAATGGCCTTATATATATATGGATGGGAAGCCCTGAATGTCTAGTTTCACTTAAAAATGGTCTCATCAAATTTGACCAGTCGTAGGCGGAGCCGTACACTCCGCCATAGGACTGCCGTGGGTTTTTCACTTAGACAGCATCCCAAATCTCTACTTCTTCAAGATTTTTCCTTCTAACCTCACTTCCAACTCAAGGTTACATGTTAATCCAACCATAATCCATCATATACATCCAATATAACCTGAAATACATGAAGAAGAGTAAAATTACATGCAGCCATAGTTCAGAGAAATCAATAAATAGAAAGTGATCTTACCTCCTTTAGGTATGATCTGGCTTGATTTGGAGTTTGAATGAACAAAACTTGGTTGAGCTTGAAGGTTCGATGGAGTTGGGTGAGCAGAGAAGAGAAAAAGAGAGCTGAAGTGAGGGAGAAGGCAGCACAGAAAATGGAATTGAAGGAGAGAATGAAATGAGTCATATAAACTTGAGGTGGTAGTTGGCTTCTTGCAACATGATTGGTTCAAGAATGCAAGGCTGAATTTCGGCCAACTTTCCTCCTTTCTTCTAGCCAAAGTGGCGCTATTTTCATGCATTAAGTGGCTGAATTTCTTGTGGCTGATTTCCAGCCATGCTTCCCTTCTATTGTGGTTTAATGTGGCTTAATTATCCTCCACATGAAATAAGAACTCGTTTGCACTTGGTCTGAGCTCGGAACTCGTATCCATCTTGAGTAAAGTTGAAACTCTAGTCCATCTAATTCGAACTAGGAGATGAAGTCGGATGTTGCAGTTCATACCCTTTCTATTTGAAACTTGGGAATAAATCCGAAAATCGAGAATCACGTCCGTTTTTTTTTTAAGCTTGGGAATAAAATATGAGATCGGAACTCGTGTAAATTTTTGGTCAAACTTGGAGAGCAACTCAAAGATCTGAACTTGTATCCATTCTAGTTGCGATCAACTCTGATGTCAAAACTCGTTACATTCAACCCGGAGGCCGGTACTCGTGACCATTCTGGTTGAACTTGCATATACACTTGGAGATCGAACCTCGTGTTTATTCTTGTTAATCTTGAACATCAATTATGAGGTTAGAATTCGGAAATAATGTACATGAGTTAGAGATTAGGTCGGAATTCAGAAATTCTGTCCAACATATTTGAAACTCAAACTTGGAAGCAATGACCATTGTCTTGAAGATGAACTCAAAAGTTGGAAGTTACGAAAATGAAGTCGAAAGTCGTGGGGGATGTGATAGCAGTGAAATGTAATTATCCTCTATTTCTTATTGTCAGGTTGCCTTTTGTTGCAAAGTACTAGAGTTCTTCAAGGATAAGCTCAACACATGACCCAAAATCACTGAAGAGTTTGCCTGCTTGCAAGTTTGTTAAAATTGTTAGTTTTATCAGTTTTATATATATATATATAGTCTGCCAGGTCCTTTTGTAACACCCTCCCAAGTACAATACTATGCTTAAGTTATAGCACCATACTCAAGAGTTGTTACTATTACCTGAGCAGACCTTATTTCACAGCAACTTCAACCATCTTCTAAACCTTTCGAGCTATCTTAAGATAATACGGAAATAGGAGTGAGAATTTTAAATTCTCAGTAGGATTCTCTAAACTATCACATGTAGTGTCATCATTATTATCTCCAGCTGCTTTGATTTATTATGAAGAAAGCGATCATGCCAAATAAATTGTTCAGTTTTATAGTTTGAAAATATATTGTCCAACGTAGAGTTCCTTTTATTCATATACTTAAGATATAAGAGTTATTATAAAATAAATTTACAACTCATAACTTAAATAATAGTTGCAGTATATTCAAATATAATAATTCGAATATAATGAAGAAATAGAACAGATCATGCATATGCAAATATATTTGCTTGAGTTCATGCAAAATGCACTTGTGTTTCTTTAACTTTCTTTGACATCCTTTTCTTGGCACACCTAGGCATTACATATCACCGTCCCTAGGATGCTTGCATATATTTTAATCTTTAGTCTTTATTGCCTTTGGGTAGTCTGATCTAGGAGTGAGTTTAACTCGTGACCGTCGTCATACAGTACTGACTCGCAAGGGGACCTACGTGCCTCTAAGTCGAAGGAACTCAATTGGCCATCCGCCTTCAACATAGAGGGACCCAAAAATTTTAGCTGCCTTCGCAAGAAAGGATCCAATGTGCAACTGCCTCCGAGTGAAGGGACCCACATCTTTATCTTTTAACTACCTTCACTTGGAGGGACCCAAATAACTGCCTCCAAGTGAAGGGATCTCAATATTACATAATCATGTCATCATACAATATTCATCTTCATATCATAAATCTTCAAAATATAAGCTATTATAATTTCATATGCTTCTGCCGAGAATTTGGCAGCATAATGGAAACGTGTCCGCTTTCCTATGAATAGTACTAGTACTCAGACAACCAATTTTATGGAAAATTCACAACACTTTCATTCACAATTCAACATCAATTTCATAGGAACATTAGTTGTATTTAAAGCATAGTTGCTGTCTTAGCACTTTCACTCAACCTGGTTTTTGTAAAATAAACCATAATTTCTATTTAACTCATTCGGACCTAAATTTTGGATATGTTGGAGTTTTGTGTGTCTAGTTTTTAACCTCTTTGGTCCCATTTAGTTTTGATATATATATATATATATATATATATATATATATATATATATATATATATATATATATATATATATATATATCTAGTTATTAACATTTTACCTGGGTATGTCCTATTTCTAGGCAGATTTGCATTCCCAAAAGTATAAATTCACTAAAAATAGAAACTTACATGAATTCCAACAAAACTTATATTTTTTTAAAGCTGATGAATTAATTTTCATCTCCAAAAAGTTTCATCTCATTTTACTAAGTAGAGCTCAAGGTACAAGCTACTAAATTTGGTTGTTTATGGCTGCCATGTTCCAGCCCGATTTGGACTTAGGGCAACTTCAATGAATTACTGGGAGCTATTAGGATAGAATCTGACTCTAAAATTCTTATGGGACTTTTCTCTATGTCTTAGATTTCTAATAAAATTAGTTGCACTCGATTTGAAGATGTGGAGGGTGAGTTATATCCCTCAAATTCTAGTCTACTCAGAATCAGGGACAGAATTTTGGGGTTAAATTAAAGAATTCATATCTCACTCAATACTAATCCAATTGCCTTATATTTTATATGGTTGGAAAGCCCTAGATGTCTAGTTTCATTTGAAAATAGTTTCATTAAGTTTCAGTAGTTGTAGGCAAAGCCGTACACTCCGCCAGTACGGATGCCATAAGGTTTTCAAGGTTTTAGCTTCTATTTTGCATCACTTTTTGAATTCTCACCCAAGTTCTCACCCAAACTCAACATTTATACATCACTCCAGCCATAAGAATTCATATAAACACCATATATCATCAATCTAATGGAAAGAACAGAAATTCTACTCAGCCACAATAGCACCAATAATAGAAGAAAATGAAGAATCCTACCTCAAAATTAAGTTTTGAGCTTGGAAGATGGAAGCCTTAAGTGTGGGAAACGATGTGGGATGAAGAAGTAAAAGGAAGAGGATGAAAAGGGGAAGCAATATGAGAGAGAGAGCTTAGCTCTCTTGATGCACGAAAATAAAGAGGGGAAAATGATGAATTGTGAGATTTAATGACATATAGCAGTTGGGAGTTTGGCACATGATTGGTTGTTAGGTTTGTGTTGATTGTTGAGCCACTTTTCCCCATTCTTTGGTAGCAACTTGTTGCCACTTTGGCAAGAAATGGTGGCTGAATCTCAGCCACTTATCCTAGAGTTTTTTATATCTAATTCTATTGATTCGGTTTCGGTAGTTTAAAATATCAAATCTTTACCGATTCCCTCAAATCGGTAAAACATTACTAAGTAAATTTGTGAGATTTTCTATATCTCTATTCTAATCTTCTCAAGTCTAATCTCTTTAATTAACACTTAATTAACTCCTAATCAATACTTAATTAACTTCTAATTAATTCTACATAGTCAATAAAGTCAGATAAATAGATTAACATCGTAATTTAAACATATTATAATTGCGGACGTTATATTGAATAATTTCTCATAGTCTTTAACATAATAATCTAAATTTCCTTTAGCTCTAGTATTTGTAATTCATCCCTAATTACTCTTATTTTTCTAATAAATTGATTAATAGCGCAAATCAATTGCACTATTTCTTTGGAATTTTATATTTTCGCTTTTTCGTAAATCCTTTGGAAATTTCTGTTTGGTTTCCATAACTAGTGGCATTTTCGTAATATTGAGCAAGTCTAGGGGCATCCCATGTCATTTCATATATGGATAACTCCGTGGCTCCATCAGTCGAGGTTTAGATTTTTACGTTTTCGCTACGTCGATTAAAACCTTATTCTACTAATTCGATTGATATAGGGACCTAAATGTTATTTTCTAAAAGTTTAGGGGCAAAGTTATAAATAATAAAAGTTTGCCCAAGGACATTTTCATCATTTCCTATTACATTATATGAGGATGTTACACCTTTCATGAGAGTGATTAATAAGAAATGATCAGATTTCTAGGAGAAATTTATTTTTTACGTAATTTTCAAAATCAAACTAATCATTTCTTGAGAAAAAATCATTATCACTCTACAAATGATTTAAGGTTTGTTTCTGGGGTCAACAGATTTACACTAACAAAAGTAATACTCAAGCTAAACACAGGTTTCTATAGGTTCAATGATGGGCCCGTTTAGTTAAGATTCTAGGAGAAGTACTTCTTAAAAAGTAGAAGTAGAAGCAAAAGTAGAAAATTATTTTATGTTTGGATATAATTGTATAAGTACTTTTTATCAAAATTAGAAGTTATTGAATTGTTTGGATGTGATAATATAAAAGTATTTTATTTAATAAAATTACAATTAAGGATATGGAGAGAGAGAATATGAGAGTGAGAAGAGAGTGGTAGTTTTTAAAAGTTTTAAGGATAAAATCATAATTGAGTGGGAAGAAAGTGATTGCGAATTTTAAGAAGCAACATTCTTTCTCTTCTATTGCTTCTACTTCTGGGAGAAACAGCTCCCTATTTGCTTCTAAAAAAAATAGAAAAACTGATTTTTTTTTTTTGCTTCTGCTTTTTTTAGAAGCAGAAACAAACAATATTAAAAATTTTATAAGTACTCTTTTTCAAAAAGTTTAAAAAAAAGTACTTCTTTTTATACCAAAAGCAGAAACAAATGCACCCAATACTACTTGAGGCAGACAAGTATTCATTCTATACTGAATCTGATTAATCAAAGAAAGTCCTTTTTGGCTACAGCATTCGTGGGCTAAAAGATGCCTTTGATTTCCTTGTCAGAGATTTTGTCTCAATATTTTCTACCGTGCTTTTGAAGCAATGTGTGAAGTGTATATTTGGAACAATTTTTAGTCATTTGATGCATTAGAGAATATTAATTGATACTACTACAATGCAATCATATAGCTTGAGTAATTTAGAGTAGAAGTAGTTGTATGTATTCTTTTCTCTTTTCTTTGTTAATATAAATAAATCAATAAGATAATGTGATTTTTGCTTTTGTTGTCATGTTGAAGGTACATAGTGTATGTCCAAGTCCTACTTTGTCACTTCTAGAAAGGTGCTTTTCTGATGGCTTGTCATATACGTCCGATAAATTTTATTCATCAACATCTTTCCTCTCCAACACTCATGGCATAATTGATAATTCTCCTAGAAAATTACTTATTGTGTGTTTGACTCAATGGCAAGTAAGAAAGTGATATGAAGGAGAAGATAACTTTAATGAAAAGTGTGTTTGATGGTTGTTATTTTCTGAAGAGTGAAATGGTTAAGAAGGGAGTAGAGTCCCCTCTTCTTTTTTTTTTTTATTGAATTTGTGGGATTTGTTGTCTGCTAGTTTGGAGATTTAGAAGGGATAGTAAGAATTTTCGTTTTCTATATTTGATTGAATTACTACATTTAGACGCTCTTTTGACACCAAAAAAATGAGTGATAGCCAAATGAGGGTGATTAGTTGATTATGAATGAATAGCCGAATAAAAAGTTAGCCAATGGCAGCATAGGTTGAATGGCTAACAGTTGAAGTTATTGGGCTTAATTTGGGTTGGTATATTGAGCTTAAAATTTGGCTGTGAGCTATGAAGTAAGTCTCGAGTTCTCTCTAGGACATACACTAATGGAGAGTTTGAATTGACCAAATCTTTTAATCATTCATTAAATATAGAAGCACTTCTTAGGGGGTTGTTGTCAATTAGATCCTCCTTCAGTGCCTTTGTAATAATGCTTCAAACTATGTTGTCGAGATGTCACAATACAATATTTTTTGGAGAGTTTTCCAGTCTTGTGCCATAAAGCTGTTGTTATGTAATAGCCTAAATTACCAAATGTGGGATCTTAGTAGCACTGACATTAAAAATTGAAAAATTGCAATTATCTATTCATTTAGAATGAAATAAATGTAAAAAGAGTATTGCTTATATGAGTAATGCTATTAAATAAAACCAAACCCTTACATAGTAAAAAAGACAAAGTACTTTATAGTAGTGAGTAAAGTCAAAACTTATATCTTTCTCATTTTATAAATATCTATTATTATATCTACTTTTTATATTCAAATAATATTACTCAATGTCATATGACACATTTTTATGAAAACTATTACCTAATGTATTTTCATCATATGAAAGCTAGTCGAAGTCTATTACTATTTATGTTATAGATGAACATTTAAGAAGGTTCCATTGTATGGAGAAGACGCAGATGTCTGTGGTTGGGGTTCTTAACTATCCATTTCATCGGCCCAATAAATATGGCACATGATAAAGCTTATCAGGCCCAATAGCAAAGTTTGACCCAATTAAAACTTAACATAGTTGGATTCTATGACCCAAAAAAAAAAAAGAGTCTGTTCGTTAGTTATGGTTCTGTTATAGTTAGTTTATAGACTTACCTAGAGACTTCTCATCTCTCTCTCTCTGTTGTGTGTGTATGTATGTTTATAATCAAGCCTTCACTTATTTAGTTTTCTATTACAATAACTACATCTTGTTACTCAACAAAAGAGAGGCATATTATGTTTCTAGTCATATTGAGGTACTTAAGATCTATCCCCCAGTGTACAGATATGAATGTTACTATGGAATAATGTTACATGTTTGGATTCACTACATTTAGGGCTGAATGTGAGGGATTCCTCAAAAGCATCTAAGCACAATAGAATTCCAATAGATTATATCAATGGGCATTTTGTGATTAGAAAAATGAAGTAGAAAGATCTTGGCAGCCAAATAAAGAGAATTTTTTTTTTTTTAACAAAAGAGAAAGCCAAAAATCATAATGCTATGAAATTACAACTAAGGATATTTATAACACATAGGATCTTGTATTCTTAGGGACTGGAGGAATTACTCTTCTTGTGCCATCTTAGTAACTCGGAAGAGTACACTGCTAAGTTTGTTTTCATGTGATTAACAATGAGATTTAAGAAATTGATATCATAATAAACTCTCTTATATTGACTGAAATGAATACAAATGATTTTTCTCTTTCTAGCCCTTTAGGCAAATTTGAATTATCCATTTGTTTGCTTTGACCTTTTACATTTATCTCTTATCAATCTACCCAAATTTGCATTTATTTCTTATTTATATGCTAAAGTGCATGATGGGAGTCTGTGCTTGTTAATCCTCTAAATAGCCAAGTTTACATGGAAAATAGTATTATGATTATATGTGATGTTTAGTAATGGGATAGGTGCTGTTCTTTTGTGAGTTTCTATTCCTAGATGGAAAAAATGGATCATTACTCCAGTCTAATGTAAAAGCCTAAGTTAGTTGATAATTATCAATTTGGATAGATGAATTGCATTGAATTGGATGAAGATTGATACAAATCTTTTGAAACTCTACTCTATATGTAGTCATTATGGAATGAAGTGATCAATATGTTAGATGTGCCAAGAGGTTGCAATGAATTTTTTTATGGCATCTTTTACAAATATTGTTTGCACTTTCTTATTTTCTAATTGGTTTTGTTAAAACCATTTTCTAATATTGTTTGCTATTGCATAGGAAGGCAATCCCATGCTAACAAATACTTTCCATTATATTATGTCACAAAACATGCATTTTCTTTTCTCATGCTTATATTTTTCATTTCTATTCTAATTTGTGTAGGATAATGTGAATGGTGCATTGGATGGCACTGGAGCATATTAATCTCTAGCATTGTGGCGACAGATAGATCATGAGATCATGGTGTTTTATACATTTTGTGACTGATGCGACTCCGGCAAGTATACCGGATTATACAAGTAATAAAGTGATAAGTAAAGTATCATTCCCATGAGGATAGATTAAATACTGAAATAGTCTAAAGGAATAAATATTTGGACACAATGGAAATACCGATGAGGAAATTAAAATTTAAATAAAATAAAATAAATAAGAAAAATACAAATGCAAAAAATTCTAATAGTATGGATAAATGCAATGGGATGGATGCTAGGGCTAATTAATTTCACCTATTGCAGACACATTTACTATGAATTTCTGTTAATCAATTCCTATCCTGATTAACTCACGGTCGGTTGGCAGCAAGTGTCGCAGTTTGCTCCAAATTACAATTTTAAAATATTTAATTACACTAAATTTGAAGTATAGTGTAACCAAGGTCGTCTCACAAGGATGTTGTTACTATCTAGTTAAGTAACAAGGGGGTATGTACAAACATGTAGTCAATAAGCTATAAAAGAAAATTAGATGAAAATAAAAGCACTAGTTCAAAGAGCTCCTTAGGCATAAGGTGAATCAATCATCAACGCTCAATATATCAAACACATGGAGTGCGATTAATTTGATCTATTAGAGAGACCTCTACTAACAACCCCACAAGTCTACCTAGAGAACTCTAAGAATTCAACCAACACATAATTGATTAGATAATTGAGACCTCAACTCTAATTAACCTATGTTGATTTCTAGCCTAGGTTTGAACCTAATCCCAATTCCTAATTCTTTAACTAATCAAGTTCATACCAATTGACCAATTAGCAATCACCCAACTAATTTCTCATTCATAAACCCACATATCAATATCATTCAATGCAAGTTTACAAATAAAAGAGGGCAAAGAATCAAGAAAATAAACATGATTGAAATTCAAGTATAGGGTTTCAAGATTACAACCATAATACACTTGGAGTCTCCTTGAACTAGCTTGAAGTCCTACTCCTCCATAGCAATGAAGGTTATAAACTAGAACTCGAAACAAATATCTTACAAAATGAAAGGAAAGGAAAAGAAAAGAAGAGGAGAGGAGAAGAGAAGAGAGAAAAATGAAAAAAAAAGTTGGAGATGATTCCCCTTCGCGTCTCGGTTTTCTCTCTTCTTATCAAACCACAAATGTCAAAATTCAAAAATACTCTTGAGTCCAACTTAATCCTCTACCTCTTAACTTTAAGTGGACGCCTAATTTGCTTAATTTGGACTTAAAATGAGAGAGTTATGGCCCAATCTTTATAGCATGTCTAGGTTGTATCTCTATCCACATCAGTCAAATTCAACAGCCAATAAGTCTATCAAGATGTAATTATTTTGGAGAGTACTCTTCATATGAATTGAAGCATTATATCTTAGCTTTCAAATGGCACTAGTTTCAACTGAATCCAATGTTTACAACTCATATTATGATGCAATTAGTGCACACTACTCAGGTTCCAATACAACATCCCTATTCTGACTTCGTGGCCCAATTTGTCCTAATAGACATCTGAATTAGTTTTTGACTTCTTCATCAAAGTTGTAGATATTTCTCTCAGCTTTCCTACAATATAAAATTTGTAATTTTTAGATATCTACAACTCAAGATACAACCATAATACAAAAATAATATAAATTTGTAATGATGTTGAAAAATATAATTAAGCCCAATTAGAGTTCAAACTTATAAAATATGTCCAATATTATTCAATTAAACACAAAAGAGGTTCAATAAAATAAATATGAGGGTTAATCAATATAGTAAAATGTTGCTTATCATCAGTTCCCCTTAATTGATTCCTAGCCTCTCTCGAGGTCAAGCAATACTCTTTATCCTAAATTAATTGCCTAATCTCTTAACACAAACTAATCTAGGTAAAGGTTGAAGCTCTATGGGTTCCTATGTCGACCGCACAAACTGTGTTTGTCTATCTCTAGTTTTTGCTTAGCTCATGGTGTTTAAGTTAAGAGGCTCTATTCACAAACCCTCTCTCAAGTTATTGTAAATCCCCAAATCAATTAATTAGTGATCAAGCAATTAAAAGCATTAAGAACAAACGAAAACACTAAGCAATAGAGATAGAAAACAAGATTAACATTAATCCATGAGTAAACTTGTCATACAAAAAGGGTCCATTAACGCCCTAGCAAAAGAAAACTAGTTCATAACTAAAGAAAAGAAAACAATGAAAGAGTATGAAGATGAGAAGATAGAAGAAACAAAAGCCATAAAGTATTGAAGCTAGAAACAAGAGATTCGGAAGAATGTGGATCTCTCCATGTTGAACTTGAGCTCTGAAATCCTTAAATCTTCACTTTCAATCTCTCTGGAAGAAGTCTTCTATATTGGGAGGTGTTTGGAAGTGTCTAGGGATCCTTTTTCTGACCGTATGTGTTGTCTTTTATAGTCTACAGATCCTTTTCTTGAATTTTGGCCCGAACCAGCAACTTGCTGCAAACGGCGTCGCGCTATAGTGCAAGGCAGCGCACTATAGCGTGCCTGCCTGACAGTACTAACCAGTTTTACACACTTCCAAGCTCTTTAGCAGTCAGAATAGTTGGAATTTGGCCTTGGAGATAGAAATAGAGATTGTAGATATTTCAATAAGCTTTGTAACACCCTTTATTATATAAGCTATGCTCGAGTCATGAAGTTATATTAAAGGGGTGTCACTATGGTAAGAAAGCTTTAAAATATGGAAAATATAAATACATGGCCATTTAACTGCACACTTTATTACTAACTAATAGTTCATAAACTTCGTCATATCTGATACATAGAGGATAAAATAATTACAATTTAAAAGAAATTGTGACTAACATAATACGCAGAACTTGCTTCGACATGGTCGTTAGCTAGCTTCAATAGTCTCTTGGTCTGGTTTGTGCCCGAGTCTTGCTCAGAAAATGTCTCAGTACTCTGCCTCGCACTCAATTTCCAACTTAGACACTAGAATGTTTACAGAAAAGAAAAACATACAAGCAGGCAATGAGAATGTAAGGTTCTCAGTAGGTAAACTCAAACTAGTACTCATACAATGCCATCATAAACATTCCAGCTGCTTCGGTTTCTTATGAAAATGTGAACACATATATGTAAGTAGTAGTTCAATTTTAAGTTGAAAACGTCTTTCTCGAAGTGGGTTATATTTTAACCACCTCTAGGCATATCATATGATAGACATAGAAACATGAATAGTATAATATACTTCAGTAAGAATCATAATAACATCATGACATGATGAGATAATTAGAAATGCACATATAGATATTTGTACTTGATTACATGCAAGTGCACTTGACTTAATTCATCTCTTTCTTTAACTTATAACTTGATCTTGCTCTTTTCTGTACTTGGTCCCCCAGAAGTGAATGGCCTCTCTCACCCTTGGGTAATAGCCTACTTTTCAGGTCCGATGTCGTACCTATACATGAGTGACGGGTTTACTTTTCCCGACCCTCACACCGATTTATTCCCCTTAAATCTGGGTGAAGGTTGGCCCAACTCTTAGATAGTATCGCTTTGGCCCACGCTAGCTGGGTCTATGCCATGCCTTACGTGGTAGCTTGTTACGTCTTTCTTGCAAGTTCTCATAAGTCTTATTCTTCTTTGGACATGACTAGGCATGCATATGCTACCTGCATTCATTCATATACTTCATATCATACTTAAATCAAGCTTACATATATGAATCTTACGAGCATAACATATAAATGTTTATAATAGTCATATAATCCACATATTTCTGCCGAAATTTTGGCAGCATAATGGATCGAGTCTGCTTCCCCATGAATACTGCCAGACAACCAGGAAATTTTAATTCAACAGCAAATCTAATATAAAACATCATATTCATACCAAGAGCATAACAATATCAATAGATACAAGTTTTAAAATCTTAAGTCTTAATATATTTTGCAAGCTTTTAATTCCTATTGATGTTCCCGAGCTTGACTTCCATGATTAAATGGGATCCGAGTTTTGATATCATATTATTTCCGACTTCTGAGGTTGTGTTCGGTCTTCCTAGATTTTATGATTTCCGACTTCCTAGGTTATGTTCGGTCTTCCTATATTATATGATTTAGACTTCCGGTGTTATGTTCGATCTCCTAGATTGATTCTGGATTGATCCCGATCTCCAACCTTAGTCTACATTTGGCCTTCCAAGACTTTTATAAGGGTGTTTCCCAAATTCCGAGTTCTAACATTAACTATACACGATAATTTACTATTCACTAAGTTCCGAGTTCACCCTTAAGTATACCCATTCCTAGTTCAACCTTAAGTATATCCTTCCGAGTTCAACCTTAAGTATACTCTTCCAAGTTCTGATATCAACAGAGGTTTCTGTTCACTTTACCCTCTTCTGCCCGAATTTTGTATAATCCATACTTTATTCAATTCAACTCATCTAAGTCTAAATTTTAGATTTGTCATAGCCTTATGTGTCTAGTCTCCAACCCTTTTCATCCCATCTCATTTTGATTTGTATAACTCATGTTATAAGTATTTTACCTTAAACTGCCCTGTTCTTAGCTAGAATTGCACTCTTATAAGTGAAAATTCACTAAAAATAGAAATCTGGGTGAAATCATACAAAATTTATATCAATTTAAAGCAAATAGAACAAACTTTCAAATGAAATAAGTTGGATATCATTTGCATGTGTATATTTTGAGATATGTACCCTGTAACTTGACCTTATTGGACTATCTTGTTCCTGCTTGGCTTGAGCTTAAGGTAAGTTGATTGATATACTAGGAATAATTGGCAATGAATCTAACTTTGAATTTTTATGACATGTTCCCTCATATGTTAGATTTCAAACAATGTTGGGTTCACTCAATTTAGAGTTGTATAGGGTGAGTTACACCCTTCCTAACTCATACTGCCTAGATGAGAATTTAGATTTCTAGGTGAAAATTCAAAAATTCATAACGAATTCTATACTAATCCAATGGCCTTATATTTTATATGTATGGAATGCCATGAATGTCTAGTTTCATATAAAAATTGATTCATCAAATTTAAATGGCTGTAGGCGGAGCCATACACTTCGCCGTACGGACCATTGAGGGGAAAACCCTAACAGCTTCTTGAATTCTTCTTGAATTCATGCTTTCCTTAAATCAATCCATCCAATCTTCAATTCAAACTCACATATACACCTTAAACCAACCTTAACTCATCATCATCACTCAAGATAACATCAGAATCATAGAAGAACAAGGGACCCTAGGCAGCCCCAAATCAAAGAAAAGAAGGAGAAAGTTGAAATTCCTACTTTGGTAGTGTGGAATCTTGGTGGAATTTGATCTTGGAGTGAAGTTGATGGTTGGATCTTAAGCATGGGGATGAGAGAAAGTGGAAGAAGATGAAGGAAAGTAGGACAATGAGGGCTAGCCTCCACCTCTTGTGGGGAGGCCAAAAATGTAAAGGGAGAAGGAAGAAAAAAATGAAAACTTATGAAGAAAGTTGGCTTTTGATTGGTCGACTTCAATCCTCATTCAAACTTGGCTTGACTTCCCTCTTTTATGGTTGATTGAGGCACTACTTGTAGGGATGTTTTGGCTAAATCTTGGCCCTCCATCATAGGGTTCTCATAGTATAATTTCTTTTGGTTCGGTTCCGATAGTTTAAAATACCGAATCTTCGCCGATTTTCTTCAAATCAGCAAAACTTTACTAAATGACTCTGAGAGAATTTTTATATCTCTATTCTAATTGTTCCTAAGCCTAATCCCTCTAATTAACATCTAATTAACTTCTAATTAACCCTACTTAGTCAATAAGATCGAATAAATTCCTTATTAACGTGAAATAATCGTTCTTGCAAATTTGGAGCTTTTCTATTTTCTATTTTCCGTGACCAATGGTATATCCGTAATTTTGAGCAAATCCAGGGGCACCCCACATCATTTTACACCAAACTGCCTCCATGGCCCAATCGATAGAGATTTAAACTTCTACGGTTTCATCACGTTATTCTGCTTCGTTTAAAATCCCATTCTGCTAATTCTACCGATGTGAGGACATAAAGGTCATTTTATGAAAAGTTCTAAGGTTATTGTTGAAATATCCACTTGGGGTTAAAGTACAATTTCTAAAACTTTTGGGCAAGATTGCAATTAACAAAAGTTGATAGGGGCACTTTTATCATTTCCTAATTTTTAGCATATGGCAATGCCATATTTTTAACGGTAGTGTTATGCTACCTTATATTTCTGAGTGTGAGGATTGTTAGAGTATACCACTGCCTGAGAAATTCCCACACTGTTTAAGAGAAATAATTTAAAATTTTTATTATACTCCACTTAAGAAAGTGGGGAATGTTACAAGCTTTCCAACACAGAAAGAATCACCTTAATCGGTGTTCTGTAGCTCAAGATACAAGTGAAAGAGTGATGAAAGGTCAGACTTGACAGCATCAGAAACAAGATGAAGCTTCAATCTTGCTTCGCCTTTTTCTCCTAAAAGACTCAAGAACAAGAAAAAGTATCCAACAACAAAGTTACAGATCTTCTTCTCTTCTTTCCAAAGAATGTTGAATCATCATAATCCGACTTCTAGAGAGCTAGATATCGAATTTCCAATGCTAAAAGGTCTTGATTTTATGCAAAATATGCTCTCTCATAACTCCAAATTCAAACTTGAGTGCTTCTACCTAATAACCAGTAGACCAAAACATAAATAAGTATCTAAAATATAAGAAAATAACAGAAAATAAAAGTACCACCAAATCTAAACTACTTAATGAAAATAAAACAAAATATTAACTAAACTAAACACCTATATCTTAAATTAAATAAAAACTAACTAAAAATATAACTCACTACAACGAGTTATCATTGACCTATAATATATGTTCCTTTTTATCTTGTTTCTAGACTTATTCTAGCTACTACTTAATTAAACCAATATGTTAAATCTGTTTCTATTACTTGTGTAGAGTAATATGTCAGTATATTACTTTAGAAAATGTTAACGAATTATTGGTGTGTCTTTTTGTTTAACGATTATTATCTTTGAGCAATTTATTTTGAGAATACACCTTGGGAGTATTTGAATATGTATATAATTGAAAATTATTTAGGCTTAGTTAAAATTATTTACGTATTAAAATTAAAATTAAAAATAATGAATTATTATTAAATAATGAAAATTTTTAAAATAAATTTTCTTTTCAAAATTGTAGCCATTTTTTAAACTCAAAATGAATTGATTATGTGTCATGGTTGAAAAGTGTGGGCTTTGAGTGGCCTTTGTTTAACTCAATAGCCACACTTTATAACCGTGGTCTTAAGTTTACAGAATAGGCCACGGTTTGAAAGCGTGGCCTAAAGTGAAAATCGAAGACCTTGATTTGAAAGCATGGCTATAAGCAAAAATCAAATACCACAATTTGGAAGCATGGCCTTTGGGTATAAAGAGGACAACACTTAAAAAGCATGGCCTTAAATTTATATAAAAGGCCACATTTTTGAAGTCAATAGCCACACTTTTGCTAGAAATATGGCCTTTGCCTTAGACAAGCATGGCCATAAAGAATAAGATACGGTTTTATAAGCCACCATTGGAAAAGCGTGGCCTTTTGTGAAAAGTGTGGCCTTTGATCAAAGGCCACACTTTCTATAACTAAAGGCCACCCTTTTTAAGCATAGCCTTAAGATTTATTTGTTGTAGTGAGATACATGCATGACTATGCAACTCATTAACTTGACCACAATTTTACTTTGTCTTTACTTTCATTTTTAGCACATGCTTAACATTCTTTTCTTTTCCTTTGAAATAGACTATTTTTGGACATGAGCTCATTACATGACCGTCGTCACGGAGTACTAACCAAATCAAACTAAGCTAATATTGGTTACTTCTAAGTTGGAGGGTTCTCCATGTCACCTTACCTCCCCCATAGAGGTTCCTTGAGTCTTGTGGATCACCATCCCTCATTTCCCTTACCGAAGTGATTGAAGGGTTATATCCCATTCTTTCTTTTCTTATCATTATACTTTACATGCATAGTACTTCTTGACAAGACACATATAAAGATATGACTAAATCCATGATTTTGATGAAAATCCAGTAACATGATGGCTAGATCGGAGCTTCCCCAAAATGCCAATCATGAAATTTCAACCAACAATCCATCTCATATTATCATACCAATCATTCAATCATGAGACAAAGCTCAATAAAACTTGTCATTCATCATGCCTAATAGCATCATACACTCATACCCTAAAGGGGTTTATAATTGTGTTATTCTCTGCGGAAAGTCTTAAGAGCCATCATGTGATTTCCCATTATTACCCATGAGAAGATCACATAGTTAAAATAAATGTGTATGTAGTCTTTTAGTTACTTAGTCCTTATAGAAAATTACTTTTTACTTGAGTACATGTCTTATGGAACACTTGTTCAAGTTAACTAAGTTAGATAATTATTTTCTTTCCTTGAGATAGTGCACTTAGTGAGTCCTAGGTTCATGGTGTGCCTATAGGCCCTAATCATACTTCTGTTCCCAAGGATTTCGAGATCCCTCTAGTCTTTGGATCATGACAATGCATAACCACAATCATGAACCCAACAACACCATGTTCAATAATCACCAAGGGTGATTTTTAATTTATCCAAGTTGCAAAGTTTCAAGCTTTTATAATTATCTCAACAAGATTTCACCTTAATGTTATAAAAGTTATCATTCTCTATAAAGTTTCATTCTTTAAGAAAGTTTGTACCTCTAAAATTATGCTCTTGTCTTAAAGATTAAATCTTGGCAAAATAATAATGCAAGATATTAGCTTTAGAATTAGAAAGTCTTATTCTTTATGAAAGTTGACACTTTTAATTATTCTAAGACCATCAAGGTCTCAATTTTATGACTTAAAATTGTCTTAAAGTATTAAAAGATTCTTTCTTTATGAAATAATGCTACAAGACATTAGATTTAGAATTAGAAAGTCTTGTTCTTTATAAAAGTTAACACTTTATGCATTATTTTGACTCAAGATACAAACTTTATAAACTAAAAGTTGTAAGTTAACACTTTTATGACTCAAAAGTGACATTCTTAACTAAAGCTTAAAACTTTACTCAACATTTTCATCTTTATTGGAAGAGATAATACATGAAGGGGGGTTAAATCATGTTGTTTCAAACTTAAGAGTAACCAGAAATTTTGAAGTTGAAAAACTATCTCAAGTCTTTGACTTAGATTGCGGAAGCTTTGTGTTAGTTAATAAAACCTTATATGTTTCAATTATTTAAGATGATGAATAGATTGAAGTTAAAAATTTAGATAGTATAACTTATGTGCTCAAGATAAAAAGCTGAGTAGCTATGGAAGAACCACACAAGAAATTTTTATACTAGTTCAGCCAACCACTTGCCTACTTCTAGTCCCCAACTCTTTGTTGAGATTTTACAAAAACCTGAGTATTCCTTGTTGAACCTTTTCCAAGCTTCTTACAATAGAGTAGTATTTTCTCAAGCCTCTCCAAGCTTTAACTCAAGTATTCTTTGTCCTAGCTTCTCCAAGCTCTACCTAACCACTACTAGGTCTGTGTACAAGTTTTGAGATTTGAAAACAGTTTGTTAACACTTACACTAACTCTCTTTATAGAGGATAAACATTATTTTCTTAGTGTGTGTGACTTTTCTGAATTTTCAAAAAGAGAATCCTATCAAATACAAAGTAGAAGAGAGGATTTTCTATTGAACAAAAGTTAAAATAAGTAACTTTCTGGAGGTTCAAAAGGTTGAGAAAGTTGATTGTGAAACTCTATAAGCGAAGAAGATATTCAGTAGTTTTAACCACTCTTTCTTCGACATCTAGCCTTTTATGGACATTGAAATATACCCGTTAAAGCTTTCAGTTCTAAACTTTTGAAGTTCTCCTTGAACTGGTGATCTAAGACTAGACAAAGAAGCAATATTCTTCCTTTTTCTTATTCTTCGAAGCTTGTGCAAAGATAGAAAAGTAGCTATTTGTTGATATACCAAGTGTGCAAACTTGTTAGTGCTTCTTCTGCTTTTTGTCAAATCATCTTTTTGACTTTTTGAATTTGTCTATGAAGCATGCTGAGGAAGCTTTGAAGGTATGACACACATAAAAAGTATGTTTCTGGTGATATCCTTTCTAGATGGAGTCATCCCTCTAGATAGAGTCATCTTTCTGAATCGATAGAATTTAGCTTTCTAGGCTCGTCTTTCCTTTCTGAAGTGTAGCTTTAACCTTCTGAAATTTTTCTTTTTTGTTTCTAAACAAAATAGCTCGAGAGACATAAAGCATATATTCCATATAAAGCATATTATAGTATAAAGTTATGGATAACGATGCTTTGAAGGCTTTTTGAGTGTTTAATCTATTTGTTTAATTTCATTTTTATAGAAGAATTTGTTATTCAAATTAGTCGTTTATGGTCAAAAAGATTTGCTTGTATTCTGATTTGGTTTTCATCAAAACCTTCAAAATCGATTTGGTTCATAGCCTCAGAATAACTTCTGAAAGACATTAGAGCTAACAACCTCCCTTTTTTTGATGATGACAAATCAGTATTTAAGAGATGCTTTTTATTGTCATAAAAGACCTTTTAAAAGATCATGATTTGTTGTTTGAAAAGGAACTTCTTCCTAAAAAGAGTGATGAATTCAAATATCATCATTTTATCATAATACATCATTTAGATATAGCAGAGTAATTTCAAAATAAGAGTGTTTTGAATATTATCAAGTGAAGGCATATGAATTCAATGATTTTTCTCAGTAAATTATTTAGATATATCAAAGCAAAAGTTAAGATAAATCAACTAGGATGCATATGGTCATAGAATAACTAGCCAAACATTATCTGAAAACTTCAAATAAATATTTTAATGAGGATCAGAGCATTTCATTTGAATAGATATCTGATCATCAAATATCAAGTTAGTTAATGATTGTTTTAAACAAGAATCAGAGCATTCAATAATTTGAAGTATCAGAGCGCATTCAATAATTTAAGGTATCAGAGCATGTTATAGGAAACAGAATATTCAATTAGAGTAATTAAAATATGATAGAGAAATATTGGATCTAAAACGCATTTGTAGCAAAAATAATTAACAGAAAATGTTTTTAACCGATATAAGCAAAGCTGTAAACACGGGTATAACAGAAAATGTTTCTAACAAAAACTATTGAATTCTAAGAAAGTGCTAAAAAAAATGTATGCGTATGCATGCATGAAGTGTATGCTCTTATGCCATGCTCCTCTTCAGCTTGAGCTTTCTCAAATATTTTCTTCTTCTCCCTCTTTGACATCATCAAAAAGAATGATGTGGGATCATGGAAGCACCATCACTTATTCCCTTTGCTTTCTTAATGGTCTTCAGAATTTGTACAAGAAGGTTTTCCATTTTGTCCATAAGGCGATCCATTCTCCGTTGATGGGCTTGAAGTTCAGCTTGATTTGCCAAAATTGTGTGTTGATTAGCAAGAAGAAGATCCATCTGAATGTCAATAGCATTAGGAAACGCTTCTGCAAATGAAGGATCATCAAAAAGCTTTTCAATGTGCTAAGAGTTATTTGCTAAGTATTGTTAGGGCTCAGATAAAATAAGAGTGGTTGTTCTGTCAAATCTAGATATAGAAGTGAGCAATAGCAAGGTCTAAGCTATGATAGGAGTGGCAGGAGCTGCTTGAGGTTTAGAGGTAGTGGCTGGATGAGGCATTGGAGTGCTCAAAGGAATAAGCTGAGATTCAGCAATAGCCACTTTAGTTTCTAGTTCTGCTACTAGAATAAGAGTTCTGTTATGCTCTGATCTTTCTGGAGAAGATTCTGCTGGTAGAAAAGGCTGTGCTAGTCTTCTTGATGGTTTTTCAGAAGGTAGAACCACTGTCCTCATTTTAGAAGGTGGATTGACTTCTTCAATGACAATGAATTCTTGTTCCACTTCCATGAGCTTTTTATTCTTCTGACTGACCCACTGACTCCAGAAGCTTTATTTTTTTGCCTCTGTAGCCATGCTTCTGTTCTTAGCCTACTTGAGCTGCTTCTTGAAAAGCTTTTCTAGTAGGAGTAGGAGGAGTTTCAACAAAGGGTTGTGCAAGGACTTTCTCCAAAGGCTGCTTCCCTTTCCTTTTGATTTCAAGGTCCTCATCTTTATCTAAAGCTTTAGCTTCAAGTTGCTTTGGTTGTTCATGACGAGGTTGTTTCCTGATTACAATTCCTCTTGCTCTTTCTCTGGAGGATCTTGTTGCAGGTTTTGTAGGTGCAGCAGCGTTCACAAGCTGCGCAATAATGGCTGAGGTATCGTCTTTTGCACTAGAAGAGGAAGAGGATTCTTTAGCAAGTTTTAGCAATCTCCTCTTACCGACTTTCCTTTCCTCAAAAACAGCTCAGAGATCTCTCTCATGCCTTTTCTTGGATTTCTCTCTTCAAAAGGTTTAGAGACATCCTTTTGAAGGTTGGTTGATTTTCTTTTCTTCTCCTTCTCCTTCTTTTTTTCTTCTTCTTCCTTTTTCTTCTTCTTTTTCTCCTTCTTCGCTTTCTTTTCTACCTTATCAAGACTTTGGGATTTCAGACCCATAGTGGAGAAGGTCTTCATGGTAGTGGTAGGGCATTTCTCAATCTTCCTATGTCCTTCAACAGAAGTTGGGCTCTTTGGAAGACGTAGGTTAGGAGCATGCCATAGGGCAAGGCTGCATGACTCCTTCTGGCATCATCCATAGTAGAGAGCATGTAGTCCAAGATTAACCTGACCAGATTAATCCTTTTTCTAGTCATAAGGCAAAACATGACCATAAGGCAAAACATGACCATATGCTCCACCTCAATCATGATATCAGTGTTTCCCATCCTTGGAAACACTGTGTGTTGGACAACAGAGTAAATTGCTCTAACATTCAAGATGAGAGAGGAAGTGTGAATATTTCTCACTTGTATGTCTCTTCTTCTAGTAAGGACTTCAGAGACATCTTCCTTTATGGCTTCAAGCTGCTCCCACCATCTTGAACCACTCTGCATAAAACCCCTTCATTTGGAGTGTTAATGATGTGAGTAAATAAGAGAAAAGTACTTGGATCTTAAAGCTCCCTATGATGCTCCTTAAAGATGTATTGTCTTCATCAACCAACGCAGTAGTGCTGTAGAAAGCGGCAATAACTCCACTGTAGACATCTTCAGAAATATTCAAGAAATTGTTCCATCCTTGGAACTCGAACACTTCTTTAATCTGGGGGAAGGCTGAGAAGTTTTCCAACTCAAAACTTCTTCCAAAAGTAATAGGCTGTATGAAGAACTGCCTATGAAATCTGGTCTACATTTCATCATCATCAAACATGTAAGGAACATTGTAGTCTTCTTTCTAAGTCATGATGAACAGATGAGATAGGCAACTAGAGATGAAGGATAGAGTATGTTTGGGCTAGGTGTATGGAAAATGGTATGAGGGTTTGAAGGTTTTGGAGTGGAGAGGATGAAGAATAGGGAAAGGTTTTTTTTTTTTTCTGAGACTTGTGAGATGAAAAGTTGATTTGATTGGTGATGGTTAACGAGGGAGACCAACGGTTAAAGTGTGTGAGCAATTTTAGAGTAAAATGTTGTCGTTTTCAGAGTAGGCGTGCCTTTTGGAATTTCCCGCTTAATTAAATAATGGTCATCGTGTGAGAATGGATGATTATCTAAATGACGCATGTATAACAAAACCGTTTCTTTTATCCAGGATCGACATTCTTCAAAGTTTATAACCATCTTTCTAGAGGAATGAGAAATCAGACCCACGAGAAAATTAATCCAACATTCTGAAGTTGTTATTCTCCTCATTTTCATCTTCATCCTTTTCTGAAGTAATCTTTCTGAATAGTGAGAACATATTTTGAACAGACTCTTTAAGTTTCTCTTAATGTGACCTTTCTAAAGGAAACTTAGAAAAAGAAAAAAACAATGTTCTAGAAAGCAAACCCCATTGAGATGTGGCAATCTCAGCTTTTACTTTAGCTCAAGAAAGAGAAAAAATATTCAGATGCAATGCATGTGAATGATCAAAAGTTAATCAATTTCAAAAGGTTCCTTATTTTGGAGAAATGATCTTCTACTAAGGATTTTGTAAAAATGTCAGCAATCTGACTTTCAATATTAATAAACCTTATCTCAATGTCTCCTTTCTAAACATAATCTCTTATGAAATGTTGCCTTGTGTCAATGTACTTGGATCTAGAATACTGAATGGGATTGCTGGTGTGGTTTATAGCATTTGTATTGTTACAAAGGATAAGAATTTTGGTATACCTCATGTTGAAATTCTCTAATTGTTGCTTGATCCACAGAATCTGGGTACTATAATTTGCAACAGATACATATTCTACTTTTGTAGTTGAATGAGCAATAGTGTTTTGCTTCTTGCTTGACTATGTTATCAAAGATTTTCCAAGAAAGCAACAACAACCACTAGTGCTTTTTCATTCAACTCTATCTCCAGCAAAATCAGCATCACAATAACCTATAATATCACAAGAAGTACCTTTCTCGTACTATAAAATGAGCTTAGTAATACTAATTAAATATCTCAAAATTCTTTTAACAGCACTTAAGTGTGAATGTTTAGGATTAGATTGAAATCGAGGACAGATTCCTATACTTAATTGCAAGTCAGGTCTACTAGCAATTAGATATGATAGTGGTTAAATCATACCTCTATAGAGAGATTCAAAAACTTTCTCACCATCTTCATCAACTTCGAAAACTTGAGAGGGATTATAACATCCCCAATTTTATCTAAGCTAATTAGCTCAGTGATCCTGGCTAATTAGAGAGGTTAATGATTAACTGAGGACTAATCGACTAATCTCCATGAGTAAGAGCTTAGTAAATTGAGTCAAGTCAATAATTGAATTATAATGCACTAAACATTTTAATTAAAGCCTAATTATTTGAACCTCATTAATCCGTAATTAGAAATATAATTAAGCTGATATAATTAAGTACATGATAATCATTTTACCTTAATTAATTGAGATAAATTAATTCCTAGACTCTAAATACATAATTCATAAAAACAAATCTTTTAGAGGGAAAAATGTCTTAAAAGTGTAGTTAACCGAAACCAACTAAAGAGAAATTAAACTAATCAAATTAATTAACAACTTAGATAATTCTAATAGCTTTGAAAATTCAAAAATTTCTCCTACTTGTTGTGTAACGTCCTCAATTTCCGATTTCCGACCTCATTAGTATTCATGATTTCCGACTTCAACTCAAGGTCTTGTGGGCTGACAGGAATTTTCGATTTCCGACCTTAGTCTTTGAATGGATAAGAAATCCGATATCCGAGTTTGTTTCAAGCGGGGTGAACACGAGATCAGATCTCTGAATTGGTCTACAAGTTCGAGTAAAAACTTCACGAGTTCCGATCTCGAGTTCATTACCAAGATCTTTTCTTTTCGTTCCCGAGTTCCGATATCGAGTTGGAGTGCCAGGTCCTATAAATTCCGAGTTCCTGGTACACAAGATTAATGTTTTGAATCCTGATATCCGGTGCTATGCTTAAAATCGATTCAAGTTTACATGATGACCCCGACTTCCGGGCTTAAGTGTTTTGGTTTCACGTTCTGGCCCCAACTTTCGCTTTTAAGGTGGCTGTGCCTTGCGATTTCCGGATTACAACTTTACACTCAAATTTTGAATAAATAAGAAGATAATTCCGAGTTCCGACTTCGTCTGAATAAATATGCACGAATTCCAACTTTAAGAAGTTCACGAGTTCCGATGTCATGTTCAGATGCTCTGAAAGCGAGTTTCACTTCTCTGGCGACGTGGAGGGAAATTTTTGACACAAAAAAGGGAGACATGGCTGAACCTGACCCACAAAATTTCATCCAATCAAAGCCACTCATTCTAACTACCACTTCGAAGCTTTGTCTATATATATATCCTCCTCCTACCTCTTCAGTTCATTTCTTACATTGCCTTCCCTTCCTCACTTCAACTCCCTTTCCTCTTCTCAACTTTCCCACTCTGTCCAGCCTTCAAGTTCAAATTTCAACTCTATTTTCAAACTCAAAGCAAGAGGTAGAGGTTTTGATTTCTTGTCTTGGTTTTTGTGATTCTGAATGATTATTGGTAGTTTAGTTCTTCAATCCTGATATATTGACTGAGCGATCATGATGAAATTGTTGCTAGTTTATTGGCTATTTGTGAGATTCAAAATTGAACTGGAAACAAGAAAGAATGATGATATGAAGAAGTTCAGAGGCTGGAAAACTCAAAACCCTCGGCAGTCCGTATGGCGGAGTGTACGGCTCCGCCTCTCGCCGTTCAAACTTAATGAAACCATTTTAATGTGAAACTAGACATCTAGGGCTTTCTACACATATATCATATAAGAGCATTGGAGTAATATTGAGAGAGATATGAATTTTTGAAGTTTGACCTAGGAATCAAGACATCCACCCAGGCAGTATGGGTTGAGAAGGGTGTAACTCACCCTATACAACTCCATTTTGAGTGAAACTAATTTTGTTGGAAAGCTTACACATAGGAGAACATCCTATCCAAAAATTCCGAGTTTGTTACTATCCTATTTGCTCCCAGTGATTTGAAGAAGCTAACCCATGCCCAAACCAAGCCAAAACAGAGCAGTTCAGGAAGGTTGAGTTTCGGGGCTTATAACTCGAGCCCTACTAAGTCAAATGGAATGAGACTTTTTGCAACTGAAAGATAGTTCTATCAGCTTTAATATGAGACCAATTTTGTATCACTTGAGCCAATTTTCGAATTTTAAGAGATTTTTACCTTTGGGTGAGTAGTTCTAGTCAGCCACAGGGCAGGCTAGGATAAAACCTGAATAACGTGAGTTATGAATATCAGAATCAGACGGAACCAAAGAGGTTAGAAAATAGACACATAACACTTTAACATATCCAAAATAGAGGCCCAAATGAGTTAATTGGAAATTATGGCATAATTTATAAAAATCGGGTCGAAGATTATATTGAGGCAATAACTTTGCCTTAAGGAGACTGATGCTTCTATGAGTTCCATGATAAATTGTGCATGCAGTATTGTGATTTCTATGAGAAATTGGCATTCCAATGTATTGGCACTATTCATGAGAAGGTGGACACATTCTGTTATGCCGCCAAAATTGTGGCAAAGTATATGCATGAGTTATGAGATACATGTAGATGCATGTGCATTTTCAAGCATGCTATGAAAGTTATGTTATGATGAACCCCAAAGAATATGTTATGATGAAAGTTCCATGATACTTAGGCCAGCCCCGGATAAGAAGTTAAGGGGAATAGATCGGTGGGAAGGTTAGGGAATGTAAACCCGGCATTCCTGTATAGGAACGAGCTCGATCCTGATAAGCAGACTATTACCCAGGAGTCTAAAATGGCCAAGAACTCCCAGGGGACTAAGTAATGGAAAAAGTTTATGAGTAAAGGAAAAGTTTAAGAAAGAGGGTTAAAGAGCAAGCTTCACATGAATGCATTAGTTGCATGATTACAAGTTATTTATAGTTTAACTATTATGTTTACTTGTAGCATATGTCCACTTATTCTGCTCATTATACTGTGTATTATTGTTAGTAGTTTAGTCGGATTCTTACGTTGTTTAAAGTAAAACTGGACCCTGCCTTGGACCATACATTTTCTCAACCTTACAGAAATGAATGGTTAAGTTTAATCTCATATTTTATAATTAAATAAAACCTGAGGCAGCTGAGAATGAACGCGACGTCAGTTAAGCGTCACCCACTACCCTACTGAGAATTTTCTTAAATTCTCACCTCGCTTTGCATTTCTGCCTCATTCTCAGACATGGACGATGGACACGACAGCTACCTTCTTTGTTGAGGTGCCCGACTTGCAGCTTCACCATGACCCAACGGTAGGCTCATTGTACATAGCCGGCTCTTGCCAGTTCCGCCTTTATCTTTTTAGTGATAGGGACTTTGCCATCCCTTTGCACCATCCCGCTTTTGATCCTGCCACCCCTTACATTGAGGTCCCACTACATGTGGCACACCCTCCGCCAGCACCCCCTGCACCGGCAGCGCCAGTAGCTCACGCTGATCCTGCGCCAGACTCACCTCTGCAGGTAGTACCCGACATCCCCCTTAGCTCCGAGAGCGACCCGTCAGAGGCCACCAGCTCGTCATCCTCCTCATCAGGACCCAGTAGTGACTACTCACCAGCCGGGCCAGGTATGGCCAATGGCTACCTGACTGAGTAAATCAGCCGTAGGCAGTATTGTATAGCATGACCCTCTTTTGGCAGTGTGCAGCCTTGGGTCATAGACCTAGTGGTAGGCTTTTTGAAATGTCCTCTGAGGACCACATAGGATCAGGTTGACTTACATGGGCCTTATGTCTTTTGGTACATGGCCCATCTCATTTTGATGTGTTGTATATGAACTAAAGTAGAGGCTTTTGATATGTATATAAACCTATGTACAAATATATATATAAGCACGTATTCAGTAATGTTATTGTACTATTCCCATCTTTATGATATTCAGTTGAATTCGTTTCACTTAAGCATAACATTAAATTAGTAGGATGTTACATTTTGGTATCAGAGCAGTTCATCCTAGCTAAGGCCTGAGGATTGGACTGACTATGATTCATGCATATTATGTACTTTTAGTTGATAACGTGCACCAGATCTTGCCTGTATGGTTGAGATATAGCTGTGCATGTGTATGAAGTGCCTGACCGTGTGAGCCGTTATTTACTGACACATTAAACTTAATATTGAGCCTGATCAACTCAATAACTTTTGTTTGGTGTGTTCAGAACTTAATGGCTTCCGGAAGGTGAGGCAGACCACGTGCAGAACCTGCTTCAGAGAACCCGACCGACTTGATGGTCACAATGCGGGAAATGGCTCACGCAATGCAGGAACAAGCCGCGGCAGCTCACTAGATGATGGAACAACTAGGCAGGCGACCTGCAGCAGGTTATGAATGGAACCCACATGGCCCAGAGGCTAACCTGGAATATTTCAAATTTGCTGAGTTTAGAAAGGCGAATCCGCCCAACTTCCGAGGGACGTATAACCCTGATAAAGCCGATGAGTGGATCCAGGCCATGGAGAAGATTTTCTCTGTCCTAGATTGCTCGGATCATCAGAAGGTGACTTTTGCCACTTACATGCTTGAAGCAGACGCCGAGTTTTGGTGGAACGGCGTACGAAGATCGTTAGAGGAATCCCAAACGGTAATTACCTGGACGATGTTCAAGGATGTATTCTACCAGAAGTACTTCCCTGCTTCAGTTTGAAATGCCAAGGAACTTGAATTTATGCAGCTGCATCAAGGAAATTGGACAGTATCTGAATATATTGCCCGATTTGAGGAGCTATGCAAATTCTCTACAATTTATCAGAGGAATCCAGATGAAGCCTGGAAGTGCATCAAGTTTGAAGGAGGATTACGAGAAGATATTCTTACTGCAATCGGGCCAATGGAGATTAGAGGTTTTCCCACGTTAGTAAACAAATGCCGACTAGTGGAAGATTGCAACTCGAAACTAGTGGCAGCCAGGGCATCCGGTGGTGGTTTCGGGAAGGGGTTAGCCCCGCAGGGTCCAAGATTCAAGCCCAACTTTCAACAGCAAAGGAGATTCCCGCCGATGGGCAACAAAGGCAAGCAGCCTCAAAGGCCCCCTCCGAATCCAACTTGCACGAAGTGCAGTAGGAATCATGGCGATTGACCATGCTTGGCAGGCCAGAATGTTTGCTTTGGGTGTGGCAAGCCAGGCCACAAGGTTTATGAGTGCCCAACCAGGAATCCATCACAGCCGTCTCGACCACAACGTCAAGGACGAGTCTTTACTATGAATACGGAGGAAGTTGATAAGTCTGAGGGACTAATCCAAGGCACCTGTGACGTGGACGGTGAGACTTTAACCGTACTCTATGATTCAGGTGCTTCTCATTTATTTATTTCTCATAGCTGTGTAGCTGCTTTGCGATTGCCAATCTCTGAGTTACCTTATGATCTATTGGTTTCTACTCCTACCAATGGGCCTGTTAGAACTAGCCAAATATGCCCCAATGTCCCTCTTCGAATTGAGGGTAGGACTTTTGCCGCCAATTTGATTTGTCTCCCTCTATCTGGTCTTGACATAATTCTGGGTATGGATTGGCTTTCTGCCAATCGAGTTGTACTCAATTGCTCTGATAAGACAGTGGTACTTCCCTCTGTCTCACTTTCTGAATCCTAGACCGCAACACTCTTCTATTTGAATTCTTTCGGGCCAAAGAAGCAAGGGTATATCCTCTTGTCAGCTAATGTGACTGAAGCCGAGCAAGAACTAGAAGAGATTCCCGTTGTCAGAGAATATCCGGATGTTTTTCCAGAAGACATTCCTGAATTTCCTCCAGAGAGAGAGATTGAATTTACCATTGAGTTGGTTCCAGGTGCGGGACCAATATCTATAGCTCCGTACCGAATGTCACCTATGGAGCTGACGGGACTAAAGAGACAGATCGAAGAGCTTTTAAGGAAAGGATTCATACGGCCAAGCGCATCGCCATGGGGAGGTCCGGTTTTATTGGTCAAAAAGAAAGATGGAAGCATGCACTTATGCGTGGATTATAGGCAGCTGAACAAAGTGACAATTAAGAATAAATATCCACTGCCAAGGATTGATGATCTCATGGACCAACTACAAGGTGCAACCGTATTCTCCAAGATTGATTTGCGTTCCGGATATCACCAAATTCGAGTTCGGGAACAAGATATTCCTAAGACAGCTTTTCAAACTCGTTACGGGCACTATGAGTATGCCGTGATGTCGTTTGGGTTGACGAACGCACCAGCAGTATTCATGGATTATATGAATCGAATATTTCGTCCATATCTGGACAAGTTTGTAGTAGTGTTCATCGATGACATACTGGTCTACTCAAAGACAGAGCAAAAGCATGCGGAACACTTGCGGTTAGTTCTGCAAACTTTAAGAGAATAGAAACTCTATGCCAAATTATCCAAATGTGAATTTTGGATGAAGGAGGCAAAATTTCTCGGCCACGTGGTGTCATCTGGAGGAATCTCTGTAGATCCCAGCAAAGTAGAAGCAGTTCTGAACTGGGAAAGGCCGATCACAGTCTCTGAAGTCAGGAGTTTTCTGGGTTTAGCTGGATATTATAGGCGGCTCGTTAAGGATTTCTCTCGAATAGCCTTACCCTTGACCAAGCTAACCAGAAAGAATGTTCCGTTTGAGTGGACGCCGGAGTGCAAACAAAGTTTCCCAGATCTGAAGAAGAGATTGACCACGACACCAGTATTAGCTTTACCATACCCTCATGGACCATTCGAGGTCTATTGCGATGCTTCCCAACACGGGCTAGGATGCGTATTGATGCAAACCGGAAAGGTGGTCGCGTATGCCTCCAGGCAATTGAAGCCACACGAAAGGAACTACCCGACTCACGACCTCGAATTAGCAACAGTAGTATTTGCTTTGAAGATATGGAGACATCACCTGTATGGAGCAAAGTTCGAGGTCTTTTCTGATCATAAGAGTTTGAAATACCTCTTCGATCAAAAGGAATTAAACATGAGGCAACGGAGATGGATGGAACTCCTTAAAGACTACGAATTTGAATTGAAATACCACCCGGGTAAGGCAAACATCGTGGCAGACGCGTTAAGCAGGAAATCATTGACTGTCACTTGGATGATGATTAAAGGGACGGAACTTATTGAAAGTTTCTGAAATCTTAATTTGGGGATTCTTACAACTCCCTAGACTCTTCAGCTATACCAAATTATGATAACCAGTAACTTTAAGGACCAGATTCGGCAAGCACGGCAGTAGGATCTAACTTTCAGCATACAATTAGTCTCGTACAATCAGGGAAACTAGCAGGCTTTGCCCAAGATAAAGAGGGCATCTGGCGGTGCCACGACAGAGTATGTGTTCTTGAAAGGAACGACCTCCGAAAGAGAATTTTAGAAGAAGCACATAGAGGCGAATTTGCCGTACATCCTGGCATAACCAAGATGTATCAAGACCTTAAGAAGATGTTTTGGTGGCCAGGCATGAAGTCAAATGTAGCAAGCTTCGTAGGCAAGTGGTTAATCTGTCAGAAGGTGAAAGCAGAACATCAGAAGCCTTCTGGAATGTTACAACCCTTAGAAATCCCTGAGTGGAAGTGGGAGAGTATCTCCATGGATTTTATTATGGGGTTACCAAGGACATCAGCGGGACACAATGCTATATGGGTCATTGTGGACAGATTAACCAAATCTGCTCATTTCCTACCCATTGAAGCAAATTATCTGCTAGAAAAGCTAGCTCAGCTGTACATTCAAGAGATTATAAGATTGCATGGAACCCCTTCAACTATTATCTCTGATCGAGACCCAAGGTTTACCTCCCGGTTTTGGGGGGCTTTACAGAAAGCATTCGGTGCAAAGCTGTGTTTGAGCACTGCATATCACCCACAAACAGATGGCCAAACAGAAAGGACGATTCAAACCTTGGAAGATATGCTACGAGCTTATATACTGGAACAACGCAGAAACTGGGATCGATACTTACCATTGGCCGAGTTCGCATACAACAATAGCTATCACGCTAGCATCGGCATGGCTCCTTACGAATCATTGTATGGACGAAAGTGCCAATCTCCCCTATGTTGGTATGAAACAAGAGAATCAACCCTATTGGGGCCCGATTTAGTTGAGCAGACCACGGAGCAAATCAAGAAAATACGAAACAAGATGCTTGCCGCTCAAAGCCGCCAAAAGAGTTACGTGGATACCAGGAGGAAGCCTCTAGAGTTTCAAGAAAGAGACCATGTATTTTTGAAGGTTATGCCTACAACGGGGATAGGCAGAGCCATTAAAGTCAAGAAGTTAAATCCTTGCTTTATTGGTCCCTTCTAGATTTTGAGGCGAATTGGATCAGTTGCATATCAAGTTGCTTTGCCTCCACGATTGTCAAACCTTCATGATGTGTTCCATGTTTCTCAACTTAGAAGATATCAGCCTGACCCTACGCACGTGCTAAAACTCGAATCAATAAATTTAAAAGAGGACCTGACTTTCCCTTTTCAACCAGCATGGATTGTAGACAGAAGCAGCAGGCAACTTCGAAACAAATCCGTGCAACTAGTAAAGGTAGCGTGGGGAAAAGAAAATGCGGAAGATTACACTTAGGAATTGGAATCAGACATGAGGAAAGAATATCCTGAATTATTCTTAGGTACTAAATTTTGAGGACAAAATTTTTCAAAAAAGGAGGGTAGTAATGTAACGTCCCCAATTTCCGATTTCCGACCTCATTAGTATTCATGATTTCCGACTTCAACTCAAGGTCTTGTGGGCTGACAGGATTTTCCGATTTTCGATCTTAGTCTTCGAATGGATAAGAAATCGGATATCCGAGTTTGTTTCAAGTGGGGTGAACACGAGATCAGATCTCTGAATTGGCCTACAAGTTCGAGTAAAAACTTCACGAGTTCCGATCTCGAGTTCATTACCAAAATCTTTTCTTTTCGTCCTGAGTTCCGATATCGAGTTGGAGTGCCAGGTCTTATAAATTCCGAGTTCCTGGTACACAAGATTAATGTTTTGAATCCTGATATCCGGTGCTATGCTTAAAATCGATTCAAGTTTACATGATGACCTCGACTTCCGGGTTTGAGTGTTTTGGTTTCATGTTCTGGCCCCAACTTTCGCTTTTAAAGTGGCTGTGCCTTAAGGAGACTAATGCTTCTATGAGTTCCATGATAAATTGTGCATGCAGTATTGTGATTTCTATGAGAAATTGGCATTCTAATGTATTGGCACTATTCATGAGAAGGCGGACACGTTCCGTTATGTAACATCCGCGAATTCCGACTTCCGATCCCCATTATTGATGACATTTCCGATTTCCGAGTTTCCTTACACTTGGCCTCCGACCTCAACACTAGCTTCGACTTCGGACTTCGTTTCAAGGCTTGCAAGGGACTTCTTCCGATTCGACCTAAGGCATGCAAATTTTATGCTCCGATTTAATGATGGAGCTCGACGATTTCCGACTTGTAAGCGGGATAAATTTTGACCTTCTCATGAATTCGACTTCCAATTTCGTGAGATGAAATGAGAGGATCGATGCTTCAACTTACGAGTTCGCTGTTTCGACTTCAAAGATTCTTTACGACTTCCGATCTTATCGATCAAAGAGTAAAATGTTCGATTTCCGACTGCTCTCTAAGGCCTCGGGATGAATCTGAAAGTATTCAATTCGACATTATGATTCACAACGGGTACGAGATCCGATCTTGAGTTCAATATTAGAAGCTCTCACTTCTATATCTTTCGAAGTTCTGGATAGAAAGTTCATGATTTACTTAGCCCGACCTTAAGTGCTTGGCTCACCAGTGCCTCTACTTTACGCTTCAATTAGACTGATGTTTTCGAGTTCGACTTCATATACAGTGAAGTTCAACGAGGCACGACTTTATGTGAGTACGAGTTCCGATTTTGTTTCCGCATTACGCTAGAAACTCCTACCACTTGAGCGACGTGGAGAGTGATTCTACCACACAAAGAGGGCAACCAATCACAATCTTCCAAGTTAACCCCACTCATGCCTATATAACACACTATCCTCCTTTGAATCGCATCATTATTCACGTTGCTTTTCCTCTTCTCCATCAGCCCTCTTTTTCTCTTGCTCACACATTCCAAGACTTAAGCAAAGTTCCAGCCTTGTTTATCCAAATTTCAAGAGCTCAAGACCAAAACACTTAAATCAAAGGTAGGGGTTTTAAATTTCTTGCATCAAATCCATGCACTTGGCTGGCTGGACTGAATTAGTTTCACCTAATTGATGTGTGAATTGAATAATTATGCTTGGATTAATAGAAGATTTTGAGTTAGAAGTAGAATTAGAAGAAGAAAACTAAGAGGATTAAATGGCTGGAGGTGCTGTCTTGGTGGAGAGTCCACGGCAGACCATATGGCGGAGCACGGCGCCGCCTACGATCGGTCAAATTCGATGAACCTATTTTTTAAATGAAACTAGACATCTAGGGCTTTCCATAGACATATCATATAAGGGTTTTGGATCAGAATTGAGGAAGATATGAATTTCTGAATCTCGACCTAGGGTTTTAACTCTGGCTCTGGGCAGATTGGGTTATTTAGGTAGAACTCGACCTATACTACATGAAACTGAGTGAAACCAACTTTGTTGGAAAGCTACACATAGGAGAACAACATCCAGAGAAATCCCTGAGTTTGTTATCCACTCAGTTATTCCCAGTGATTTGAAGAAGTTACCCTATGTCCAAACCAGGCCAACACAGGACAGTTCAGAAGGCTAAGTTTCGGGGCTTGTAACTCTGAGCCCTACTAAGGCAAATGAAATGGGACTTTTGTATATGAAAGTTTGTCCTGTTACCTTTAATACGAGACCAATTTCTGTCTGATTTGAGTGAGTTTTCGATTTTTGGTAAATTTCTACTTTACTTTTGTTGCCTGATTCTGGCCAGCTAATGGGCAGGCCGAGATAAAGTTTAGATATCTTGAGTTATAGATAATGAAATTAGATGGGACCAAAGAGGTTAGGAAAACAGACACACAACTCCTGTAACATACTCAAATTTGAGGTCCAAATGAGCTAAAATGAAATTGTGGCATGAATTACAAGAACCGCTGGTTGTTGTATATGCTGAGGCAGAATTTCTGTCTTAATGAATTTGATATGAATTGGAGTTTCATGTTGAGTATACATGTGAATTTGTGCTTCTTGTGATATATTGATGTATTGATTGGCTGGCACTATTCTCATGGGGAAGCAGACACGTTCCTGCTATGCCTGTTTCGCAGAACCCATGAACAAGTTATGAATTTCATATGAATGTATATACATTCTTAAGAAAGTCATGAAAGTCGTGGAAAGAAGCATGTCATTATGCAAGTTCCATACTACTGGGCCAGCCTCCGATAGAAAGTTAATGGGAATAGATCGTGAAAGGTCAGGTAAACCCGCATTTCAGTGATAGGAACGAGCTCGATCCCGATAAGCGATTTCATTACCCAGAGTCTAAAATGGCCAAGAACTCCTGTGGACCAAGAGAGATGGAAAAATGATAGAAAGTAATGAAAGAGTTTATGAAAGGAAGTTCAAGAATGAGTTTACATGATTACATGAATGCATAATCCATGGAATAGTTGCATCGATGTTTACAATTGTTGCTACAACCGCTATTGCTATTCATTGATTTATTCCATTTATCCTTCTGCACTAGTATTAGTACTTATTTCGCTTATGCCAATTAAAGTAAAATTGAACCTTACCTGACTGCATATGTTTTTAAACTCATGAAAATGGACTTTAGTTTGAACACGTATTTTAATAATTAAGTAAAACCCGAGGTAATCGAGAATGTATGTGATGTCACCCCATAGCAACCTTCATCGAGAATTTTCCCAAATTCTCACCCCGCCTTGTGTATTCCGCATCATTCTCGGGATTCAAAGCATGGACTCACACCCACCCTTTTTATTGAGATCCTCGCACTTCGCCCACCATGACTGGAGTTGACTCTGCATAGCCGCCTGCGTAACTTTCGCTTGTACTTATTTAGCTGACAGAACTTTGATGTTCCTTTGCACCATCCCCTGATTCGACCAAGCTACCCTTTATATTGCCATCCTCTACATATGGCGCACCCGCATCCTCGCCTTCCTCCCGCAACTCAAGAAGACCCACGACCTCGCTCCCGAGTCACCACCACACTGACGCCCTCTCGAGTTCCGAGTGACCCCTCCGAGGCCACAGCTCGCCGCCTCTCTTCCTCCTCGGGACCTAGCGCTGACCTATACTCCAGAGCCTGGCATGGCTAACCCGCTACCCGACTGAGTAGTTTAGCGGCAGGATGCTGTACAAAGATGACCCTCTTTTTGGACAAAGATGTAGCTTTGGGTCATGGGGTTTGATCAGAGAATTAGCAAGAGATTATGAAATGTCCTATGAGGACCATAGGTAGGCCGATAGATGAGGGCAGATGGTCTTTTGATACACTAGCCCATGTATGTGTTTTACTTTGAACTCTTTGTACATAAACTAAACATGTTTTCGACATATATATATATATATATATATGGTTACACGCATGCAGTGACCTTATTGTACCATACTTATTTGATGATAGTCTATTCGGTTCATTTTGTTGATATTTCGTTTATTTTGTTTGTAATATAACAAGACGCTGCCTCATTAATAGAGACGAGTTAAGGAGAACTTAAAGACAAGAAAGGTAAGTAAAGTATCAACACGGTAACACAACCCGACTAGTTTCATGCTATGACTTAAGCATAACATAAAATTAGTAGGGTGTTACACGTTATGCCGCCAAAATTGTGGCAAAGTATATGCATGAGTTGTGAGATACATGTAGATGCATGTGCATTTTCAAGCATGCTATGAAAGTTATGTTATGATGAACCCCAAAGAATATGTTATGATGAAAGTTCCATGATACTTGGGCCAGCCCCGGATAAGAAGTTAAGGGGAATAGATCGGTGGGAAGGTCGGGGAAAGTAAACCCGACATTCCTGTATAGGAACGAGCTCGATCCTGATAAGCAGACTATTACCCAGGAGTCTAAAATGGCCAAGAACTCCCAGGGGACCAAGTAATGGAAAAAGTTTATGAGTAAAGGAAAAGTTTAAGAAAGAGGGTTAAAGAGCAAGCTTCGCATGAATGCATTAGTTGCATGATTACAAGTTATTTATAGTTTAACTATTATGTTTACTTGTAGCATATGTCCACTTATTCTGCTCATTATATTGTGTATTATTGTTAGTAGTTTAGCCGGATTCTTACGTTGTTTAAAGTAAAACTGGACCCTGCCTCGGACCAGACATTTTCTCAACCTTACAGAAATGAATGGTTAAGTTTAATCTCATATTTTATAATTAAATAAAACCCGAGGCAGCTGAGAATGAACGCGACGTCAATTAAACGTCTCCCACGATCCTACTGAGAATTTTCTTAAATTCTCACCTCGCTTTGCATTTCCACCTCATTCTTAGACGTGGACGATGGACACGACAGCTACCCTCTTTGTTGAGGTGCCCGACTTGCAGCTTCACCATGACCCAGTGGTAGGCTCACTGTACATAGCCGGCTCTTGCCAGTTCCGCCTTTATCTTTTTAGTTATAGGGACCTTGCCGTCCCTTTGCACCATCCCGCTTTTGATCCTGCCACCCCTTACATTGAGGTCCCACTACATGTGGCACACCCTCCGTCAGCACCCCCTGCACCGGCAGCGCCAGTAGCTCAAGCCGATCCTGCGCCAGACTCACCTCCGCAGGTAGTACCCGACATCCCCCTTAGCTCCGAGAGCGACCCTTCAGAGGCCACCAGCTTGTCATCCTCCTCATTAGGACCCAGTAGTGACTATTCACCAGCCGGGCCAGGTATGGCCAATGGCTACCTGACTGAGTAGATCAGCCGTAGGCAGTATTGTATAGCATGACCCTCTTTTGGCGAATGCGACCTTGGGTCATAGACCTAGTGGTAGGCTTTTTGAAATGTCCTCTGAGGACCACATAGGATCAGGTTGACTTACATGGGCCTTATGTCTTTTGGTACACGGCCCCTCTCATTTTGATGTGTTGTATATGAACTAAAGTAGAGGCTTTTGATATGTATATAAACCTATGTACAAATATATATATAAGCACGTATTCAGTAATGTTATTGTACTATTCCCATCTTTGTGATATTCAGTTGAATTCATTTCACTTAAGCATAACATTAAATTAGTAGGATGTTACATGTTGCACCAAATTTTGGCCAAGACAAGAGCAAATCCAACTATCAATTGCTTCCTAATCTTGCACCCTTAGATCAAGCCTATTTTGGCATTATTCTCTAATGAAGCCTAACCTAAGGAAGAGCTAGTACTCACTAGAGTCTTGTCACAAGAGTAAGTTGACCTTGCTTTTTCCACTTGAGAAAACACAAAATAGTCCATAGCATGCACCAAGACTCAAAGAAAATATAACCCACTCTTTTACCCCAAGGTTGCTAGCCCTTTTGCTTGAAAAAGAAGTAAAACTCAACTACTCTCTCTTGCTTGTTGGAGAACCAAAGTAACCAGCCCCCTCCTAGCCAAAAGTGGCGTCCCACCTTGCCCCATTTGGCACCAATTACAAGCTTTCATCCTTTCACTTCAAAGCAAAAGCTCTCACTTCTCTCTAAGTCTCATTCCAACACTCTTGCATTTCCAATTCCTTTTGTTCTTCTTCCCACTTTCACTCCCTATTCAACCCTCTTTCCTTTCACCACCCTCGCAAGCCCTTCAAGGACTACTTTCTTTGGTCTTTGGAGAAGCAAAGTAAACACAAATTAGCCACATTCTCTCCAGCTCTAAGGAAGGAGGCCATCTCCAACCATTTTCACTCTTCAAGCTTCCAAGAAATCTTTGTGGTAGTGACTCTAACCTTTCCTTCTTCTATGCTTTTAAGCTCTAGAACTCCTAAGCTCTCCATTGCTAGGTGGTTTTAGAACTTGCTCTAAAGGTCTCATGGCCACTCTTATTTTAAGAAGTCTACTTGTGGTGGATGCTCTTCTCTTGGAAAATGATGTTGGTTATACATTTTGTTTTATGTTGAACCCAACTTTTTAGAACGCAAGATATTGATTTTTACGAAGATCTCAAAGTATAAAAGTGGTTTGGAAGAGAAAAGTGGTCACTTGAGGAAAAGATTTAATGTTTTTACAAGAAAACTAATTGAAACAAAGACTATTGAAGCTAGAAATTCTAGCAGTCTATTTTATGTGACCCATAACTCATTTAATATAACTCCAAATGCAATGAAACTAATTTTATTTGAAAGTAGACTCGTAGAGCTTTTTATACATATAAAATACGTGAAATTTGGCCTTAAATCGAGAGATATATGAATTTTCAAGTTGTGCTATGCCTATATGTATTTTTGTGCAAGCAGTATGTACTCAAATCTTAATAACTCGAGTTATACAGAATATTTTTTAGTGGGACCAAGTTTTTTAGAAAGCTAAGACACAGAGGACATTCCCATAAAATAGTTTTAGCAGATTCCTTGTAAGGAGCTCCCAGTAAAGTTTAGAATTCACTGTATCAAAAATAAACTTAAAAGCTAAACAGTCAAATTGAAACGTGCATATCTCAAGTTACCAAAAGAATTTTTGAGTGGGGTTTATTTTGTTTAAAAATAGACTCAGAGAAGTATAATGATACCAAAATTTAAGTCAAAATAGTAAAAGGTGAAATTATGGAGAATTTTTGAAGTCACTACCCCACTGTAAAAGTAAAACTAGTTATGGTTAAGTTTTAAAGGTTAATGAGAAATAAGCTTGAAAATATTAAGACCCTCAAGTTTAGATATTGGAAGACTTCATAATTCAACTTAAAAGTTTTAAAATAGATAATAAACGAAATTGACCCAATGCAAAATAAAAGAATTGACACAAGAAGCAAATTCAATTAAAAGCTTGCACCAAATTTACTAAGTTAAGCTCATAAGACTTTGTGTGTTATATGCCCCTCTATGTGCCAATATGATGATGATGATGATGATATGATAATGATAATGTTGGTATGATGTTGTTATGATGATGATATGATGATGATAATGATGCTTAATGATATGTGATATTGGATTCTCTGTTTGACAAAATTTTGGGAAGCTCCGATTTAACTGTTATGCTGCCGGAATTCCGCAAAATCTATGGACTTCGAATAATTTTTGTATTATAAGCTTTAATTAGAAGAGATTGAACAGGGTGTGATCCTTCGAAAAGGAAGGTGACCCGTATTAAAGTCCCTTTCCACCTGCGACTCACATGAAGCATGGCATAGACCCAGCTAGTATGAGTATAAGGGATAGGGCTTACATGAGGCACGACTTGACCCAGCTAGCGTAAGTATCGAAAATTTATGGTGGCGACAGCCATGGTATGAACTCATTACCACTTATGTTTAGTGGGTGAAAAATACTTAAGATAAAGTCAAATTAAGAAAAGAAAGGGAATTCGATTCGACCCAAGTAAAGAATGAAACTCTCAAGATATGTATGCATGGTATGAATTGTCATATAAGCTCTTATGTATACCATGATGTTGTCATTATAATGAGAATATGTACTTAAAATTGAATCTGCTTTGAATATTCGTGTTTCGAATATTCATGTTTCAAAAAACTTAATAATTGGACCTTATACATGCTCACTATTTTCATTACTAAAATCGAACTGACTGGGACGATGACGATGACACTTTAGTGTCGGGTTCAAGTCCTACTGAGAAATCTTATTTCTTACTCTAGTTATTTTTGCATATCGTCACCAGAATCTGATGTCGCATCCAATGGAGTAGAGCATGGATCCCCTGCACTATGAGTGGATGCATGATAAGGGATGCTAGACTATGCTATTTTGGACTTGTAGTTACTGTTGCTCTATACCTTTGCATATTCCTTTTTTGTTATGAGCTTTGTCATTTAAGTTTGTATTTAGTATCTAGTATTTGGGTCATATGGCACGACCATGAGCCTCCTTCGATGTAATGTTCATATATATGTATGTATGTATGTATACATTATGAATCCATATGGATGATATGATTAGCTATGTAATACAATGCATTTGTTACGACTATGTATTTATCTTTCTCATGTTCTATGATATTGTGATATGATTTGTATATGACACGCTCTCTCGGTATCTATATTTTTGTCCAAGGCTTTACTTTCCAAAATGCTACAAAGCGACAATGTATTCCAAAAAAATAAAAATTTTACTATATTTTTCACGTAACTTAATTTATAAATGAAGTTTAGTTTTCCGCAAGCATAAGTAACAACTAATAAAATGTCGTAATACGACTTAAGCATAGTATGGATTTATTAGGGTGTTACAGGGATGCATAGGAGTACTAATGCTCTTGGTTCCATATCAAACTTTTTGAGCAAATCTTTAGCATATTTTTCTTGATGAATCAGGATACCATTTTTCTCTTGTTTGATTTGCAGTCCAAGAAAGAATTTTAGTTCTCCCATCATTCTCATTTGAAATTCTCCTTGCATAAGATAAGAAAAATTCTTGCACAAACTTTGATTAGTTGCTCCAAAAATAATATCATCAACATAAATCTGATCAATTAGAAAATCATTTTTATCATGATGAATGAACAAAGTGGTGTCAAATTTTCCTCTTATAAAATCATTTTTGATTAGAAAAGAGCTGAGTCTATCATACCAAACTCTGGGAGCTTGCTTTAACCCATATAGAGCTTTTGAAAGTTTAAACACATGTTGAGAAAAGTTTCATTTTCAAAACCAGGAGGTTCATTAACATAAACTTCCTTATGTATGAAACCGTTTAAAAAAGTGGATTTCACATCCATTTGAAATAACTTAAAACCTTTGTAAGACACATAGGCAAGTAACATTAAGATGGCTTCTAATCTTGCTATAGGAGCAAAAGTCTCGTCATAATCTATGCCTTCTTGCTGATTATAACCTTGAGCCACTAATCTTGCTTTATTTCTAAGAACTGTTCCATCCTCATCAAGCTTGTTTCTAAATACCCATTTAGTTCCAATGGCAGATTATTCTTTAGGCAGTGGTACCACGGTCCATACTTTGTTTTCCTCGAACTGAGACAACTTCTCTTTCATAGCTTCAATCCAGTATTGATCTAAAAGGGCTTCTTCGATATTTTCTGGTTGAATCTCAAATATAAGAGCAAGATTTGAATCGTTTCTAATGATGATCTCATTCTAATTCCATGAGAAGATTCACCAATAATTTGGTTTTGAGAGATAGCTCTCAAGTCTCTTACACCTATGTACCTTCTCCTCAAAGGAGTACCTTCTAGTTCTTCAGAAGCATCATTAGAAACATGTTGATGAGAGGGAACTTTAGAAACATTTTCATCATCATCTCTAGTGGTCATTTGAAGGTTCTATTGGGTGTAGGACTTTTCATTTATCGACATACTTTCCATTTCCACTTCCAAATTAGCAACCTTCTAATTTAGGTCATTTTTCTTTTCCATAAAGCTTATGTGGATAGTTTCTTCCATAGGTTGAGACCTTTTGTTGAACACCCTGTAAGCTTTTGAGACAAAAGAATATCCTAGAAAAATTCTAGGATTAGATTTAGGATCAAACTTTGACAACTTGTCCTTGGTATTTAGTGTAAAACATTTGGATCTAAAAATATGAAAATAGGAAATGTTCAGTTTTCTTGAGAATTGACCTTAAGAAGATACGAAATTGAATATAGCATGTAGTGTTAACTACTTCTGCCCAAAAACCTTTTGATAAACTGCTTTCAAGAAGCATAGTTCTGGCCATTTCCTGCATAGATCTGTTCTTCCTTTCTATTACCCCATTTTGTTAAGGAGTTCTAGGAGACGAGAAATTATGAGAAATGCCATTTTCTTCACAAAAGTTTTCAAAAGCATGATTTTTAGATTCTCCACCATGATTTGATCTGATGGAAGTGATGCAAAACCCATTTTCATTTTGAATTCTTTTTGAAAAGGATTTGAAGACCTCAAAAGCATTATCCTTATGGATCAGGTACATAACGATGTAAATCTTGAAAAATCATCCACATTGACCAAGCCATATCTCTTACCTCCTAGACTTTCTAGTTAGTCCAAGAAATTAAGATGTAAAAGCTCAAGTGATCTAGTAGTTGAAACTACATTTTTGCTGTGGAAAGAACTTTTGGTTTGTTTGCCTTTGAGACAGAATTCACAAAAGGAATTATTTTCAAAATCAATTTTTGGCAAACCTATGACCAGTTCTTTCTGAGAGATCTCAGAGATCAATTTCATATTAACATGACCAAACTTTTTGTGCCACAGCCATTTTTCATTCAAAAAGAAAGCTAAGCATTTGACATTCTGATCCAAGAAATCATCTAGATACAACACATGCGTATTGTAATGCCTCTTAGCAATGAGAATAATTTTGTCATTTGTAGAATCCTTAATAATACAATGTGAGGATTCAAACACAACTTTGTAGCCTTGGTTACAAAATTGACTAATGCTCAAGAGAATGTGAGTTAGTCCCTCTACTAACATAACATTATTTATCAAGTTGGAATTGTTCTTACCAACATTACCTATACCAACGACTTTGGATTTGATTCTGTCAGCAAATTTGATTATTCCACCATCCTTGGGTTTGAAGTTTCCAAACCAGGATTTATTTCCAGTCATGTGTCTGGAGCATCCACTATCCATATACCACTTCTTTTCCTTTTGATGAATTCATTTAAGGCATACCTACATTAGAAGCAGTTTTGACTTTAGGTAACCATATCTTCTTAAGTCCTTTTGGGTTAGCAAGCTTCTTAGCCTTTTTCACTATCTGTCATTTTGCTTTCCTTCTAGAGAAGTATCTTTCAGAAGTGTGACCTTTTTTGAAGCAATAGATATAAGAGGGAATTAAACTTGAAATATCTTTAGATGATTTTTCATCATCTTTCTTCTCATAGCCTAAACCAATTTTATCAAGGTAAGGTTTCTGACCGCCAAGCACCAAGTTTAGATTTTTGGAGCCATTAACCATTTTCTCAAGATTATATTTGAGAAGTTTCACTAATTTCTGAAGCTCAGAAACATCAGAAGATGTCCCATCTTGAGTTTCAGAAACTTTGCCTTTTATGGCTGCTACTTCCTTCTGAAGAGCAATATTTTCATTTTGCACTTCATTCTTTTTTTGCCCAACCTTCTCATTCTCAGTCTTGAGCTTTTCAAACTCTAAAGACAGTTTTAAAAATCTTTTCTCAGAGATGCATAATGAGAACTAAGAGACTTGGAATCATCCAAGAGTTCATCATAAGCTTTTTGAAGGTTTTCATAAGTTCAGGTTCAAACTCATGTACCTCAGTTTTTTTATCTAAGATGATATCAGCCATGAAATAGAGGTTCGCAACAATCTCTTCTTCTTCTTGAGATTCATCATTTTCTTGCTCTCCATCTAGATCTTCCTATGTGGCCATCATAGCCTTTTTCTTTGGAGTCTTTTTTTCCAGCTTTCTTTAGTCTAGGACATTTTGATCTAATGTGCCCTAATTCCTTGCACTCAAAGCATATTACTTCATCTGCTTTAACTTTGCTCTTCTTGTTTGAGCCATGCTTTTGAGAATCTTCTCGCTAAGTGAGCTATTTCATCATTTTCATCATCAAAATTAGGATCAGAGGAATTTTTATCTTCTTTATCTGATTCTTCTGAGGCCTTCATGGCTTTGGAAGAGCTAAATCTCTTCTAAGTGGTCTTAAGGGCAATGGATTTTCCCTTCTTGCTAGATTCCTTAGAAATTTCCTTCAATTCGATCTCATGAGTCTTTAACGACCCAATGAGGGCATCCAAGCTAAGTACATTCAAATCTTTAACTTCTTGGATGGTAGTAACTTTGGGAAGCCAAGCCTTTGAAAGACTCCTTAGGATCTTTCTCACCATTTCTGCATTTGAGTACCTTTTACCCAAAGCTTTCAGCTGATTCATGATATTCATAAATCTGGTAGTCATTTCATCAATATTCTCATGCTCTAGCATATTGAACATTTCATATTTATGAACTAGCATGATGATTTTCATTTCCTTAACTTGATTTGTTTCTTCATGAAGCACTTGAAGTCTATCCCAGATTTATTTGGCAAAGTCACAAGATATAATTTTGTCATATTTGCTTTTGCTCAAGGCACATGTGAGCAAGTATTTTGCCTTGGCATTCATTTGAACATTTTACTTTGTGCTGATCAGTCCATTCATTTCTAGGAATGAATCTGACTACAACTGGTAGAGGATGTTCTGGATCAGCTACTACTTATGGTGCTGGTTGTTCCACAATGGGTACATAGTCACCATTCTCTATTATTTCCCATATATCCAGACTTGTGGACTTAATGAAGAGTCTCATTCTATCCTTCCAATATAGATAGTCTTCACCATTTAAATAAGGAGGACGATTTATGGAGTGACCTTCTACTATATGATGAATTTGTTGGGCCATTTGATGGGATCTTTAACCTCTGCAACCGTTAGGAAGCTTAACGCTAGAGTTAGGCTTTGATGGAAAATGTTGGAAGAGATAACATGAGAAAGGGGGTTGAATTGTGTTGTTTCAAACTTAAGAGTAACCTGAAAATTTGAAGTTGAAAAACTATCTCAAGTCTTCAACTTGGATTGCGGAAGCTTTGTATTAATTAATAAAACCTTATATGTTTAAATTATTTAAAGTATAACTTATGTGATCAAGATAAAAAGCTAAGTAGCTATGGAAGGACCATACAAGAAATTTTTATACTGGTTCGGCCAATCACTTGCCTACTTGCAGTCCGTAACTCTTTGTTGAGATTTTATAAAAACCTAAGTATTATTCATTCAAGCTTCTCCAAGCTTCTTATGACAGAGTAGTCTTTTCTCGAGCCTCTCCAAACTTTAACTCGAGTATTCTTTGTCATAGCTTCTCCAAGCTCTACCTGACCACTATTGGATCTGTGTATAAGTTTTGAGATTTGAAAACAATTTGTGAACACTCACACTAACTCTCTTTACAAAGGATAAGCAACATTTTCTCAGTGTGTGTGACTTATCTAAATTTTCAAAGAGAGAATCTTGTCAAATACAAAGCAGAAGAGAAGATTTTCTATTGAACAAATGTTATAATGAGTAACTTTCTGGAGGTTCAGAAGGTTGAGAAAGTTGATAGTGAAGCTCTACAAGCGAAGAAGATATTCAGTAGTTCTAACCATTCTTTCTTCGACATCCAGCCTTTTATAGACATTGAAATATATCCGTTGAAGCTCTCTGTTCTTAAATTTTGAAGTTCTCTTTGAACTACTGGTCTAAGACTGGATAGAGAAGCAATAGTCTTCCTTTTTCTCATTCTTTGAAGCTTGTGCAGAGATAGAAAAGTAGCCATTTGTTGATATACCAACTGTGCAGACTTGTAAGCACTTCTTCTAACTTTTGTCAAATCATCTTTTTAACTTTTTGAATTTGTTTATGAAGCGCATTGAGGAAGCTTTGAAGGTATGACACACAAAAGAAGTATGTTTTTGGTGATATCCCTTTTGGATAGGGTTATCCCTCTAGATATAGTCATCTTTCTGAATCGGTAGAATTTAGCTTTCTAGGCTCGTCTTTCCTTTCTGAAGTGTAGCTTCAACCTTCTGAAATTTTTGTTTTCTATTTCTAAACAAAATAGTTCAAGAGACATAAAGCATATATTCCATATAAAGCATATTATAGTATAAAGCTATGGATAACGATTCTTTGAAGGCTTTTTGAGTGCTTAAACTATTTATTTAATTTCATTTTTACAGAAGAATTTGTTATTCGAATTAGCTTTTTCATGGTCAAAAAGATTTGCTTGTATTCTGATTTGGTTTTCACCAAAACCCTTAAAAATCAATTTGGTTCATAGCCTCAGAATAACTTCTGAGAGGCATTGGAGCTAACAATTTTACAAGACTAAAGTGCAAATTTATAACTTTATGACTTAAGGTTACCTTCTTGATTAAAGTTTAAAACTTTATGAAAGGTCTTGTACTCAAGAGTTTCTCTTTAAGACATGAAGTGACAAGATATTATTTTTATAACTTAAAGAAGCTTCATATTCCAAAAGCTTAGACTTTTACATATATTCTTGTCTTCAAGACAAAATAAAATAGAACTTTATAAGAGCACAAAACTTGCATCACTTTTAAGGTTGCAAGTAACAAGCTTTTTGGAATTTCATACACCAACAACGTGTTTAGTCTTGTCAAATCAAGAGAAAATGATAAAGATGATAACTTTTCCAATTATAAGCACCATCATAAGAAGATAAACAACTTTCAACCGAAATACTACCAAGAACATCAAGATCCATGCATCAAGAAAGGAAAATAGAAACTTTGAAACACTTAAAGAAAGGAACTTTTCAAAAAAAAATCAAGAACAACTCATGAATAAGAACATGAACATATTTTACCAAAAATAGAAACTTTTGCTCATGAAGAGCAAGAGAGACTTTCTCAAGCTTTCACTTGAAGATCTTCGTCATGAGAAGAACCAAGTGTCAAGCTTTCTTAAGTAAACAAAAGAGAAGAGTAGAGAACACTACCTAGTAGTAAAAGTGGCATCCTTGACGAAGGAGAAGAGAATGAAGAAGACTCCTCCTTGGTGGATGATGGTGGCAGTTTGGCTTGGAAAGGATGAGAGCTCTTGAGTTCTCTTGAAAATGAGTCTTATAGTGTTTAGATCTCTTCTTCAAAGACCAAAAAATGTGGTCTTTGTAGGGCTAAGTGAGAGTTTTGGTTATGGTGCTAGTGAAGAAGAAGAAGAATGAAGAGAGAAGTGAGAGGATAAGAGTCTTAGAGAGAGAATGAGAAGTGTGAAAATGAAAATGGATGTGTGTGTGTGTGTGTGTGTGTTTGGCCGTAACTTTTAGAGGGTAGAGGGAGAAGATATTTTCTTAATTTTGAGCTAATTAAGGTTTAGGGAGACAAATTGAATGATAGGGGAATAAATCATGGTCAAACTCTTACATAAAGCATTATTGTCTCATACATTATATTTTAATAACATCACTCTTTACTTTATTGTCTAGTTGATTAAATTTAAATTTAATGATATGATTAAGTGCTCTTGCAACTTAATTAACATGATTAAGCAAGGATTAGTGATTAACACGCAAGAACATGATTAAGAAAATTAGGCTTGTAATTAAACTCAATTATCCTTAATTAATCTCTAATTAAGCTATTGAGAGTTTGACTTGCTTAATTAGAGATTCTCTAACCTTAATTAAGCATTCTCTTAACTTTTCTTCTCATAATTACTCATAAACACTTCGTTAATCCCTTAATTAAGCCTTAATCTCATAGTTTCTCTTTAAGTGCCTAATTACTCAAGGTTACTAAGGTAATTTAACATGACAGGAAATTGAAGATGTTACATAAGGTCGTAGCAGCTCCAAAAGAGGGTTACTTTGTACACTACATTAGCTGGGTGGATGATGCCTCTAATCAGATGCTGAGGACAAGAACCCGTTAGCCATGCCAGGCTCTATTGGGACATAGTCATCACTAGGTCTAGAAGACGAGCCAAAGGATGAGTCTCCTGTTTCTGAAGGGTCATCATCATCATCAAGAGAGAATGAAGGAACCAATTGAGGGGGTGAAGCGGGTGGTGAAGCTACTGGGGCTGCTAGAGGTGGTGCGAGTATGAAGGGTACAGTGGGATCGAATAGAGGGTGGAAAAAAGGATCAGTAAAATCTCTATGGAAAATGAAATACAACCGGAAATGGCAAGTATCGGTGACATACATGGAGTTTATCACCGGGTCGAGGTAGAAGTGCAGGTCAGGGAACTTAATGAAAAGGATGGTCGTCGCCACCATGTCCATAGTCTAAGAATAATGCAAATACATACAGTAGGGTGAAAATTTATAAAATTCTTAGTAGGATCTTTATAACTATGCTACACTGATATCGCGTTCATTCCCAATTGCTTCGGTTTTTATTGACTTATAAAAAGGTGAATAATAGACAGAATAACTTCATTTATCATTGTTGAAATTATAGCCTAAAGCAAGGTTCAATTTACTTAAGGCAATAAGAAATCGAATAAATACCAAACCAAAATGAACCATATAGAATAAAGCACAGGACAGTTGAATGATAATAGTCATAAAGAACATAAAGAACACAAGCATAAGTATCCCAATTAAATCATAATTATTCAACAAATCTTCACAAATATAGTAATGCATGAAAATGAAATGCACTTTGCTCTTATTGAGTCTTAAACTTGTATGTCATAAGTTTTCCATACTTGGTCCCCTAGGAGTTTTAGACCATATAACTCCTGGGTAATAATTTGCTTTTCAGGATCGAGTTTGTTCCTATACAGGATTGTCGGGTTTATTTTCCCCAACTATCGTACGATCTATTCCCCTTAACTTCATTTCTGGGACTGGGCCAAGTAAATGGAATCCATATAGTCTTTATAGATCATAGAATCATAAGCAATTCAACTTGAATGACATGAGAAGCATATGCAAAATACAAAAGTTTTGCCAAAATTTTGGAAGCATAACGGATTAGGTTCACTTCCCTGTGAATAGTGCTAACTTAACCAGCAAATCAATCACAACAGTAGAGCAAACATCACACATTAAAGCCTTAATATTGTCATAAATTTGTAATATCTAGCACCAATTGCAACTTACTTATGCATGAAGGTAGCCAATTACTTAATTAGTAATTCTGTTAATATCACTTAAATTTGCTTAGTTTTGTGACTTATGCCATAATTTCTACTTAATGTATTAAATTTCAATTTTTACTATGTCAAACTATTATTTGTTTAGTTTTTAATTTCTTTGGTCCCATTGAGTTTTGAAAAACATATCTCAAGATATTGGGAATTTACCTAGGTCTGCCCTATGTTAGTCAGAACAAGGGTTTGAAATGTAAAAATTCGATAAAAATAGAAATTTGATTGGATTTGAGTGAATCTTATATAGTTGTGAAGCCAACAGAACCAGCTTTTATGCCAAGAAGTTTCATTTCATTTGAGTGGGAAGAGCTCAAGTTAAAAGCTCTCAAAGTTGATGAAATTGGCCTGCCCTGTCTCTATCCAATCAAGATATAGGGAAACTTTGATGAATTATTGGGAGCAATGGTGATCGAATTTGACTTTGGAATTTTTATCACATGTTGCTCTATGTATAAGCTTTCTACCAAAATTAGTTTCACTCTAATTGAAGTTGTATAGGATAAGTTATGCCCATGTAACCCAGTTTGGTCTTGTCCAAAAGTAGGATTTTAGGGTTAAATTCAAAAACTCATATCTCACTCAATATTGATCCAATGGCCTTATAATTTATGTGGTTAGAAAGATCTAAATGTCTAATTTCATTTAAAATTGGCTTTATTAAATTCTAATGGCTGTATACAAAGCTGTACATTTTGCAAGTACAGACAGTCTTAGGGTTTTTACCTAAAATAGATTCTGGTTACTCTCCTTTCTAGCTTCTTATTCCAATTTCAATCCTAACCTAATAATTTCATGTTAATCCAGCCATAAACAATCACATGAATACAATATATCATCAAACAAATGAATAGAGAAGAATTTCCAAATAGCCATCAGTTAAATAAAAATCAAGTAAAGAGGTAGAATCCTACCACAAATAGATGAAACAGCAAGCTAGAATTGGGTTTGTTGATGGAGGAAGTGGTTAGGTATAACACCCTAATAAACCCATACTACGCTTAAGTCATATTATGCCATTTCATTAGTTGCTATTTATACTCACGGAAAACTAAACATCATTTATAATTTAAGATATGCGAAAAATATGGTAATTTTTTTTTTTTAAATACGTCGTCGCTTTGCAACATTTTGGAAAGCAAAAGCCTTGAGTGAGAAGTAGATATAAAAGAGCATATTGCATGAGAGTTCGTAGCATAAGTGGAATAAAAGCAATACAAGATACATAATAAATAGAAATTTCTCACATTCTCATACCACATAAATATGATTCATAATATTCATCATTACATAAAGGTACTCATAATTAAGTCATCATTACATACTGAATGCAAATGAACACAGCAAGCTTTAAAGCAAAAAAGATACATGAGAAAGTAGGAATCTCAAAAATCTATGCACCTAGGCTCCATGCCAACCCTAAGATCAGTCTCCTATAACACACCCTCGGTCCTACTCATGTCACAGTCCAGAGACGCGGCTCCTAGCTCCTCGCCCTCGGGGGACATGAGGCATGCATATGATGAGGGGTGCCTACGAATCACCTCGATGTGATCGACGCGACTACTCAACTCGGCCTAGTTTAGGTCACAGCTGGTTGCTGAGGATCGCTCCTCGAAAGGATCTTCCTCTGAAGTATCCGGATGATAATCTGGAAATGGCGGCGAGGATGCTGCAGCCCTAGGGGTGGCTGTGGAACTTAGGTCAATGACTAGAATCCCCGGCTTTGGCAAGGGCTTGGCGTCAAGTAGCTCCAGGGACATTGGCTCCATGTCAATGTCTGGCAACAGCTCAAGCAAAAAATCCCAAGGATCCAATGGCTGCCCAGAGTAGGTGGCAGGAATGTCAGTTGGGGTAGGCGAAACATGTAACACCCTAATAAATCCATATTACGCTTAAGTCGTATTACGGCATTTTATTAGTTGTTACTTATGCTCGTGGAAAACTAAACTTCACTTGAAATTAAATTACGCGGAAAATACAGTAAATTTTTTTTTTTTTGAAATATGTCATCGCTTTTGAAAAGTAAAGCCTTGCGCGAGAAGATAGCAGTAAACGAGCGTATCGCAGAGATTTCGATATAAATAGAAGGAACATGAGATAAATCATAAAGTCATACATTCAAATTATAACATCAATTACATAATATACTTAATCCCGCAATATCCAAACAAATACATATAAAGGAAACTCATGGTCATGCCATGGCCCCAAATATCAAAGGTACACAAGTCTGATGAAATCCAATACAAAATGAAATACAAGAGTTAAGGAGCGCAAATCAAAATAAGCCCACGTAGACATATGCTGACTACTCTGCCCCTTCCATGCCCTTCCATCGAACAGACTCAAGTCCTCGAATGTCTAGTCCCCCATGCTACTCGGCCTCGGGGAACGCACGGAGTGCGAATGATGCGGGGGTGCCTGCTAATCACCTCGATACGACGGATGCGACAGCCGGGAACATAGCTGCCCACCGAAGAACGTGCCTCGGAGGGATACTCGGGGAGTGGCGGCGAAGCTGCTGCGGCCCTAGGGGTGGCCGTCGAACTCACATCGATCACGGGAACCTCTGGCAGCGGCACAGGCTCGGCTATGGGTAGACCGGGAGACATAGGCTCCATCTCGATCGCGGGCAATGGCTCGGGTGGGAAATCCCAAGGACCCAACGGCTGTCCAAGGCGTGACGAAGATACGTCCACAGGGGCTAGCGGGATCTCTGGCTCCTCCTGCTCAAAAACTCGACCCGGATAGAAGTATGTGCGAACTATCGTGGTGGTCGTGGCCACGATAGCGTGGACGTCCTCATCATAGGCCCACTCATGGTGGGGAGGCTCCATGCTCCATGTCACGTGAGGCTCCATGAGTATCTGGTGACGAGACGGAAAAACAACTAGGATGAGAAATAAGATTTCTCAGTAGGACTCGACCCTGACACACCGGTGCCATCGTCATCGTCCCAGCCACTTCGATTTTTAAATAAAAACTGTGGGCATACAATAGGTTCAATTATTTGATTTTCGAAAACGTTACTATCCGAAGTGGATCCCATTTTTAGTACTTATCTCTCGTTGTATTAACCTCATCATGGCATACATGAAAGCTTATATGACTCTTCCTAACATACATAAACAGGTTGAGAGTTATATTCTTTACTTGGGTTGGACCAAAGTCCCTTTCTTTCCTTAACTTGACTTATCTTAAGTCCTTTCTTTCCACCCACTAAACATAAGTGGTAATGAGCTCATACCGTGGCCGTCGCCACCAAAGAATTTCGGTACTTACACTAGCTGGGTCATGCCATGCCTCATGTAAGCCCTATCCCCTATACTCACACTAGCTGGGTCATGCCATGCCTCATGTGAGTCGTGGGTGAGGGGAACTTAGATTAGGTCACCTTTCCTTTTGAAGGATCACACACTTTATTGAATCTTTTCTTATTAAACTTATGATGCGAAATATTTCTAAGTCCATAATTTCTACAAAATTTCGGCAGCATAACGGCTAGACCGCAGCTTCCCAAAATTTTGCCAAACAGAAAACCAGTATCACAGCATCATATCATATCATCATCATCATATCATCATCATCATATCATCATTATCATGGCATCATAATCACATCATCATCACATCATGCTTGCAACCTAAACATAGGCATATTCTCAAGCAAAGTCTTATGAGCTTAGCTTAGTAAAGTAGGTGCAAGCTTTTACATTGGCTTCGTTTTGTTGATTCCTTCTTCTCAATTATTCTAACTTGACTTATATGATTTTCATATTTTAATTTGGAAGATTTATAGTTTAGGTTTTGCATTATAGTTTGATTAGAATCTTATGAACTTAATCTAGTACCTTAACTACATTTACATTCGGTTTTTCATTTTATTCGCTTCTTTTGTTAAGGATTAGGTGAGCTTAGTATTTTATTCTATCTAGTCCTCATTAAGTAAATTATGAAGTTCCATTACTTTAGGCTAAGGCCTTTTACCTTTTTAAGTCATTTATGCATAGTCTTACTTAAGGTTAAGTTTTGACAGTTTTACTTTTACCCTAGGTAGTAACTTTAAAAACTCACCATAATTTGGTATTTTATCATTTTAATGCGAAATTTTATATGCATATAGGGTTCTGAGTCTAGTTTTTAACAAAATAAGTCCCACTCAAAAATTCGTTGTCTATCTCCAGTTATGCACATTTTATTCTGACTGTTCAGTTTCTAAGTTCACTCCCGGTACAGTGGATTGTTACCTCTCATTATAATTGCTCAGAAGGAATCTGAGAAAACTGTTTTATGGGTTTGTTCCCCTATGTCTTAGCTTTCATTTAAACTTGGTCTCACTCAAAAATCATTTTTGTAGTTCGAGTTATACACATTTTAGTGTAGTCTGCCCAGACAGAAACCAATCCGAGAACAGTCCACTTTGAAAAATCATATCTCACTTATTTTAACTCCGAATCTTATATATTTTATATGTATGGAGAGCTCTCTGAGTCTATTTTCATATAAAATTGGTTCCACTAATATCTGAGTTTTCTGGAAAAAGTTATACCGTTCGGTTTACAGGCTGTCAGAAAATCCAGATTTCACGTTTTGATTTTTCTCGTGTTTTCTCCAAAACACTCAACCTCACTTTCAAGAAACCATTCTCAAGTTATAAGACACTCATATACCATGAAAGATTAGTGAAAAACTAACATGTTGGAGTTCAAAAATAGTGGGTTCAGCCATGCATCACACCAAACCGAAAACATGTTTTCAACAAACAACCATACTAGCAACAACATCTCATTTTATGACAAGAATGACTATGATGCCCATAATCAATCTTTAAAACCACCTAGCTATGGAGAGCATAGGAGTTCTAAAGCTTGAAAAACAAGAGAGAAAAAGGGTTTAGAGCCACTACCAAGAAGCTTTCTTTGAAGGAACTTGTGGTGGAAGAAGGTGATGGTGGTGGTATTCTTCCTCTTGGATCTTGAAAGAGGCTTGATATATGATTGTCTTTGATTCTCCAAGAGCAAGAAATGGTGGCTCTTGAAGAGTTTGTGAGTGGGATGAGGAGAGGAAAGGATGAGAGAAGTGGAAGGATTCTAGAGAGAAGTTGGAGAGTTTAGAGAGAAGGAGGAGAATTTTGAAATTGAGGAGAGAGAAGAGAGCTTTGTGTGTGTCTTTGGGAGAGGAAATGAAAAATGAATGGAGGAGAGAGGGATGGCTGAAGGTGGCGCATAAGGAGGGAGGGAAGTGAGGTGACTTTTGCTTCTTACACAAGCTAAGGAGTGGGAAAAACCATAGGGCAAAAGGGAGTGTTGTGTTTCCTTGAGTCTTGGAGGCTTTCTAATGTCCAATTTATGCTTTTATCTAGGGGTTAAAGGGGAGTACCCCTCTTAGGATTTGGTTGCTTGTCTAAGACTCATCCAAGTGTCAAGATCTAATGGTGGATGACAAGGATCCTAGTCTTGGCTTTTGATCTAATGGTGTAGGATTAAAGAGATTGAATGAAGGGTGAGATGTTGCTCCTCCTTGGTATGTCTTTTTAGGGCATATGCATGGAAGAACTTTTATCTCTAAATGTTATTAGAATTATTTAAATGTAATTTAACTTAATTGGCTTAATTACCCATGAGTTAACTCTTGTCAATTACACTTTTTATGATACCTTGCATTACGATTAACCATATGCTTAATTTGGGGTTTAATTTTTTTTTTTCAAGAGTTGTCTTAAGTGCCTTAATCATTATAAACTTAATTAGTAAGGTTAGATTGTCTTACTTTTGTTTTGGCACCTTCGAGTAATTAAGGATTAGACGATTAAGGTTTTATTAAAACGCTTAGGACATTATGATTAAATTGTTGGCTAGACTTAATTTACTAAGCTCTTGCTCTCGGGATTAATCGATTAGTTCTCAATTAATCGCTAATCCCTCTAATTAGTCGGGAACACCGAGCTAATTAGCTTAGGTAGAAATGGGGATGTTACAAAACATCAGGCCCCACATCCTCATGTGTACGACTAGGGTAAAAGTAGGAGCGCACCACCGTGGTGGTCGTTGTAACAACCTCTATTATATAAGCCATGCTCGAGTCATGGAGTTATATAAAAAAGTTATCACCGTGCTAAGAAATCTTTAAAATATAGAAAATATAATATATAGCCCTTTAACTACTCACTTTATTACTGACTGATAATCTTTGAAACATAAGAATAAAATAATTACACTTTTAAAGAAATTGTAATTGACATAGTACACAGCGTTTACATCCGACTAGTCGTTGGCTAGCTCAATGCTTTATTGTCTGGCTTACGCCCGGTCCTTACTCAATGAAAGGCCCAGTACTTCACCTCGCACTTGATTTCCAACTTGGGTGTTGGAATGTTTACGGAAAAGAAAAATGTACAAGCAGACAGTGAGAACCTAAGGTTCTCAGTAGGTAAACTCAAACCAATCTTACAGCGTCATCATAAACATTCCAGCCGCTTCGGTTTATCATGAAAATATGAGCACATATAAACAAATAGTGGTTCAATTTTAAGTTGAAAACACCTTATGCAAAGTGAGATATATTTTAACAGCCACTTGCCATTTCATATGACAGACATAGAAACATGAACAGAGTAATATACTTCAATAAGAATCATAATCATATCATGACATAATGAGATAATTAGAAATGCACATGTAGATGCTTGTACTTGATTGTATGCAAAAGCACTTAACTTAATTTATCTCTCTCTTTAACTTGCAACTTGATCTTGCACTTTTCTGTACTTGGTCCCCTGGAGGTGAATGGCCTCTCTCACCCCTGGATAATAGCCTGCTTTTCAGGTCCGAGCTCGTACCTATACATGAGTGACGGGTTTACTTTCCCCGATCCTTACACTGATCTATTCCTTAAATCTGGTTGAGGGCTGGCCCAAGTCTTAGACAGTACCACTCTGACCCATGCTAGCTGGGTCTATGCCATGCCTCACGTGGTAGCTTGGTAGGTCTTTCTTACAAGTTCTTATTATCTTTTCCTTTTCATAACTTATCATGCATACGGATGCTTGGTGCATTTATGAGTATGTCTCATACCTTATATATCATATCATGTTCTAAATATATACTTGCATGCATGATGTACATGAATATGACATGTAAATGTAAATATATTCAAAGCATAATCATCCATAGCATAAGTTCTCATAAATTCCTGCCAAAAATTCGGCAGCATAACAGATCGAGTCTGCTTTCCCATGAATAATGCCAGACAACCAGTACAATCTTTCAAACTTGCAATTCAATATGGATCAGCAATTATACATATATTTATAGCATCATTTATCAAGTTCAATTCAAGCATCTATAGGGTTTGCGATTTACTCCCTCCTATTCTGCCCGATTTTATTATAATCCACTCTTTGCTCAATTCAACTTATCTAAGTCTAAATTTTGAATATGTCATAGCCTTATGTGTCTAGTTCCAACCCTTTTGGTCCCATCTCATTTTGATTTGTGTAGCTCAAGATATTTAAATTTTGCCTCAGCCTATTCGGTCACTAGCCAGAATTATGCTCCTGGAAGTAAAAATATACTAAAAATAGGAATCTAAGTGAAACCATGCGAAACCTATACCAAATTAAAGATAACAGGACAAGATTTTACTTATAATAAGTTGCATATCATTTGCACATGTATATTTTGAGTTATGAGTCCCGAAAATTGACCCTATTGGGCTACCCTGCTTCAGCCCGATTTGAACTTAAGTCAATTTCGTTGGTGTCCTGGGAACAAATGGCAATGAATCTAGTTCTGAAATTTTTATGGGGTGTTTGTTACATGTTCTCTTTCAAACAACCCTGGGTCCACTTAATTTGGAGTTGTGTAGGGTGAGTTACACCCTTCTCAACTCATACTACACGGATAAGGATCCAGATTTCTAGGTTAAATTTCAAAAATTCATAACTAATTCTATACTAATCCAATGGCCTTATATTTTATATGTATGGAAAGCCTTGGATGTCTAGTTTCATATCAAAATGGATTCATCAAATTCAAACAGCTGTAGGTGAAGCCGTACACTCTGCCGTACAGACCGTCGAGGGGAAAACCCTAACAGCTTCTTGAATTCTTCTTGAATTCATGTTTTCCTTAAATCAATCCACCCAATCTTCAATTCAAACTCACATATACAACTTAAACCAGCCTTAATTCATCATCATCACTCAAGATAACATCAGAATCATACATGAAGGAGGGAAGAAAGTGGAGTTTTAATCAGCTCAATTCAAAGAAAACAAGAAAAGAAGTTGGAATTCCTACCATGGTGGTGTGAAATCTTGGTGGAACTTGATCTTGGAGTGAAGTTGATGTTGGAGCTTGAGTTTGGGTATGAGAGGAAGTGGAAGAGGATGAAGGAAAGTGGGAAAGTGAGGCTGGTTGTGGGGAGGCAAAAATGATGATAAGGGAAGGAAGGAAAAGGTAGAGATATTTGGAAGCTAGATGCATGTGATTAGTGGATTTCACTCCCTTCTCCAATTTAGCTTGGCTTCCCATCATCAAAGGTTGATCAAGGCGTCACTTGAGGGGGTTGCTTGGCTAAATCTTAGCCATTGATCCTAGGGCACTCATAGTACAATTTCTTTTGGTTCGGTTCCGACAATTCAAAGTATCGAAATATTACCAATTTCCCTTAAATTGGTAAATTGGTTTCGGAAAAATCCTATGAGATTTCCTATGCTTTCGATCTAATTCTCTCATATCTAATTTCTTTAAATGATACTTAATTGGCTCTAAGTAAAAATTTAATCGAATGCTAATTGACCTTAAGTAGTTGATAAAATCGAACAACTAGGCGAAAACGATAAAAATCTGATGAAGGTAATGCCAAGTTTTTCCACTATCTTAAGCAACACTTGGCGCCACTCATACGTGGTAGGAGTGGCTGAATTTCAGCTACTTAAGTGAGGGATTCCAGTAGAAAATTCTACTGGTTCGGTTCTGGTGGTTTAAAATACCGAATCTTCGCCGATTTTCTCCAAACCGGTCGAACGTTACTTAATAGTTTTGTAAGATGTCTATATGTTCATTTTAATTTATCTTAACTCTAATTTCTCTAACTAATATCTAATTAACTCTTGATTAATATTTAATTAAACTCTAATTGCCCTTACATAACTATTGAAACCAAATAAGTGATCTAACGACGTAAATTAGACATTTTTGTAAATCCGGAGCCTTTTTGGTTCCAATTTTATGTAACTAATAGTATTTTCGTAATTTTGAGCAAGTCCAGGGGCACCCCATGTCATTGCACACCAAACTGCCTCCATGGCCTAATTGGCAGAAATTTAAACTTCTACGGTTTCATCACATAATTCTGCTCTGCTTAAAATCCCATTCCGCTAATCTTATAGATGTAGGGACATAAAGGTCATTTCATAAAAAATTCTAGGGTTATTCTGGAAATATCCACTTGAGTTTAAAGTACAATTTCTAAAACTTTTGGGCAAAATTGAAATTAACAAAAGTTGATAGGGGCACTTTTGTCATTTCTTAATTTTTAACATATGGCAATGCCATTTTTTCAACGATAGTGTTACACTACCCTATAATTCCAAGTGTGAGGATTGTCATGGCATAGCGCTGCCTAAGAAATTCTCACACTGCCTAAGAGGAATAATTCAAAGTTGCCATTACATTCCGTTTACTAAAGTGGGGATGTTACATTCTACCCACCTCAAAAGAATTTTGTCCTCAAAATTTCAGGATTAAGAAAGGTCAAGGAAAAATTCCTTTTAACTTATAGAGATATTCCTCTTTTTGAGTTGACATCCTGTCTTGAGATTACTTGCCAATAGTTATGAGGTAATGTCTTAATATGTACAAAGGATCCATAAGGGTTATGTTGGTGTCCCAGCTTGCCTTGTCCCTATGATGCTCTAAATTATTGTTCAGTTTATTGGAGACTCTTACTCATCTCCTTGCTCTATACCCCACTAGTCTTGCTTGATGGTAGCTGCTAAATCTTCTGCCACTTGTACATGAGACCCCAGATATTCAACTCATGAAAATTTGCAATTGCAAAGTTTAGCAGTTATCATAGTAATTGACGTCAATATGTGGTGACGATAATGCCTATGTAAAGAAGGTCTATATATTCTTTTCCAAGATTCTTATTCGCTCGGCTACCCTTAGTTCAATAATAAATTCGCCTCCGATATGGTTCTGTAGAAACATAGGCTTAGGCCTTTTCCCAAAATTATAATTAGGAGCCTTATCTTAAAACTCATTCTTCTTAGTAAAATTTGCCTCGTGCCTAATGCCTGTAGGAAAATTTCAGGTCACTCCTACTATATGGATTAAGTTCTAAGACTTATGACTCTTCCTATTAGTCTGATATCCTCCTTGACTCTTGGTTATTGAGATACAGGCAATTTGATGTGAAAACCAAAGTTAAAAGTCAGATCCTTTCATCGAAGCTGTAAAATTTTCCTTACCATATTGTCTTACAAGATGACTTTCTAATATCTAAGCAGAGAGTTGTCATGGATTATATGGGTGCCAAAATATACTTTGTTTCGTTGACGTTCTGATCCATCATCGCATTTATCGAGTAAATTCCTCATCCTTCTTGTTATGTGTCTGACTACTTGTGTGCTATGTTTTCCGGTAAACTTGCTGATACTTGTGCCTTGGGTCCCAAATACCAATTGAAGAAGTTCTTGCCATTATGAAAGTTATTAGCTACAGCAGCAACCAACTTCGACAAATACTAGCCATAATGGCTTCGCTGAAGTTTTCCAAGAAACTGATCAGGCCATATTCAAATTCTCGCCTACCTGATCCTCTTCGATCAGTGATGAATCCCCCTTTCGTTAGGTTTTAGGTGTAATGCTAGAGCTTCCCTCTAAATATATCTATAGTCCTTGCTTTGAAATTTCTCCTTCTTTTGCGGACCTTACTCCATTTCTTATTATTTGCTAATCGGGTCTCGTGTCGTTTTTATTGAACTTTTCAATGATTGTTGCGATACTTACTCCCTCAAAATATGATCAGCTTCCCGTAAGGAAAGGATTGTGGGACAGTAGAAGTTCCTGCCACTTTTCTACTTTCTTCAATTGGTTAGCATGGAGATTCCTCGACTATTATGTTGATGTCCACCTCTCACTTTTGTGGATAACTTAACTACTAAACTTTTTGGCTATTCTTCATAATATCTTGCTCCTAAGGTGTAATCCACTTGCTGTGGGCGATAGGAATGATGGTCTTCCTTTTTTGTTGAAGTTACAATATGAGGATTTCCTAGAAGGTTACCCATCATAATATTACTTTTGTCTGAGCATGCTTAACTATAGAACTCTGATGGAACCTAGTGCATTAGCGATGATCACATTTAATTTGGCCCTAGTTATAGAGACTCTTCTAACTGCCTCTAATTCCGGCATCGTAACCTTGCCCCTCATGGGGCACGCTTCCAAATCCTGTTTGATCTTATATTGGTGCGTCACCTGGTCTCACTTAGGGTGCATTAGGTCTGTTGCACTTATGACCGGTGCCAAGGCGACCCTACTTGGTATTTCGTACACAATTTTGTCTGCATCGTAATCTTATACTAGGTAGCTTTTCTCTCTTTAGTTGGCCAGCCATAAATCCAAACTTCCTCTATTCCTACCTCGTTCCTACTGTGTTCTATTGTTACTGCAGAAACTTGTCTGTTTTCATTCATCAGAACCTACCTTGCCGTTGTTCCCTCAGTCTATCGAGATTAGTTGCATACTTTAAATCTTCATTACTCTCGCCTGAATCTGAATACACTCCTTATCGAGTTACTCCATCCATAACACATATAATGGTACCTAAAGGCGATTGTTCGACTTTGCCTTTCTCCTCTGAATAGCCTCATTCCTCTACTAATAACATGTTGAAGATGATTCCATCATCCAGTTCCTATGGTGGCTGAGGTTGATAGAATTTGAACATGACTAAATTTTCTAACATTCCCTTTATTCCTGAAAGGTAGGAAAATTACACTTGATTCGTATGCCACCTCTAGTCTGAAAGTGTTTTTACTTCAGGTTAGTAGGAGATATATTGTCTCTCTTTCTTGTTACACTTATAATTTCATCTGCTTTTCATACCGTGTATAGCCATATTTCCATCTTGATTCAATGTACAGCTAGATGGGTCTCTTTATAGTTTGCCTAACTGTTTCCCTTTCAAAGCCAAGATTCCACTTAGTGCTCTTCCAATTTGCAATCGCTACAAGGTTAGTTCACTATACCCTTGAGGAAGAAGCCACTCGATTCTTTGGACGGGGACTTAAAAAGGTTTCCTATGTACCTAACCGAAGCTTCTGCCCTTAGCTTCTTTCACTGATCCTCTGCTTCATTCGTCCACTCTACAAGTTTCTTAATGAAGGATCAAGTCTTTATAATGTGGTATTATCACAATCCAAAATTACTCCTATCGAATATTAAAGTTACAAGACCAGGTAGAAAGATCCCCTAGATTCAAGCTAAAGGAGATAGTTTGGATAGCTTACTTCGTTTTCGTACCGTGAATAAATGTGCCTCTACTCTGATACAATGGATAATTAGATGAATTTCTTCAAAATTTGTTAATGTTTTCCCTTGAGGTTGAGATCCTACTCAATGCTCCTCAGTTTTACAAGCGCTCAAAAAAGAAAACCATTTTAACCTCTGAATAGAGTCTTGAAAAGATTTTCCCTTATACCTAACTGAGGCTCCTAACCTTAATTCCCTTTTCTAAAACCTTGCCTCATCTGTCCACACTTCAGACTTCGTAATGAAGGATCGAGTATTTCTGATATGGCATTACCATAATTCAGATTAAAAACCATTGAATGAGTCTACCAGTGAAGTACTTTCGGGGGAATCTTACTTACAAAGAAAATAAGGGTACCATCAATGCCACTCGAGATGACTTACTCTTGTCAAGAATCAGGTCTACTACACAAGGCAAGAAAATTCCTAGATTCAATCTACAAAAATAGCCTGGATCAAGTGGTTGCAAATGAAGCTTAGAATAAGCTTCGTTTGAGTGAAAAAGATTCTTGCTCCACTCATTACTAACTAAGATCCTACCTTTAATGACTTAAATTTTCAGTTGCCCCATAGCACTTGGGAGATGATCCTCCTTAGCTATGACCAAATTTACTAGGTCAATGCCAAACCGTCCAACACGATTTTCCTTGAGCAGAGTCTCAATTCTCTGCACCTGTTGACTTGCTCAGTCGTCTACCTCCTATTGCCATTGTTACTTCTTGGGAGTCTGTCTCATCCCTAATATTTATGTTAAGAAGATTTCCTAATAAGCCTACGGGGTGTCATAGGTCTCTACTTACACAAAACCTTATATTGAGGTGATCAGGCTCAACATTCAGTCAAGTGCAATAGATAGTCCACAACACTCACAGCAAGGCTACCATGCATAATATTTCTATGTCCTCTTCACGCGATTACCTAAAGCATGGTTTATCTAGATTCTCAGAGTATGCATTAGAAGCATAATCAGTCCATCCACGAGCCTATACAGGACGAATTGCTTTGATACCAATAAATGTAACAACCTCTATTATATAAGCCATGCTCGAGTCATGGAGTTATATAAAAAGGTTGCCACTATGCTAAGAAATCTTTAAAATATGGAAAATATAATATATGGCCCTTTAAGTACTCACTTTATTACTGACTGATAATCTTTGATACATAAGAATAAAATAATTACACTTTTAAAGAAATTATAACTAACATAGTATACAGCGTTTACATCCGACTAGTCCTTAGCTAGCTTCAATAGTTTCTTGGTATGGCTTATGCCCGATCCTTGCTCAATGAAAGGCCCAGTACTCCACCTCACACTTGATTTCCAACTTGGGTGCTGGAATGTTTACGGAAAAGAAAAACGTACAAGTAGGCAGTGAGAACCTAAGGTTCTCAGTAGGTAAACTCAAACCAATCTTACAGCGTCATCATAAACATTCCAGCCGCTTCGGTTTATCATGAAAATATGAGCACATATAAACAAATAGTGGTTCAATTTTAAGTTGAAAACACCTTACTCAAAGCGGGATATATTTTAACAGCCACTTGCCATTTCATATGACAGACATAGAAACATGAACAGAGTAATATACTTCAATAAGAATCATAATCATATCATGACATAATGAGATAATTAGAAATGCACATGTAGATGCTTGTACTTGATTGTATGCAAAAGCACTTAATTTATCTCTCTCTTTAACTTGCAACTTGATCTTGCTCTTTTCTGTACTTGGTTCCTTGGAGGTGAATGGCCTCTCTCACCCCTGGATAATAGCCTGCTTTTTAGGTCCGAGCTCGTACCTATACATGAGTGACGGGTTTACTTTTCCCGACCCTCACACCGATCTATTCCCCTTAAATCTGGTCGAGGGCTGGCCCAAGTCTTAGACAGTACCACTCTGACCCACGCTAGCTGGGTCTATGTCGTGCCTCACGTGGTAGCTTGGTAGGTCTTTCTTGCAAGTTCTTATTATCTTTTCCTTTTCATATCTTGTCATGCATGCGGATGCTTGGTGCATTTATGAGTATGTCTCAAACCTTATATATCATATCATGCTCTAAATATATACTTGCATGCATGATGTACATGAATATGACATGTAAATGTAAATATATTCAAAGCATAATCATCCATAGCATAAGTTCTCATAAATTCCTGCCAAAAATTCGGCAGCATAACAGATCGAGTCTGCTTTCCCATGAATAATGCCAGACAACCAGTACAATCTTTCAAACTTGCAATTCAATATGGATCAGCAATTATACATATATTTATAGCATCATTCATCATGTTCAATTCAAGCATCTATAGGGTTTGTAGTTTACTCCCTCCTATTCTGCCTGATTTTATTATAATCTACTCTTTGCTCAATTCAGCTCATCTAAATCTAAATTTTGAATATGTCATAGCCTTATGTGTCTAGTCTCCAACTCTTTTGATCCTATCTCATTTTGATATGTGTAGCTCAAGATATTTAAATTTTGCCTCAGCCTATTCGGTCACTAGCCATAATTATGCTCCTAGAAGTAAAAATTCACTAAAAATAGGAATCTAAGTGAAAGCATACAAACCTATACCAAATTAAAGATAACAGGACAAGCTTTTAGTTTCAATAAGTTGCATATTACTTGCACATGTATATTTTGAGTTATGAGTCCCGAAAATTGACCCTATTGGACTATCCTGCTTAAGCCCGATTTGAACTTAAGTCAATTTCATTGGTGTGCTGGGAACAAATGGCAACGAATCTAGTTCTGAAATTTTTTTGAGGTGTTCCCTTACATGTTATCTTTCAAAAAGACTTGGGTTCACTCAATTTGGAGTTGTGTAGGGTGAGTTATACCCTTCTAAACGCATACTGCCCGGATAAGAATCCAAATTTTTTGGTTAAATTTCAAAAATTCATAACTAATTTTATACTAATCCAATGGCCTTATATTTTATACGTATAAAAAGCCCTAGATGTCTAATTTCATATAAAAATGGATTCATCAAATACAAACAGCTATAGATAGAGCTGTACACTCCATCGTACAGACCGTCGAGGGGAAAACCCTAATAGCTTCTTGAATTCTTCTTGAATTCATGTTTTCCTTAAATTAATCAACCCAATCTTCAATTCAAACTCACATATACAACTTAAACCAACCTTAATTCATCATCATCACTCAAGATAATATCAGAATCATGCAAGAAGGAGGGAAAAAGGTGGAGTTCCAATCAGCCCAATTCAAAGAAAACAAGAAAAGAAGTTGGAATTCCTACCTTGGTGGTGTGGAATCTTGGTGGAACTTGATCTTGGAGTGAAGTTGATGGTTGGAGCTTGAGTTTGAGGATGAGAGGAAGTGGAAAAGGATGAAGGAAAGTGGGAAAGTGAGGCTGGTTGTGGGGAGGCCGAAAATGATGATAAGGGAAGGAAAGAAAAGGTAGAGATATTTGGAAGCTAGATGCATGTGATTGGTGGATTTCACTCCCTTCTCCAATTTAGCGTGGCTTCCCATCACCAAGGGCTGATCAAGGCGCCACTTGAGGGGGTTGTTTGGCTAAATCTTAGCCATTGATCGTAGGGCACTCATAGTATAATTTCTATTGGTTTGGTTCTGACAATTCAAAGCACCGAAATCTTACCGATTTCCCTTAAATCGGAAAATTGGTTTCGAAAAAATCCTATGAAGTTTCCTATGCTTTCAATCTAATTCTCTCATATCTAATTTCTCTAAATGATACTTAATTGGCTCTAAGTAAAAATTTAATCGAATGCTAATTGACCTTAAATAGTTGATAAAATCGAACAACTAGGCGAAAACGATAAAAATCTGATGAAGGTAAAGCCAAGTTTTTCCACTATCTTGAGCAACACTTAGCGCCACTCATATGCGGTAGGGGTGGCTGAATTTCAACCACTTAAGTGAGGGATTCCAGTAGAAAATTCTACTGGTTCGGTTCTGGTGGTTTAAAATACCGAATCTTCGCCGATTTTCTCCAAACAAGTCGAATGTTACTTAATAGTTTTGTAAGATGTCTATATGTTCATTTTAATTTATCTTAAGTCTAATTTCTCTAACTAATATCTAATTAACTCTTGATTAATATTTAATTAGCCTCTAATTGCCCTTATATAACTATTGAAATCGAATAAGTGATCTAACGATGTAAATTAGACATTTTTATAAATCTGGAGTCTCTTTGGTTCCTATTTTATGTAACTAATGGCATTTTCATAATTTTGAGCAAGTCCAGGGGAACCCCACGTCATTTCACACCAGACTGCCTCCGTGGCCCAATTAGCAAAGATTTAAACTTCTATGGTTTCACCATATGATTCTACTTTGCTTAAAATCCCATTCTGCTAATCTTATAGATGTAGGGATATAAAAGTCATTTTATGAGAAGTTCTAGGGTTATTGTGGAAATATCCACTTGGGGTTAAAGTATAATTTCTAAAACTTTTGGGCAAGATTGAAATTAACAAAAGTTGATAAGGGCCCTTTCGTCATTTCTTAATTTTTAACATATGGCAGTGCCGTATTTTCAACGGCAGTGTTATACTAACCTATAATTCCAAGTGTGAGAATTGTCATGGCATAGTGCTGCCTGAGAAATTCTCACACTGCCTAAGGGGAATAATTCAAAGTTTCCATTACGTTCCATTTACTAAAGTGGGGATGTTACGGTCGTCGCCACGATGGCGTGAGTGTCCTTATCAAATGTCCACTCATGATGGGATGGATCCATGCTCCACTCCATTGGATACGCCATCAAGATCTGGTGACGATATGGGAAAAAAAAAACTAGTGTGAGAAACAAGATTTCTTAGTAGGACTCGAACTCGACACAAAAATATCATCGTCATCGTCCCAGCCACTTCAATTTTATAAATGAAAACAGTAAGCACTTATAAAGTTCAATTCTTAGATTTTCGAAAACATAAATATCCAAAGTGGATTCAACTTTAAGCACGTATTCTCATTATAATAACAAAATCATGGTATACATAAGAGCTTATATGACAATTCGTATCATGCATGAACATCTTGAGGGTTTTATTCTTCACTTGGGTCGGACCGAAATCCCTTTCCTTTCTTAACGTGACTTTATCTTAAGTCATTTTCACCCACTAAACATAAGTGCTAATGAGCTCATACCGTGGCCATCGCCACCATAACTTTTTAGTACTTACACTAGCTGGGTCAAGCCATGCTTCATGTAAGTTCTATCCCCTATACTCACACTAGTTGGGTTGATGTCATGCCTCATGTGAGACGTGGGTGAAGGGAGCTTAATACAGGTCACCATCCCTTTAAAGGATCATGCCCTTAGTTTATCTCCTTTAATTATACTTATGACTTTAGAATTCTTTTAAGTCCATGAATTTTGTGGAAATCTGGCAGCATAGCGACCATACCGGAGCTTCCCCAAAATTTTGCCAAATAGATATGCCAGTTACAGTCATTATCATATATCATTGAACATCATAAGCATCACATTTAACCATAACATACTCATCATCATTATCATATCATCATAGCATCATGCTTGCATAACATAGATATATGCACAAGCAAAGTTTTATGAGCTTAGCTTAATAAATTTAGTGCAAGCTTTTAATTGAATTTCGTATTATTCGATTCTTTCACTATTCATACGGCAAGCTTCATCTGATTTTCCTCTTTAAAGTTCTTAGGTTGAATTATGAAGTTTCATTATCTTAAATTAGAGGATTTTTTTTTGTTCAAAAGTTTGTTTTCTATCCATACTTAAAATTTCACTTAACCAAACTTACTTTTTATAGTAGGGTAGTAAATTCAAAAATTCACTATAAATTCATATTTTATTATTTTGACTTGATTTTTTGTATGATTAAGCATCTCTGAGTCTAGTTTTAAACAAAATAAGTTCCAATCAAAAATTCCTCCTAGAGCTTGAGATATACACGTTTTATTTTGACTATCCAATTTTTAAGCTTTTTCTTGATATAGTGACTTATCATCTCCACTGGGAACTGCTCAAGGGGAATCTAACAAAACTGTTTTATGGCATTATTACTCTATGTATTAGCTTTCTACCAAACTTGGTATTATTCAAAAATAATTTTTGTAGCTTAAGTTATAAGGTCTTTAGTGCAGACTATCCAAACAGAAATCCATCCGGGAATAGCCCACTTTGAAAAATCATATCTCCCTCATTTTAAATCCAATGTACACATATTTTATATGTACGGAAAAATCTTTGAGTCTAATTTCATATAAAATTAGCTTCAAAGCATTCTAAGTTTTATAGAAAGAGTTATACTACTTGGATTAACCACTGCTAGAAACCTAGCTTCAACCATTCATGTTTTTCTTGAGTTTTCTTGTAAAACATTAAGTCTCTTCACTCAAGTGACCACTTTTCTCTTTCAATCCATTCTTATACTTTGAGATCTTGATATTAACTCAATGTTTTAAATTCTAAAAATTTGGTTCAACAACAATGACATACCAACCAAAAATTTCATGCCAAAGAGAAGGACACAACACATGAAAATCCATCATATCAACAAGCATGGCCATGAGGCCTTGGAACAAGTCCTGGAACCACCTAGCTATGGAGAGCTTAAGAGTTCAAGGGCTTGAAGAACACATACAAAAGGAGGGTTAGAGTCACTACCAAATAATTTTGTTGAGGAGTTGAAAGTGGGGCTAAGTGTGTGTTTAAATGTATCCTTCAAAGACCAAAAGAGGTGGTCCTTGAAGAGCTTGTGAAAATGATGGTGAAAATGATATGAGTTAGAGTAAGAAAGCAAGAAAAACAAGAAGAAGATTAGGAATAACAAAGAGGGGTTTAGAGAGAGATGAGAGCTTGGTGACTTAGTGACAGAATGAAGTTGTAAAAATGAGAGTATGGGGGGAGACAGAAAGTGGTGTCCCAAATGGTGCCATGGGGTTGTTGGATTTTGCTTCTTTTATAAGCAAGGAGGCCAGAAACCTTGGGGTAAAAGGGTTGGTTGTGTTTTCTTTGAGTCTTGGTGCATGTTATGGACTATATTTTGTGTTTTCTCAAGTGGGCAAAGGCAAGGTCTCCTCTTGGGATTGGCTTGATTGAATAAGATCACTCCATGTGGCATAATCCTAATGGAGGAAAATACTTCTCTTGTCTTGATTAAAGAGATACTACTAACATAGACATTTGATCTAAGAGTGTATGATGAGAAGGCAAATAGGTGGTTGGATAAGACTCTTGTCTTGACCAAATTTTCAAACAATGATTAAGGGGAAGTTTTTTTTTTTTTAATTTTAAATGCTATTAGGTTGTCTAGGTGCTAATTAAGTCAGGTAGTTTCATTGTTCAATAATCATTTTCGGCTAAACGTGCTTTTAAGGCACCTTATATCAAAAGGTTTGTCATAATTTGCTATATCTTGAATGTGTGAGGGTTTAATTTTTCTAAAATTGTTTAAGGTGAATTAGTTGCCATACACTTAATTAATAAGGTTAGGCTAGCTTAATTATGTTTTGAGATTACACATTAGTGAGATTTGGGTAATTAAGCATTAATTAGAACATTTGGTGCATTTTGATTCAATTTTTGTCTTGATCTCAATGTATTAAGCTTTTGCCCATTGAGATTAGCCGATTAATCCTTCATTAATTGCTAATCATTCTAATTAGCCAGGGACACTAAGCTAATTAGCTTAGGTAGAATTGGGGATGTTACATTAGGGCTTGAAGGTGGAATGAGAATGAGATGAAATGGAAGAAGAGAGGATGGAGAGAAGGTAGCTGAAGGGTTGACCAAAATGGGGGCATTAGAAGGAAATTATGAAAGGTTATAATGCATGGTAAGTAAGAATTTGGCTTTTGATTGGTTGTTGCTTGAGTGGTTGAGATTCAACAAACTCTTCCCTTAGTTATGGCTGCATGTGGCACCACTTAGGTGGAGATGGTGGTTGAATTTCAACCACCCAACCTAGGGTTTTCATTGCAAGATTCTTCTGATTTGGTTCTAGCAGTATAAAATATCGAATCATTGCTAATTTTTTTCAAATCGGCAGAACATTACTAAATAACTTTGTGAGATTTTCGGTAGCTCTATTTTGATTGTTCTTAAGCCTAATCTCTTTAATTAACATCTAATTAACTCCTAATTGACCTTTAATCAACTTCTAATTAACCTTACTTTTTCCATAAAATCAAATAAAGCGATTGACAATGTAAACTAAACGTTTTGAAAAATTTCAGATGTTACATAATACATCTTCCTTTTTTCCATTTATTTTCCTCCTTTCTCTTTTTGTCTTTTTCATTGCTATTTTTAATTGTTGCTTTCCACTAATTATTAAATCATTCAGATAACAGAATGCTGTTCATTATAAGAATAGAACGTAGACAACCCATAATGGCAATTTTGACCCACCAATTAGTTGAGTAATCTGATTTTAAGCCAAGATTTTGTTCTCCAAGAACAGACAACACGGTGCCAAGAACACATAATGAAGAAATAATAGAGATACCCAACAACTATTCCGAAAAATAGAAATATAAAAAGAAAGGTGAATTAATATGTCAAGAGCATAAAGAATAGTATGGTTTGAGGTGTGCAAAAGTGAAATCTAAACATACTAAAAGGTTAAGCATAGACAAAACACAGTAGATTTCATCCACCTATACGATCTGCAAGGTCTTAAAATCTTTGTAAATAGTGGCTTGATATTGTTTAATGGCCATTTCATTTCTAAAACTAGTATACTACAGTCATGTAATCAAGAATAGGAAAATTATGTTGCTGAACAAAAATATATATAAATGGTGTTCCAACAGTCTCCTTTAAAATCAGTGGAAGGTGACTGGAGTATCGAATCGGATAATTTTAGCAGATCAAATTTGTTAATCCCATTAGTACATAAGGATATGGCTTCACTTTCACTACTACGTTCCCTTTCATAATATACCACGTATGAAATTACCTAACTTGAAGGTGAAAATGCACGCTCGTGAAGAGTAGACATTTCGTGATATCATGCACTCTTGACTTGGTAACTATCAGTGTTAAAATATCTATAAGCATGCATCCACCATCCATACTAATAAAGACAACAAAAAGCTTATTTCTAACGGCATTCCTTCAAGACACCATTTCAATATCAAGCCAACAGAGTGTCTAAAAGTCAGAATGCATCTTTATAGTTAGTAAAAGCGCAAGATCAACATCATACCCAAAATTTAAGAACTTATGCCATGAGGCTGTAGGCATGCAGTAACATAATACAATAGACTAGATGTATTTAGTCTATTGAGTATGGATAGTCAAAAAAAATCTGGGACAAATCTTTTTGAATGAGATAGAGATAAACAAAGAGGAAAACCTGAAATTAAATGGAAACCAGAGAGAATAAAGAATATATCTTGTTCTCACAACATCAACTCCATCGCTTAGTTCAAGATTTTTCATCATTCCCCTTCCTTGAGGAGGTCTGCTACTAACAAATATCTCACCAAGTTTAACATGTAATTCTAACAGATAAAGCTCAAATGAGCAAAGGTTGCACTCGTTGCTGCCTTTGGCGCCGGTTTGGACATTTCTAGAGCTTCAAATACATTCCAAAATCGCAAAGTCTCGTCCCTAGCTGCAGACTCAACAATACAGCCATCAGGGCTCCGAGCCATGAAAAGCACCCTGGACGTGTAGCCATTGAGCTCGGCCATCTTTGCCATAGAAGGGTATTTCCAAAGGGCGAGCTGGTTCATGGTGAAACCATGCAAGCTAAGCAACTCACGCTCATTGTTGCTCCATAGCAAAGCGCACACCTCATAGCCTGTGTAAACAGAATTCTATCACGCACCCCTGTGTGTGTTCCACAATTTAATTCACTCATCACCCGCACCTCCACCACAGGCTAGTAGGTTTCCTTGAAATGGACACCAAGCCAGTGCCCTCACAGCAGCCTTGTGCTCCTCAAGCCTGCAAAGCCAACGGGTCGGTGACTTGGAAGAGGCCACAGACCTGTCCCATACGTGAATGAGATTGTCGCAATCGCCGCTCACCAATTGTTGTCCCGAGGTAGACCAACTGAGTCCCGAGGTAACTACAAATTCATGTGATAACTTGTATAAAAATATAAAGTTTTTTTTTTTTTTTGAAGCTTTGTTTTCTCCTCGTTCTTAATACATTTATTCACATACTTTGTTTTGAAGGAGATTGGATTATTCTAAACTAACCTTTTAGGTGTGAGATATAGACTTTAGTAAATGGTAGTTACATGGGTGTTAGCAAGGCTTGACTTTATGTAGGAAAATTGACAAAGAAAAAACTTGGTCATTTAAGGGGTTAGAATATTATGATATTATGCAGAAAATTATGCAGAAAAAAGAGAGGGGGCGGGGTTCTATTGTTTGTGAGCCCCATGAAAATTTTGAATCGATTATGGTCCTGGCATATTAGTGCACATAATGGCCAAGTTAAATATTTGCAAGGAAGCAACCCATTGATGTATAAAGGTGCAGAAAATTACTTTTGAACTAAAAACAGCTAAAATATGTGATTAAAGTATTGGTAACATAGGTCCTTATGCATAATGAAGTAATGGAATAAATTGGAAGTTGATTTTTATTCTTTCAAGCTATTTGTAACAACTATTAGAGTCTTATCAAACCCATCTATAATTTCACTTGGGTTGTAGTTTTAAATTCGGATAAGTAAGTGGAACCCCAAGACAACAAATTTGGAGGATTTTGTGTTTTGAGGCATCTTAGGTTAAGTCTTGGCTCTACATGTTAATTGGCATGTAAATGGCGACTTTTTGGTGTTGGATTCCCTTGGATAGCGATCGAAACTCTAAGATGCTATAATCCCCGACCACTCCTTGTTTTAGTTTGTGAGTGATAGTATATTTATAACTTGGTGTTTTGTTGTTCTTATTTTCCTAGATATATGTTTTGATAGCTACTTGCCTTCTAACGGAATCTTTAAAGCTACTTATAGTATTATTATGTTATTAATTTTGTATATCCACAAGTGGGACAAATATTTTGAGAAAATTTCTCTCCGATACTCTGTTTTGGTTTAAGAATTTCCTGTATTGTTATCATTGATGTTTGAATCTAATTATCTAATTGTTTTGAAATCAATATGATGTTTCCTATTAATATTATGAACTTGGACAATAGACATTACTAATTTTGATATAGTAAGTTTTGAAATTGATTTCCTTATACTAATTCTAAACTTAATATTATTGGCATGACTGCAAAGGGTTTGAGAATTATATTGGATTTTAATATTATAGGACTTTAAAACTCTGATGAATTTGATTTTTAAAATAAAGTTAATGATGAACTTTCTTTGAGTTTTGGATAAATGATTTTTATCTTTTTTGGGAGGGACCTTTAACAAAACTGCACGCTAACGATAGTATAGGTTAGCCTTGGGTGCACCTTGGTTTGGCCAACCCAGCTAGCAGGGGTGTTGCTAGCCCGGCATGATGGCCACACATCCAGCTCTATTTGACGATCCTTCAACATATGATCGTTGGTGAGATATCTGTTCTCATTGATCCTTAGGGGATGCTCGTTCATGAGACGTGTCTGTTCTATTCTATTTTGACTCTATAATTGAGGCCTCCCCCCTCCAAGCTTCAGAATTTATCTTATTTTATTTTATTTTTAAATTAGTTATAATTCCATATTTGAATTACTCGAATTACCAAATTTTGGAAGTACTAATTTGTTAACAATGGTTTTTTTTTTTTTTACAAATTTTGCTTTATTTTCTACGTTACCATATTATGGTTCATACATCATGTTTGATTTGGAATATATACATATATATAATTTAAGATGAGAATATTAGTCCATTGAGTATGTTTATTTTATGAAAAGCTTGTGCGTGCACTTGACCTACTCCCCATTATAAGTATATCATCTCTTACTGAGTTTGTTTGATTCACTCCCCATTTTCCCCTCTATTTCAGAGTTGGGTGCGAGTTGCAACTGACTTGTCTCTATCATCAAAGGTATAGAAGCTTCACGAGCTCAACATGTTAATCCGTGCAGGCCTCCAGGTTGTCGATGTATTTTGATCTATGCATAGCTGAGTAATTATATGTGAATTTTTTTAGTTATGCTCCATAACTCACAGGCAGGGTCTGACTTCTGTTGTAATATCTATATATAGTTGTAATAGGTTGTGTTTTGAAAAGAGTATCTATCTTTATGTACGTCCTACATGTTGTGAATTTTGAGGGCATTTTGAGAATGCTTGTCATCCTGAGTCTGTATTTTAAATATTGTTGCTATTCTGCTTTTGTGACTAGACTGCATATTTCTAGCTTGAATTAGGAACTTTTGTACTTTAGGAAATACTAAATTTTTAGGGGTTATTATGTCCGTTTTATAGGAAATTCTTGGGTAGGCTTGCAAGGGAATTGTATTCCCTAAGCGCCGGTCATGACCATGATTGGGTTGTGACAAGTGGCGTAGTGGAGGTTGATCTCTGTAAGAGTCAGCCTCAGTCAGAGCTTGAAGATCACAAAGAACATCAGAGTCTCAGTGAGAAAAAGCTGAAGAACAAGAATATGAAGCTTTGTTATATTTTCATGGTGGCAGGTTTCTTTCTTTTATAGTAGTGTATCATACACTAGCATAAAATAGTTACCATGCAATGCACTTTCATACACTATATATGAGCGTGCATTGCATGACAACTATTTTTTTTTTCATAATAATAATTATTAAATGTTAATTATAACTTATTACTTTATTAGTATCGAATTCAAAGTTTATTCTAATATTTATTTTCATATATCATTATTATTATTAGTAGTATAAGTTGATAATATTATACAATATATTTATACAATTTGTTATAATATATATGCTAAGGATTAAACTCAAGGTCATTAAAATAAAATAAATAAATAAATAAAAATAGATATTAAAATTATGGAACCAAATGACAACACTCCTCTTAATGTAATAACTCTTATTCCATCAAAATAAAATCAACGACATTGGAAAATATTATAATTTATATCTATTGAAAATGGAGTTTCAGAGTTTGATTGTACAAAAATTATTAATGTAAAGATTGAATGCAGAAAAGAAAAATGAGTTGAAATACTCTTTTGAGAATTAAATAAATATAATGAAGCACATCAATTTGTGTGTGTATCTTATTTTAGTTACTAAGTTTGTATCTACATTTTTCTCTTTTTGACATGTAAGCTTGTATTTACGATGAAATATAATTTGATATTCATTTGAGGGAATATTATTGATAAATAGGTAACAAAACAATTTTAAAGTTTAAATATTAGAGAACAAAATCTGAAAATTGTAACATGAACAGTTATATTAATTTCCAACGCACAAATTTAATATATAAGAAAATCTTTTAGAATCAATATTGGGTTGGTGAAGATGGTAGGTGTTTTGCCCTCTAAATTAGATGTCTTGGCTTTAAGCCTTAGGAATGAAAAAATCATCGCTAGTAAACCTTTATCCCTTTCAGGGACATCTGTTGGGTCGATTCTAATTAGTCGGATTCTTGATAATAGGGCCAAAAATCTCGATGGTTCTATCAAGACAAAAAAACAAAAAAGAAAAAAAGAAAATCTTTTAGAATACTTTTTTGGATTTTAATTTTTCTGTGTTCCAAATCTGGTTTGTAAGTTATACTTGATATTTGGTATTTTATAGTTGCAGTTTGTTATGGCGAGCAACTACTCTAACGATTAATAATAATAGTGGAATGGCTACTTAAGTTTAATGGTATTAATATAATAATCATAAGAAAGAAGTAGCAACTCAAACTCTTAAGCCTTTGGCTAAATCAATTGTAACATATCAAAATTGGATACTACAATAAGTTCCATTCATAACATAACTAGTATTTGTGACAGTGCAATGCACAGGCTAAAGAACGTTTTGAAATATAATGCTATAAAAATTAATTCAACCAAATTATTTGATTATAACAAATCCTTAAATTTCATACAAAAACACAAAAGAATTGATAAACAAAATTTATTCAAATTAACAATAAAGTTTAATATAAAATGAACTAACTAATAAGAGGAAAAGGAAATAATAAAAATTTCATGTAAAATGTAATGCTTACGTTTTCTTGAGAACTTTTTCTGTTGATGCATCGAAGTTTGATCTTCGTCAAAGAACTCCACGAAGTGGCAGTGATGGTTGTTGGATAGGGAAGAAGATGATGATGAAAGAAAGAAGTGAAGAACCCTGCAAAAGACAGGAAATGAGAAATAGAAAATGAATTAAACAGAAAGAAATAAGTAAAGAAAACAAAGAAATAGAGAAATAGATAGAATGAGAGAAACCGACAAGAGTGAACAATGGCATAGTGGAAGTTGATCTCTGTGAGAGTCAGCCTTAGTCAGAGCTTGAAGATCACAAGAACATTAGAGTCTCAGTGAGAAGAAGTAGAAGAACAAGAATATGAAGCTTTGTTATGTTTTCACGATGGCAGGTTTCTTTCTTTTATACTAGTGTATCATACACTAGCATAAAATAGTTATCGTGCAATGCATGCTCATGCACCATGTATGATCGTGCATTGCACGACAACTATTTTTTTTCATACTAATAATTATTAAATGTTAATTATTACTTATTACTTTATTAATATCGAATTCAGAGTTTATTTTAATATTTATTATCATATATTATTATTAGTATAAGTTGATATTATTATACAATATATTTATAAAATTTATTATAATATATAAGCTAAGGACTAAAGTCAAGGTCATTAAAATAAATTAATAAATAAATAAAAATAGATATTAAAATTATGGAGCAAAATGACAACATTCCTCTAATAAATCTTGTTCCATCAAAATAAAATCAACGACATTTGAAAATATTATAATTTATATTTATTGAAAATGAAGTTTCAGAGTTTGATTGTACGAAAATTATTAATGTAAAGATTGAATGCAGAAAAGAAAAATGAGTTGAAGTACTCTTTTGACAATTAAATAAATACAATGAAGCACGTCAATATGTGTCTGTATCTTAGTTTAGTCATCAAAGCTTGTATCTACATTTTTCTCTTTTTGACATGTAAGTTTGAATTTATGATGAAATATTACTTGCTATTCATTTGAGGGAATATTATTGATAAATAGGTAACAAAACAATTTTAAAGTTTAAAAATTTAGAGAACAAAATCTGAAAATTGTAACATGAACAATTATATTAATTTCCAACACACAAATTTAAGTATATAAGAAAAGCTTTTAGAATCAACATGGGGTTGGTGAAGATGGTAGGTGTTTTGCCCTCTTAATTAGATGTCTTGGTTTTAAGCCTTAGGAGTGAAAAAATTCTTAGTAGGAGACCCTTATCCCTTCGAGGGACATCTTTCGGGTCAAGTTTGATTAGTCGGATACCTGATAATAGCGCCAAAAATCTCGATGGTTCCATCAAGACAAAAAAAAATATTTTAGAATACTTTTTTGGATTTTAATTTTTCTGTATTCCAAGTCTTGTTGGTAAGTTATACTTGATATTTAGTATTTTATAGTTGCAGTTTATTACTGAAAACAACTTCTCTAACGATTAATAATAACAATGGAATGACTACTTAAATTTGATGGTATTAATATAATAATTGTACGAAATAAGTAACAACTCAAACTCTTGAGCCTTTGGCTAAATCAATTGTATCATATCAAAATTAGATACTGCAATAAGTTCCATTCATATCATAACTAGTATTTGTGACAGTGCAATGTATAGGCTAAAGAAAGTTTTGATGTAATACTCTGTTTGAAATAAAACTTAGATAACGGAAAATTTTAAACTTTCACATTCAGTTTTATGTGAATAGAGTAATCGAAGTAAATTAAAGGGGATAAAATTTTAAATATAAAAGTGTATGCAGAAAAAAATAAAAAAGAACAAGAGAAGGGGAGGATCACCAACACCTTAAGTGAGGTGGTCTACCTTAGCCCCCTTTTTTTTCTCCTTTCTCCTTTACGGTGAATCTTCACCACCTTACACATCTATCTCAATTCTCTCCCCTTATCTCTCTCTCTTTCTTGTTTTCTCCTTCTCCCTCCCTTACCACCGCCTCGCGGCTCTTCCTCTCCGTTGGACGTACCGCCACCACCCTGCAGATCTCTCCCTGGCTCGTCTCTCCTTCTCCGCAGTCTCTCTCTCTCTCCACCACCACTCTCCTTCCACTGCACTCTCTTCGGGTTGTTCTCTCTGTCCCGTGTTCTCTCTCTAGGCTTAGGGGACCTCTGTTTTGCTCCTTCCCAAATCAACCCATAGCTTCTTGGTGAGTGTTACCTATACTTGAAGTGGGTTAGTGAAAGTAAGCATATCTTGTAATTGTTTAGGTGTGGTGGGATCTGATGCTCTGATTTTATGTTAGTTAGCTAAATTTTAGTTTTACCTTGGGTTTAATCATAATATTGAGTTGTTTTAGTTGCTAAAGTTCTATACTTTCATAAATAATGAGTTAGATTAGTTAATTTTGGGTCATGTATATAGATTTATTATGAACAACTTTAATTGTTATGGTAATTTTCTTTGTAGTGAAACTTTGTAATTGATGAACTCTAAAATTTATTGAAGATACTGTTAGTATATATGTTTACAAAAAAATTTGAATAAAAAATTGAGCGCCATGTAATATGTTCTATCTTAATCCTTACTCTTATTTATAGGTATAGGGATAAAATTATAAAATTATTAGTCTTCAAAAGAACCAAAGAATATATAATAAATAATAAGGAACTTACATTTTAATTGGTAAAGTTGTAGAAAGAGGGTTGGGATTAGATTCTAACCATAGAGTTATGTTTAAACTGAAAATAATTGATCCGGTGTTGATTACATATTCTTTAGGTGATCAACCTCTGAGTTCAGCGGCTCTTAGGATGCAGATCCGGTGTTTGATAAATTTTGATATGTTTTGACTGTTATATTACTTATTGGTTCCCCTAATGTAACAATTGCTTGTTAAACTCCAAGTGTTTGTTGGTTTAATTTCACTCTTTGCATTGACATGGGTTTTTTTCTCTTTTTCCATGTACATCGAATTAATGCTTGATTGAGTGATAATATTAGTTTTAGAGTCTTCTACTTAATTCTTTCTTTATCAAATGGGTTGTTGGTGAACATGAAGTCGTCATCATCAGCATCATCATCATCATCATCATCATCATTATTATTATTATTTTGTATTTTATCCTTAATTTCCAAGGTTTAGACAATGTTAAGTTGTTAGTGAAAAAGATGCAGCCAGGTTCCCTTTACTGCTTGTGTTTTAGTGTGATAATGTGGTTCAATGTCATGTTTCTATTCATAGGTTTTGGAATTTTGATTTTTAGTGGTTTTGGGTTGCTTTATCTTCAAAATGGCTTTTAGAATTCCTGACTTTGAAGCTACTACATGATTATAGACACCCTTTTTTTTATGCTATTTGTGTGTTACCTCTGCAGTGATATAATTGGTCCTTGCATTTCTCGAGGTTGTATGAAATTTCGTATGAAGATTGGTAGTGAATGTATGTTGTATTTGCTCATGAATTCATTCTTTGTAACTGTTTTGAACTTTTTATCTATTGGTGACGTTGTTTTTAATTTATGATTCTTAATGGTCATTATAGAAATATTGAACTAATTCAGAATCTCTAACTTCAATTTAGACTAACATTGTTTTCAAAATTGTCTTGCAATTCAAGGAACTTGTGGGTACTCAGAACTACTATTATGTATGTGAGTGTTGCTTTGTATAATGTTTGGGTAGAAATTTTGTAAAAATATAATGGTGACGATAGATCCATGTAGTGAATCTCACTTAGTGAAATAAGATCAACTTATTATTCTAATTGAAGTAAGTGAACGATATTGATAGCCAAAAGAAAGAATGAAAGAAAGAAAGAAAGAAATTCTGCCATATACACTATTGTTTTAAAATGAATTGGAACCTTAGCTTGCCGCAATCCAAAACTCAAGGTAAGAGAGGGTGAGGATATTGAAGTCAATTAGATGAGTTTAGAGTACTTAAAGATTATGAGTAAGTAACAAATTAAAAGATTTGAGCAAGGTTATTATAACCTAAACCAAATTAGAAGAGTAGGATAGTGATAGAAAAAGGGAAATTAAGCTTAGGAAGTTAAAGTGGCAAAGTTGCACAAGATAGTCTAATTATAGGTATAAATTCTGCATAACTGAACAACTAACTAGCTACGTTCAGAAATGTATAACTTGAGCTAGAGAGGGAATTTTTTGTATGGAACTTGTGTTGGATGTAAGCTCCACTACCTCTCTCCCCCTCTTGGTCTCGTCCCTCCCTCTCTATCTCACCCCTCTTTGTGGCGCTCTCCATCACCTTGCCATCCCTTTCCCCCGTGTCCCTCTTCGTTCTATTTTGCCTCTCCGCCGCGGTTCTACTCCCTCTGCTGCAGTTCTGCTTCTTGCTCCGCCTAGTTCTACTTGTCTTCCTCCACCGCAGGTTGCTTCTTCCTCCGTTGTGACTCTTCTACCATGGCAGTTGGGGATCATATTTTGACTTTCTAAACCCACAACCCTTGGTGAGTTTAATAACTTGAATTTGGGTGACAGTCATAATACTAGCTTATTATGTGTACTAGAATTTTGTGCTTTGAAGGTGGTAAATTGTATGGAATTGTCATGTTTCTTTTTTTAGCTATGAGATGGTTAAAATAATTTGGGGCATGTATGCTTATGGGTGTTTTAGCATGGGTTAGTGTTGAAAGAATTCTTTTTCAGAGTTAATAGATGTAATTGTAAGTTGGATTGTTTTAAACCATTAAAATGAATAGGTAATATATTATTTGAGTACTTCAGGACTTCCATTTCCATTGTGAAAATTGATGGAATAGGTTAGATTGATATTTGAATTAGTAATTGAAATCTCCTGTAGTTGATTGATGCAACATAGGGAATATTTGCATTAGTCACTTAAGCTTCACTTAAGTTTAAACGTTATTTGAAATGAGTGTATATAGCTAGTGTAAGGAATTAAGAAGTGCAAGTCTAAATAATTATTATACTTTTACTATTATTGTTGTCGATTCCCGATGATTTAAATGGTAGTTGCTGTCCTAATGTGTCTTGCTAACTCGATGATTGTTCTCCTTGCATTATCCGATGTATAGTGGCGCCACTAAGTGCTGGATCCTTTGGGGGTAGCGATTGAGGCTCCGGAACCATAATCTCCGGTCACTATTATTTGATTCAGTTGGTGAGTGATAGTATATTTATAACTTATTTTCTATTCTTATTTTTCTAAATATATGTTTTGATAGCTACTTGTTTTCAAACCAAACCTTTAAAGACACTTATATTATTATTATGTTGTATAATTCTATACCTTTGTAGGTGGGACACGTATTTTGAAAGATTTGCTCTCTGATGTTCTTACTTAGTTTAATGATTTCATGTATTATTAACAATTGATGTTTGAAATATGATTATCTAAAGGTTTTGAGATTGATACGATGTTTCAAATTGATATTATGAACTCGGACAATAAAAATTATTGATTTGGCTATGGTAAGTTTTGAAATTGATTTTTGTGAACTATCATAATTTAATATTATTGGTATGATTGAAAAGGTTTGAGAATATGATGAAATTGATTTCTAAAATAAAGTTATTTAAGAATTCTATTTGGAATTTTGAGTAAATAGTTTTCTTTGCAGGAGGGATCTTTAACTGAATTGTACGCTAACACCAGTAAACGTTAGCCCTGGGTGCACCTTGGTTTGGCCAACCCAGCTAGCAGGGGTGTTGCTGTAACATCCCCAATTTTTGTCTATGCTAATTAGCTCTGTGATCCTGGCTAATTAGAGAGGTTAACGATTAATTGAAAAATTAATCAATTAATCTCGAGAGCAAGGACTTAGTAAATTAAAGGCAAGTCAATAAGATAAGTGCAAGTCAACGATTAATTAGAAAGTTCAACAATTGAAGCATAATGTATTAAAGATTATACTTAAAAGCCTAATTTGCCCAATCCTTATTAATTCATGAATTAGAACATAAAATCAAGGTGATCTAGCCTAATTAACTAAGAGCACATAAGTATCACGCCTTAATCACATTAACCCTCACATCTTCTTTACATAATTAATTAGGAAAAATCCTTTCATTGAGAATGTGCTAATGTGTAATTAAACCAATTGAATTAATTAACATTTAGATAAGTATAACAATTATAAAGATTTAGAAACTTCCCTCTAATTATTGTTTGAAAGTTTGGTCAAAGCAAGAGCCACATCTAACCATTCAATTGTCTTCTCATCATACACCACTAGATCAAGAGTCCATGTTAGTAGATCCCTTAAGTCATGACAAGAGTTGTACTCTTCTTCATCAAGATTGTGACACTTGGAGTGATCACAATCATCCAATGCCAATCCAAAGGTAGCTCATGCTTTTAACCAATTGACAAAAACACCACAAAGCCTTTTACCCAAGTACCAAGACTCAAGAGAAACACAACTCATCCTTTTACCCCATGGTTCCTAGCCTCCTTGCTTGCAAAAGAAGCAAAATCACATCACTCTTTTCCCTCCCCTTTTTGCGCCATCAGCCTCTCCTCTCCCCCCCTCACTTCATTTTTCATTTCCTCACCCAAAGACACAAAGCTCTCTCCTCTCTCCAAGCCCCTTTCCTACTCTCTTGTTCTTCCAATCTTCCTTGTTCTTCTTCCAATCTCTCTACTACTTCTTACTTCATTTCCATCACCACCATCACCATCCCTTCAAGGACTACCATTTTTGGTCCTTGGAGAAACAAAGCTACTCATACACAAGCCTCAATATCAAGCTCAAGGAGAAGGAGGCCATCTCCAACCATCTCCATCCTTCAAGCCTTCAAGAGAAACTCTTTGATAGTGACTCTAACCCCTTTCTCCTCTATGTTTTTCAAGCTGTAGAACTCCTAAGCTCTACATAGCTAGGTGGTTTTAGGACTTGCTTCAAGGTCTCATGACCATTTCTTGCTCTATGAGTTTTCTTGTCTTGTTGAAAAATGTTATCTTGAAATGAGAATATGTGGCTTGATGGTTTTATGTATCTTGCTCTATTTTGTGGTAAAATACTGATTTGGTGACTGAAACTTTGGATATGATAATGAGATAAAACATAAAAATGGTGATTTAAAGTGGTATAGCAACATTCCCACAAGTTTATTATGTAAAACTTCAAAACGGGTTAATCTGGAATTCTGGCAGTCTGTAAGTCGTTCGGTATATTTATTTCTACAAAACTCAAAATGCAATGAAACTAATTTTCTGTGAAGGTAGACTCAAAGAGCTTTTCATACATATAAAATATGCGAGATTTGGCCTTAAGATGAGAGAGATATGAATTTTTAAAGTTGGCTGTTCCTGGATGGGTTTCTGTCCGGGCAGTGGATAATAAAACGTGCATAACTCGAGCTATACATAACATTTTTGAGTGGGACCAATTTTTTTAGAAAGCTAAGACATAGAAGAACATCCCCATAAAACAGTTTTGTCAGATTCCTTGTGAAGAGTTCACAATAAATGTTAAAAGTCACTGACCCGAGATGAACTTTCAAGTCTGAACAGTCAGAATAAAATATGCATAACTCAAGCTACAAAATGAATTTTTGAGTGGGGTTTCTTTTGTTTAAAAATAGACTCAGAGAAGTGTAAGCATACCAAAATTCGAAATAAAAGAGTAAAAGATGAAATTATGGTGAATTTTTGAAGTTACTGCCTCACTGTAAAAGTAAAACTGGTTAGGGTAAAAGTTAAAGGTTAATGAAGAATAAGCGTTAAGACATTAATACCCTTATATTAAGTATTAGAAAACCTTCATAATTCGACTTAAAAAGTATCAAAAAAGACATTAGACAAAATTGGCCCTACAACTAATAAAAGAGGACACACAAGAGACAACCTCAAGTAAAAGTTTGCACCAAATTTACTAAGCTAAGCTCATAAGACTTTGTGTGATATGTATGCCTCTATGTGTTCATATGATGACACTGATATGATAATGATATGATGATGATGATGATGATGATGATATGATATGATGATGATGATGATGATGATGATATGATATGATGATGATGATTATGATAATATGATGATAATGATTATGATGATGGTATGATGACGATATGAAAATGAATGATGATGATATTACTATGATATGTTGATATGATGCTTAATAATATATATTAAAGGAATCACATTTGGGGACGGCGATATGTAACGCCCAAATGTGGAAAAGAATTATAATGATTTTGCATCATAAGCTTTAATAAGAAGAGAAAGTAAACTAAGAGTGTGATCCTTCAAAAGGGAAGGTGACCCAAAGTAAGTTCCCCTCACCCACGACTCACATGAGGCATGGCATGACCCAGCTAGTGTGAGTATAGGGGATAGGGCTTACATGAGGCATGGCGTGACCCAGCTAGTGTAAGTACCGAAATTCTATGGTGGCGACGGCCATGGTATGAGCTCATTACCACTTATGTTTAGTGGGTGGAAAGAAAAAGACTTAAGATAAGTCAAGTTAAGAAAAAAAAAGGGACTTCGGTCCAAACTTTTAAAGAGAAAAAGTTAAGAGAAGCTTATAGTACAGTCATGCATGTTTCATGTGATTATACTTATGCCCATGTATGTTATGATATAAATGATTAGAGAGTATGTTAAAATTGAATCCACTTCGGATATTCATGTTTTCGAAAACCTAAGAACTGAACCCTATGCATGCTCACTGTTTCCATTATAAAACCGAAGTGGCTGGGATGATGATGATGACACCTCCGTGTCAGGTTCGAGTCCTACTGAGAAATCTTATTTCTCACTCTAGTTACTTTTCCGCATCGTCACCAAATTTTTGTTGGCACACCCAATGGAGTGGAGCTTGGAGCCACCGCACTACGAGCGGACGTACGACGTGGAATGCCAGACGAAGCTATTTTGGGACTCATAGCGACCGTCACTCTACATCTTCGCATATTCTTTTTGAGAGGAGCTTTGTCATTGGAGTCTGTAGTAGTACCTAGTACTTAGGTCATGGCATGACCATGAGCTTTCTTCGATGTAATGTTTATATATATATATATATATATATATATATATATATATATATATATATATATATATATTATGAACTCATATGGATGTAATGATTAGTTAATTAATGCAATGTATTTGTGAATTTCTATTTATTTACCTTTCTCTTGTCTTATGATATTTGGGTATTTATTTTATGCGACATGCTCTTTCTCTATCTACCTTTTCGCTCAAGCTTTATTTTTCAAAGCGATGACGTATTTCAAAAAAAAAATCTTACCGTATTTTCCGCGAAATTTAATTTCAAGTGAAGTTTAATTTTCCACGAGCATAAGTAACAACTAATAAAACGCCGTAATACGACTTAAGCGTAGTATGGGTTTATTAGGGTGTTATATTATGGTATCAGAGCAGTTCATCCTGTTAAAGCCTGGGGTTGGACTGACTATGCTTCCAAGCATAATTCTACGCGCGCTATGTTAAATCGTGCTATGGATCCTATCTGTATGATGGGATGTAGGATTTAGAATGCATGACCGTCATGTGAGATTGCCTTTAGTTGCTGCCATGCTTATGCTTAATATTGGGCCTGATCAACTCGATATCTTTGTATGGTGTGTTTAGGAACTAATGGCAACTCGCAGACGTACCTCTAACGAGAACAACAACAGCGCAAATCTCGCCGAGTTCATGAGGACTTTCCAACAAATGGCAAATGCAATGCAAGCTCAAGCTACAGCTGCTAAGCATATGATGGACCAGCTGAACCGAAGGTCCGAAGAGTCTGTTGGTGGAAATGGAGTTGACGCTGAGTATCAGAAGTTCTCAGAGTTTCGTAAGGCGAACCCGCCCAGTTTCAAGGGGACTTTCAACCCTGACGAAGCCGACGAGTGGATCAAAGAGATTGAGAAGATCTACTCCGTGCTAGCTTACTCCGATACCCAAAAGGTGGCCTTTACCACTTACATGTTGAAGGCGGATGCCGTGTTCTGGTGGAAAGGAGCGAAAAGCTTGATGGAAAGTGATCAGAGGGAGATCACATGGGATGCATTCAAGGTGGCTTTTTATGAGAAGTACTTCCCGATGTCCGTAAGGAACGCGAAAGAGATGGAGTTCCTGAGGCTGTACCAAGGAGGTATGAGCACTGCCGAATACACAGCGAAGTTTGAGGAGCTGTGTAAGTTTTCCACGTTATATCAGCGGAACCCAGATGAGCATTGGAAATGCCTGAAGTATGAGGGAGGATTGCGGGCCGACATTCTAGCATCAGTGGCCCCACTGGAGATAAGGAACTATGCGGCACTTGTTAATAAGAGCCGTGTAGTAGAAGAATGTAATCGGAAGTTGGCAATTCAGAGATCAGAGACCCGTAAGAGGAGACAGGCGTCTCAAGAGCAACACTCGAAGGAGCCCCTGCAAAAGAAGCCCTACTACGGTGAAGGATCCAAAGGCAACCAGCCACAAGAGCCCTCCGCCAACCCTCCAAGACCCGCTGACCAGCCCCCGAAGCCCGCAACGAATCCCACCTGCCCAAAGTGTGAGAGACAACACAAAGGGATTTGCTATGCTGGACAAAATGTCTGCTTCAAATGTGGACGGCCTGGGCATTTTGCAAAGTACTGCATCTAGGGCATGCCTGCCCCCGACCTATTTACAGGTAACGAATTTTGTGGGCAAAATTCTTTTTAGGAGGGGAGATTGTAACATCCCCAATTTTTGTCTATGCTAATTAGCTCTGTGATCCTGGCTAATTAGAGAGGTTAACGATTAATTGAAAAATTAATCAATTAATCTCGAGAGCAAGGGCTTAGTAAATTAAAGGCAAGTCAATAAGATAAGTGCAAGTCAACGATTAATTAGAAAGTTCAACAATTGAAGCATAATGTATTAAAGATTATACTTAAAAGCCTAATTTGCCCAATCCTTATTAATTCATGAATTAGAACATAAAATCAAGGTGATCTAGCCTAATTAACTAAGAGCACATAAGTATCACACCTTAATCACATTAACCCTCACATCTTCTTTACATAATTAATTAGGAAAAATCCTTTCATTGAGAATGTGCTAATGTGTAATTAAACTGTAACATCCCGATTTCCAAGTTCCGACTTCGTCATCAGGATTGATCAATCCCAATTTCCGACTTCACCTTTGAAACTCAGATAAGAAGATTATTTCCGAGTTCCGAGTTCGCCTTCGGATTCCACATAAATTTCGACTTCACATCCTGTACGACTTCCGATTTAATCTTCAATTTTGATTATGACCGATTTCCGACTTAGAGGTATATTGGGCATAATTTCCGACCTCCGGCTTCAAGTGGCATAATTTACTTCTTCACGACTTCTGACTTCATGGCTCAAAGGTTTTATACACGGTTTCCGATATAATCAAATGTAAGATACCGACTTCCGAGTTTAAGTACTTGGGTTTGGAAATGTGACTCGAATTTCCGAGTTCCGATCTTAATGTTGAACTCAATTGGAGTGGACACGAGTTCGGACCCTTGAGCCAATTTCCAGTCACACGAGTTTACATCCAGCATTGGAATTCCCGAGTTCAAATAGGGAGTTCCGAGATTATAGGATTGCCAGCTGCATGACTTCCGAGCTCAGACCTTGATACAAGATTTCCTCAAGTCACAACGAGATGGGACGAGTTACGACATACGACTTAAGCTCCATTCTTAACTGGGATAACACGAGTTCCGACTTAAGGTTGAATAGAGATGAGCTCCGATTTCAGATGGAACAGAAGCGTATTCCAGTTTTTGGATGACGTGGAGAGCAATTTTGACACAAAAGTGAGAGACATGGCCGAACTTCAACCACAAAATTCCAACCAATCAACACCACAACTTTCATGTATTTAAATCAGACTCTTCTCTTCATTTCGGTCGGAGTTACGTTCCCCTTCCCAGTCTTCTTCTCCTTCCCTTCTCTCAATCAACTCCATTACTCCTTCAAGCTTAGTAAGGTTCTAACACTCCAAGTTTCAGCACTTAGCCAAATCTTGCTCCAAAGAGGTAGGATTCTACTTCTACTCTTGAATTCCTTGCCCTATGATTGCATGAGATTGAACTCTTCTTTGTGTATTTGATGAATTATTGGATGTATTATGATGAATTATGATTAAATTCATAGTAGATTTTGAATTAGAATTATGATTAGAAGGAGAAAATTAGAAGAAATGGATGGGTTGGGATGCTACCTGAGTGAGAATTCCACGGCAGTCCGTACGACGGAGTGTACGGCGCCGCCTACAATCAATCAAATCCAATGAAACCATTTTTAGATGAAAGTAGACATTCAGGGCTTTCCATATATATATCATATAAGGTTATTGAAGTAGTATTGAGAGAGATATGAATTTTTGAAGTTTGACCTAGGGTTTAGGATTTTCATCCAGGCAGGGTGACATGAGGAGGGTATAACTCACCCTATACAACCCCAAATCGAGTGAAACTAATTTTGTTAGAAAGCTTACACACAGGGGAACACCCCAATATAAGATTCCGAGTTTGTTATGGTCCCAATTATTCCCAGTGATTCGAGGAAATTGTCCTATGTCCAATCTAGGCCAAAACAGAGTAGTTCAGAAAGGTAGAATTTCAGGACTTATAACTTGAGGTATACTTAAGCAAATGGAGTGAAACTTGTGGCAAATGAAAGGTTGTCCTGTTAGCTTCAATATGAGACGATTTTGCATGATTTGAGCTTAGTTTCTATTTTTAGTGAATTTATACTTCTAGGAGTGTAACTCGGGTTAGTGACTGAACGAGTTGAGGCAAGATTTAAATATCTTGAGTTATATGGATCAAAATGATATGGGACCAAAGGGGTTAGAAAGTAGACATATAGAGCTATGATATATTCAAATTTCAGATCTAAATGAGTTGAATAGAAATAAAAATGGATCATATGAAATTCGGGTAGGACCGAATAGAAGGTAGCGAAATGGCCAAAGTGATAGTTTTACAAAGTGACCCTATTGAAGATTTCACAAGTATTACGGAAACATATAAAGTTTGAGTTGAGGATGGCCAGTTGATATTGATATATATGTGTTAAGTTGATTGTGTTGTTATGACTGAGTTGCCCGTGAGAGCTGGCACTATTCATGGGGAAACGGACCTGATCCGTTATCTTTGCCGAATTCTGGCCGAGTCTAGGGGACCATGAGTGTCTAAATTACAAGGAATTTATGATATGAAATATATGAGAATAAATCAAGAAGCAGTAGGATGTGAGGTATATGAGAAATACTGATGTAGCATATGTACGAGTACATTCAGCATGACTATGCTTGACAACGCATGAGAATGAAAAGATATAAGTATATTAAGTGTGAACATAAAGGTGAATTCCTTTGTGGGTGAGTCGGTGTGACAATGGCCACGAGTTGAGCTGACAATGCTCACTCCAAGGCCAGGCTACCCAAGGGCAGTAAAGGTTAAAGAGTAAAGACTTAAAAGCTAAAGATTTAAGTATATGCCCCACTCACATCAGGCATGACATCGACCCAGCTAGTGTGAGAATATGGGGGGTAGGACTTACATGAGGCATGGCATGACCCAGCTAGTGTAAGTACCGAATGAAGATCCTATATTCCTAAGGAGCGTGACATGGCGATCACGCTCTGATGGGGTATGACATGGCGATCATACTCTGGAATATAGCATGAGGATCCCATATTCCTAAGGAACGTGACATGGCGATCATACTCTGGAATATGGCATGTAAAGATATAATGATGAGTCTATATTCCTAAGGAACGTGACATGGCGATCACGTTCTAATGGGGTATGACACGGCGATCATACTCTGGAATATAGCATGAGGATCCCATCTTCCTAAGGAACGTGACATGGCGATCACGCTCTGATGGGGTATGACATGGCGATCATACTCTGGAATGTGGTATGATGCTGCACTTGAGGACGGCGATACGTAACGCTCAAGTGTAGACAGATCCAAGCACCCTAGGGACGGCAATACGTAACGCCTAGGTGTGCCGAATGAAAGAAAAGTAAAATTTTATGTATATGTATGAATTCCAAAGCAAGTTAAGTGAGGTACAGATGTGATGTTCCCATTAGATTAATGCTATGTGCGTTTTATATGTTGAAGTTATTATCCATGGTATTATTCATGAATTAATCTTGTGTACACTTTCCCAAAGGACCAGTATGTGAGTAAAAATGAACTTTGCTTCGGATAAGACATTTTTCGAAATGTAAAATTAAACAGTTTGTGCAGCATGTTCACCTTTTTCAAAGTAAACCGAAGCAAACTGAAGACGACCATGATGCCACTATGTATGAAAATTAGAGAATCCTACTGAGAATTTTATAATTCTCACTCCTATTTCCATGTTGTCTCCAGATAATTGTAGAAGTTTCCGAAGACGGCTTGGTTGCTGTCAGATGAGGTCCACTCAGGTAACAGTAATAGCTCTAGGGTGTCGTACTATGACTTAAGCATAGTACTGTGCTTGGGAGGGTGTTACATAAACCAATTGAATTAATTAACATTTAGATAAGTATAACAATTATAAAGATTTAGAAACTTCCCTCTAATTATTGTTTGAAAGTTTGGTCAAAGCAAGAGCCACATCTAACCATTCAATTGTCTTCTCATCATACACCACTAGATCAAGAGTCCATGTTAGTAGATCCCTTAAGTCATGACAAGAGTTGTACTCTCCTTCATCAAGATTGTGACACTTGGAGTGATCACAACCAAGTGTCACAATCATCCAATGCCAATCCAAAGGTAGGTCATACTTTTAACCAATTGATAAAAACACCACAAAGCCTTTTACCCAAGTACCAAGACTCAAGAGAAACACAACTCATCCTTTTACCCCATGGTTCCTAGCCTCCTTGCTTGCAAAAGAAGCAAAATCACATCACTCTTTTCCCTCCCCTTTTTGCGCCATCAGCCTCTCCTCTCCCCCCCTCACTTCATTTTTCATTTCCTCACCCAAAGACGCAAAGCTCTCTCCTCTCTCCAAGCCCCTTTCCTACTCTCTAGTTCTTCCAATCTTCCTTGTTCTTCTTCCAATCTCTCTACTACTTCTCACTTCATTTCCATCACCACCATCACCATCCCTTCAAGGACTACCATTTTTGGCCCTTGGAGAAACAAAGCTACTCATACACAAGCCTCAATATCAAGCTCAAGGAGAAGGAGGCCATCTCCAACCATCTCCATCCTTCAAGCCTTCAAGAGAAACTCTTTGGTAGTGACTCTAACCCCTTTCTCCTCCATGTTTTTCAAGCTGTAGAACTCCTAAGCTCTACATAGCTAGGTGGTTTTAGGACTTGCTTCAAGGTCTCATGACCATTTCTTGCTCTATGAGTTTTCTTGTCTTGTTGAAAAATGTTATCTTGAAATGAGAATATGTGGCTTGATGGTTTTATGTATCTTGCTCTATTTTGTGGTAAAATACTGATTTAGCGACTGAAACTTTGGATATGGTAATGAGATAAAACATAAAAATGGTGATTTAAAGTGGTATAGCAACATTCCCACAAGTTTATTATGTAAAACTTCAAAACGGGTTAATCTGGAATTCTGGCAGTCTGTAAGTCGTTCGGTATATTTATTTCTACAAAACTCAAAATGCAATGAAACTAATTTTCTGTGAAGGTAGACTCAAAGAGCTTTTCATACATATAAAATATGCGAGATTTGGCCTTAAGATGAGAGAGATATGAATTTTTAAAGTTGGATGTTCCTGGATGGGTTTCTGTCCGGGCAGTGGATAATAAAACGTGCATAACTCGAGCTATACATAACATTTTTGAGTGGGACCAATTTTGTTAGAAAGCTAAGACATAGAGGAATATCCCCATAAAACAGTTTTGTTAGATTCCTTGTGAAGAGTTCACAGTAAATGTTAAAAGTCACTGACCCGAGATGAACTTTCAAGTCTAAACAGTCAGAATAAAATATACATAACTCAAGCTACAAAATGAATTTTTTAGTGGGGTTTCTTTTGTTTAAAAATAGACTCAGAGAAGTGTAAGCATACCAAAATTCGAAATAAAAGAGTAAAATATGAAATTATGGTGAATTTTTGAATTTACTGCCCCACTGTAAAAATAAAACTGGTTAGGGTAAAAGTTAAAGGTTAATGAAGAATAAGCGTTAAGACATTAATACCCTTATATTAAGTATTAGAAAACCTTCATAATTCAACTTAAAATGTATCAAAAAGGACATTAGATAAAATTGGCCCTACAACTAATAAAAGAGGACACACAAGAGACAACCTCAAGTAAAAACTTGCACCAAATTTACTAAGCTAAGCTCATAAGACTTTGTGTGATATGTATGCCTCTATGTGTTCATATGATGACACTGATATGATAATGATATGATGATGATGATGATGATGATGATATGATATGATGATGATGATTATGATAGTGGTATGATGATGATCATGATGATGATGATGATATGATATGATGATGATGATTATGATAATATGATGATAATGATTATGATGATGGTATGATGACGATATGAAAATGAATGATGATGATATTAATATGATATGTTGATATGATGCTTAATAATATACATTAAAGGAATCACATTTGGGGACGGCGATACGTAACGCCCAAATGTGGAAAAGAATTATAATGATTTTGCATCATAAGCTTTAATAAGAAGAGAAAGTAAACTAAGGGTGTGATCCTTCAAAAGGGAAGGTGACCCAAAGTAAGTTCCCCTCACCCACGACTCACATGAGGCATGGCATGACCCAGCTAGTGTGAGTATAGGGGATAGGGCTTACATGAGGCATGGCGTGACCCAGCTAGTGTAAGTACCGAAATTCTATGGTGGCGACGGCCACGGTATGAGCTCATTACCACTTATGTTTAGTGGGTGGAAAGAAAAAGACTTAAGATAAGTCAAGTTAAGAAAAGAAAAGGGACTTCGGTCCAAACCCTTAAAGAGAAAAAGTTAAGAGAAGCTTATAGTACAGTCATGCATGTTTCATGTGATTATACTTATGCCCATGTATGTTATGATATAAATGATTAGAGAGTATGTTAAAATTGAATCCACTTTGGATATTCATGTTTTCGAAAACCTAAGAACTGAACCCTATGCATGCTCACTGTTTCCATTATAAAACCGAAGTGGCTGGGATGATGATGATGACACCTCCGTGTCAGGTTCGAGTCCTACTGAGAAATCTTATTTCTCACTCTAGTTACTTTTCCGCATCGTCACTAGATTTTTGTTGGCACACCCAATGGAGTGGAGCTTGGAGCCACCGCACTACGAGCGGACGTACGACGTGGAATGCCATACGAAGCTATTTTGGGACTCATAGCGACCGTCACTCTACATCTTCGCATATTCTTTTTGAGAGGAGCTTTGTCATTGGAGTCTGTAGTAGTACCTAGTACTTAGGTCATGGCATGACCATGAGCTTTCTTTGATGTAATGTTTATATATATATATATATATCATGAACTCATATGGATGTAATGATTAGTTAATTAATGCAATGTATTTGTGAATTTCTATTTATTTACCTTTCTCTTGTCTTATGATATTTGGGTATTTATTTTATGCGACACGCTCTTTCTCTATCTACCTTCTCGTTCAAGGCTTTATTTTTCAAAGCAATGACGTATTTCAAAAAAAAAATCTTACCGTATTTTCCACGTAATTTAATTTCAAGTGAAGTTTAATTTTCCACGAGCATAAGTAACAACTAATAAAACGCCGTAATACGACTTAAGCGTAGTATGGGTTTATTAGGGTGTTACAGTTGCTAGCCCGGCATGACAGTCACACGTTTGGCTTTGTTTGTTGATCTTTCGGCATAAGACCATTGGTGAGATATTTGTTCTTGTTGATCCTTCGGGGATACTCGTTGGTGAGATATGTCTATTCTATTTTGTTCTGACTTTGTAATCAAGACCTCCTATCTAAATTTCAGATGTTTTTAAACTGGTTTTAATCACGTATTTAAATGAATTTTGGCGCCTATGTACTTATTTACTAATTTTTCTTTTATCTTTTTATTCATATGTTACCAATAATTTAACTTAGAATATATATATATATATTTGAATCTTAGGTTGGAAGTATTGTTCTATTAAATATATTTATTTTGAGAAAAGTTCGTGCTTGCACTTGTCCCACTCCCCGTTATAAGTATATTATTTTTCACTGAGTCTGTTTGACTCACTCCCCACTTTTCCCTCTATTTCAGAGTTAGGTATGAGCTGCAAATGGCTTGGCTCAGTAATTAAAGGTATAGAAGCTTGGCGAGCTTGACGAAATCAGTGTGACCCTCTAGGTTGTTGATGCATGTTGATCTATGTATAGCTGAGTAATCACATGTAAATATTTTTAGTTATACTCTATAAACCACAGGCAGGGTCTAGCTTCTGTTGTAATGTATATGTAGTGGTAATAGGTCTAGTTTTGTAAAGTGTATCTATCCCTATGTGTGTTTTGTATGTTTTGAATTTTGAGGGCATTCTAAGAATACTCGTCGATCCTGAGTCTATATTTTAAATATTATTGATAGTCTTGTTTTTGTGGCTAGACAGTATGTTTTTTATCTATATTAGGAAATTTCTGTAATTTGGGAAATGCCAAATTTTAGGAAAAATTTTGTTCATTTCATAGAAAATTCTTAGGTCAGGCTTGCTGGAGAATAGTATTCCCTAAGCATCGGTCACGGCCTCAGTTGGGTCATGACAGTTTGTATCGAACTACGATGATTTAATTTTAGTTAATTACTTAAGTGATATATATAGATATATATCATGCAGGTGCGATACAATTACAGGAGATTTGGTAAGATGGGCGGAGTCAATATCACAACATTTGTGGTGTATCTACATAAATATGCATACAAACATGATCTCGTAGGTTCGTGTACATTTGAAAGTGGTACATACAGGAAACAAGGCCGTCGAACACAATAAATAGCTCCATGCTCAGAATTATTGTTGCAACCTCGATAGCTCAGAATTGAGGATGATGTTGCTGTCAAGTCCAGGGTCTAAGAATGATGCGGACATACATAATAGGGTGAGAATTTCGGAAAATCCTCAATAAGATTCCTTTAATTATAAGATATTGACATCACGTTCATTTCCAGTTGCTTTGGTTTTTATTTAATTATGAAAAGGGTGAATAATATAACACAATTATCCTTGTTCATTAGGTTTCATAAAACATAACTCGAAGCAAAATTCAGTTTTGCTTAAGGTAGTAAAGACAGAAGAAGCAATTATATGATAATATATGGTAATAAGATCAGAATGAATAAATAGGTAGCAGTAAAAGAACATAATATTCAACTTATAAATAGCTAACATAATTATGTAATGCAATCATGCATGTACTCATGAGTTCTCTTATTCTCATTCATTCCTAAACTTGGTATCATAAACCTTTTCCGTTACTTGGTTCCCTGGGAGTTTTTGGCCATTCAACTCTTGGGTAATCGTCTACTTTTCAGGATCGAGTTTGTTCCTATATAAGAATGTCACGTTTACTTTTCCTAACTGTCCCACCGATCTATTCCCTTTAACTTTAATCTGTGGTTGGCCCAAGTATTATGGAACTTTTATCATAACTCTTGTAAATCTTATGCAAGTATGCACATGTATCAAAGAGTATTTCATAAATTATGCATAGGCTTAGTCGAAATTTCGGTAGCATAATGGATCGTGTCCGCTTCTCCATGAATAGTGCCATTACTTAGACAATTAATTATTCAAAAAAATCACAACATTGCATTCACATATCAATATCAATCTCATAAAAATAATATTTGCACTTGAATTTAAGTTACTGTCTAGGTACCTTCATTCTACCGAGTTTTTGTAAAATAAGTCAAAATTTTTGTTTAATTCATTTGGACCTAAATTTTGGATAAGTTGGAGTGTTTTGTGTCTATTTTCTAACCTCTTTGGTCCCATTTAATTTTGATAAGTGTAGCTCAAGTTATTAGGGTTCTATCTCGGCTAGCCCTGTAGCTGGCCAGACTTGAATACTCAAAAGTAAAAATTCAATAAAAATCAAAATCTAGTTGAAATCATACGAAACTTATATCATATTAAAGCTAATAGAAAAAATTTTATTTGCCACAAGTTTTGTCTCATTTTAATGAGTATAGCTTGAGTTATAAGCTTCATAAGTTGACCCTTCTAGATTGCCCTATTCTAGCCCGCTTTGGACTTAGGATGCTTTCATTGAATTACTAGGAGCACTTGGGATCAAATCTATCTCTAAAATTTTTATGGGGTGTTCCTCTGTTTGTAAGCTTTGTAACAAAGTTTGTTTCACTTAATTCCAAGTCTTATAGGGCATGTTTTTCCTGAACAACCTCTCCTACCTATAATCAAACCCAAAAACCTAGTTCAAACTTCCAAAATTCGTATCTCCCTCAATACTAACCCAATGACCAAATATTTTATATGGCTGAAAGCCCTAAATGTCTAATTTTATCTAAAAATAGTTTCATCTAACTTTTAGTGCTGGATGATGGTTCGGATAACTCGATATTATGAACAATATAGGGTTTTCTAAGTTTCCTGATTTCTATTTTTGGGGACTTTAATGATTTCCCCTTCAAGGTTTGTATTAAGCCCATCAAAACCCTATTAAATCCATCCCAAATCGCCTCATATACAACATATCACAATAGTATTAAGAACAAATAAAGAGATGATATAATCCACTAATTCAAGAAAACACCACAAACTAAAGAATCCTACCCTTAGCAAGTAAGTTTCTTGATCAAAATTGGCATTTGTTGGCAAAGAGAATGGATGAGAGCTTGAGAAGAAGTAATATGAAGTATGATAAGAAGTGGAAAATGAACAAGGAAAGAAGAGAAAGAAGCAACTGTAGCATAAGAGGGAAAAGAAGAAAAAGGCTTCTTTGAATTAATGATAGGATTGGAACTTTAGCATTTGATTGGTGGAGAATGGATGGCTAGAATGAAGCCCAGACCACCTCATTTGGGACAATCATTAGGCGTCCAAATGCTTGGTGAGAATGGCTAATTTTTAGCCACTCATCTTAGGGTCATAGGTGTATAATTTGGTTGATTCGATTCCGGCAGTTTAAAATACCGAATCTCTACTTGTTTCTATCAAATCGATAAAACATTTTGAAAAAAAATTTGTGAGGGTTTCTATATGTCTATTCTAATTTATTCTACTCTAATCTTTTTAATTACTATCTAACTAATTTCTAATTAGCCTTTAATTGGCTTCCGGTTAAATATCGGATTAATTTCTAATTAATTTCATTGATTTATTAAAACCGAACAGATCGATTAAAACAACAAAATTTTTCAAATGTTACATTACTACCCTTGTAAAAAAAATTTTGTCCTCAAAATTTAGTACCTGAGAATAGTTCAGAATACTCTTTCTTCATGTCTGATTTTAGTTCCTAAGTATAGTCCTCAACACCTTCTTTTCCCCATGCTACCTTCACTAACTGCACAAACTTGTTTTGAAGGTGCCTACTGCTTATATCTACGATCCGTGTTGGTGGTATGCCAAAGGTCAGGTCTTCCTTTAATTGTATTGACTTCAGTTTCAAGAAGTATGTAGGGTTAGGTTGATATCTTCTAAGTTGAGAAACATGAAAAACATCATGAAGGTTTGACAGATGTGGAGGTAAAGCGACTTGATATGCAACAGGTCCGATTCACTTCAAGATTTAGAAGGGACTGATAAAGTAAGGGCTTAGCTTCTTGACCTTAATGACTCTACCTATCCCTATTGTGGGTGTAACCTTCAAAAATACTTGTTCCCCTTTTTGAAATTCTAGAGGTTTTCTCCTAGTATCCACGTAACTTTTCTAACAGTTTTAAGCAGCGAGCATCTTGCTTCGAATCTTCTTGAACTGCTCAGTGGTTTGTCTGACTAAATCAAGCCCTAGTAGACTTGATTCTGCTGATTCATACCAACATAGCGGAGATTGACATTTCTGTTCGTACAGTGCTTTGTAAGGAGCCATACCAATGCTAGCGTGATAGCTACTGTTGTATGCAAATTCGGCTAGTGGTAAGTATCGATCCTAGTTCTCATGTTGCTCCATTATGTGTGCTCGTAGCATATCTTCTAAGGTCTGAATTGTCCTTTCCATTTGACTATCCGTTTGTAGGTGATACGCAGTACTTAGACACAACTTAGTACCGAATGCTTTCTGTAAGGCTCCCCAATATCGCAAAGTGAATCTTGGGTCTCGATCAGAGACGAGGGTTAAACGAATCCCATGTAGTCTTATAATCTCTTGAATATACAGTTGTGCTAGTTTCTCCAAGGGATAATTTGCTCGAATGGGTAGAAAGTGAGCAGATTTGGTTAATCTATCCATTATGACCCATATGGCATCATATCCTGCTGGCATTCTTGGTAAACCTATTACAAAATCCATCGAGATGCTTTCCCACTTCCATTCAGGGATTTTCAGAGGTTGTAGCCTCTCGGAGGATTTTTGATGTTCTGCTTTCACCTTCTAACAAATCAAGCACTTGCTCACAAAGCTCGCCACGTCTGACTTCATGCTTGGCCACTAAAACATTTTTTTGAGGTCTTGATACATTTTAGTAATGTCAAGATGTATGGCAAATTCACCTTGATGTGCTTCCTCCAAGATTCTTCTTCGAAGATCATTTCCTTCGGGTACACACACTCTGTCTTGATGCCACCATATGCCCTCTTTATCCTGAGCAAAATCCGTTAATTTCCCTAATTGCACGAGATTGATTATATGCTGAAAACTAGTATCTTACTGTCGTGCCTGCCAAATTTGTTCCTTAAAGTAGTTATCTTGATTTGGTGTAACTGAATGGTCTTAGGAATTATAGAGATTCCCAAATTAAGATTTCGGAAGCACTCAATGAGCTCTATCTCTTTAATCATCATCCAAGCTACACTCAGAGATTTCCTACTCAAAGCGTCTGCCACAATATTTGCCTTGCCCGGGTGGTATTTTAATTCAAATTCGTAGTCTTTGAGAAGTTCCATCCACTGCCGTTGCCTCATATTTAATTCCTTCTGATCAAAGAGGTATTTCAAACTCTTGTGATTAGAAAAGACTTCGAACCTTAGCCCATAAAGGTGCTATCTCCATATTTTCGAGGCAAATACTACTACTGCTAATTCAAGATTGTGTGTGGGATAATTTGTAACATCCACCGAAATTTTTTTATCGTTTTTTGCCTAATTTGTTCGGGTTTTTATTAAATAATTGAAGTTAATTAAGATTCAACTAGAATGTACACGAGTTTCGACTTCCGAATTGATTTCAAGTTGCACGTGAGTTCCGATCTCCGAATTTATATCCAAGAGCTTTTCATTTCTATTGATGTTCCCGAGTTTGAGCTTATGACCGACTTCCGAAATTAAATTGAGTCCCGAGATTATATAAGTTCTGACTTCCCAGTGCATAAGGTTAATGTTTCGATTCCCGACTTCCAGGGGTTGTGGATCGATCTCCGAGATTGATCTTGACCAAGTTTTAGAAGTTCGTGTAATAAAAGTTTTAAAGCGTCCTAGTTCTCCACTACCGAGATGCAGGTATAAGGTTTTATATTCTGGTACTGACTTCCAAGTTTATGATGAAGGTCCTTGACTTCCGAATTTAAGTATTTTAGGTTTCATATTCTTGTCCTTGACTTTTGATTTTAAGGTGATTTATTTGCTGTGTGATTTCCAATCTCCGACTTTAAGCCATAATTAGTCTTCCAAAACTTTTATGTATTTCCTAAGCTCCGAGTTCCGACTTTAAGCAGAATGGAGGCGAGTTCCAATTTCAGACAGAATGAAGATGAGTTCCAATTTTTAGGCAAAATGGAGAAAAATTTTTAGCCACCGAAGAGGGAAACATGGCTGAACCTTACTCACAAAATTTTAGCCAATCAAAACTCACAAAGCCAACTACCTCTTTAATGCTTAAACCAGATTTTTCCCAGCTAATTTGCGTCACTTTCTCGTTGCTTTAGTCTTCTTTTCTCTTCTCCTCTTAACCATACTCCAAAACTTAGCAAGATTACATACAAAGAGGTAGAGATTCAATTTTGTTCTTGTTATTTTGATTGTGGGTGGCTGATTTTGGTTTTATCTTCTCACTTCTTGATGTGATTAGTGAATTAATATGATCATCTTTGGCTGATTTTTTTTTTATGTTTAAATTTGATTAAGAAGCAGGAAAGATTGAGAATAAGAAGATATGAGGGGCTGGGAGACTAAATTCCCTCGGCAGTCTGTACGGCGGAGTGTATAGCTCCACCTACAGCCATTCAAATTCGATAAAACTATTTTTATATGAAACTAGACATTTAGGGCTTTCTATACATATATCATATAAGGCCATTAGATTAGTATTGAGAGAGATATGAATTTTGGACATTTAACTTAGATTTTTAAGGTTGATACTGGGTAGACTGGGTTGTTTAGGGCAAAATTTGCTCTATACGAATTAGAATTGGATGAAACTAACTTTGTTAGAAAGCTTACACATAGAAGAATATCTCATAAAAATTTTTGAGTTAGATATGGTCCCGTTTACTCCTGTTGAAAGAATTTGCCCTGTCTACAAACCGAGCCAAAATAGGGAAGTTTAGGAAGGTCAAATTTCAGGGCTTATAACTTGAGCTCTACTAAAGCAAATGAAATGGGACTTATTGTAAATGAAAGCTTGTCCTATTATCTTTAATATGATACCAATTTCATATGATTTGAGCTAGTTTTTGATTTTTAGTGGATTTTTACTTTTAAGTGTGTAATTCTAGCCAGTATTAGGGTAGGCAGGAATAAAACTTAAATAACTTGAGCTATACTTATTAAAATTAGATGGGATCAAAGAGGTTAGAAAATAGACATCTAACACTCTAACATATCCAAAGTTTAGGCCCAGATGAGTTAAATAGAAATTTTGGCTTGATTTAGAAAAAATCGAGTTGAATGAATGTGCTGAGATAGCAATTATGCTCTAAAAGCAACATTTATTCCTATGAGATTGATGATTGAATTCTAAATGAAATATTATGATTTCTCTACAATTGACTGTCTGAGTACTGGCACTATTCATGGGGAAGCAGACATATTCCGTTATACTGCCAAAATTTCAGTAAGCCTATGCATAAGTTGTACTCTACATTCAAATTCATGTGCATTTGCGAGTTATAAAGGTTATGTTATGATGAAAGTTCCATAATACTTGGGCCAGCTCCGGATTAAAGTTAAGGGGAATGGATCAGTGGGAATGTCGGGGAAAGTAAACCCGACATTCCTTTATAGGAATGAGCTCAATCCTGAAAAGTAGACTATTACCCAAGAGTCTAAATAGCTAAGAACTCCCAAGGGACCAGATAATGGAAAAAGTTTATGAGAACAAGTGATGGAAAAGTTTATGAAGATGAGTTCAAGAATGAGTTGCATGATCACATTAAATGGCCATTATAAGTTGTTTACAGTTTGACTGTTATGCTTATATTTATAATTTGACTGTTATGCTTACTTATTGCTATATATGTTCATTTATTCTGCTCATTTTTCTATGTAGTACTACTTAGAAGTTATTCTGTTTCTTATGCTGTCTTAAGTAAAATTGAACCTTGTCTCGGACCAGACGTTTTCTTAAACTTATTAAATATGGATAGTTCAATTTGATCCTATTTTTTATATTAAATTAAAATTGAGACAACTGAGAATGAATGTGACATCAGTTAACTACCATACTCGAATCCTACTAAGAATTTCTTTAAATTCTCATATCGCTTTGTATTTCCGTATCATTCTTAGACGTTGGTGATGGACTCGACCACCACTCTTTTTATTGAGATTCCTGACCTGTAGCTCCATCATGATCCCATAGTGGATTCGTTGTACATAGCCGGCTCCTGCAATTTCTGTCTTTACCTTTTTAGCAATAGCAATTTTGCTGTTCCCCTATTCGACCCTGCTTTTGACCCTGCCACTCCATATTTTGCATTCTCGTTGCATGTGGCACATCCTCCTCCGGCACCTGTAGTACCTACTGCACCTGCCAGTCCTCCACTCGAGTCACCTCTACAAATGGTGCCAGACATCCTGCTCAGTTCCGAGAGTGATCCTTCGGAGGCTACCGGCTCATCATCCTCCTTGTCGGGAGCAAGTATGGACTACTCCCCAGCCGGGCCTAGCATGGCCAATGGCTATCTGACCGAGTTGGTCCTGGCCGAGAGTTCCATTGTACAGCATGACTCTCTTTTGGCAGTGTGTAGCATTGGGTCATAAGCTTAGCCGCATGTATATCGGTTGTTTTGAGATGTCCTCTGAGGACTACATAGGATCATTTTGATGGACATGGGCCTTCTTTTTGGTACACCAGCCCTACTTATGTATCCTATTTTACATTTGTACATAAACTAAAGCATTGGCTTCTATCCTATGTGTGTGTGTGTGTGTCTATATATATATATATATATATATATATATACAGTTGATGATATATCATTTATTCTTATTTTTTTTGTGTGTTTTGTTAAACCTTGCTATGCTCTGCGATGTTGATTATGTTCATTATATATATTGCACGCCGCCCCAATTGTTTAAAAAAATGGGGACGTAATATGATAAATAAATAGTAAGCAGAGTATCAACACGGTAGCACAATCTACTTAATTTTATGCTATGACTTAAGCATAACATTAAATTGGTTGGGTGTTACATAATTCCTTTCATGTGGCTTTAATTGTCTAGAGGCATATAAAACCATGTTTCCAGTTTGCATCAACATGCATCCTAATCCTTGTCTGGAAGCATCACAATAGATCTCAAATGGTCTACGAGGGTCAAGCAAGGCTAACACCGGTGTCGTGATTAACCTTCTCTTCAAATCTTGAAAACTCTGCTCGCACTCCGGTGTCCATTGAAATGGAACACTCTTCCTAGTTAACTTTGTCAATGGCAAAGCTATGTGAGAGAAATCCTTAACAAACCGTCTATAATATCCAGCTAAATCTAGAAAGCTCCTAACTTCAATGATTGTGGTCAGTCTTTCCCAGTTTAATACTGCTTCCACTTTACTGGGGTCTACAGAAACCCTTCCTTGGGATACTACATGCCCAAGGAACTTTACTTCTACTATCTAGAATTCACACTTAGACAACTTAGCATAGAGCTTCTTTTCTCTTAAAGTCTACAATTCCAGTGTTAAATGCTCAACATGTTCTTGCTCGGTCTTTGAGTAGACGAGTATGTCGTTAATAAAAACTACTACGAATTTATCTAAATATGGTCAGAATATTCGATTCATGTAATCTATGAATATTGTCGGTGCATTTGTCAACCTAAAAGATATCACAGTATATTCATAGTGCCGATAATGAGTTCGAAAAGCCGTCTTAGGGATGTCCTGTTCCCAAACCCGAATTTGATGATATCCGGAATGCAAGTCGATCTTGAAAAATATAATTACACCTTGCAATTGATCCATGAGGTCATCGATCCTTGGTGGTGGATATTTATTCTTGATCGTCACTTTATTCAGCAGTCTATAATCCATGCATACCCATGCCCCCATCTTTCTTTTTGACTAATAGAACTGGAGCTCCCCATGGTGACGCACTTAGTCGTATGAACCCTTTTTCCAAAAGTCCTTCAATCTATCTCTTTAGTTTTATCAGCTCCAGATGTGACATCCGATACAGAGCTATAGATATTGGTCTCATTCCTGGCACCAATTCGATGGTGAACTCAATTTCCTTTTCAGGAGGAAATTCTATAATATCTTTGGGGAAAACATCGGGATATTCCCTAACAATTGGGATTTCTTCCAATTTCTGTTCAACCTCCATCACATTAGTTGATAGAAGAATATATCCCTGACTCTCTAACCAACAACAGTTTACTACTAGAGAGTTTAGATAGAGGTTTGTTGAGGCTTGGGGTTAAGAAAGTGAGACAGAGGAGAATACCACCGTCCTATCGGAACAATTGAGTAAGACTCGATTGGCAGAAAACCAATCCATGCCCAAAACTATATCAAGTCCAGATAAAGGAAGATAAATTAGATTGGCTACAAAGGTCCTACCCTCATTTGAAGAGGAACATTAATGCAGATTTAACTAGTTTTAGCAGGTTCGTTGGTGGGGGTAGAAACCAATAGATCATAAGGTAATTTCAAAATAGGTAATTGTAAAACAACCACACAATTATGAGAAATAAATGAATGTGAGGCACCCGAATCATAGAGTATAGTTAAAGTCTCACCGTCCACTTCACAGGTACCTTGAATTAGTCCTTCAGATTTGTTGACTTCTTTTGCATCCACCGTGAAGACCCATCCTTGACATTGAGGTCTAACAGTTTGTGGCGGATTCTTTGTTAGACCTTCACAAATTTTGTGGCCTGGCTTGCCACACCCAAAGCAAACATTCTGGCCCACCAAACATGGCCGATCACCATGATTCCTGTTGCATTTTGTGCAAGTTTGATTAGGAAAAGGCTTGTAGGGTTGCTTGCCTTTGTTGCCCACGGGTTAAAACCTTTTCTACAGTTGAAAGTTGGGCTTGAATCTTAGGCCCTGCGATGACAATCCCTTCTTTAAGTTGCCACTAGATGCCTTGGTCGCCACTAATTTCATATTACAATCTTCGACAAGTCGGTATTTATTCACCAATGTGGGGAAGTTTCTAATCTCCATTGGCTCTACTACTGCAAGAATATCTTCTCGTAATCCTCCCTCAAATTTGATGCACTTCTAGGCCTCATCAAGTCTGGTAAATTGTGGAAAACTTACATAGTTCTTCCAATTTAGCGATGTATTCTGAGATCATCCTATTCCCTTGATAGAGTTGCATAAATTTCAACTCTTTAGCATTTCGAATGGATGGGGAAAGTATTTCTGGTAGAAAACATCTCTGAACACCATCCAAGTGACTTCTGTTTGAGATTCTTCGAATAGTCTTCGTGCGCCGTTCCACCAAAAATCAGTGTTTGCTGTAACATCCCCATATAACGTAATAAGAAATGATGAAGACGTCCTTGGGCAAACTTTTATTTTCACAACCTTGCCCCTGAACTTTTTGAAAATGATATTTAGGTCCTTATATCAATTGAATTAGCAAAACAAGGAATTAAATGAAGCAGAACCACGTAGCGAAAATGTAGAAACCTAATCCTTGGCTGATTGAGCCATGGAGGTATCCCTATGTGCAACAACATGGGATGCCCTTAGACTTCTTCAAAATTATAGAATTGCCATTAGCTATCGAAAGCAGAAAATAGAAAGGTTCTAAATTTGCAAAACGTTTAATTTATGTCGTTAGTCGATTTATTCAATTTTTATTAATTAAGGTTAATTGAAAAGTAATTAAAGGATAATTAGGAGTTAATTGGATATTAATTAGAGATATTAGGCTTAAGAAAATTAGAATAGATATATAGAAAATCTTACAAAGTTATTTAGTAATGTTTCACTAGTTTGGAGAAAATCAATAAGATTTTGGTATTTTAAACCGTCGGAACCGAACTAATAGAAATTATACTGTGAAAACCCTAGAATGGAGGGCCAATATTCAGCCACCACACCCTCACAAGTGGCGCCACCAATAGCCATGAAAAGGGAAGCTAAGCCAAGTTTGAATGAGGATTGAAGTCCACCAATCAAAAGCTAAGTTCCTTCATAAGTTTTCATTTGTTTTTTCTTCCATCTCCCTTTAAATTTTTGTCCTCCCTACAATAGATGTAGATCAGCCTCATTTTCCTACGTTCCTTCATCTTCTTCCACTTCCTCTCATCCCCAAGTTCAAGCTCCAACTATCAACTTCACTCCAAGATTAAGTTCCACCAAGATTTCACACCATTAAGGTAGGAATCTCAACTTTCTCCTTTTTTCTTTGAATTGGGGCTGCCTAGGGCCCCTTATTCATCCATGATTCTAATGTTGTGATGGGTGGGGATGATGAATTAAGGCTAATTTAAGGTGTATATGTGAGTTTAAATTGAAGATTGGATGGATTGATTTAAGGAAAACATGAATTCAAGAAGCTGTTAGGGTTTTCCCCTCGATAGTCGATACGGTGGAGTGCATGGTTCTGGCTACACCTATTTAAATTTGATGAGTCTATTTTTATATGAAACTAGATATTTAGGGCTTTCCATACATGTAAATTATAAGGCCATTATATTGGTATATAATTAGTTATGAATTTTTGAAGTTTGACCTAGAAATTTGGATTCTCATCTGGATAGTATAAGTTGAGAAGGATGTAACTCACACTACGCAACTCTAAATTGAGTGCAACTAATGCTTTTTGAAAGTTAACATGTAACGAAACATCCCATAAAAATTTCAGAGTCAAATTCGTTGTCATTTGTTCCCAGCACATCAACGAAATTGCCTTAAGTTCAAACTAAGTTGGAACAAGGTAGTCCAATAGGGTCAAATTATGGGGCTTAAATCTCAAGATATACTTATGCAAATGACATGCAACTTGTTTCATTTGAAAGTTGCTCTGTTAGCTTTAATTTAATATAAATTTATTATGATTTAACCTATATTTCTATTTTTAGTGAATTTTCACTTATAAGAGTGTACTTCTAGCTAAGTACAGAGCAATCTAAGGTAAAATATTAATAACTTGAGCTATACAAATTAAAATGAAATGGGACCAAAAAAGTTGGAAACTAGACATATACAGCTATAAGATATCCAAAATTCAGGTTTAAATGAGTTCAATAGAAGTAAAGATGAATTTTACTAAATTCAGGTAGAAGAGGATAGAGTGAGTAGAAAGCTCTGTTGATATTCATGTTAATTTTGACACACTATATGATTGATATTGTGGTTATAAATTTGCTATCCCAAATTGATTTGAATGCTTGATGGGTTTTACTAGTAGCCTGGCACTATTCATGGGGAAGCAGACATTATTCGTCATGCTGCCGAATTTCTGATAGAAATTAGAGATAGCTCTAAATGTTGGTTTGTTAATATTGTTATGCGACGTGTATGAATACCATGCAAGTATTATCATTTGATAATAAGGTATGAAACCTGTATATTTATGATTCTATGATGAAAGATATGATGATGAGTCCATATTCCTAAGGGACATGATATGGCGATCACACTTTGATAAGGTATAACATGGCCATCATACTCTGGAGTGTGGCATAATGATCCCACACCCTAAGAGATGTGACATGGCGATTACACCCCGAGGGAGTATGACAAGGTGATCATACTCTAGGATGCAGTAGGATGAACATATTCCTAAGGAGTGTGATATGGTGATCACACCCCTACGGAGTATGACATGGTGATTGTACTCTGGAATATGTATGAAAAGTAAAGGAAGACAAAGAAAGAAAAGAAATTTTATGCGTATCTGCATAAATTTCAATACAAGTAAAGGCATATGCATATTTTAAGTTTCCAATATATTGGTGCTATTATATTTTAATATGTTGCAGTTATTATTCATAGTATAATTCATGAATTTATTTTGTATTTGTAACATCCCGATTTCCGAGTTCGGCTTCGCCCTCAGGATTGATCCATTCCGATTTCCGACTTCATCTTTGAAACACAGATAAGAGGATTATTCCCGAGTTCCGAGTTAGTCTTGCTGAATTCTCGACTTCATGTCCTGTACGACTTCCGACTTCGTATGGATTATTTTCCACGACTTCCGAGTTTAACCTTCAAGTCCGAACACATGAACGTAATTCCATGAGATCCGACTTCATGTCTCAAGGAAAATATACCCGGCTTCCGATGTCACCAACCACACTGTACATAATTCCCGACTTCCGAGTTTAAGTACTTGGGTTTCGAAATATGATTCGAATCACCCGAGTTTCGATATATGAGTTTATTACAAGGAGTCCCGACTTTGAACTAGGAGTTCTGATATCCGATTTTACATCCAGCATTGACATTCCCGAGTTCAAATAGGGAGTTCCGAGATTATAGGATTGCCAGCTGCATGACTTCCGACCTCCGACCTTGATACAAGATTTCCTCAAGTCACAACAATATGGTACGAGTTCCGACATCAGGCTTCGGCTTCAAGTAGTATATAAGGTCCCGAGTTACGATTTCAAGTGGTATGGGGACGAGTTCCGATTTCAGGTAGAACAAAAGCATATCCCAGTTTTTGGGACGACATGGAGAGCAATTTTAACACAAAAGGGGGAGACATGGCTGAACCTTGCCCACAAAGTTTCATCCAATCAAAGCCACTCATTCTAACTACCACTTCGAAGCTTTGTCTATATATATGTATCCTCCTCCTGCCTCTTCAGCTCATCATTCTTACGTTGCCTTCCCTTCCTCACTTCAGCTTCCTTTCATCTCTCAATCTACTCTCTCAAACCTCCAAGCTTTGTCAAGGCTTCCTTCAGCTCAAATTCAAATTCAGCAAGATCACACTACAAAGAGGTAGGATTCTGCTTCTATTCTTGAATTTCTTGCACTATGGTTATATGAGATTGTGTTCTTCCTTATGTATCTGATGAATTATTGGATGTATTATGATGAATCATGATTGAATTAATAGAAGATTTTGAGTTAGAGTTGGAATTAGAAGAAGAAAACTAAGAGAAATGAATGGATGAGGGTGCTGTCTTGGTGGAGATTCCACGGCAGTTCGTACGGCGGAGCGTACGGCACTGCCTACAATCGGTCAAATCAGATGAAACCATTTTTAATGAAAATAGACATTCAGGGCTTTCCATGGATATATCATGTAAGATTATTGGATTAGTATTGAGGGAGATACGAATTTTTGAAGTTTGACCTAGGGTTCAGGATTCTCATCTGAGCAGGGTGACATGAGGAGGGTATAACTCACCCTATACAACTCCAAATCGAGTGAAACTAAGTTTGTTAGAAAGCTTACACACAGGGGAACACTCCAATATAAGATTCCGAGTTTGTTACGGTCCCAATTGTTCCCAGTGATTTGAGGAAACTTTCCTATGTCCAATCTAGGCTAAAACGGAGTAGTTCAGGAAGGTAGAATTTCAGGACTTATAACTCGAGGTATGCTTAAGTAAATGGAGTGAAACTGGTGGAAAATGAAAGGTTGTCCTGTTAGCTTTGATATGAGACCAATTTCGTGAGATTTGAGTTTAATTTCGATTTTTAGTGAATTTATGTTCCCAGGAGAGTAATTCGGGCTAGTGTCCGAACAGCCTGAAGTAAAAGTTGAATATCTTGATTTATATGAATCAGAATGACATGGGACGAAAGAGGTTAGAAAGTAGAAATATAGAGCTATGACATATCCAAATTTCAGATTTAAATGAGTTGAATAGAGATAAAGGTGGATTCTACAAGATTCGGGCAGAACCGAATAGAATTGGCAAAATGGCCAAAATGATAATTTTACCAGTGTTAGTGAAACACATAAGGTTTGAGTTGAGGATTGCCAGCTTGACATTGATATATATGTGTTAAGTTGATTATGTTGCTATGACTGATTTGTCCGTGAAAGCTGGCACTATTCATGGGGAAACGGACCTGATCCGTTATGCTGCCGGATTTACGGCAGAAGTCTAACAAGCTATGAATGTTTAGATGTAAGGATGAATTAAAGTATAAATGGGTATATAGAAACCCTATATTCAAGGATGACATAATTATGTTATGAGGTATGTGAGGGTAAGTGATGTAGCATATGTATAACTATGCTTGAATATGTATGAGAACGAAAGAATGTGAATATATTGAATGTGAGTCCCTTCACTCGGAGGCAGTTATTTGAAATCCCTCCCTGTGAAGGCAGTTAAATGATAAAGATATGAATCCCTTCACTTGGAGCCAGTTGCACTTGAATCCCTCCCTGTGAAGGCAACTAAGACAATGAGATCCCTCTACCTTGGAGGCACGTGGTCAGATGAGATCCCTCTATGTTGAAGGCATGTGGTCAGATGAGATCCCTCAATTTTGAGGCACGTGACCAGAAGAGATCCCTTCAACTAGAGGCACGTGACCAGAATGAGATCCCTCCAAGACTAGAGGCACGTGGGTCCCCTTGTGGGTGAGTCGGTGTGGCGACGGTCACGGGTGAAGCTGACGAACTCACTCCAAGGCCAGGCTACCCAAGGGCAGTAAATGCACCCTAGGGATGGCGATACGTAACGCCCTAGTGTGCCAAGTAAAAGACTAAAGACTAAAGATTAAAGTATATGCAAGCACCCCAATCACATGAGGCATGGCATCGACCCAGCTAGTGTGAGTACAGGGGACAAAACTTACATGAGGCATGGCATGACCCAGCTAGTGTAAGTACCGAATGAAAGTCCTATATTCCTAAGGAATGTGATATGCCGATCACGCTCTGATGGGGTATGACATGGCGATCATACTCTGGAATATGGTATGATGCTGCACTTGAGGACGGCGATACGTAACGCTTAAGTGTAGACAGATCCAAGTACCCTAGGGATGGCGATACGTAACGCCTAGGTGTGCCGAATGAAAGAAAAGCAAAATGTTATGTATATGTATGAATTCAAGTGCAAGTTAAGTTTGGTACAGATGTTATGTTCCCATTAGATTAATGCTATGTGCGTTTTATATGTTGAAGTTATTATCCATGGTATTATTCATGAATTGATCTTGTGTACACTTCCCCAAAGGACCAGTATATGAGTAAAAATGAACTTTGCTTCGGATAAGGCATTTTTCGAAATGTAAAATTAAACAGTTTGGGCAGCATGTTCATCTTTTTCAAAATAAACCGAAGCAAATTGGAGACGACCATGATGACGCTATGTATGAGAATTAGAGAATCCTACTGAGAATTTTATAATTCTCACTCCTATTTCCATGTTGTCCCAGATAATTTCAGAAGTTTCCGAAGACAGCTGAAGTTGCTGTCAGATGAGATCTGCTCAGGTAACAGTAACGTCTCCAGGGTGTGGTACTATGACTTAAGCATAGTACTGTGCTTGGGATGGTGTTACATTATGGTATCAGAGCAGTTCTATCCTCCCCGGACTTGAGGAATTGGACTGACTACGTTTCCAGTGTACTCTGGAATCTTTAGAAAATGAGAGAATGTCATGCGACTAATCTTATCTGCTTAGATAAGATATAGGATAGGAAATTAAAATGGAAACGCATGACCGCCTAACTGTGATTGTTATTAGTTGCTGTCACACTTAACCTATTGTTGAGCCTGATCAACTCAATACTTTGTTGTGTGTGACTAGGAACTAATGGCTTCCAGAGGGCGTGGTAGGCCACGAACCGTACCCACTCCTGAAGATCCTACAAATTTTATGGATACGATGCGTGAAATGGCTCATGCCGTGCGGGAGCAAGCCGCTGCAGCTCATCAAATGATGGACCAATTGGGTAGGCGGCCCGAGGCCAGCCATGTAGGAAATCCACATGGCCTAGGATTAGACTTGGAATATCTCAAGTTTGCGGAATTCAGAAAAGCAAACCCACCCAGCTTTAGAGGAGCTTTCAACCCTGACAAGGTTGACGAATGGATTAAGGCGATGGAAAGGGTTTTCTCTGTTTTGGATTGTACAGATCGCCAGAAAGTAGCATTTGCCACTTATATGCTCGAGGCAGATGCAGAATTCTGGTGGAATGGTGTGAAACGGCTATTAGAAGAATCCTAGACAGAGATCACCTGGATTGTGTTCAAGGATGCTTTTTACTAGAAATACTTTCCTCCATCAGTTCGAAATGCCAAAGAATTGGAATTTATGCAACTCCGCCAGGGAAGCAATAGCATGTCAAAGTATATCGCCAAGTTTGAGGAGTTATGTAAGTTTTCCACAATCTATTAGCGGAATCCAGATGAGACGTGGAAGTGTGTGAAATTTGAAGGAGGATTGAGGGAAGATATCCTCGCCACAATAGGCCCTATGGAGATCAGGGATTTTTCTACCTTGGTAAACAAGTGCAGACTTGTGGAGAATTATAAGAAGAAATTGGAGAATTCCCAGTCTGATACTTATGGAAAGAGGTCTACCCCTGGAAACCAGGAACTTGAGTATGCCTCACCACCAAAGAAACTGCATCAATTTAATGGACATAGGGATAAACAGTTTCAGGGGCCAAGCGCAGAGCAAACCTGCTCTAAGTGTGGAAAGTATCATGGAGGAAGGCCTTGTTTGGCCGGACAGAATGTATGTTTCAGGTGTGGCAAGCCAGGACATATGCTCAGAGAATGCCCTGAAAACCAACCATCGACTCCTAAACTGCAACGTTAAGGAAGAGTCTTCACTATAAACGCAGAGGAAGCAACACCCCAAAGGAGTCACCGCGAGCATTAGGGATAACCTAGGACAAGGATCCTCTTTTTGTTAAAATTACGTTATGTTAAATTATATAACTAGGTCGACTGTATTTTCCTTGACTATGTTTATGTGTGAACTTTCTTTCAAACTCTTACGGCAATAGACAGCCAATTTTGCGATCAAATTTTGAGGACAAAATTTTTAAAAGGAGGGTAGTAATGTAACATCCCGATTTCCGAGTTCGGCTTCGCCCTCAGGATTGATCCATTCCGATTTCCGACTTCATCTTTGAAACACAGATAAGAGGATTATTCCCGAGTTCCGAGTTAGTCTTGCTGAATTCTCGACTTCATGTCCTATACGACTTCCGACTTCGTATGGATTATTTTCCACGACTTCCGAGTTTAACCTTCAAGTCCGAACACATGAACGTAATTCCATGAGATCCGACTTCATGTCTCAAGGAAAATATACCCGGCTTCCGATGTCACCAACCACACTGTACATAATTCCCGACTTCCGAGTTTAAGTACTTGGGTTTGGAAATATGATTCGAATCACCCGAGTTTCGATATATGAGTATATTACAAGGAGTCCCGACTTTGAACTAGGAGTTCTGATATCCGATTTTACATCCAGCATTGACATTCCCGAGTTCAAATAGGGAGTTCCGAGATTATAGGATTGCCAGCTGCATGACTTCCGACCTCCGACCTTGATACAAGATTTCCTCAAGTCACAACAATATGGTACGAGTTCCGACATCAGGCTTTGGCTTCAAGCAGTATATAAGGTCCCGAGTTATGATTTCAAGTGGTATGGGGACGAGTTCCGATTTCAGGTAGAACAAAAGCGTATCCCAGTTTTTGGGACGACGTGGAGAGCAATTTTAACACAAAAGGGGGAGACATGGCTGAACCTTGCCCACAAAGTTTCATCCAATCAAAGCCACTCATTCTAACTACCACTTCGAAGCTTTGTCTATATATATGTATCCTCCTCCTGCCTCTTTAGCTCATCATTCTTATGTTGCCTTCCCTTCCTCACTTCAGCTTCCTTTCCTCTCTCAATCTACTCTCTCAAACCTCCAAGCTTTGTCAAGGCTTCCTTCAGCTCAAATTCAAATTCAGCAAGATCACACTACAAAGAGGTAGGATTCTGCTTCTATTCTTGAATTTCTTGCACTATGGTTATATGAGATTGTGTTCTTCCTTATGTATCTGATGAATTATTGGATGTATTATGATGAATCATGATTGAATTAATAGAAGATTTTGAGTTAGAGTTGGAATTAGAAGAAGAAAACTAAGAGAAATGAATGGATGAGGGTGCTGTCTTGGTGGAGATTCCACGGCAGTTCGTACGGCGGAGTGTACGGCGCCGCCTACAATCGGTCAAATCAGATGAAACCATTTTTAGATGAAAATAGACATTCAGGGCTTTCCATGGATATATCATATAAGGTTATTGGATTAGTATTGAGGGAGATACGAATTTTTGAAGTTTGACCTAGGGTTCAGGATTCTCATCTGAGCAGGGTGACATGAGGAGGGTATAACTCACCCTATACAACTCCAAATCGAGTGAAACTAAGTTTGTTAGAAAGCTTACACACAGGGGAACACTACAATATAAGATTCCGAGTTTGTTACGGTCCCAATTGTTCCCAGTGATTTGAGGAAATTGTCCTATGTCCAATCTAGGCTAAAACGGAGTAGTTCAGGAAGGTAGACTTTCAGGACTTTTAACTCGAGGTATACTTAAGTAAATGGAGTGAAACTGGTGGCAAATGAAAGGTTGTCCTGTTAGCTTTGATATGAGACCAATTTCGTAAGATTTAAGTTTAATTTCGATTTTTAGTGAATTTATGTTCCCAGGAGTGTAATTCGGGCTAGTGACTGGACAGGCTGAAGTAAAAGTTGAATATCTTGATTTATATGAATCAGAATGACATGGGACTAAAGAGGTTAGAAAGTAGACATATAGAGCTATGATATATCCAAATTTCAGATTCAAATGAGTTGAATAGAGATAAAGGTGGATTATACAAGATTCGGGCAGAACCGAATAGAATTGGCAGAATGGCCAAAATGATAATTTTACCAGTGTTAGTGAAACACATAAGGTTTGAGTTGAGGATTGCCAGCTTGACATTGATATTTATGTGTTAAGTTGATGATGTTGCTATGACTGATTTGTCCGTGAAAGCTGGCTCTATTCATGGGGAAACGGACCTGATCCGTTATGCTGCCGGATTTACGGCAGAAGTCTAACAAGCTATGAATGTTTAGATGTAAGGATGAATTAAAGTATAAATGGGTATATAGAAACCCTATATTCAAGGATGACATAATTATGTTATGAGGTATGTGAGGGTAAGTGATGTAGCATATGTATAACTATGCTTGAATATGTATGAGAACGAAAGAATGTGAATATATTGAATGTGAGTCCCTTCACTCGGAGGCAGTTATTTGAAATCCCTCCCTGTGAAGGCAGTTAAATGATAAAGATATGAATCCCTTCACTTGGAGCCAGTTGCACTTGAATCCCTCCCTGTGAAGGCAACTAAGACAATGAGATCCCTCTACCTTGGAGGCACGTGGTCAGATGAGATCCCTCTATGTTGAAGGCATGTGGTCAGATGAGATCCCTCAATTTTGAGGCACGTGACCAGAAGAGATCCCTTCAACTAGAGGCACGTGACCAGAATGAGATCCCTCCAAGACTAGAGGCACGTGGGTCCCCTTGTGGGTGAGTCGGTGTGGCGACGGTCACGGGTGAAGCTGACGAACTCACTCCAAGGCCAGGCTACCCAAGGGCAGTAAATGCACCCTAGGGACGGCGATACGTAACGCCCTAGTGTGCCAAGTAAAAGACTAAAGACTAAAGATTAAAGTATATGCAAGCACCCCAATCACATGAGGCATGGCATCGACCCAGCTAGTGTGAGTACAGGGGACAGAACTTACATGAGGCATGGCATGACCCAGCTAGTGTAAGTACCGAATGAAGGTCCTATATTGCTAAGGAACGTGACATGCCGATCACGCTCTGATGGGGTATGACATGGCGATCATACTCTAGAATATGGTATGATGCTGCACTTGAGGATGGCGATACGTAACGCTCAAGTGTAGACAGATCCAAGCATCCTAGGGACGGCGATACGTAATGCCTAGGTGTGCCGAATGAAAGAAAAGCAAAATTTTATGTATATGTATGAATTCAAGTGCAAGTTAAGTTAGGTACAGATGTTATGGTACAGATGTTATGTTCCCATTAGATTAATGCTATGTGCGTTTTATATGTTGAAGTTATTATCCATGGTATTATTCATGAATTGATCTTGTGTACACTTCCCCAAAGGACCAGTGTATGAGTAAAAATGAACTTTGCTTCGGATAAGGCATTTTTCGAAATGTAAAATTAAACAATTTGGGCAGCATGTTCATCTTTTTCAAAATAAACCGAAGCAAACTGAAGACGACCATGATAATGCTATGTATGAGAATTAGAGAATCCTACTGAGAAATTTATAATTCTCACTCCTATTTCCATGTTGTCACCAGATAATTTCAGAAGTTTCCGAAGACAGCTGAAGTTGCTGTCAGATGAGATCTGCTTAGGTAACAGTAACATCTCCAGGGTGTGGTACTATGATTTAAGCATAGTACTGTGCTTGGGAGGGTGTTACAGTATTGGCTCTCCCAAATGACAAGTGTATGAATAAAATAAACTTTGCTTCGGACAGTATGTTTTCGAACTATAAAATTAAACAGTTTTTATAACATGTTCACCTTTCTCATAATATACCAAAGTAACTGAAGATGACAACGATGACATTATGTATGATAGTTAGAGAATCTTACTGAGAATTCAAAATTCTCACTCTTGTTTCCGTGTTATCTCCAGATAGTTTGAGAAGTTTCAAAGACGGCTGAAGTTGCTGTCAGTCTGCTCAAGTAACAGTAACAACTCTTGAGTGTGGTACTATGACTTAAGCATAGTACTATACCAAGCAAGACGTTACATCTGCTTCGAGCATATAGGTGGCAAAAGTTACCATTTGATGGTCTGAGTAATCCAAGATAGAAAAAATCTTTTTCATCGCCTTAATCAATTCATCAGCCTTATCAGGGTCCTCATAAGTTGGGCGCATTCACTTTCCTAAACTTAGCAAATTTAAGGTAATCCAGGTCTGCTTCTGGGCCATGTGGACTTCCTCCATGGCCGACCTCAGGTTGCCTACCCAATTGGTCCATTATCTGATGAGCTGTCGCGGCTTGTTCCCGCATTGCATGAGCCATCTCTTGCATTGTGTCCATAAAGTCTCCTCCAAAACAGGTACTGTGCATAGCCTACCTCGCCTTCTTGAAGCCATTAAGTTCTAAACACACAAAACAAAAGCTATTGAGTTGATCAGGCTCAACACTAAGTATAGTGTGCTAGTAAATAACAGCTTACAAGGTTAGGCACCTCATTCACATGCACTTCTATATCTCAACCTTACAAAGAAAATCTAGTGTATGATATCATCCAAAAATACAGAATATGTGCAAAGCATAGTCAATCTAATCCTCAGGTCTTAGCTAGGAAGAACTGTTCTGATACCAAAAATAACACCCTACCAGATATAATACTATGCTTAAGTCATAATATTTTACTCGGCAGTCTGTTATGTGTAATGAATGTTTGTATATCGATTTAACCTTAATTCGATTAACTAGGTCAAATGAATATTTGTATCAAAACAGGGCGATTTAATTTCAATTAATTACTTAAGTAATATATATATATATCATGCGGTGTGGTACAATCAGAGGAGATTTAGTAAGATGGGCGGAGTCAATCTCACAATATTTGTGGTGTATCTACATAAATATGTATACAAACATGGTCTCATACGTTCATGTACATCTGAAAGTCGCAAGTACAGGAAACAAGGCCGTTGAACACAATAAATAGCTTCGTGCTCAGAAGTACCGTTGCAACCTTGGTAGCTCAGAATTGAGGATGATGGTTGCCACCATGTCCAGGGTCTAAGAATGATGCGGACATACATAATAGGATGAGAATTTCGGAAAATCCTTAGTAGGATTCCTATAATTATAAGATACTGACATCGCGTTCATTCCTAATTGCTTCGATTTTTATTTAATTATGAAAAGGGTGAATAATATAACACAATTATCCTTGTTCATTAGATTTCAGAAAACATAACCCGAAGCAAAATTTAGTTTTACTTAAGGCAGTAAAGACAGAATAAGCAATTATATGATAATATATAACAATAAGAGCAGAATGAATAAACACGTAGCAGTAAAAGAACATAATATTTAGCTTATAAACAACTAACATAATTATGTAATGCAATCATGCATGTGCTCATGAGTTCTGTTATTCTCATTCGTTCTTAAACTTGGTATCATAAAATTTTTCCGTTACTTGGTTTCTTGGGAGTTCTTGTCCATTCAACTACTGGATAATAATTTGCTTTTCAGGATCGAGCTCATTCCTATATAGGAAGGTCAGGTTTACTTTCCTTGACCTTCCCACCAATCTATTCCCCTTAACTTTAATTCAGGGCTGGTCCAAGTATTATGGAACTTTTATCAAAACTCTTGTAAATCTTATGCAAGTATGCACATGTATCAAAGTGTATTTCATAACTCATGCATAGGCTTAGCTGAAATTTCGGTAGCATGACGGATCGTGTCTACTTCCCCATAAATAGTACCAGCACTCAGACAATTAATTATTTAGGAAAATCACAACATTGCATTCACATATTGTAACACCCTACTAATTTTATGTTATGCTTAAGTCATAGCATGATACTAGTCAGATCGTGTTACCATGTTGATACTCTATTTAGCTTTCCTGTTTTGTTCTTCTTTAAATCGTCATCATCATATAAACATTTTTCTCCTTCTTTTTTTTTTTTTTTGACGAAATGACGCGCTGCTATACTAAAAGCGAAATGAATCGAACAAAATATCACCAAGATAAGTATAGTACAATAGCGTTACTGCATACGTGCAAACATATATATATCAGAAGCCACTGCTTCAGTTTTTGTACAAAGTGTTAAAGTAGAATACATACGAGGGCTGGTGTATCAAAAAGACCATAATGCCATCATCCGCCAAAATACCCTATGGTCCTCAAAGGACATTTCATAACCTACTGCTAACCCTACAGCCAAGTCCATGATCCAAAGCTACATGCTGTTCAAAAGAGGGTCATACTGTACAAGATCTCCTGCCGCTAAGCTACTCCGTCAGGTAGCCGTTAGCCATGCCAGGCTCGGCCGGTGTATAGTCCGCGTTGGGTCCCGAGGAGGAAGAGGGCGACGAGCCGGTGGCCTCGGAAGGGTCACTCTCTGAACTCATCGGGATGTCGGGGGCTATCTATGGTGGTGACTTCGGGCGGGGGTCGTGGGTCTTTGTGAGTGCAGGAGGTGCAGGATGTGGGTGCGCCATGTGTAGAGGGACGGCAATATAAGGGGTAGCAGGGTTGAAGATGGGATGGTGTAAAGGAACATCAAAGTTCCTGTTGCTGAAGAGGTAAAATCGGAAGTTGCACGAACCAGCTATGTACAAAGAGTCCAACTCTGGATCATGGTGGAGCTGTAACGCAGGAATCTCAATGAAAAGGGTAGCTGTGGAGTCCATCGCCAGTGTCTGAGAATGATGCGGGAGACACAAAACGGGGTGAGAATTTCAAGAAAATTCTCAGTAGGGTTCGGTTATCTTTGATGCGACGTCACATACATTCTCAGTTGTCTCGGGTTTTATTTAATTATAAAATATGTGTTCAAACTGAAAAGTCCATTTTCATGAGTTTAAGAAAATGTCTGGTCCGAGGCAAGGTTCAGTTTTACTTTAATTGACATAAGAAACAAAATAGATTACTAATACGGATACATAGAATGATAATCGAAATAAATAAATGAATAGCAGTGAGCAATTATAACAGACAATTGTAAACATCTTGATGTAACTATTTCATGTATTCATGCATTCATGTAATCATGTAGACTCGTTCTTGAACTTTCCTTCATAAACTTTTTCATTACTTTCTATCATTTTCCATCTCTTGGTCCCCTAGGAGTTCTTGGCCATTTTAGACTCCTGGGTAATAGTCTGTTTATCAGGATCGAGCTCGTTCCTATACAGGAATGCCGGGTTTACTTTTCCCGACCTTCCCACCGATCTATTCGCCTTAACTTCTTATCCGGGGCTGGCCCAAGTAGTATGGAACTTGCATAATAACACAATTCTTTTCATAACTTTCATGGCTTTCTTAAGAATGCATATGCATTAACATGTAATTCATAACTTGTACATGGGTTCTACCGAAATTGTGGCAGTATAACGGAACGTGTCCGCTTTTCCATGAATAGTGCCAGCCAATCAATACATCAATTTATCACAAGGAACACAACTTCACATTTATATTCCAACATAGAACTCAAATCCATATCAAATTCATTAAGGCAGGAATCCTGCCTCAGTATATTTAACCAACCCGATTTTTGTAATTCAAGCCATAATTTCATTTTAACTCATTTGGACCTCAAATTTGAGTACGTTAAAGTGTCATGTGCCTATTTTCTAACCTCTTTGGTCCCATCCAATTTTGGTATCTACAACTCAAGATATCTAGATTTTATCTCGGCCCGCCCATTGGCTAGCCAGAATTAGGCAACGAAAAGTAAAAATCCACTAAAACTCGAAAACTGACTCAATTCATACGAAATTGGTCTCATGTTGAAGCTAACAGAACAAAGTTTCATTTATAAAAATTCCCACTCAATTTGGCTTAGAGGGGCTCGAGTTACAAGCCCCGAATTCGGACCTTTCTACACTGCCCTGTTCTAGCCCGGTGTGGACATAGGGCGAATTGCGTGGATAACTGGGAGCAACTGGGACCTTATTAAATTCTGAAATTTTTATGAGATATTCTCCTATGTGTAATCTTTCTAAAAAAGTTGGTTTCACTCATTTTCATGTAGTATAGGTCAAGTTCTACCCTAAAGAACCTAATCTGCCCAGAGCCAGAGTCAAAACCCTAGGTTGAAATTCAAAAATTCATATCTCCCTCAATTCTGATCCAAAATCCTTATATGATATGTCTATGGAAAGCCTTAGATGTCTAATTTCACATAAAAATGGTCTTGTTAATTTTAAACAGCGGGAGGCGAAGCCGTACACTCCGCCCGTACAGACTGCCGAGGGTTTTGGATTTTTGAGCCTCTCAACTTTTTCATAACTTTATCCTTTATCTCTTTCAATTCAAGTCTTAACCTCATAGACAACCCATAGTTCAGCTATAATTCATCATAATTATTTAATCAACACATCAAAGTAAAATTTAGACCACCATCAATAATTCAAGAATCTAAAAGTCAAGTAAGAATTTAGAACCCCTACCTCTTATTGTGAATGATTTTGGTTTGAGTTTGTAGCTGCAACTTGGTAAAAGTCCAAGGTATGAAAGAGTTGGGTGAGGGATGAAAAGAAAAGAGAAAGTTGGAGTGAAGTGTGCAACATGAGAAAAAAAAATCTAAAGAAGAGAAGGAGAGTTATATAAGTATGAGTAGTAGTTAACTTGGAAGGTTTTGATTGGCCTCTAAACATAGGGCTAAGTTTCAACCAACCTTGCCCTCTTTTTATGACCAAACTACTCTCCACGTTGTCTTATTTGTGCGGTAGATTTGCTCTCCACGTTGCCTAGAGTGGGACTAGTTTCCAGTATATTCTGGAAACGAAATCGAAACTCGTGAACATCCTGCATGTGAAGTCAGAACTCGGAAAACATCCAGTTTAGTCGAAACTTGAAAGCAGAGCCTGGTGTGAAGCCAAGCACTTAAAGTCGGAAATCAGGAAATTAGGCAAAACAAATCAATCGTAAACATAATTCCGGAGGGCGGAATTCACAACATTAATCCATATACCAGGAAATCGGGAATTATAGAATCTCGATCTCGGAACTCGAAAAGATATAGAAATGAGAGCTACTGATATTGAACTCGAGATCGGATCTCGTACATTTGTGAATCATAATGTCGGAATTCGGAATATAGCCAGCTCATTTGAACCTTAGAGACGAAGTTGGAAATCGAAAATTTTGATCTTTGATAGCTAAGGTCGGAAGTCGTAAATTGTGCTGAAGTCGAAGACGAACTCGTAAGTTGGAAGCATCAGTCACTTCATTTCAGCTCCTGAAATCGGAAATCGGAATTCATACTGATGAGGTCAAAATTCATACACGCTCACACAAGGTTGGAAATCGTAAATCCTTGTCTGTCCAGCCTTGAAGATGAGTTTGGAGGTTGGGAATACTATGGGCTCGGAAGTCGGAAGTCATGGATGTTACACATATCAATATCAATCTCATAGAAATAATATTTGCACTTGAATTTAAGTTACTGTCTAGGTACCTTCATTCTACCCAGTTTTTGTAAAATAAGCCAAAATTTCTATTTAATTCATTTGAACCTAAATTTTGGATAAGTTGGAGTGTTGTGTATCTATTTTCTAACCTCTTTGGTTCTATTTAATTTTGATAAGTGTAGCTCAAGTTATTAGGGTTTTACTCGGCCTGCCCTGTAGCTAGCTAGAATTGAACACTCAAAAGTAAAAATTCACTAAAAATTGAAAGCTAGTTGTAATCATACGAAACTTATATCATATTAAAGATAACAGAACAAGATTTTATTTGCAACAAGTTTTATCTCATTTTCATTAGTAGAGCTTGAGTTATAAGCTCCATAAATTGACCATTCTGGACTGCCCTGTTCTAGCCTGCTTTGGACTTAGGATGATTTCATTGAATTATTGGGAGCACTTGGGATCAAATCTAACTCTAAAATTCTATGGGGTGTTCTCTATGTGTAAGCTTTCTACAAAGTTTGTTTCACTTAATCCCAGGTCGTGTAGGGCATGTTTTGCCTTGAACAACCTCTCCTGCCCAGAATCAAACCCAAAAACCTAGGTCAAACTTCCAAAATTCGTATCTCCCTCAATACTAAACCAATGACCAAATATTTTATGTGGTTGGAAAGCCCTAAATGTCTAGTTTCATTTAAAAATAGTTTCATTCATTTAGGGCTGGATGATGGTCAAACAACTTGATATTACGGACAGCGTAGGGTTTCCTAAGTTTCCTGATTTCTATTTTTGGGGATTTTAATGATTTCCCCTTCAAGCTTTGAATTAAGCCCATCAAAACCCTATTAAATCCATCTCAAATCACCTCATATACAACATATCACAGAGGTTTAAAGAACAAATAAAGAGATGATATAATCCACTAATTCAAGACAACACCATAAACTAAAGAATCCTATCTTTAGCAAGTAAGTTCCTTGATCAAAATGGGTGTTTGTGGGCAAAGAGAGTGGATGAGAGCTTGAGGAGAAGTAACATGAAGTATGATAAGAAAAGGAAATGAAGAAGGGAAGGAGAAAAAGAAGCAACCATAGCACAAAAGGGAAAGGAAGAAAAAGGCTTCTTTGAATTAATGACGAGGTTGGAACTTTAGCATTTGACTGGTGGAGAATGGATGGTAGAATGAAGCCAGGACCACCTCATTTGGGACAGCCATTAGGCGTCCAAATGCTTGGTAAGAATTATAAATTCTCAGTAGAATTCAATTAACTATCACATACTGTGTCATCATTATTATCTCTAGCTGCTTCGGTTTATTATGAAAAAGGTGAACATGTTAATAGACTTTTTCAATTTTATAGTTCAAAAATGTGTTATTCGAAGCAGAGTTCATTTTAGTCATCCATTTGATAAATAGAGATGAACTTCAAACAGTTAACTTATCCACATGAAGGACAAGTAATCATAATATAACGATTCATAATAAGATACGGCATAATTGAATAACATGCAAGCAAAAGTTCCTAGATTCATGGAGATATAGAACAGTATATAAGTTATCATGCTTGCATATCCACCATTTGAGTCTCCAACAATTATTGCAATAATTACATATCCGATTTGGCCTATGGACTTAATTCTATTATAGAATTAAAATTTTTTTTAAGAATATTAAATAATATCAAATGTTCTATAAAAGATTGCTAAAAAAAAAAATATAATAATAATAATATCTCATTTTCGAATTTGAATTTGTTTGTTTTCTCGATTCTACTCTTTTTTTCAACACTAATATTGACAACAGTCTATCAAATAAATATAATTTGATCGATGAATAAATCGATCGATTTATTCACGTTACAGAATAGAAATCTATATTAATTATGTATATATATAATTCTTAATGTATTCTAATATAAATTAGACATATATATACAATAATATACAATAAAGATTGTAATAATAAAAAAATTCTTTTCTTAAAGAACAAAATGTTTGTTATGCTTAATCTCTTTAGTTTGGTCTGTATTTGTATTCACTCTGCCCTTTATTCAACAAAATCAGATAGTTATATGAGTGAAATCAGACAACTTCTATATGAATATAATTTTATATAATTTATGAATAATATATTACATTACCAGACTAGATTTTATCTATGGTATAGTTTATATATGGTATAGTATGATGATTTGAAATTGTAGTCAAAATATTGAGTCTCATTTTCTATATATAAGAATTTAGTAAAAAAAAATTAGAAGCAGAAGAGTCTGACTACCCCAGGATTGGTTGATTAGTAATCTTGTCTTGAAGCGGGTTCAATTCAAATAAAATAATATAATAAAATTTTTTATTTTATTTGAATTTATTTCTTTTTTTATTTATTATAATCTTATTTATTAGAATTTATTAGAATTTAATTTATTATAATATATTATAATTTAAGATTTCTAAAATTTAATTTATTATAATCTAATTAATTGAATAACATGCAGAGATGGATGCAAATAACTGCTTGATGTGAGCGTATTCATCTATCTTTAGTTTTTTTTACTTTCTTTTTCTTGGCATACTTAGGTGTTACGTATCGCCGTCCCTAGGGTGTGAGCTTAGACGTGCCTCTAATTGGAGGGATCTCATTTTGACCACGTGCCTCTAATTCGGAGGGATCTCATCTGGCTACGTACCTTCAAGGTAGGGTGATCTCATCTGGCCACGTGCCTCCAAGTAGAGGGATCTCATTGTCATGTCACATGCTAGAGTATGATCGCCATGTCACATTCCTTAGGATATGCAATCATCATCATATCCTTAATTATAGGGTTCATGGATGCATATGCTTCATACCTTATTTTTAAACATATCATACATGCATGATAGCCATGTACTCATCGTATGAACATCCCTAACTCTCACATATTTCTATCGAAAATTTTGCAGCATAACGGATTAGATCCATTTTCCCTTGAATAGTGCTAGCTTCAACAGACAATCAATGACAGTAAGAGATCAAATATAATGCATTAATCTTTCAAACACCAACATGGAATTGCAACACTTAGACTTTAATTGAACTCATATATGCATTAAGGCGCCAAATCCTTTAATTTTGGAAATCTTGCTCATATTCTTCAACTCTGCCCGTTTCTAGAAATTAAGCCTTAAATTCATTTAGACTTGAATTTTGTATATGTTGAAGTATTATGTGTCTAGCTTCTAACCTCTTTGGTCCCATCAAGTTTTGATATATGTATCTCAAGTTATTAACATTTTACTTGGATATGTCCTATTACTAGGTATATTTTCCTATCAAAAACTAAAAACTTATTAAAAATAGAAAATTGGTTAAAACTCTATGAAATCTACATAGCTTTTAAGGCTAACTGACCTAGCTTTTGTTTCCAACAAGCTTCATCTTATTTGAGCAAGTGGAACTCGAGTTATGAGCCCATGAATTTGGGTAACCTTCACTACCCTATTCTAGCTTGGCTAGGACTTAGGGCAACTTTCATGAATTACGTTCTAAAATTTTTATAGCATGTTACTCTATATCTTAACTTTCTAAAAATATTGGTTTCACTTAATTTGAAGGAGTATAGAACAAGTTATGCCCCTCAAAATCCAATATGCTCAAAATCAGGGTTAGAATCCTAGGGTAAAGTTCAAAAATTCATATCTCACTCAATACTAATCCAATGCCTTATATATGGTTGGAAAGCTCTAATTGTCTAGTTTCACATAAATATAGGTTCATAAAGTTTCGGTGGCTATAGGCGGAGCCGTACACTCTGCTAGTACAGACACTGTAAGATTTTCTAGGTTTCAGATTCTAGTTTGCTATCTATCTTGTTTTTCATGCAAGATTCAATCTCAATCCCATTAAGTACTTGATATACCAGCCACAATTCATCACATAACCATGATATATCATCAATTACATGAATAGAGAATAACTTCCCAACAGCCATCAACTTAATAAACTCAAGCAAAGAAGCTAAATCCTACCTCTAGTTGATGCAAAACTAGCTAAACTTGAGCTCTTGGTGTAGGAAGTGGGTGGCGCTTGGAGATTTCGGAAAAAGGAAGTGAGGAAGAAGAAGAATGAAGGGAGAGAAGTCAACATGAAAGAAAAACACAAAAATGAGGGGAGTTGGAAGGGATTTGGTGTTTTAAAACTTGAGGAATGGCTTGTGATTGGTAGAGAGGTGTGTGGTGCAAGGAAGATCAAATCTCTCCTCTCCATGGGTACCACATGGCACCACCTATGTGGGGGAAGTGTGGCAAAGTTTTAGCCACTCATGTTAGGACTTTTAGTGTGGAATTTTACTGATTTGATTATGACAGTTTGAAATACCGAATCTTTATCAATTTCGCTCAAATCGGTAAAACATTACTAAGTAAATTTGTGAGATTTTCTATATCACTATTCTAATCTTCTCAAGTCTAATCTCTTGAATTAACACTTAATTCTACATAGTCAATAAAGTCAGATAAATAGATTAATATCGTAATTTAAACGTATTGTAATTCCGAACGTTATACTGAATAATTTTTCATAGTCTTTTACATTAAGAATCTAAATTTTCTTTAGCTCTAGTATTTGTAATTCATCCCTAGTTACTCTTATTTTTCTAATAAATTGATTAACAGCGCAAATCAATTGCACCGTTTCTTTGGAATTGTTATATTTTTGCTTTTTCGTAAATCCATTAGAAATTTCTGATTGGTTTCTGTAACTTGTGGCATTTTCGTAATATCGAGCAAGTTTAGGGGCATCCCACATCATTTCACATGTGGATACCTTCGTGGCCCAATTGGCCAAGAATTGGGTTTCTACATTTTCGCTATGTGGTTCTGCTTCATTTAAAAACTTATTCTGCTAATTTAATTGATATAAGGACCTAAATGTTATTTTAAAAAATATTCAGGGGCAAGGCTGTAAATAATAAAAGTTTGCCCAAGGACGTTTTCATTATAATCTAATATTTTATATGGGGATGTTGCACACTATCCTCCTTAAAAAGAATTTTGCCCTCAAAATTCCTTTATCCCTAGAATGCCAGCTGAATGCCATAGATCTCTACATACAACGTGTAACATCCCCATTTTACCTAAGTTAATTAGCTCGGTGTTCCCGGCTAATTAGAGAGAGATTAGCGATTAATTGAGAACTAATCGGCTAATCTCAAGAGCAAGAGCAAGAGCTTAGTAAATTAAGTCTAGCCAACAATTTAATCATAATGTCCTAAGCGTTTTAATAAAACCTTAATCGTCTAATCCTTAATTACTCGAAGGTGCCAAAACAAAAGTAAGACAACCTAACCTTACTAATTAAGTTTATAATGATTAAGACACTTAAGACAACTCTTGAAAAATTAAACCCCAAATTAAGCATATGCTTAACCGTAATGCAAGACCTCATAAAAAGTGTAATTGACAAGAGTTAACTCATGGGTAATTAAGCCAATTAAGTTAAGTTACATTTAAATAATTCTAATAACATTTAGAGATAAAAGTTCTTCCATGCATATGCCCTAGAAAGACATACCAAGGAGGAGCAACATCTCACCCTTCATTCAATCTCTTTAATCCTACACCATTAGATCAAAAGCCAAGACTAGGATCCTTGTCATCCACCATTAGATCTTGACACTTGGATGAGTCTTAGACAAGCAACCAAATCTAAGAGGTACTCCCCTTTAACCCCTAGAGAAAAATACAAATTGGACATTAGGAAGCCTCAAAGACTCAAAGGAAAACACAACTCACCATTTTACCCCAAGGTCCCTAGCCCTTTTGCTTGAAAAAGAAGTAAGACACACCTACTCTCTCTTGCTTCTTGAAGAAGCAAGGGCAATCAGCCCCTCCCCCCTTGTACGCCTCCTTCTCTCTCTTTCTCTCTTCATTTTCATTTCACTCATCCTCTTCTCTCTCCTCAATTTCAAAATTCTCCTCCTTCTCTCTAAACTCTCCAACTTCTCTCTAGAATCCTTCCACTTCTCTCATCCTTTCCTCTCCTCATCCCACTCACAAACTCTTCAAGAGCCACCATTTCTTGCTCTTGGAGAATCAAAGACAATCACATATCAAGCCTCTTTCAAGATCCAAGAGGAGGAGCACCACCACCATCATCTTTTTCCATCACAAGTTCCTTCAAGGAAAGCTTCTTGGTTGTGGCTCTAAACCCTTTTTCTCTCTTGTTTTTCAAGCTTTAGAACTCCTATGCTCTCCATAGCTAGGTGGTTTTTAAAGATTGATTATGGGCATCATAGCCATTCTTGTCATAAAATGAGATGTTGTTGCTAGTATGGTTGTTTGTTGAAAACATGTTTTCGGTTTGGTGTGATGCATGGCTGAACCCACTATTTTTGAACTCCAACATGTTAGTTTTTCACTAATCTTTCATGGTATATGAGTGTTTTATAACTTGAGAATGTTCTCTTGAAAGTGAGGTTGAGTGTTTTGGAGAAAACATGGGAAAAATCAAAACGTGAAATCTGGATTTCCTAACAGTCTGTAAACCGAACGGTATAACTTTTTCCAGAAAACTCAGAAATTAGTGGAACCAATTTTATATGAAAATAGACTCAGAGAGCTTTCCATGCATATAAAATACATAAGATTCGGAGTTAAAATGAGTGAGATATGATTTTTCAAAGTGGACTGTTCTCGGATTGGTTTCTGTCTGGGCAGTCTACACTAAAATGTGTATAACTCGAGCTACAAAAATGATTTTTGAGTGAGACCAAGTTTAAATGAAAGCTAAGACATAGAGGAACAAACCCATAAAACAGTTTTCTCAGATTCCTTCTGACCAATTATAATGATAGGTAACAATCCACTGAACCGGGAGTGAACTTAGAAACTGAACAGTCAGAATAAAATATGCATAACTGAAGCTACAAAATGAATTTTTGAGTGGGGTTTCTTTTGTTTGAAAATATACTCAGAGAAGTGTAACCATACCAAAATTCGAAATAAAAGAATAAAAGATGAAATTATGGTGAATTTTTGAAGTTACTGCCCCACTGTAAAAGTAAAACTGGTTAGGGTAAAAGTTAAAGGTTAATGAAAAATAAGTTTAAGACATTAATACCCTTATACTAAGTTTTAGAAAACCTTCATAACTCAACTTAAAAAGTATCAAAAAGTATATTAGATAAAATTGGCCCTACAACTAATAAAAGAGGACATACAAGAGACAACCTCAAGTAAAAGCTTGCACCAAATTTACTAAGCTAAGCTCATAAGACTTTGCGTGATGTGTATGCCTTCATGTATTAATATGATGACAATTATATGATGATGATGATCATGATATGATGATAGTATGCTATGAAGATGATGATGACATAATAATGATAATGACGATATGATACGATATAGTATACTATGATGATGATGATGGCATGATAATGATAATGATGATATGCTATGATGAGGTGATACTGGTTTTCTGTTTGGCAAAATTTTGGGAAGCTTCGGTCTAGCCGTTATCTTTGCGAAATTTTGTAGAAATTGTGGACTTAGAAATATTTTGCATCATAAGCTTTAATAAGAAGAGAAAGTAAGCTAAGGGTGTGATCCTTCAAAAGGGAAGGTGACCCAAAGTAAGTTCCCCTCACCCACGACTCACATGAGGCATGGCATGACCCAGCTAGTGTGAGTATAGGGGATAGGGCTTACATGAGGCATGGCATGATCCAGCTAGTGTAAGTACCAAAATGTTATGGTGGCGACGGCCACGGTATGAGCTCATTACCACTTATGTTTAGTGGGTGAAAAGAGAAGGACTCAAGATGAGTCAAGTTAAGAAAAGAAAAGGACTTAAGATAAGTCAAGTTAAGAAAAGAAAAGAAAAGGGACTTCGGTCCAAACCTTTAAAGAGAAAAAGTTAAGAGAAGCTTATAGTACAGTCATGCATGTTTTATGTGCTTATACTCATGCCCATGTATGTTATGATATAAATGAGTAGAGAGTATGTTAAAATTGAATCCACTTCGGATACTCACATTTTCGAAAACCTAAGAACTGAACCTTATGCATGCCCACTGTTTTCATTATAAAACCGAAGTGGCTGGGACGATGACGATGACACCTCTGTGTCGGGTTTGAGTCCTACTGAGAAATCTTATTTCTCACTCTAGTTACTTTTCCGCATCGTCACCAGATTTTTGTTGGCACACCCAATGGAGTGGAGCTTGGAGCCACCGCACTACGAGCAGACGTACGACGTGGAATGCAAGACGAAGCTATTTTGGGACTCATAGCGACCGTCACTCTATATCTTCGCATATTCTTTTGAGAGGAGCTTTGTCATTGAAGTCTGTAGTAGTACCTAGTACTTAGGTCATGGCATGACCATGAGCTTTCTTCGATGTAATGTTTATATATATATATATATTATGAACTCATATGGATGTAATGATTAGTTAATTAATGCAATGTATTTGTGAATTTCTATTTATTTACCTTTCTCTTGTCTTATGATATTTGGGTATTTATTTTATACGACACGCTCTTTCTCTATCTACTTTCTCGCTCAAGGCTTTACTTTCCAAAGCGATGACGTATTTCACAAAAAGAAAAATCTTACCGTATTTTCCGCGTAATTTAATTTCAAGTGAAGTTTAATTTTCCATGAGCATAAGTAACAACTAATAAAACGCCGTAATACGACTTAAGCGTAGTATGGGTTTATTAGGGTGTTACACAACGAACTTCATATTGAGGTGATCAGACTCAATATGAAGTCAAGTGCGATAGAGAAACTACAACACACAACAAGGCTGCCATGCATAAACATCTATGTCATTTTCATGTAAGGACCTAAAGCATGTCCTTTCTAAACTTTCAGAGTATGCCCCCTTGGAAGCATCATCAGCCTATTCGAGGTCCGGTTAGGACAAACTGCTCTGATACCATTAAATGTAACACCCTCCCAAGTATAGTAATATGCTTAAGTCATAGCACCACACTCAAGAGTTGTTACTATTATCTGAATGGACCTTGTCTGATAACATTCTCTGGCTGTCCCCAATATTCCTTGAACTATCTAGAGATAATATAGAAATATAGTAAGAATTATAAATTCTCAGTAGGATTCAATTAACTATCACATACCATGTCATCATTATTATCTCCAGCTACTTCAATTTATTATGAAAAAGGTGAACATGTTAATAGACTTTTCAATTTTATAGTTCAAAAATGTATTATCTGAAGAAGAGTTCATTTTAGTTGTCCACTTGATAAATAGAGATGAACTTCAAACAATTAACTTGTCAATATGAAGGACAAGTAATCATAATATAACGATTTATAATAAGATACGGCACAATTGAATAACATGCAGAGATGGATGCAAATAACTTCTTGATGTGAGCATCTTCATCTATCTTTAGTTTTCTTTACTTTCTTTTTCTTGGCACACTTAGGTGTTACATATCACCGTTCCTGGAGTGTGAGCTTAGACATGCCTCTAATTGGTGGGATCTCATTTTGACCACGTGCCTCTAATTCGGAGGGATCTCATCTGGCTACATGCCTCCGAGGTAGAGGGATCTCATGTGGCCATGTGCCTCCAAGTAGAGGGATCTTATTGTCATGTCATATGCTAGAGTATGATCGCCATGTCATACCCCATTGGGGTGTGATTGCCATGTCACACTCATCAGGATGTGCAATCATCATCATATCCTTAATCATAGGATTCACAGATGCATATGCTTCATATATTATTTTTTAAACATCTCGTACTTGCATGATAGCCATGTACTCATCATATGAACATCCCTAACTTTTAGATATTTCTACCAAAAATTTGGAAGCATAACGGATCATATCCATTTTTTCATGAATAGTGCCAGTTTCAACAAACAGTCAGTCACAGTAAAAGATCAAATATAATGCATTAATCTTTCAAACACCAACATGAAATTGCAACACTTAGACTTTAATTGAACTCATATACGCATTAGGGTGCCAAATCCTTTAATTTTGGAAATCCTGCTCATATTCTTCAACTTTGCCCGTTTTTAGAAATTAAGCCTTAAATTCATTTTAACTTAATTAAACCTGAATTTTGTATATGTTGAAGTATTATGTGTCTAGTTTCCAAGTTCTTTAGTCCCATCAACTTTTGATATATGTATCTCAAGTTATTAACATTTTACCTGGGTATGTCTTGTTACTAGGTAGATTTGCCTATCAAAAACTAAAAATTTACTAAAAATAGAAAATTGGTTAAAACTGTATAAAATCTACATTGTTGTAAAGCTAACTGGCCTAGCTTTTATTTCCAACAAGCTTCATCTCATTTGAGCAAGTGTAACTCGAGTTATGAGCCCATGAATTTGGGTAACCTTCACTGCCCTATTCTAGCCTGGCTAGAACTTAGGGCAAATTTCATGAATTACTGGGAACAACAGAGATTGATTTAAGTTCTAAAATTTTTATAACATGTTATTCTATGTCTTAACTTTCTAAAAAAATTGGTTTCATTCAGTTTGAAGAAATATAGGCCAAGTTATGCCCCTCGAAATCCAGTCTGCTCAGAATTAGAGTCAGAATCCTAGGGTAAACTTCAAAAATTCATATCTCACTCGATACTAATCCAATGCCTTATATATGGTTGGAAAGCTCTAATTGTCTAGTTTTACAAAAAAATAGGTTCATAAAGTTTTAGTAGCCATAGGCGAAGCCGTACACTCTGTCAGTACGGTTATTGTAAGATTTTCTAGGTTCTAGATTCTAGTTTGCTATCTATCTTGTTTTTCATGCAAGATTCAATCTCAATCCCATCAAATACTTGATAAACCAGCCATAAATCATCATATAACCATCATATATCATCAATTACATGAATAGAGAATAACTTCCCAACAGCCATCAACTCAATAAACTCAAGCAAAGAAGCTGAATCCTACCTCTAGTTGATGCAAAACTAGCTAAACTTGAGCTCTTGGTGTAGGAAGTGGGTGGCGCTTGGAGATTTGGGAAAGAGGAAGTGAGGAAGAAGAAGAATGAACGGAGAGAAGTTAGCATGAAAGAGAAGCACGAAAATGAGGGGAGTTAGAGGGGATTTGGTGTTTTAAAACTTGAGAAATGGCTTGTGATTGGTGGAGAGGTGTGTGGTGCATGGAAGACCAAATCTCTCCTCTCCATGGGCACCATATGGCACCGCCTATGTGGGGGAAGAGTGGCAAAGTTTCAGCCACTTAAGTTAGGATTTTTAGTGTAGAATTCTACTGATTTTACTGATTTCCCTCAAATTGGTAAAATATTACTAAGTAAATTTGTGAGATTTTCTATATCTCTATTCTAATCTTCTCAAGTCTAATCTCTTGAAATAACACTTAATTAACTCCTAATCAATATTTAATTAACTTCTAATTAATTCTACATAGTCAATAAAGTCAGATAAATAGATTAACATTGTAATTTAAACGTATTGTAATTCCAGACGTTATACTAAATAATTTTTCATAGTCTTTTACATAATAGTCTAAATTTCCTTTAGCTCTAGTATTTGTAATTCATCCCTAATTACTCTTATTTTTCTAATAAATTGATTAATAGTGCAAATCAATTGCATCGTTTCTTTGAAATTGTTATATTTTTGCTTTGCCGTAAATCCTTTAGAAATTTCTGTTTGGTTTCTGTAACTAGTGGCATTTTTGTAATATTGAGCAAGTCTAGGGGCATCCCACATCATTTCACGTGTGGACACCTCCGTGACCCAATTGGCCAAGAATTGGGTTTCTACATTTCTGCCACGTGGTTCTGCTTCATTTAAAACCTTATTCTACTAATTCAATTGATATAAAAACCTAAATGTCATTTTCAAAAATGTTCAGGGCAAGGCTATAAATAATAAAAGTTTACCCAAAGACGTTTTCATTATTTCCTATAATGTTATATGGGGATGTTATAGAATATTATTGTTAAATAGGTAACAAAACAATTTTAAAGTTTCAAAATATAGATAACAAAATCTGAAAATTGTATCATGAACAATTATAGTAATTTCCAACGCACAAATTTAAGTATATAAGAAAATCTTTTAGAATCAACTTATTTTGCCCTCTTAATTAGATGTCTTGGCTTTAAGCCTTAGGAATGAAAAAACCCTCACTAGGAGACTCTTATTTCTTCCAGGAACATCTGTCGAGTCAAGTTTGATTAGTCTAATTCCTGAGAATAAGGCTAAAAATCTCGATGGTTCCATTAAGACAAAAAAAAAATCTTTTAGAATACTTTTTTGGATTTTAATTTTTCTGTGTTCCAAGTCTGGTTGGTAAGTTACTTGATATTTAGTATTTTATAGTTGCAGTTTATTACTGAAAGCAACTTCTCTAACAATTAATAATAATAATGGAATGGCTACTTAAATTTAATGGTATTAATATAATAATTATAAGAAAGAAGTAGAAACTCAAACTCTGGAGCCTTTGGCTAAATCAATTGTAACATATCAAAATTAGATACTGCAATATGTTCCATTTGTAACATCCACCGGATTTTTTTATCGTTTTTTGCCTAGTTGTTTGGTTTTTATTAAATAATTGAGGTTAATTAAAATTCGATTAAATATTTATTTAGGATCAATTAATTAATTGATTGAGTTTAGATGTAAAGTGTAACATCCCCATTTTCACCTAAGTTAATTAGCTCGGTGTTCCCGACTAATTAGAGGGGTTAGCGATTAATTGAAAATTAATCGATTACTCTCGAAAGCAAGGGCTTGGTAAATTAAGGCAAGTCAACAAGATAAGTGAAAGTCAATGGCTAATTAGAAAAGTCAAAAATTGAAACATAACGCATTAAAAGTTACAATTAAAAGCCTAATGGCCCCTTGTTAATTCATGACTTAGAATATAAAATCAAAGTGACCTAACCTTATTAACTAAGAGCATGACAAGCATCACATCCTAATCACATGAAAAATTAACCCTCACACCCTCTTTATATAATTAATCAGGAAAATCCTTTTCAGTAAAAATTTGTTAAGGTATAATTGAACCAATCAAATTAATTAACATTTAGATAATTGTAACAAGTGTAAAAATGTTGAAACTTCCCTTTAATTATTGTTTGAAAGTTTGGTCAAAACAAGAGTCATATCCAACCATCCATTTGCCTTCTCGTCATACACCACTAGATCAAGAGTCTATATAAATAGTATTCCTTGAGTCAAGACAAAAGATGTACTCTCCTCCATCAAGATTGTGACACTTGGAGTGATCATAGCCATCCAAGCCAAATCCTAAGAGAGGTCATGCTTTTAACCACTTGGAAAAACACTACATGGTCTTTACCCAAGTGCTAAGACTCAAAGGAAACACAACTCCCTCTTTTGTCCCAAGGTTTTTCCACTCTCTTGGTTATTGTAAGAAGCAAAGTCACCTCACTCCCTCCCTCATTTATGCGCCACTTTAGCCCCCTCTCTCTCCTCATTCCATTTTTCATTTCCTCTCTTAAGACACACCAAGCTGTCTCCTCTCTTGAAGTCTCATACTCACTCTGTTCTTCTTCCAACCTTCATTGTTCTTCTCCTAACCTTCTTACTACTTCTTACCTCATCTCTATCACCACACTCACAATCCTTTCAAGGACTACCATTTTTGGTCCTTGGAGAAATAAGGCCACTCATACACAAGCCCCATTTTCAAGCTTTCAAGTAGGAAGGCTCTCTTCAATGTTCTCCTCATCCCAAATCCTTCAAGAAAGCTCTTTTGGTAGTGACTCTTACCTTTCTTCTCCATGTATTTTTCAAGCTCTAGAACCCCTAAGCTCTTCATAGCTAGGTGGTTTTAGGACTTGTTCAAGGTCTCATGACCATATCTTGCTTTACGAGTTTTCTTGCCTTATTGAATTTGTTGTCTTAAAATGAGATTTTGTGGTATGATGGTTTTTATGTGTCTTGCTTTATTTTGTTTTAAAATAATGATTTGGTAACTAAAACATTGAATATGATGGTGAGATAAAACATGAAAATGGTGATTTGAAGTGATATAACAATTTCTCCATAAGTTTGAAGTGAAAAATATAAAAGCTAGTTAAGCTGGATTTCTGGCAGTCTGTAATGCATATGGTATAACTCATTCTACAAAACTCAAAATGTAGTGAAACTAATTTTCTGTGAAAATAAACTCAAAGAGCTTTCCACATATATAAAATATGTTAGATTTGGCCTTAAAACGAGAGAGATATGAATTTTCAAAGCCTGCTGTTCCCGGATGGGTTTCTATTCGGGCAATAGGTAATAAAACGTGCATAACTCAAGTTATACAGAACATAGAGGAACATCTCCATAAAACAGTTTTGGCATATTCCTTGTGAGGAGTTCACAGTAATGTTTAAAAGTCACTGACCCAAGATGAACTTTCAAGTCTAAACAGTCAGAATAAAATGTGTATAACTCAAGCTACAAGATGAATTTTTGAGTGGGGTTTCTTTTGTTTAAAAATAGACTCAGAGAAGTATAATCATACCAAAACTCGAAATAAAATAATAAAAAATGAAATTATGGTGAATTTTTAAAGTTATTGCCCCACTGTAAAAGTAAAACTGGTTATGGTAAAAGTTAAAGGTTAATGAGGAATAAGCTTTAAGACATTAAAACCCTTACATTAAGTATTAGAAAACCTTCATAATTCAACTTAAAAAGCATCAAAAAGGATAATAGACAAAATTGGCCCTATGACTAATAAAAGAGGATACACAAGAGGCAACCTCAATTAAAAACTTGCACCAAATTTACTAAGTTAAGCTCATAAAACTTTGCTTGAGAATATGCCTATGTTTATGTGCAAGCATGATGTTATGATGATGATCATGATGATGATGATATGATAATGATGATATGATATGATGCTTAATGATATGTGATATTGGTTTCTCTATTTGGCAAAATTTTGGAAAGCTTCAGTCTAGCCGTTATGCTGCTGAAATTCTGTAGAAATTGTGGACGTAAAAATATTTTGCATCATAAGCTTTAATAAGAAGAGATTTAATAAAGTGTGTTACCCTTCAAAAGGGAAGGTGACCTAATTTAAGTTCCCCTCGCCCACGACTCACATGAGGCATGGCATGACCCAGCTAGTGTGAGTATAGGGAATAGGGCGTACATGAGGCATGGCATGACCTAGCTAATGTAAGTACCGAAAATTTATGGTGGCGACGGCCATGGTATGAGCTCATTACCACTTATGTTTAGTGGGTGAAAAGAAAAGAGAAAAAGAAAAAGACCTAAGATAGAGGTTATGTGAAGAAGAGGAAAGGACCTCGGTCCGACCCAAGTAAAGAATGAAACTCATAAGATGTGCATGCATGATACAAATTGTCATATATGTTCTTATGTATACCATGATGTTAGCATATGAGAAGTACATACTTAAAATGGAATCCGCTTCGGACATTGATATTTTCAAAAACCTAAGAATTGAACCTATTGAATGCTCACTGTTTTCATTTATAAAACCGAAATGGCTGGGACGATGATGATGACATTTATGTGTAAGGTTCGAGTCCTACTGAGAAATCTTATTTCTCACCCTAGTTGTCTTTCCGTGTCGTCACCAGATACTTATGGCACACCTCGTGGAGTGGAGCATGGACCCTCCCCACCATGAGTGGGCCTACGATGGGGATACTCATGCTATTGTGGCCACGATCACCACAGTAGTTCGCACACATTTCTACCTGGGTTGAATTTTTGAGGAAGAGGAGCCAGAAGTCCCGCCAGCCCCTGTAGACGTTCCTTCGGCTCACCTTAGACTGCCGCTGGGTCCTTGCGATTTCCCGCTTGAGCCATTGTCAGATATCGAGATGGAGCCGATGTCCCTGGGTCTACCCGCAGCCGAGCCCATGCCACCGCCAGAGATCCCTGTGATTGATGTGAGTTCCACGGCCACTCCTAGGGCTGCAGCTGCTTCACTGCTGCTCCCCAAGTATCACTCCACCATGTCTGAGGAGGATCCCTCCAAGGAACGTTCTTCGGTGGCCAGCTATATCCCTGGTCGTCGCATCCGTCGCATTGAGGTGAGCAGCAGGCACCTTTGTATTGTCCGTACTCCTTATGTCCCCCGAGGCCGAGGAGCAAGGGAGACCAGGCACTCGAGGACTTGATGTCCATCTGATCGAAGGGCGTGGAAGGAGGCAGAGAAGCCAGCACATGTCTACCCGGGCCTATTCCATTATTGCTCCTTATCCTTTGTATTTCATTTTATAACAAACTTTGTCAGATTTGTTTACATTTGATATTTTGGGGCCATGGCATGACCATGAGTTTCCTTTCTATGTACTATTGGATATTATGAGACTAATTATATTTATATGGTTAACGTAGTAATTTGAATGCATGGTATTTTGATTTACCCCTTGTTCCTTTAATTATGACTAGAATCTTTGCGATACGCTCATTTATGGCTATCTTTTTGTGCAAGGCTTTACTTTTCAAAGTGATGACGTATTTCAAAAAAAAAAAATTTACCGTATTTTTCGCGTAATTTAATTTCAAGTGAAGTCTAGTTTTCCACGAGCATAAGTAACAACTAATAAAACGCCGTAATATGACTTAAGCATAGTATGGACTTATTAAGGTGTTACATTAAGGAATTAGGTTAGAAGCATATAAGATTTTATAAAAAATTTCTTAAAACTGATTTGCCAATTTAAATGAAATCGGTAAGATTTCGGTATTTTAAACTGTCGAAACTGAATTAATAGAATTGTATACCCAAAACTCTATGACTCAAAGGATGAATACTTAGCCACTTACTCCTCCTTTGGTGGCACCACAAAGGCCACAAAGAAAGGGAGACATGGCTGAAAAATTGGCCACAAAGTATCATCCAATCAAAACTCACAATTCCAATTATCTCATTAAGCCTTAATAACATATTCCTTCCCTTTTCTCTTTAGCTGACTTGTGCCTCCCTTTCCTTTTGTTCCAGCCTTCTTCTTCTTTTTTCCTCTCAACCTACTCCATCAAACGTTCAAGGGTTGATAAGGTTCCATCAATCCAAACTCAAATTTACCAAGATCACAACTAAAGGAGGTAGAGATTCAACTTTGTTCTTGTCTTCTTGGTTATGGGTGGCTAATTGGGGCTTTTGTTTTGTCATTTCTTGATGTAGTGTTTGCATGTATATGATGATTATTGGCAGGTTTGATGGCTGTTTTTGTGTTTAAAATTAATTAAGAAGTAAAAAGGAGTGAGAGTAGGATGCAGGGAGGGGCTGGAAGATTAAAATCGTTCAGCAATCCGTACGGCATAGTATATGGCCATTTAAATTTAATGAAACTATTTTTATGTGAAACTAGACATTCAGGAGTTTCCATACATATATAATATAAGTCCATTAGCTTAGTATTGAGAGAGATATGAATTTTGGAAGCTTGACCTAGGTTTTTGAGTTTGATTCTGGGCAGACTAGGTTGTTTAGGGCAAAACATGCCCTATACAATTTGAAATTGAATGAAACTAACTTTGTTATAAAGCATACACATAGGAGAGTATCCCATAAAAAGTTCAGAGTTAGATACGATCCCGTTTGCTCCCAGTGGTTCGAGGAATTTGCCCTATGTCCAAACTAGGCCAACATAGGGTAGTTCAGGCAGGCCAAATCTCGGGGCTTACAACTCAAGCTCTACTAAAGAAAATGAAATGGAACTTATTGCAAATGAAATTTTGTTCTGTTAGCTTTAATATAATACCAATTTCATATGATTTGAACTAGTTTTCTATTTTTATTGGATTTTTACTTTTAAGTGTGTAATTCTGGCCAGTTATAGGGTAAGTCAAGATAAAACTTAAATAACTTGAGCTACATTTATCAAAATTAGATGGGACCAAAGAGGTTAGAAAATAGACATATAACACTCTAGCATGTCCAAAATTTAGCTCCAGAGGAGTTAAATAGAAATTGTGGCCTGATTTAGAAAAAACTAGGTTGAATGAAAGTGTTGAGACAGCAACCATGTTTTAAATGCAACAATTGTGCCCATGAATTTGATGTTTGAATTGTGAATGAAGTGTTATGATTTCTCTGAAAAATTGTTTTCCTAAGTACTGGCACTATTCATGGGGAACCGAACACATTCTGTTATACTGTTGAAATTTTGGTAAAGTTTATGCATGAGTTATAAGACACATTCAGATACATGTGCATTTTGCAAGAATTTATAAAGGTTATGTTATGATAAAAGTTCCATAATACTTGGGCCAGTCCCGAATTAAAGTTAAGGGGAATAGATTGGTGGGAAGGTCGGGGAAAGTAAACCTGGCATTCTTATAGAGGAAAAATTTCGATCTTAAAAAGTAGACTATTACCTAGGAGTTGAATTGCCAAGAACTCCCAGGGGACCAAGTAACGAAAAAGATTATGATGCTAAGTTTAAGAACAAGTCCTTGCATGGTCACATGGCATGGTCATTACAAGTTGTTTACAGTTTGACTGTTATGTTTACTTGCTACTGTTTGTTTATTTATTCTGTATAACACTATTCAGTAGTTTATTCTATTTCTTTTGCTGTCTTAAGTAAAATTGAACTTTACCTCGGACCAGATATTTACTTAAACTTATTAAATGTGGATAGTTCCATTTGACGCCATTTTTTTTATAATTAAATGAAAACCGAGGCAACTGAGAATGAATGTGACGTCAGTTTAATACCATACTCAAATCCTACTGAGAATTTCTTTAAATTCTCACCTCCCTTTGTGTTCCCATATCATTCTCAGAGCCTAATGATGGACACGACAGCCACCCTGTCTATTGAGATCCCGGACCTGCAACTCCACCATGACTCCACGGTGGACTCGTTGTCCGTAGCCGGCTCCTGGCATTTCCTTCTCTATCTTTTTAGTAATAGAAATTTTACTGTTCCTTTATTTTACCTTGCATTCGACCCTGGTGCTCCGTATTTCATGGTTCTGTTGCATGTAGCACGCCCTCCTCCAGCACCTTGAGCACGCGCAGCACCTGCAGATCCTACCAGCCCTCTGCCAAAGTCACCTCCATAGGTGGTTCCAGATATTCTGCTCAGTCCTGAGAGCGATCCTTCTGAGGCTACCGGCTCATCATCCTCCTCTTCAGGACCTAGTGTTGACTACTCCCCAGCTGGGCTTGCTATGGACAACGGCTACATGACCAAGTAGGTCCCAACAACATGTTACGTTGTATAGTATGGCCCTCTTTTGGTAGTGTGCAGCATTGGGCCATAGACTTATCCATATGTATATCAACTAGATCAAAATGTCCTCTGAGGACCTCATAGGATCGTTTTGATTGACATGGGCCTTATGTCTTTTTGGTACACCAGCTCCACTTATGTATCTTCTTTTGAACCTGTATATAAACTGAAGTATTGGCTTCCAACATATATATATATGTATACAACTGATGATATATTACTTGTCTTTATCTTTTTTGTCATGCTTTTTATTAAATTTTGTTACGTTCTACGATGTTGATCGCGTTTATTATATATAGTGCACCGTTTCTTTTGTTTACATATATCTATGTGATCTCTGAGCCCTGATATATGTTTTGTCAAATATATAAATCTACATATTAGAGAAAAAGAGAATATAATATAATGAATACAGTTATAAATGGAATATTAACACAGTAACGCAATCTACTCAATTTTATGCTATGACTTAAGCATAACATTAAATTGGCAGGGTGTTACATTTTTGGTATCAGAGCAGTTCATCCTAGCAATGGCCTGAGGGTTGGACCGACTATTCTTTGCGCATTTTCTGTATTTTTAGATGATAACATGCACTAAATCTTATCTAGAAGTTGAGATATAGATGTTCATGTGTATGAAGTGACTGACCATGTAAGTTGTTATTTACTAGTACATTAGACTTAATATTGAGCCTGATTAACTCAATAACTTTTGTTTTGTGTGGTCGAAACTTAATGGCTTCCGGAAAGTGAGGTAGGCCACGCACAAAACCTGCTCAGAGGACCTGGCTGACTTCATGGACACAATACGAGAGATGGCTTATGCAATGTGAGAGCAGGCCGCGGCAGCTAACCATATGATGGATCAATCAGGCAGGCGACTTAAGGCAAGTTGTGGAGGAAATCCACATGGCCCAGGAGCTGACGTGGACTACCTTAAATTTGCTGAGTTCAGAAAGGCAAGCCCACCCAGCTTTCGAGGAGCATATGACCCAGATAAGGCCGATGAACGGATCAAGGCTATAGAGAATATTTTCTCTGTCCTGCATTATTTGGATCATCAGAAGGTGACTTTTGCCACCTATATACTCGAAGCAGACGTAGAGTTTTGGTGGAACAACATATAAAGACTATTCAAAGAATCTCAGATTGCAGTCACCTGGATGGTGTTTAGAGATGTTTTCTGCCAAAAGTACTTTCCTGCCTCAGTTCGAAATGCTGAAGAACTAGAATTTACGCAGCTTCATCAAGGAAACCGGATGGTATCCAAGTATATTGCCAGGTTTGAAAAATTGTCTAAGTTTTCTACAATTTACCAGAGGAACCTAGATGAAGTTTGGAAGTATGTCAAATTCGAAGGAGGATTACGAGAAGACATTCTTACAGCAATAGGGCCAATGGAGATTAGAGATTTCCCCATGTTGGTAAATAAATGCCAACTTGTGAAAGATTGTAACCTGAAACTGGCTACAACCAAGGTGTCTAGTGGCAACTTTAAGAAAGGGTTGGCACCGCAGGGCCTAAGATTCAAGCCTAACTTACAATGGCGGAGAAGATTCCCACCAATAAGCAACAAAGGTAAGCAGCCCCGAAGGCCCCTTCTGAATCTGACTTACATGAAATGCGGTAAGAATCATGGCGATCGGCCGTGTTTAGTAGGCCAGGATGTCTACTATGGGTGTACTAAGCTGGGCTACCAAATTTATGAGTGCCCAACCAGGAATCCACCACAAACATTTAGACCTCAATGTTAGGGACGGGTCTTTACAATGAATGCAGAAGAAGCTAACAAGTCTGAAGGACTAATCAAAGGTACCTGTGAAGTGGATGGTGAGACTCTAACTGCACTTTATGATTCGGGTGCCTCACATTCGTTTGTTTCTCATGACTATGTGGTTGTTTTGCAATTGCCTTATGATCTACTGGTTTCTACTCCTACCAATGAACCTGTTAAAACTAGTCAAATTTACATCAATGTTCCTCTTCAAATTGAGAATAGGACCTTTGCTGCTGATTTGATTTGTCTCCCTCTATCTGGACTTGATATAATTCTGGGCATGGATTGGCTTTCCGCTAATCAAGTCATGTTCAATTGTTCCGATAAGACGGTGGTATTCTCCTCTATCTCGTCTTCTGAACCCCAAGCCTCAACACACTTTTGTTTGAATTCTTTATTAGTAAACTATAGTGGGTTGAAGAGTCAAGGATACATCCTCCTATCAGCTAATGTGACGGAAGTTAAACAAAAACTGGAGGAGATCCTAGTTGTTAAGGAATATCCTAATATTTTCCCGGAAGATATTCCTAAATTCCCTCTTGAGAGAAAAATTGAGTTCACCATTGAGTTAGTTCCAGGTACGGGAGCAATATCTATAGCTCCATATCGAATGTCGCCTTTGGAGCTGATAGAACTAAAGGGACAGATTAAAGAGCTTTTGGAAAAAGGATTCATACGGCCAAGCGCATCGCCATGGGGAGCTCCAGTCTTGTTGGTCAAAAAGAAAGATAGGAGCATGCGCCTATGCGTGGATTATAGACAGCTGAATAAAGTGATGATTAAAAATAAATATCCACTGCAAAGGATTGATGAGCTGATGGACCAACTACAAGGTACAACGGTATTCTCCAAGAATGACTTGCATTTCGAATATCATCAAATTTGAGTTCGGGAACAAGATATCTTTAAGACAGCCTTTCGAACTCGTTACGAGCACTACGAGTATACTGCGATGTCGTTCGGACTGGCAAATGCGTTAGCAGTGTTCATGGATTATATGAATCAGATATTCTACCCATATCTAGACAAGTTTGTAGTGATTTTCATCGACGACATACTTTTCTATTCGAAGACGGAGCGAGAGCATGTGAAACACTTGTGGCTGGTTCTGCAAATTTTAAGAGAAAAAAAACTCTATGCTAAGTTATCCAAGTGTGAATTTTGGATTAAGGAAGTAAAATTTCTCGGCTATGTGGTATCCCATGGGGGGGTCTCCGTAGACACCAGCAAAGTAGAAGCAATAATAAATTAGGAGAGGCTGACCACAGTCACTAAAGTCAGGAGTTTTTTGGGCTTAGTTGGATATTACAGGCGATTCGTTAAGGATTTTTCTTGAATAGCCTTGCCCTTGACCAAGTTAACCAGGAAGAATGTTTCATTTGAATGGACACCAAAGTGCAAATAGAGTTTTCAAGGTTTGAAAAAGAGGTTAACCATGACACCATTGTTAGCTTTGCCAGACCCTTGTGGGCCCTTTGAGGTCTACTATGATGCTTCTAAACAAGGATTAGGATGTGTGTTGATGCAAACCGGAAACGTGGTCGCTTATGTCTCTAGACAATTAAAGCCACATGAAAGGAATTATCCTACATGTAACACCCTCCCAAGTACGGTGCTATGTTTAAGTCATAATACCTCATCTAGGAGTTGTTACTGTCACTTAATCAGACCTCATCTGGCAGCAACCTTTGGCCACCTTCAATCTTACTAGTCGACTCCGCCTCGAAGGGCCTTCTTCAGAACTTCTGAACTATCTAGAGATAACACGGAAATGAATATAGGAGTGAGAATTCTAAATTCTCAGTAGGATTTATTCACTGTTATACGTAATGTCATCGTTGTCACCTCCAGTTGCTTCAGTTTATTATGAAAAAGGTGAACATGTTATACAAGCTATTTAATTTTATAGTTCGAAAACATACTGTCCGAAGCAAAGTTCATTTTATTCATACACTTATAATTTAGGCAAGCCAATACAAAATTAATTCATGAGTTATACTATGAATTATAACTGAAACATGTTAACTTATAACAGCACCAATATACTGAAAACATAAAATCTACACATACCTTTACTTGTACTTGGATTTTATGCAGAATACACATATTTCTCCTTTATCTTTCTTTTCTTGTTACACGTATCCCAGAGTACGATCGCCATGTCATACTCCATCGGGGTATGATCGCCATGTCACACTCCTTAGGAATAGATCCATCCTGCCACGTCCCAAAGTATGATCACCATGTCATACTCCATCGGGATGTGATCGCCATGTCACATTCCTTAGGGGGTGGAATCATCATGCCACATTCTAGAGTATGGTCACCATGTCATACTCCATTAGAGCGTGATCGTCATGTCACGATTCTTAAGAATATGGGACCTTCATCATATCCTTTATCATGAACATTTATATGCCATTATGAATTTTCGACACTTACACTAGCTGGGTCATGCCATGCCTCATGTAAGCCCTATCCCCTATACTCACACTAGCTGGGTCGATGCCATGCATCATGCGAGTGGGATGCTTGCATATGCTTTAATCTTTAGTCTTTAGTCTTTACTGTCCTTGGGTAGTCTAATCAAGGAGTGAGCTCATCAGCTCAACTCGTGATCGTCGTCACACAAACTAACCCATAAGGGGACCGACGTGCCTTTAGTCTCAGAGGGATCTTATTTTGGTCACATGCCTCTAAGTTGAAGGGATTTCTTCTGGTCACGTGCCTCAATAGAGGGATCTCAGCTGACTACGTGCCTTTAATGTAGAGGGATCTCAGCTGACCACGTGCCTCCAAGGTAGAGGGATCTCATAGTTTTAGCTACCTTCACAGGGAGGGATCTCGTAACTGCCTCCAGGTGAAGGGACCCACATTCAATATATTCATATCATACTTAAGTCATTCTTGCATATAGAATTTCCACACACATATTCTTAATATATAAATGCTCATAACTTCCTTACAATTCTACCGAAAATTCGGCAGCATAATGGATCAGATCCATTTTCCCATGAATAGTGCCAGTCTTAACAGACAATCAATCATAATAAGAGATCAAATGTAATGTATCAATCTTTCAAGCACCAACATGGAATTGCAAGACTTAGACTTTAAGTGAATCAGATATGCATTAAGATGCCCAATTCTTTACTTTTGGAAATCCTGCTCATATTCTTCAATTCTGCCCGTTTTTAGAAATTTAACCCTAAATGCATTTTAACTCATTTTGGCCTGAATTTTGGATATGTTAAAGTGTTATGTGTCTATATTCTAATTTCTTTAGTCCCATCTAATTTTGATAAATATAGCTCAAGTTATTTAGATTTTATCTCGGCATGCCCAGGGTTGGCCAGAATCAGACACCTAAAAGTAAAAATCCACTAAAAATCGTAAACTTACTCAAATCACACGGAATTGGTCTCATATTAAAGTTAATAGGGCAAAGTTTTATTTGCGAAAAGTTCCATTCCTTCCATTTGACTTAGTAGGGCTCGAGTTATAAGCCCCTAAATTGGACCTTCCTGAGCTGCCCTATTCTGGCCCAGTTTGGACAAAGGGCAGCTTTCTGGGATTAGTGGGAGTAACTGGGACCTTATCTAATTCTGAAATTTTTAAGGGACATTCTCCAATGTGTAAGCTTTCTAACAATTAGTTTCATTCATTTCTAAGTAGTATACGACGAGTTCTACCCTAAACAACCTAGTCTGCCCAGAATCAAAGTCAAAAACCTAGGTCAAAATTCAAAAATTCATAACTTTCTTAATACTAATCCAAAAGCCTTATATGATATATATATGGAAATTTCTAGATGTCTAGTTTCATATAAAAATGGTTTCATTGAATTTAATCGATGGTAGGCGGAGCTGTACACTCCGCTGTACGGACTACCGAGGGTTTTTGGTTCTCGAGCCTTTCAGTTCTTCCTATTTTCATTCTTTCTTGCTTCGAATTCAGTTTTAACCAAACAAACAGCCAATAACCAGCCATATATCATCATAATCACTCAATCAATACATCAAAAACTAAGAGAACAAACCACTACCAGCCACCCAAGTTCAGAGAATCAAGATAAGAATTAAACCCCTACCTTTATTTTGATGTAACAACTAGCTAGCCTTGAGTTCTAGTGAAGGATTTGGATGCAAGAAGCTTGAGGGAGGCTGAAAGTGGAAGAATGGGATGAAGAGGATGAAGAAAAGAGGAAAAGAAGGCTACTGGAAGAGGGAGCTCGAAAATTAGGTGGAGAAAGAAGGAAAAAAATTTTGATTTAATGATGATGGTAGTTGGCTTTTTGCAATGTGATTGGATGGAGCACAAGAGGCTGAAATTCAGCCAAGCTTCCTCTTTTCTTGTGGCCTTATTTGCGCCACTTTTAGGGGTTAAGTGGCTGAGTTCTCAGCAACTTAATGTAGGGTTAATGAGTTGAAATTCTATTGATTCGGTTCCGACAGTTTAAAATACCGTAATCTTTACCGATTTCCTTTGAATCGGTAAATCAGTTTTGAAGAAATTTGTGAAGTTTTATATGTTTCTATTCTAATTATTTCTAATCCTAATATCTCTAATTATCTTTGCTTATCTATTAAAATTAAATTAAACAACTAAAGGTGTAAATTAATCGTTTTGTAAATTGATGGCCTATCTATTTTCTATTTTTCATGGCTAATGGCACCTTCATAATTATGGGCAAGTCTAGGGGCATCCAATGTCATTTCATGTGTGGACATCTACGTGGTCTAATCAGCTGAGGTTTAGGTTTCTACATTTTTGCTACACGATTCTGCTTCGTTTAAAACCTTATTATGCTAATCCAATTGATATAAGAACCTAAAGGTCATTTTCTAAAAAGTTTAGGGGCAAGATTGTGAATAATAAGAGTTTATTTTTATTATTTCCTATTACGTTATATGGGGATGCTACATACTACCCCCTTAAAAGAATTTTGCCCCCAAAATTTGATTAATAAACTAACTTGTTATAATTATAACAGTTTAAATAAGGGTTCACATATAAGCACACAGTAGATGTAAAACCACTTAGCAAAACAAAGTCGACCAGAACTAAATTTGCCAATTCCTTATTCTGGTTCATCCCTAATGCTCGCCATGGCTCCTTCAGGGTGTCGCCTTCTCCGTATTTATAGTGAAAACTCTTCCCGAGTGTTGCGGTTTAGAAGGCGGTGGCTGGTTTCCAGGGCATTCTCGGATCATATGCCCTGGCTTGCCACTTCTGAAACACACATACTGCTAAACCAGGCAAGCTTATTTCCATGATTCTTCCCACACTTTAGACATCATTGTTTGACCACCGATTCTTGCAACTGCTTGCCCTCATATTCACTAAGGTGAAATTGCTTCTTTGGTGGTGAGGCATGTTCGAGTTCTTGGTTTTTAGGTGTAGGCCTCTTTCCATTAGTATCAGATTGGGAAATATCCAATTTGTTGTTATAGTCTTTCACAAGTCTGCACTTGTTTACCAAGGTAGGAAAATCCCTGATCTCCATAAGACCTATTGCTATTAGGATATCTTCCCTCAATCTGCCTTCAAATTTGGGGCCCACGCCTCATCAGGATTCCGCTGATAGATTGTGGAAAACTTGCATAGTTCCTCAAACTTAGCGATATACTCTGACATGCTATTGTTTCCTTGGCAAAGTTGCATAAATTCTAACTCCTTGGCATTCCGAACCCATGGAGGGATGTATTTCTGGTAAAAAGCGTCCTGGAACACAGTCCAGGTGATCTCTGTATAGGACACTTCTAATAGCCAGTTCACACTATCCCACCAAAATTCTGCGTCTGCTTCGAGCATATAGGTGGCGAAGGCCACTTTCTGGTGGTCAGTGCAATCCAGAATGGAAAAGACCTTCTACATGGTCTCAATCCACTCGTCAGCCTTGTCAGGATGAAAAACTCCTCTAAAATTGGGCGGGTTCGCCGTTCGGAATTCTACGAACTTGAGGTATTTCAGGTCATCGTTACCATCGCTAGTTGCTTCAGTTTATTATGAAAAAGGTGAACATGTTATACAAGTTGTTTAATTTTACAGTTCAAAAACATACTATCTGAAGCAAAGTTCATTTTATTCATACACTTGTAATTTAGACAAGCCAATACAAAATTAATTCATGAGTTATACTATGAATCATAACTGAAACATGTTAACTTATAACAGCACCAATATACTGAAAATATAAAATCTACACACACCTTTACTTGTACTTGGATTTTATGCAGAATACATATATTTTTCCTTTATCTTTCTTTACTTGTTACACGTATCCCAGAGTACGATCGCCATGTCATACTCCATTGAGGTATGATCGCCATGTCACACTCCTTAGGGATAGGTCCATCCTGCCACGTCCCAGAGTATGATCACCATGTCATACTCCATCGGGATGTGATTGCCATGTCACATTCCTTAGGGTGTGGAATCATCATGCCACATTCCAGAGTATGATTGCCATGTCACACCCCATTAGAGCATGATCGCCATGTCACAATCCTTAGGAATATAGGACCTTCATCATATCCTTTATCATGAATATTTACATGCCATCATGAATTTTCGGTTCTTACACTAGCTGGGTCATGCCATGCCTCATGTAAGCCCTATCCCCTATACTCACGCTAGCTAGGTCGATGCCTTGCATAAGCTTTAATCTTTAGTCTTTAGTCTTTACTGCCTTTAGGTAATCTGATCTAGGAGTGAGCTCGTCAGCTCAACTCGTGATCGTTGTCACACAAACTAACCTACAAGGGGACCCACGTGCCTCTAGTCTCGGAGGGATCTTATTTTGGTCACGTGCATGAAGGGATCTCTTCTGGTCACGTGCCTCAATAGAGGGATATCAGCTGACCACGTGCCTTCAATGTAGAGGGATCTCAGCTGACCACGTGCCTTCAATGTAGAGGGATCTCAGCTGACCACGTGCCTCCAAGGTAGAGGGATCTCATAGTTTTAGCTGCCTTCATAGGGAGGGATCTCGTAACTGCCTCCAGGTGAAGAGACCCACATTCAATATATTCATATCATACTTAAGTCATCCTTGCATATAGAATTTCCACATACATATTCTTAATACATAAATGCTCATAACTTCCTTACAATTCTACCGAAAATTCAGCAATATAACGGATCATATCCATTTCTCCATGAATAGTGCCAGTCTTAACAGACAATCAGCCACAAAAAGAGATCAAATGTAATGCATCAATCTTTCAAGCACCAACTTGGAATTGCAAGACTTAGACTTTAAGTGAACTCATATATGCATTAAGATGCCCAATTCTTTACTTTTGGAAATCCTGCTCATATTCTACAATTCTGGCCATTCTTAGAAATTTAACCCTAAATGCATTTTAAGTCATTTAGGCCAGAATTTTGGATATGTTAAAGTGTTATGTGTCTATATTCTATACTCTTTAGTCCCATCTAATTTTGATAAATATAGCTCAAGTTATTTAGATTTTATCCCAACCTGCCTAGGGGCTGGCCAGAATCAGACACCTAAAAGTAAAAATCCACTAACAATCGAAAACTGACTCAAATCATACGAAATTGGTCTCATATTAAAGCTAACAGGCAAAGTTTTATTTTTCAAAAAGTTCCATTTCATTGACGTAGTAGGGCTCGAGTTATAAGCCCCGAAATCAGACTTTCCTGAGCTACCCTGTTCTAGCCCGATTTGGACATAGGGCAGCTTTCTGGGATCAGTGGGAGTAAAAAAGACATTATCTAATTCTGAAATTTTTATGGGACATTCTTCTATGTGTAAACTTTCTAATAAAGTTCATTTCATTCATTTCCAAGTAGTATACGGCGAGTTCTACCCTAAACAACCTAGTCTGCCCAGAATCAAAGTCGAAAACCTATGTCGAAATTCAAAAATTCATAACTCTCTCAGTACTAATCCAAAATCCTTATATGATATATGTATGGAAGTTCTAGATGTCTAGTTTCATATAAAAATAGTTTCATTGAATTTAATTGGCAGTAGGCAGAGCCGTACACTCCGCCGTATGGACTACCGAGGGTTTTTGGTTCTCCAGCCCTTCAGCTTTTCCTATTTTCATTCTTTCTTACTTCCAATTTGGTTTTAACCAAACAAACAGCCAATAACCAGCCATATATCATCATAATCACTCAATCAATACATCAAAAACTGAGAGAACAAACCACCACCAGCCACCCAAGTGCAGAGAATCAAGACAAGAATTAAACCCCTACCTTTATTTTGATGCAACAACTAGCTAGTCTTGACTTCTAGTGAAGGATTTGGATGCAAGAAGCTTGAGGGAGGCTGAAAGTGGAAGAATGAGATGAAGAGGATGAAGAAAAGAGGAAAGGAAGGCTGCTGGAAGAGGGAGCTCAAAAATTGGGTGGAGAAAGAAGGAAAAAAAATCTGATTTAATGATGATAGTAATTGGCTTCTTGCAATGTGATTGGTTGGAGTACAAGAGGCTGAAATTCAGCCAAGCTTCCTCCTTTCTTGTGGCCTTATTTGCGCTACTTTTAGGGGTTAAGTGGCTGAGTTCTCAGCCACTTAAAGTAGGGTTAATGAGTTGAAATTCTATTGATTCGGTTTCGACAGTTTAAAATACCGTAATCTTTACCGATTTCCTTTAAATCGGTAAATCGGTAAATCGATTTTGAAGAAATTTGTGAAGTTTTACATGTTTCTATTCTAATTATTTCTAATTGTAATATCTCTAATTAACACTTAATTAGCTCCTAATTAATCTCTAATTAATTTCTAATTAGCTTTACTTATCCATTAAAATCAAATTAATCAATTAAAGGTGTAAATTAATCATTTTGCAAATTAATGGCCTTTCTGTTTTCTGTTTTTCATAGCTAATGGCACCTTCATAATTACGGGCAAGTCTAGGGGCATCTCACATCATTTCATATATGGACATCTTCGTGGCTCAATCAGCTGAGGTTTAGGTTTCTACGTTTTCGCTACGCGATTCTGCTTCATTTAAAACCTTATTCTACGAATCCAACTAATATAAGAACCTAAAAGTCATTTTCTAAAATGTTCATGGGCAAGATTGTGAATAATAAGAGTTTATTTTTATTATTTCCTATTACATTATATGGGGATGTTACATACTACCCCCGTTAAAACAATTTTGCCCTCAAAATTTGATTAATAAACTAACTTGTTATAATTATAACAGTTTAAATAAGGGTTCACATATAAGCACATAGTAGATGTAAAACCACTTAGCAAAATAAGGTCGACCAGAACTAAATTAGCCAATTCCTTATTTTGGTTCATCCCTAATGCTCGCCATGGCTCCTTCGGGGTGTCGCCTTCTCCGTATTTATAGTGAAAACTCTTCCCGAGTGTTGCGGTTTAGAAGGCGATGGCGGGTTTTTCAGGCCATTCTCGGACCATTTGTCCCGGCTTGCCATATTTGAAACACACATACTGCTTAACCAGGCAAGGCTTATTTCCATGATTCTTCCCATACTTCGAACATCGTTGTTTGACCACCGATTCTTGCAACTGCTTGCCCTCATATTCACTAAGGTGAAATTGCTTCTTTGGTGGTGAGGCATGTTCGAGTTCTTAATTTTCAGATGCAGGCCTCTTTCCATAAGTATCAGACTGGGAAATCTCCAATTTCTTGTTATAGTCTTTCACAAGTCTGCACTTGTTTACCAAGGCAGGAAAATCCCTGATCTCCATAGGACCTATTGCTGCAAGGATATCTTCCCTCAATCCGCCTTCAAATTTGACGCACTTCCACGCCTCATCTAGATTTCGCTGATAGATTTTGGAAAACTTGCATAGTTCCTCAAACTTAGCGATATATTCTGACATGCTACTGTTTCCTTGGTAGAGTTGCATAAATTCCAACTCCTTGGCATTCTGAACCAATGGAGGGAAGTATTTCTGGTGAAAAGTGTCCTTGAACACAGTCCAGGTGATCTCTATCTGGGACTCTTCTAATAGCCATTTCACACTTTCCCACCAAAATTCTGCGTCTACTTCTAGCATATAAGTAGCAAAGGCCACTTTCTGGTGGTCAGTGCAGTCCAGAACGGAAAAAGACTTTCTCTATGGTCTTAATCCACTCGTCAGCCTTATCAGGATGAAAAACTCCTCTAAAATTGGGCAGGTTCGCCTTTCGGAATTCTGCGAACTTGAGGTATTCCAGGTCTGGTCCTGAGTTATTCGGGTTTCCACCATGACCGGCCCCAAGTTGTCTTCCCAGTTGGTCCATCATTTGGCATGCTGTAGTAGCTTGCTCACGCATGGCAGATACCATTTCTCGTAGAGTGTCCATGAAATTAGCGGAGTCGTCTGAAGTGGGTGCAGTTTGTGGCCCACCACTCCCCCTGGAAGCCATTAGTTCCTAATCACACACAACAAAACATTGAGTTGATCAGGCTCAACAGTAAGTTAAGTGTGACAGCAACTAATAACATTCACAGTTAGGCGGTCGCGCATATCTAGTTCCCTATATCTTATCTAAGCAGATAAGATTTATCGCATGACATTTTTTTAAAGATTCCAGAGTGCACTGGAAATGAAGTCAGTCCAAATCCTTAGGTCCGGGGAAGATCGAACTGTTCTGATACCATTAATGTAACACCTTCCCAAATACGGTACTATGCTTAAGTCATAATATCTCATCTAGGAGTTGTTACTGCCACTTAATCGAACCTTGCCTGGCAGCAACCTTCGGCCACCTTCAATCTTACTAGTCGATTCTGCCTCGAAGGGCCTTTTTTTGGAACTTCTGAACTATCTGGAGATAACACGGAAATCAATATAGGAATGAAAATTATAAATTCTCAGCAGGATTCATTCACTGTTATACATAATGTCATTGTTGTCATCTTCAGTTACTTCGGTTTATTTTGAAAAGGGTGAACATGTCATACAAGTTGCTTAATTTTATAGTTCGAAAACATACTTTCTGAAGCAAATTTCATTTTATTCATACACTTGTAATTTAGGCAAGCCAATACAAAATTAATTCATCAGTTATACTATGAATTATAACTGAAACATGTTAACTTATAACAGCACCAATATACTGAAAACATAAAATCTACACACACCTTTACTTGTACTTGGATTTTATGCAGAATACACATATTTTTCCTTTATCTTTCTTTACTTGTTACACATATCCCAGAGTACGATCACCATGTCATACTCCATCGCGATATGATCACCATGTCACACTCCTTAGGGGTAGGTCCATCCTGCCACGTCCCAGAGTATGATCACCATGTCATACTCCATCCGGATGTGATCGCCGTATCACATTCCTTAGGGTGTGGAATCATCATGCCACATTCCAGAGTATGATCGCCATGTCATACCCCATTAGAGCGTGATCGCCATGTCACGATCCTTAGAAATATGGGACCTTCATCATATCCTTTATCATGAATATTTACATGCTATCATGAATTTTCGATACTTACACTAACTGGGTCATGCCATGCCTCATGTAAGCCCTATCCCCTATACTCACACTAGCTGGGTCGATGCCATGCATCATGCGAGTGGGATGCTTGCATATGCTTTAATCTTTAGTCTTTACTGCCCTTGGGTAGTCTGATCTAAGAGTAAGCTCGTCAGCTCAACTCGTGACCGTCATCACACTACCTGCAGGTGAAGGGACCCACATTCAATATATTCATATCATACTTAAGTCATCCTTGCATATAGAATTTCCACATACATCTTCTTGATACATAAATGCTCATAACTTCCTTACAATTCTACTGAAAATTCGGCAGCATAACGGATCAGAGTCGTTTCCCCATGAATAGTGCCAGTCTTAACAGATAGTCAGTCACAATGAGAGATCAAACGTAATGCATCAATCTTTTTAGCACCAACATGGAATTGCAAGACTTAGACTTTAAGTGAACTCATATATGCATTAAGATGCCCAATTCTTTACTTTTGGAAATCCTGCTCATATTCTACAATTCTGCCTGTTTTTAGAAATTTAACCCTAAATGAATTTTAACTTATTTAGGCCTGAATTTTGGATATGTTAAAGTGTTATGTGTCTATATTCTAACCTCTTTGGTCCCATCTAATTTTGATAAATATAGCTCAAGTTATTTAGATTTTATCCTAGCCTGCCCAGGGGCTGGCCAGAACCAAATACCTAAAAGTAAAAATCTACTAAAAATCGAAAAGTATGTCAAATCATATGGAATTGACCTCATTTTAAAGCTAATAGGGCAAAGTTTTATTTTCAAAAAGTTCCATTTCATTTGACTTAGTAGGGCTCGAGTTACAAGCCCCAAAATCATACCTTCCTAAGCTACCCTATTCTAGCCTGGTTTGGACATAGGGCAACTTTCCGGGATCATTGGGAGCAAATAGGACCTTATCTAATTCTGAAATTAGACATTCTACTATGTGTAAAATTTCTAACAAAGTCAGTTTCATTCATTTGCAAGTAGTATATGGCAAGTTCTACCCTAAACAACCCAGTCTGCCCAGAATCAGAGTAAAAACCCTAGGTCGAATCAAAAATTCATAACTCTCTCAATACTAATCCAAAAGCCTTATATGATATATGGAAAGCTCTAGATGTCTAATTTCATATAAAAGTGGTTTCATTGAATTTAATCGGCGGTAGGCAGAGCCGTACACTCCGCCGTACGGATTGCCGAGGGTTTTTGGTTCTCCAGCCCTTCAGCTCTTCCTATTTTCATTCTTTCTTGCTTCCAATTCGGTTTTAACCAAACAAACAACCAATAACCAGCCATATATCATCATAATCACTCAATCAATACATCAAAAACTGAGAGAACAAACCACCAACAGCCACCCAAGTTCAGAGAATCAGGACAAGAATTAAACCCCTACCTTTATTTTGATGTAACAACTAGCTAGTCTTGAGTTCTAGTGAAGGATTTGGATAAGAGAAGCTTGAGGGAGGTTGAAAGTGGAAGAATGAGATAAAGAGGATGAAGAAAAGAGGAAAGGAAGGCTGCTGGAAGAGGGAGCTCGAAAATTGGGTGGAGAAAGAAGGAAAAAAATCCAATTTAATGATGATGGTAGTTGGCCTCTTGCAATGTGATTGGTTGGAGCACAAGAGGCTGAAATTCAGCCAAGCTTCCTCCTTTCTTATGGCCTTATTTGCGCACTTTTAGGGGTTAAGTGGCTGAGTTCTCAGCCACTTAAAGTAGGGATAATGAGTTGAAATTCTATTAGTTCGGTTCCGACAATTTAAAATACTGTAATCTTTTCCGATTTCCTTTAAATCGGTAAATTAGTTTTGAAGGAATTTGTGAAGTTTTATATGTTTCTATTCTAATTATTTCTAATCCTAATATCTCTAATTAACACTTAATTAGCTCCTAATTAATCTCTAATTAATTTCTAATTAGCTTTACTTATCCATCAAAATCAAATTAATCAATTAAAGGTGTAAATTAATCGTTTTGCAAATTGATGGTCTTTCTGTTTTCTATTTTTCATGGCTAATGGCACCTTCCTAATTATCGGCAAGTCTAGGGGTATCTCACATCATTTCATGTGTGGACATCTCCGTGGCTCAATCAGCTGAGGTTTACGTTTCTACGTTTTCACTACGCGATTCTGCTTCATGTAAAACCTTATTCTGCTAATCCAATTGTTATAAGGACCTAAAGGTCATTTTTTTAAAAGTTCAGGGACAAGATTGTGAATAATAAGAGTTTATTTTTATTATTTCTTATTACATTTTCTAGGGATGTTACATATTACCCCCTTAAAAGAATTTTTCTCTCAAAATTTAATTAATAAACTAACTTGTTATAATTATAACAGTTTAAATAAGGGTTCACATATAAGCACACAGTAGATGTAAAACCACTTAGCAAAATAAGGTCGACCAGAACTAAAGTAGCCAATTCCTAATTCTAGTTCATCCCTAATGCTCGCCATGGCTCCTTCGGGGTGTCACCTTCTCCGTATTTATAGTGAAAACTCTTCCCGAGTGTTGCAGTTTAGAAGGCGGTGGCAGGTTTTCAAGGTATTCTCGGATCATATGTCCTGGCTTGCCACATCTAAAACACACATACTGCTTAACCAGGCAAAGCTTATTTCCATGATTTTTCCCACACTTCGGACATCATTGTTTGACCACTGATTCTTGCAACTGCTTGCCCTCATATTCACTAAGGTGAAATTGCTTCTTTGGTGGTGAGGCATGTTCGAGTTCTTGATTTTCAGGTGCAGGCCCCTTTCCATAAGTATCAGGCTGGGAAATCTCCAATTTCTTGTTATAGTCTTCCACAAGTCTGCACTTGTTTACCAAAGTAGAAAAATCCCTGATCTCCATAGGACCTATTGCTACAAGGATATCTTCCCTCAATCCACCTTCAAATTTGACGCACTACCACGTCTCATCTGGATTCCGTTGATAGATTGTGGAAAACTTGCATAGTTCCTCAAACTTAGCGATATACTCTGACATGCTATTGTTTCCTTGGCAGAGTTGCATAAATTCCAACTCCTTGGCATTCCAAACCGATGGAGGGAGGTATTTCTGGTAAAAAGCGTCCTTGAACACAGTCAAGGTGATCTCTATCTGGGACTCTTCTATTAGCCGTTTCACACTGTCCCACCAAAATTTTGCGTCTGTTTCGAGCACGTAAGTGGCGAAGGCCACTTTCTGGTGGTCAGTGCAATCCAGAACAGAAAAGACCTTCTCCATGGTCTTAATCCACTCGTCAGCCTTATCTGGATGAAAAACTCCTCTAAAATTGGGCTGGTTCGCCTTTCGAAATTCTGCGAACTTGAGGTATTCCAGGTATAGTCCTAAGTTATTCGGGTTTCCACCATGACCGGCCCCAGGTTGTCTTCCCAGTTGGTCCATCGTTTGGCGTGCTGCAGCAGCTTCTTCACGCATGGCAGATACCATTTCTCGTAGAGTGTCCATGAAATTAGCAGGATCTTCTGAAGTGGGTGCAATTTGTAGCCCACCACGCCCCTTGCAAGCCATTAGTTCCTAATCAGACACAACAAAACATTGAGTTGATCAGGCTCAATTGTAAGTTAAGTGTGACAGCAACTAATAACATTCACGGTTAGGCGGTCACGCATATCTAGTTCCCTATATCTTATCTGAGCAGATAAGAACGCATGACATTTTTTTAAAGATTCTAGAGTGCACTGGAAATGTAGTTAGTCCAAATCTTCAGGTCCGAGGACGATCGAACTGCTCTGAGACCATTAATGTAACACCCTTCCAAGTACGGTACTATACTTAAGTCATAATACCTCATTTAGGAGTTGTTACTGTCACTTAATCGGACCTTGCCTGGCAGCAACCTTTAGCCACCTTCAATCTTACTAGTCGACTCCGCCTCGAAGGGCCTTCTTCGGAACTTCTGAACTATCTGGAGATAACACGGAAATGAATATAGGAGTGAAAATTATAAATTCTCAGTAGGATTCATTCACTGTCATACATAATATCATCTTTGTCATCTCCAGTTGCTTCAGTTTATTATGAAAAAGGTGAACATGTCATACAAGCTGTTTAATTTTACAGTTTGAAAACATACTGTCCAAAGCAAAGTTCATTTTATTCATACACTTGTAATTTAGGCAAGCCAATACAAAATTAATTCATGAGTTATACTATGAATTATAATTGAAACATGTTAACTTATAACAGCACCAATATACTGAAAACATAAAATCTACACACACCTTTACTTGTACTTGGATTTTATGCAGAATACACATTTTTCCTTTATTTTTCTTTACTTGTTACACATGTCCCAGAGTACGATCGCCATGTCATACTCCATCGGGGTATGATCGCCATGTCATACTCCTTAGGGATAGGTCCATCCTGCCACATCCCTGAGTATGATCACTATGTCATACTCCATCGGGATGTGATCGCCACGTCACATTCCTGAGGGTGTGGAATCATCATGCCATATTCCAGAGTATGATCGCCATGTCATACGCCATTAGAGCGTGATCGCTATGTCACGATCCTTAGGAATATGGGACCTTCATCATATCCTTTATCATGAATATTTACATGCCATCATGAATTTTTGATACTTACACTAGCTAGGTCATGCCATGCCTCATGTAAGCCCTATCCCCTGTACTCACACTAGCTGGGTCGATGCCATGCATCATGTGAGTGGGATGCTTGCATATACTTTAATCTTTAGTCTTTAGTCTTTACTACCCTTGGGTAGTCTGATCTAGGAGTGAGCTCGTCAGCTCAACTCGTGACCGTCGTTACACAAACTAACCCACAAGAGGACCCACGTGCCTCTAGTCTTGGAGGGATCTTATTTTGGTCACGTGCCTCAATAGAGGGATCTCAACTGACCACGTGCCTTCAATGTCGAGGGATCTCAGCTGACCACGTGCTTCTAAGGTAGAGGGATCTCATAGTTTTAGCTGCCTTCACAGGGAGGGATCTCGTAACTGCCTCCAGGTGAAGGGATCTACATTCAATATATTCATGTCATACTTAAGTCATCCTTGCATATAAAATTTCCACATACATATTCTTAATACATAAATGCTTATAACTTCCTTACAATTCTACCGAAAATTCGGCAGCATAACGGATCAGAGTCGTTTCACCATGAATAGTGCTAGTCTTAACAGACAATTAGTCACAATAAGAGATCAAATGTAATGCATCAATCTTTCAAGCACCAACATGGAATTGCAAGACTTAGACTTTAAGTGAACTAATATATGCATTAAGATGCCTAATTCTTTACTTTTGGTAATCCTGCTCATATTCTTCAATTTTGCCTGTTTTTAGAAATTTAACCCTAAATGAATTTTAACTCATTTAGGCCTGAATTTTGGATATGTTAAAGTGTTATGTGTCTATATTCTAACCTCTTTGGCCCCATCTAATTTTGATAAATATAGCTCAAGTTATTTAGATTTTATCCCGGCCTATCCAAGGGCTGGTCAAAATCAGACACTTAAAAGTAAAAATCCACTAAAAATCGACAACTGACTCAAATCATACGGAATTGGTCTCATATTAAAGCTAAGAAGGCAAAGTTTTATTTGCAAAAAGTTTCATTCATTGACTTAGTAGGGCTCGAGTTATACGCCCCGAAATCAAACCTTCCTGAGCTGCCCTGTTTTGGCCCGGTTTAGACATAGGGCAGCTTTCCGGGATCACTGGGAGCAAAGGCACCTTATCTAATGCTGAAATTTTTATGGGACATTCTACTATGTGTAAGCTTTCTAAAAAGTTGGTTTCATTCATTTCCAAGTAGTATACGGCGAGTTCAACCCTAAACAACCCAGTCTGCCCAGAATCAAAGTCAAAAACCTTGGTCTCTCAATACTAATCCAAAAGCCTTATATGATATATGTATGGAAAGCTCTTGATGTCTAGTTTCATGTAAAAATGGTTTCATTGAATTTAATCGGCGGTAGGCGGAGCCGTACACTCTACCGTATGGACTGCCGAGGGTTTTTAGTTCTCCAATCCTTCAACTCTTCGTATATTCATTCTTTCTTGCTTCCAATTCGGTTTTAACCAAACAAACAGCCAATAACCAGCCATATATCATCATAATCACTCAATCAATACATCAAAAACTGTGAGAACAAACCATCACCAGCCACCCGAATTCAGAGAATCAAGACAAGAATTAAACCCCTACCTTTATTTTGATGTAACAACTAGCTAGTCTTGAGTTCTAGTGAAGGATTTGGATGAAAGAAGCTTGAGGGAGGCTGAAAGTGGAAGAATGAGATGAAGAGGATGAAGAAAAGAGGAAAGGAAGGCTACTGGAAGAGGGAGAACAAAAATTGGGTGGAGAAAGAAGGAAAAAAATATGATTTAATGATGATGGTAATCAGCTTCTTGCAATGTGATTGGTTGGAGCACAAGAGGCTGAAATTTAGCCAAGTTTCCTCCTTTCTTGTGGCCTTATTTGTGCCACTTTTAGGGGTTAAGTGGCTGAGTTCTCAGCCACTTAAAGTAGGGTAAATGAGTTAAAATTCTATTGGTTCGGTGTCAACAGTTTAAAATACCGTAACTCAGCCACTTAAAGTAGGGTTAATGAGTTAAAATTCTATTGGTTCGATTTCGACAATTTAAAATACCGTAATCTTTACCTATTTCCTTTAAATCGATAAATCGGTTTTGAAGAAATTTATGAAGTTTTATATGTTTCTATTCTAATTATTTCTAATCCTAACATCTCTAATTAACACTTAATTAGCTCCTAATTAATCTATAATTAATTTCTAATTAGCTTTACTTATCCATTAAAATCAAATTAATCAATTAAAGGTGTAAATTAATCGTTTTGCAAATTGATGGCCTTTCTGTTTTCTGTTTTTCACGGTTAATGGTGTAACATCCCCACTTTAGTGAACCAAACATGATGGAAACTTTGAATTAATTGCCTTAGGTAGTGTGAGAATTTCTCATGCAGTGCTATGCTATGACGATCCTCACACTTGGAAGTATAGGGTAGTGTAATAGTGCCGTTGAGAATATGGCACTGCCATATGTTAAAAACTAAGAAATGACAAAAGTGCCCTTATAAACTTTTGTTAATTACAGAAATGCCCAAGATTTTTAGGAATTATATTTTTGACCCTAAAGAATTATTTCCACAATAACCCTAGAACTTTTCATAAAATGACATTTATATTCCCACATCGGTAGAATTATTAAAATGAGGTTTTAAGCGGAGCAAAATCACGTGGCGAGACCGTGGAAGTTTAAATTTATACCGATTGGGCCATGGAGGCAGCCTGGTGTGAAATGATGTGGGGTGCCCCTAGACTTGCTCAAAATTATGAAAATGCCATTAGTTACAGAAAATAGGAAACAGAAAGGCTCTGGATTTACGAAAATGTCTAATTTACTCCGTTAATTCCCTTATTCGGTTTCAATAGTTATGTAAGGACAATTAGAAGTTAATTAGATATTAATCAAGAGCTAATTAGATATTAGTTAAAGAGATTAGGCTTAAGATAAATTAAAATGAATATATAGATATCTTACAAACTATTGAGTAACGATTTACCAATTTGGAGGAAATCGGTAACTATTCGGTGTTCTAAACTACTAGAGCCGAATCAGTAGAATTTTACACTGATAACCTTAGGTTGAGCGGCTGAAATTCAGCCACCTCCACCACCATAGATGGCGCCATATGGCAGCCATATGATGGGTAAATTTGGCCAAATCATGACCGTTGAAACAAAATATCTCAAGTCATCCTTATCTAGTCATAAAGCCTAGAAAAATCTCACCCACCTCCCTCATTTTTGCACCTCCACCAATGCTTCAGCCTTCTCCCATTTCTTCTCCATCTTCTTCCTTTCTTTCCTTACTTCCATGACCAAGAACTTCAAGCTCAAGATTTGAAGCCCTCTTACCCTCAAATCCTCTTGCTCCTTTTATGAAAATTGATCCTCACCTCCTTCTCTACAAAACCCCTCTAACAATTTCATGATTAAGCATCAAATATAACCTCCCCACATTCATATGAGCTGCTGCCATGATGAAGAAAGAAGGCTAGGAGTTGGTTCTTGGCCTCCTTGCTTCCATAGCTTCAAGGATTTCAAGGTAGGTAGCTCAAATCCTTAGTTGTTTGATGTAATATGTGACTATGTGGCTGTTATGTTCCTCTATTGCCATACTTGTATGATGGTGCTTTGATGTTCTTCTAATGTTTTGAGGTGAGGAAACTTAGTTTAAGTTGAGGAATTCATCAAAAATTCAAAAGGGAGCTAGGCAGAATCTATTTTTGTGAGGAAATCCTACGGCGTCCGTACTGGCGGAGTGTATGGCTCCGCCTACAGCCGTAGAAAATGGATGAATCTATTTTTATATGAACCTAGACATTCAGGGATTTTCATACATATAAAATATAAAGCCATTGGATTAGTATAGAATTAGTTATGAATTTTTGAAGTTTACCCTAGAAATCTGGATTCCTATCCGGGCAGTAGGAGTTGAGAAGGGTATAACTCACCCTATACAACTTCAAATTGAGTGAACCGAAGTTTTTTTGAAAGCTAACATGCAAAGGAATATTCCATAAAAATTTCAGAACCAAAATCACAGCCATTTGCTCCCAGTGCACCAAGGAATTTGGCTTAAGTCTAAACCGGATTGAACCAGGGTAGTTTAGTAAGGCCAAGTTTCAAGACTCATAAGTCAAAGTATACCAATGCAAATGACATGAAACTTAATTCATTTGAAAGCTTGTTCTGATACCTTTAATTTGATATAAATTTCGTATGTATTCAGCAAATTTTCTATTTTTAGTGAACTTTTACTTATAAGAACCAAATTCGGCCTAAGAACAGGACAGTCTGAGGTAAATTGTTTATGTCTAGAGTTATACAAGTCAAAATCAGATGGGACCAAAAGGGTTGGAAACTAGACACATAAGGCTATGACATATCCAAAATTTAGGCTTAGATGAGTCAAATTGAGCAAAGTGTGGATCATAAAAAAATCGGGCAGAATAGGAGGAAGTAAACCGAAAACCCTATAGATGCTTGAATTGGACTTGATGAATGATGCTATGAATATATGTATATTTGCTGATCCATATTGAATTGCAAGTTGAAAGATTGTACTGGTCGTCTGGCACTATTCATGGAAAAGCGGGCTCGATCCGTTATACTGCCGAATTTTTAGCAGGAATTTATGAGAACTTATGCTATGAATGATTATGCTTTGAATATATTTACATTTACATGTCATATTCACGTACATCATGCATGCCAGTATACATTTAGAACATGATATGATATATAAAGTATGAGACATACTCATCAATGCACCAAGCATCCGCATGCATGACAAGATATGAAAAGGAAAGATAATAAGAACTTGCAAGAAAGACGTACCTAGCTACCACATGAGGCATGGCATAGACCCAGCTAGCGTGGGCGAGGCGATCTTGTCTAAGACTTGGGCCAGCCCTCGACCAGATTTAAGGGGAATAGACTGGTGTGAGGGTCGGGGAAAGTAAACCCGTCACTCATGTATAGGTACAAGCTCGGACCTGAAAAGCAGGCTATTACCCAGGGGTGAGAGAGGCCATTCACCTCCGGGGGACCAAGTACAGAAAGGAGCAAGATCAAGTTGCAAGTTAAAGAAAGAGATAAGTTAAGTTAAGTGCACTTGCATACAATCAAATAAAAGTATCTACATGTGCATTTCTAATTATCTCATTATGTCATGATATTATTGTGATTCTTATTGAAGTATATTACTTTGTTCATGTTCCTATGTCTATCATATGAAATGGCAAGTGACTGTAAAAATCTATCCCGCTTCGAGTAAGGTGTTTTCAACTTAAAATTGGACCACTACTTGTTTATATGTGCTCATATTTTTACAATAAACCAAAGCGGTTGGAATGTTTATGATGACACTGTAAGGTTGGTTTGAGTTTACCTACTGAGAACCTTAGGTTCTCACTGCCTGCTTGTATGTTTTTCTTTTGCATAAACATTCCAGCGCCCAAGTTGGAAATCAAGTGTGAGGTGGAGTACAAGGCCTTTCATTGAGCAAGAATCGGGCGTAAGCCAGACCAAGAGACTCTTGAAGCTAGCTAACGACTAGTCGGATGTAAACGCTGTGTACTATGTCAGTCACAATTTCCTTTAAAGTGTAATTATTTTGTTCTCTTTGTATCAGAGATTATTAGTCAGTAACAAAGTGAGCAGTTAAAGGGCCATGTATTATATTTTCCATATTTTGAAGATTTCCTTAGTATAGTGGCAACCTCTTAATATAACTCCATGACTCGAGCATGGCTTATATAATAGAGGGTGATACATTTATTGGTATCAGAGCAGTTCATCCTGTATATGTAACACCCTAATAAACCCATACTATGCTTAAGTTGTATTATGGCGTTTTATTAGTTGTTACTTATGCTCGTGGAAAATTAAACTTCACTTGAAATTAAATTATGCGAAAAATACGGTAAGATTTTTTTTTTTTTTTTGAAATACGTCATCGCTTTGCAGCGTTTTGAAAAGTAAAGCCTTGAGCGAGAAGTCAGATAAAGAAAGAGCGTGTCACGTAAGATACATAACCCATTCTCATAAAACAAGAGAAAGATAAATAAATAGCAATTCACAAATACATTGCATTACATAACTAATCATTACATCGATATAGGTTCATTATATTTATATACATACATATATATAACAGCATTACATCGAAGAAAACTCATGGACGTGCCATGATCCAAATTCTAGGTACTAAATACAAACTCCAATGACAAAGCTCATCTCAAAACTAAATATACGAAGATGCAGAGTGACGATCGCTATAAGTCCCAAAATAGCTTCGTCTGGCGTCCCACGTCGTCCATCCGCTCAGTCTCAAGGATCTATGCTCCACTCCATCGGATGTGCCATCGGATTCTGGTGACTATGCGGAAAAGTAACTAGAGTGAGAAATAAGATTTCTCAGTAGGACACGAACCCGACACGGAGGTGTCATCGTCATCGTCCCAGCCATTTCGGTTTTATAATGAAAACAGTGAGCATGCATAAGGTTCAGTTCTTAGGTTTTCGAAAACATAAATATCCGAAGTGGATTCAATTTTAACATACTCTCTAATCATTTATATAATAACATACATGGGCATAAGTATAATCACATAAAACATGCATGACTGTGCTATAAGCTTCTCTTAACTTTTTCTTTTTAAGGGTTTGGACCGAAGTCCCTTTTCTTTTCTTTTCTTAACTTGACTTATCTTAAGTCCTTTTCTTTCCACCCACTAAACATAAGTGGTAATGAGCTCATACCGTGGCCGTCGCCACCATAAAATTTCGGTACTTACACTAGTTGGGTCATGCCATGCCTCATGTAAGCCCTATCTCCTATACTCACACTAGCTGGGTCATGCCATGCCTCATGTGAGTCGTGGGTGAGCGGAACTTACTTTGGGTCACCTTCCCTTTTGAAGGATCACGCCCTTAGTTTACTTTATCTTCTTATTAAGGCTTATGATGAAAAATATTTCTAAGTCCACAATTTCTACAACATTTCGGCAGCATAACAGCTAGACCGAAACTTCCCAAAATTTTGCCAAACAAAGAAACCAATATCACAGTATCATTAAGCATCATATCATATCATCATTATCATATCATCATCGTCATATCATCATCATAACTCATGCTTGCACATAAACATAGGCATATTCTCAAGCAAAGTTTTATAAACTTAGCTTAGTAAATCAGGTGCAAGCTTTTAATTTAGGTTGCCCCTTGTGTGTCCTCTTTTGTTAGTTGTAGGGCCAATTTTGTCTAATGTCCTTTTTGATACTTTTTAAGTTGAATTATGAAGGTTTTCTAATACTTAATATAAGGGTATTAATGTCTTAAAGCTTATTCTTCATTAACCTTTAACTTTTACCCTAACCAGTTTTACTTTTGCAGTGGGGTAGTAAATTCAAAAATTTACCATAATTTCATCTTTCACTCTTTTATTTCTAATTTTGGTATGCTTATACTTCTCTGAGTCTATTTTTAAACAAAAGAAACCCCACTTAAAAATTCATTTTGTAGCTTGAGTTATGCACATTTTATTCTGACTGTTCAGACTTGAAAGTTCATCTCGGGTCAGTGACTTTTAAACATTACTGTGAACTCCTCACAAGGAATCTGCAAAAAAATTTTATGGGGATGTTCCTGTATGTCTTAGCTTTCTAGCAAACTTGGTCCCACTCAAAAATGCTCTGTATAACTTGGGTTATGCACGTTTTATCACCTACTGCCCGGACAGAAACCCATCCAGGAACAGAAAACTTTGAAAATTCATATCTCTCTCGTTTTAAGGCCAAATCTCGCATATTTTATATGTATGAAAATCTCTTTGAGTCTACTTTCACAGAAAATTAGTTTCATTACATTTAGAGTTTTTTAGAATGAGTTATACTGTATGTATTACAGACTGCTAGAAATCTAGCTTAACTAGCTTTTATATTTTTCACTTCAAGCTTATGGAGAAATTGTTATATTACTTCAAATCACATGTCTTATCTCAGCATCATATTCAATGTTTTAGTTACAAATCAGTGTTTTGATACAAAATAAAGCAAGACACATAAAAATCATCATACCACAAAATTTCATTTCAAAACAACAATTTCACCAAGGCAAGAAGCTCATAGAGTAAGATATGGTCATGAGACCTTGAAGTAAGCTTTAAAACCACCTAGCTATGAAGAGCTTAGGGGTTCTAGAGCTTGAAAAATATATGGAGAAAAAGGGTAAGAGTCACTACCAAATGTGTTTCTTGAGGAGTTGAAAGAGTTGATGGGTTGGAGATGACCTCCTCCTTCTTGAGCTTGATGATGGGGCTAAGTAAGTATTTGTTTTTGTTTCTTCAAGAACCAAAGAGGGTGTGGTCCTTGAAGGGCTTGTGAGAATGGTGGTGGAAATGAGGTGAGTTAAGTAGGAAAACAAGAAGAACAAGAAGGAGATTAGGAAGAACAGGGAGAGGTTTAGAGAGAGGTGAGAGCTTTGTGTCTTGGGAGGAGAAATGAAAAATGAAATGAGGAGGGAGAGAGGTGGGCTGATTGGTGCAAAAGGGAAGGGAGAGAGTGATGTGATTTTGCTTCTTTTGCAAGCCAAGAGGCTAGGAACCATGGGATAAAAGAGTGGGTTGTGTTTTCCTTGAGTCTTGGTACTTGGGTAAAGACCATTTTGTGTTTTCTCAAGTGATTAAAAGCAAGGACCCCTCTTGGGATTGGCTTGATTGAATGAGATCACTCCAAGTGGCATAATCCTAAGGGAGAAAGGTACTTCTCTTGTCTAGACTAAAGAGACACTACTAATATAGACTCTTGATCTAAGAGTGCATGATGAGAAGGCAAATAGATGGTTGGATTTTGCTCTTATCCTTGGCCAAGATTTGGTGCATCAATTAAGAGAAATTTTTAAATCTTTAAAGCTATTAGAATTACCTAAGTTGTTAATTCAACTTGATTGGTTATGTTGCTCTTTAACCGATTTCGGTTAATTACACTTTTAAAATGGTTTTCTCTAAAAGAGTTGCTCTTATAAATTATGTAATTAGGGTGTAAGAATTAATCTATCTCAATCGATTAAGGTAGAATAATTGTCTTGTACTTAATTAATAGATTGGATTACCTTAATTATATTTCTAAGTTACAAATTAATGAGGTTCGAATAATTAGGTTTTAATTAAACCATTTAGTGCGTTATGATTCGATTATTGTCTTGACTCAATTTACTAAGCTCTTGCTCATCGAGGTTAACCGATTAGTCCTCAGTTAATGGTTAACCTCTCTAATTAGCCAGGATCACTGAGCTAATTAGCTTAGACAAAAATTGGGGATGTTACAGTATAGGACCGTGGATGCACTGATTATGCTTCTAATGCATACTCTGAGAATCTAGATGCACCATGCTTTAGGTCCTCGCATGAAGAGGACATAGAAATATTATGCATGGTAGCCTTGCTGTGAGTGTTGTGGACTACCTGCTGCACTTGACTGAATGTTGAGCCTGAGCACCTCAATATAAGGTTTTGTGTAAGCAGAGACCTATGACACCCTGCAGGCTTACTAGGAATCTTCTAAACATAAATATTAGGGATAAGACTCCCAGGAAGTAACAATGGCAATAGGAGGTAGACGGCTGAGCAAGTCAAAGGGTGCAGAGAATTGGGACTCCGCCCAAGGAAAATTGTGTTGGACAGTTTGGCATTGACCTAGTAAATTTGGTCATAGCTAAGAAGGATCATCTCCCAAGTGCTACTAGGCAGCTGAAAATTTAAGTTATCAAAGGAATTTTCTTGCCTAGTGTAGTAGACCTGATTCTTGACAAGAGTAAGTCATCTCGAGCGGCGTTGATGGTACCCTTATTTCCTTCGTAAGTAAGATTCCCTCGAAAGTACTTCATCGGCAAATTCAGTCAATGGTTTTTAATCTGGATTATGTTAATGCCATATCAGAAATACCCGATCCTTCATTACAAAGTTTGAAGTGTGGACTAGATGAGGCAAGGTTTTAGAAAAGGGAATTAAGGTAAGGAGCCTCAATTAGGTATAAGGGAAAACCTTTTCAAGACTCTATTCAGAGGTTAAAATGGTTTTCTTTTTCGAGCACTTGTAAACTGAGAAGCATTAAGCACAATCTTAGCCTCAAGAGAAAACATTAATGAATTTTGAAGAAATTCATCTAATCATACAGTATATCAGAGTAGAGGCACAGTTATTCACGACATGAAAACAAAGTAAAGCTATCCAGACTATCTCCTTTAGCTTGGATCTAGGGGATCTTTCTACCTGGTCTTGTAACTTTAATATTCGATAAGCGTAATTTTGGATTATGATAATACTACATTATAAAGACCTGATTCTTCATTAAGAAACTTGTAGGGTGGACGAATGAAGTAGAGGATCGGTGAAAGAAGCTAAGGGCAGAAGCTTCGATTAGGTACACTAGAGACCTTTTTAAACCCTTGTCCAGAGAATAAAATGACGTCTCCCTCAAGGGTATAGGGAACTAACTGATATGATTCATCTTTCTTGAGTGTGGCGTCAATATCCTTCCCTAAAACTGAATTTCAAGGCGATCCGTTTTCCAGTTTCGTATCATTTGGTATCAGAGCTTTGGTTCCTTGATTTTCAAGTGTGTTTTATTTTTTTTTTTTCTTTATCAATTCAAAACGAAAAAAAAATTCCAATTTTGTTCTAGTTCATCTTTGTTGATCTCTCATCCATAGCATCTTATTAGTGTCTCTTCATTCTCTATCTGTATTTGTCACCCTCTGTTCTCTTACTAATTTTGAGTCCTAAACTCAAAAAAAAAAAAAATTGAAAATTCATGAAAAAAAAATGAAAATTCTGGGTGAAAAAAAGAAGAAGAAGAAGAAGATATTTTCCTTTCATTCCACTTTGTCTTTGTTGAATTTCTTTTCTATCTGTTTATGTCTCTTATTCCATTGATATTTTTTTTTTGTTGGTTTCTTGGTCACCTGATTATCGCTTCTTTGTCTTGAGAAAAATCATTGATAAGGTTCTTTTCTTAAGAGCTCATAAGAGGAAGTTTGAGTGGAAAAAGGCTAGAGAGAACATTCTAGTTAAAAGCCAATTTTTGAGTGATATACACGAGTGTGAGTGTCATATTTCAAGAGCGTAAACACTTTGTGAGGTTTGTGAGGTCCTATATTTTTCAGTTTCAGTTAGCTAACATGGCAGGAGACGAAAATTCATCACAAGGTGGAGGATTATCCGCTTTACAGATGCAAGCATTGACTGGCCATCTAGAACGGCTATTCAATACAAAATTTGAAAAGCTCCATGAGAGGATGGATAGGATGGAAAACCATGCACCTCATAGTCAGCATGCTTCTCAAGATGAAACAAATTACCAATCTGAAGAGGAAGAGACAAGTGATCAAAACAGAAGGAGAAGAAGGATCGTTAGGCACAATAGGAGAAGAAGAAATTCTGGTGATGAACTCAGAGGGATTAACATCAAAATTCCTCCATTTCAAGGGAAGTCTGATCTGCAAGCCTATTTGGAGTGGGCAATGAGAGTGGAGCAAATATTCTCTTGTCACACATATTCTGAAGGTAATAAAGTTAAACTTGCTGCCCTTGAATTTACTGATTATGCCTTTGTTTGGTGGGATCAATTACAGAAAGATAGAGCTAGGAATGGAGAGCAACCGGTTTGAACATGGGCTGAGATGAAGGCAATCATGAGAAGGAGATTTGTGCCGTCATATTTCCATAGGGAACTCCACAACAAGTTGCAGAGCCTCACTCAAGGTTCTAAGAGTGTGGATGACTATCACAAGGAGATGGAGATGGCCATGATTCAAGCTAACATTGTGGAGGATCAAGAAGCAACCATGGCTCGGTTTCTCAATGGCCTTAACCGAGACATAGCTGATGCCGTGGAGATGTATCACTATGTGGAACTTCAAGAGATGGTGTATCAAGCAATCAAGGTGGAGCAACAATTAAAGAGGAGAAATAGAAGAAATTCTTCTAGTTCCAATTCAGGTCCTTGGAGAAACAACCCAAAGAAGGAGCAACCAATTGCAATTCAGTCTAAAGAGGCTGAATCAAAGAAAAGTCAACCATCAGCAAGCATTTCAAAGAACCGAGACATAAAGTGCTTTAAGTGTCTTGGAAGGGGTCACATTGCTTCTCAATGTCCTAACAAGAGAGCAATGATTTTGAAGGATAATGGAGAGGTAGAATCTGAGTAGGACTCTGATGCATCACTTGGGCTTGAAAGTGTAGGGGTGGAAATTAGGCCGCATGATGGTGATTTCTTTGGTTGTTAGAAGGATTTTAAATGTGCAGACCAAACAAGAAGATGAGGCACAAGAGGAAAACATTTTCCATACTAGATGTCTTGTTCAAGGAAAAGTATGCAGCATGATCATTGATGGAGGGAGCTGCACCAATGTGGCCAGCACAACTTTGGTGGGAAGATTGAATTTGAGCACATCGAAGCATCCTAGGCCATATAGGTTGCAATGGCTTAGTGATAATGGAGAATTGAAGGTGGACAAGCAAGTTCTAGTACCATTCACTATTGGAGATTATGTAGATGGGGTACTTTGTGATGTAGTCCCCATGGATGCTGCACACATACTTCTTGGAAGACCATGGCAATTTGACCGTAAGGTGATCCACAATGGATACACCAATCGGTTTTCACTTGTGCACAACAAGAAGAAATTCACTCTTGCACCTTTGTCTCCAAGACAAGTTTTTGAGGATCAAATAAAAATGAGGCAGTCTAGAGAGCATGAGACATCCAATAAAAAAGAGAGTGAAAAGAAACTATTGAGTGAAAAAAAGAAAGGTAAACACCAAGAGAGTGGTGAGCAAGAAAAAGAGAGTAAACACATGAGTATCATTGCAAAAGAAAGTGAGATCAAGAGAGCTTGTTTTTCTCATCAACCTATGCTTGTACTTTTGTACAAGGAGGCTTGTTTAAACTCTAACATTGACCAAACTTCTTTGCCTAGTTCTTTTGTATCTCTTTTGCAGGAATTTGAGGATGTGTTTCTGGATGAAGTTCCAAGTGGTTTGCCACCCTTGAGAGGAATTGAGCATCAAATTGATCTCATTCCCGGTGCTGTACTCCCTAACAGGCCAGCCTATAGAACTAATCCCGAGGAAGCAAAAGAACTTCAAAAACAAGTTGGAGAGCTAATGGAAAAAGGATGGGTGAGGGAAAGCATGAGTCCTTGTGCTGTACCTGTTATTCTTGTACCAAAGAAAGATGGATCATGGAGGATGTGTATGGATTGCAGAGCCATCAACAAAATCACTGTAAAGTATAGACATCCAATTCCTAGATTAGATGATATGCTTGATGAATTCTATGGTTCTTGCTATTTTTCCAAAATTGATTTGAAAAGTGGTTATCATCAAATTAGGATGAAAGAAGGGGATGAATGGAAAACAACTTTCAAAACTAAATATGGGTTGTACGAATGGTTAGTTATGCCTTTTGGTTTAACTAATGCTCCTAGTACATTCATGCGCCTCATGAATTATGTTTTGCGTGCTTTTCTTGGAAAATTTGTGGTTGTTTACTTTGATGATATCCTCATCTATAGCAAGAGCTTAGGTGAACATCTTGAGCATTTGAGGTGTGTCCTATTTGCATTGAGAAAAGAGAGGTTGTATGCTAATTTGAAAAAGTGTTCTTTTTGCACTCAACAAGTAAACTTTCTTGGATTCATTGTTAGTTCTAGGGGGATAGAAGTGGATGAAGACAAAGTGAGAGCAATTAGGGAATGGCCTAAACCTAAGGGTTTGAGTGATGTGAGGAGTTTTCATGGGCTAGCTAGTTTTTATAGGAGGTTTGTCAAGGACTTCAGTACACTAGCTGCACCATTGACTGAAGTTGTCAAGAAAAATGTTGGTTTCAAATGGGGACAAGAGCAAGATATGGCTTTCAATACCCTTAAAGAAAAATTGAGTGGAGCACCTTTACTTGTCTTACCTGATTTTTCTAAATCCTTTGAAATTGAGTGTGATGCTTCGGGTATAGGTATAGAGGCGTTTGATGCAAGAAGGTAGGCCTGTTGCATACTTTAGTGAGAAATTGAGCGGAGCTAAACTTAATTATTCCACTTATGACAAAGAGTTGTATGCTTTGGTGAGAACTTTGCAGGATTGGCAACATTATCTTTTGCCAAAAGAATTTGTGGTACACACAGATCATGAATCCTTGAAACATTTAAATGGACAAGGAAAGGTAAACAAAAGGCATGGTAAGTGGATTGAATTTCTGGAACAATTCCCTTATGTGATCAAATACAAGCAAGGGAAAGAAAATGGGTGGCTGATGCACTTTCTAGGAGGTTTTCAAAGATGGCACACTTCATAGCTTGCCACAAAACGGACAATGCCATTCAAATTGCTGAATTGTTTTTCAAAGAAGTCGTGAGATTGCATGGCATGCCAAGAAGCATTGTCTCCGACCGTGATACCAAGTTCTTAAGTCACTTTTGGAAGACTTTGTGGAATAAGTTAGGAACCAAGCTTCTTTTCTCTACAACTTGTCATCCACAAACTGATGGACAAACAGAGGTAGTGAATAGAACCCTTTCCACCTTGTTAAGGGCTGTGATTAGTAAGAATCTAAAGTCTTGGGAAGAATGTTTGCCTCATGTAGAATTTGCTTACAATAGGGCAACACACTCTACTACTAATCACTCACCTTTTGAAGTGGTCTACGATTTTAATCCTTTGACTCCATTAGATTTAATTCCTTTGCCAATGAGAGAGCAAGGTAATCTAGATGGCAAAAAGAAGGCTGAATTTGTCAAGCAATTCCATGAGAAGGTGAGACAACAAATTGAGAAGAAAACATGGCAGTATGCTCATCAAGCCAACAAAGGGCGCAAGAAGGTGACTTTTGAGCCAGGAGATTGGGTTTGGGTTCACATGAGGAAGGAGAGGTTTCCTGCCCAAAGGCATTCCAAGTTACAACCAAGAGGAGATGGACCTTTCCAAGTGATTGAAAAGATCAATGACAATGCCTACAAGCTTGATCTTCCAGGTGAGTATCAAGTTAGTGCTACTTTCAATGTAACTGATCTATCCTTGTTTGATGCAGGTGATGAGCTCGATTCGAGGATGAATCCATTTTAAGAGGGAGGGAATGATGAGAATTCAACCAAGGCTAACAATGATCAAGATCAATTACAAAGCATGGATGGCCCAATGACCAGAGCTAAAACAAAAAGGCTAAAAGAAGCTTTGCAAGGCCTAGTCATGGAAGCAAAGACCAAGAGCAATCCAATTGAGCATGAGCTTCCAAAATGGACCAATCTTATTCAGCTTGAAGAATAGCAAAGTCCAACATGAATAAGTCACTTGAAGACCCAAGATGAAGCCCAATTCAAGTGATCAAGTTGCAAACAGATTGGGCTGGAATAATTAGTTTTAATTAAGTGTAATTTGTCTTATTTTCTTGTAGTTTTCGTGCACCTTTTAATGTCTCCAAATTTCAGAAGCTTTTTAGTTGTTTCAAAGTCAGTTTCAAGTATTTCAAGAGTTCCTAGGCAATTATGATAGATAATGGGTCAATTACTTGTGTTCCTAGACAATTATGATAGATAATGGGTCAGTTATTTGTGTATTCAATGATTAATGTTTAGTGGAATATGTAGAGGCTGCAACTCAATGAGCAGTCCCCATCATATTACAAATAGGAACTCAATGTACAAACACAAGGCAGAATATGAATAGACTTCTTTTTGAGTTTTTCTCCCATTTGTGAGAATTTCCCTTTTGTTCTTGGGCAAAGAACTATAGATCTTATCAAGGCAACTTGTGGCGATCAAAATAAGACTTATCACTCACCTTCTCATCTTCTCTTGAGTGTGGCGTCTATATCCATTTCTGATTAAAAACAAACAAAACTCAAACACAATCCTAAACTTCCTCCCTCAAAGTTCAAGGCGATCTAGCGTTATGTTAGTTGTTGATTCAAAACCATTCAACTCAAGCAAAGCTGAATCATATCACTAACCTTATAGTGATTACAAATAGGAAGAGTCATAAGTCTTAGAACTTAGTCCGTATAGTAGGAGTGACTTGAAATTTTCCTACAGGCATTAGGCACGAGGCAAATTTTACCAAGAAGAATAAGTTTTAAGATGAGGCTCCTAATTATAATTTTGGGAAAAGGCCTAGACCTATGTTTCTAAAGAACCATATCGGAGGCGAATTTATTATTGAACTAAAGGTAGCTGAGCGAATATGAATCTTGGAAAAGAATATACAGACCTCCTTTACATAGGCCTTATCGTCACCACATATTGATGTCAATTACTATGATAACTGCTAAACTTTGCAATCAAAAATTTTCATGAGTTGAGTATCTGGGGTCTCATGAACAAGTGGCAGAAGATTTAGCAGCTACCACCAAGTAGGACTAGTGGGATATAGAGCTAGGGAGATGAGTAGGAGTCTCCAATAAACTGAACAATGATTCAGAGCGTCATAGGGACAAGGCAAGCTCGGACACCAACATAACCCTCATGGATCCTTTATACGTATCAAGACATTACCTCAAAACTATCGGCAAGTAATCTCAAGATAAGATGCAAACTCAAAAAGAGGAATATCTCTATAAGTTAGAAGGAATTTGTCCTTGACCCTCCTTAATCCTAGAATTTTGAGGACAAAATTCTGTTAAGATGGGTGGAATGTAACATCCCCACTTTAGTAAACCGAACATGATGGAAACTTTGAATTAATTGCCTTAGGCAGTGTGAGAATTTCTCATGCAGTGCTATGCCATGACGATCCTCACACTTGGAAGTATAGGGTAGTGTAACACTGCCGTTGAGAATATGGCATTACCGTATGTTAAAAATTAGGAAATGACAAAAGTGCCCTTATAAACTTTTGTTAATTACAGAAATGCCCAAGATTTTTAGGAATTATATTTTTGACCCTAAAGTATTATTTTCACAATAACCCTAGAACTTTTCATAAAATGACATTTACATCCCCACATCGGTAGAATTAGCAAAATGGGGTTTTAAGCGGAGCAGAATCACGTGGCGAAACCGTAGAAGTTTAAATCTATGCCGATTGGGCCATGGAGGTAGCCTAGTGTGAAATGACGTGGGGTGCCCCTAGACTTGCTCAAAATTACGAAAATGCCATTAGTTACAGGAAATAGGAAACAGAAAGGCTCCGGATTTACGAAAATGTCTAATTTACTCCGTTAATTCCCTTATTCGGTTTCAATAGTTATGTAAGGACAATTAGAAGTTAATTAGATATTAATCAAGAGCTAATTAGATATTAGTTAAAGAGATTAGGCTTAAGATAAATTAAAATGAATATATAGATATCTTACAAACTATTGAGTAATGATTTACCGATTTGGAGGAAATCGGTAACTATTCGGTGTTCTAAACTACCAGAGCCGAATTAGTAGAATTTTACACTGATAACCTTAGGTTGAACGGCTGAAATTCAGCCACCTCCACCACCATAGATGGCGCCATATGGCAGCCATATGATGGGAAAATTTGGCCAAATCATGACCATTGAAACAAAATATCTCAAGTCATCCTTATCTAGTCATAAAGCCTAGAAAAATCTCACCCACCTCCCTCATTTTTGTGCCTCCACCAATGTTTCAGCCTTCTCCCATTTCTTCTCCTTCTTCTTCCTTTCTTTCCTTACTTCCATGACCAAGAACTTCAAGCTCAAGATTGGAAGCCCTCTTAACCTCAAATCCTCTTGCTCCTTTTATGAAAATTGATCCTCACCTCCTTCTCTACAAAACCCCTCTAACAATTTCATGATTACGCATCAAATAGAACCTCCCCACATTCATATGAGCTGCTGCCATGATGAAGAAAGAAGACTAGGAGTTGGTTCTTGGCCTCCTTGCTTCCATAGCTTCAAGGATTTCAAGGTAGGTAGCTCAAATCATTAGTTGTTTGATGTAATATGTGACTATGTGGCTGTTATGTTCCTCTTTTGCCATACTTGTATGATGGTCTTTGATGTTCTTCTAATGTTTTGAGGTGAGGAAACTTAGTTTAAGTTGAGGAATTCATCAAAAACTCAAAAGGGAGCTAGGCAAAATCTATTTTTGTGAGGAAATCCTACGGCGTCCGTATTGGTGGAGTGTACGGCTCTGCCTACAGCTGTAGAAAATGGATGAATCTATTTTTATATGAACCTAGACGTTCAGGGCTTTCCATACATATAAAATATAAGGCCATTGGATTAGTATAGAATTAGTTATGAATTTTTGAAGTTTACCCTAGAAATCTGGATTCCTATCCGGGCGGTAGGAGTAGAGAAGGGTATAACTCACCCTATACAACTTCAAATTGAGTGAACCTAAGTTTTTTTGAAAGCTAACATGTAAAGGAATATCCCATAAAATTTCAGAACCAAAATCATAGCCGTTTGCTCCCAGTGCACCAAGCAATTTGGCTTAAGTCTAAACCGGATTGAACCAGGGTAGTTTAGTAAGGCTATGTTTCGAGACTCACAAGTCAAAGTATACCAATGCAAATGACATGAAACTTAATTCATTTGAAAGCTTATTTTGATACCTTTAATTTGATATAAATTTCATATGTATTCACCGAGTTTTCTATTTTTAGTGAATTTTTACTTATAAGAACTGAATTCGGGCTAAGAATAGGACAGTCTAAGGTAAATTCTTTATGTCTAGAGTTATACAAATCAAAATGAGATGGGACTAAAAGGGTTGGAAACTAGACACATAAGGCTAGTGGATTATAACAAAATCGGGCCGAATAAAAGGAAGTAAACCGAAAACCCTATAGATGCTTGAATTGGACTTGATGAATGATGCTATGAATATACGTATATTTGCTGATCCATATTGAATTGCAAGTTGAAAGATTGTACTGGTTGTCTGGCACTATTCATGGGAAAGCGGGCTCGATCTGTTATACTGCCGAATTTTCAGCAGGAATTTATGAGAACTTATGCTAAGAATGATTATGCTTTGAATATATTTACATTTACATGTCATATTCATGTACATCATGCATGCCAGTATACATTTAGAACATGATATGGTATATAAAGTATGAGACATACTCATCAATGCACCAAGCGTCCGCATGCATGACAAGATATGAAAAGAAAAGATACTAAGAACTTGCAAGAAAGACATACCTAGCTACCACATGAGGCATGGCATAGACCCAGCTAGCGTGGGCTAGAGCGGTACTGTCTAAGACTTGGGCCAGCCCTCGACCAGATTTAAGGGGAATAGACCGGTGTGAGGGTTGAGGAAAGTAAACCCGTCAATCATGTATAGGTACGAGCTCGGACCTGAAAAGCAGGCTATTACCCAGGGTGAGAGAGGCCATTCACCTCCAGGGGACCAAGTACAGAAAGGAGCAAGATCAAGTTGCAAGTTAAGGAAAGAGATAAGTTAAGTTAAGTGCACTTGCATACAATCAAGTAAAAGTATCTACATGTGCATTTCTAATTATCTCATTATGTCGTGATATTATTATGATTCTTATTGAAGTATATTACTCTGTTCATGTTCCTATATCTGTCATATGAAATGGCAAGTGACTGTAAAAATCTATCCTGCTTCGAGTAAGGCATTTTCAACTTAAAATTGGACCACTACTTGTTTATATGTGCTCATATTTTTACAATAAACCGAAGCGGTTGGAATGTTTATGATGACACTGTAAGGTTGGTTTGAGTTTACCTACTGAGAACCTTAGGTTCTCACTGCCTGCTTGTATGTTTTTCTTTTCCGTAAATATTCCAGGGCCCAAGTTGGAAATCAAGTGTGAGGCGGAGTACAGGGCCTTTCATTGAGCAAGAATCGGGCGTAAGCCAGACCAAGAGACTCTTGAAGCTAGCTAACGACTAGTCGGATGTAAACGCTGTGTACTATGTCAGTCACAATTTCCTTTAAAGTGTAATTATTTGTTCTCTATGTATCAGAGATTATTAGTCAGCAATAAAGTGAGCAGTTAAAGGGCCATGTATTATATTTTCCATCTTTTGAAGATTTCCTTAGTATAGTGACAACCTCTTAATATAACTCCATGACTCGAGCATGGCTTATATAATAGAGGGTGTTACATTTATTGGTATTAGAGCAGTTTATCCTATATAGGCCCGTGAATGGACTGATTATGCTTCTAATGCATACTCTGAGAATCTAGATGCACCATGCTTTAGGTCCTCGCATGAAGAGGACATAGAAATATTATGCATGGTAGCCTTGCTGTGAGTGTTGTGGACTACCTGCTGTACTTGACTGAATGTTGAGCCTGAGCACCTCAATATAAGGTTTTGTGCAACCAGAGACATATGACACCCTGCAGGCTTACTAGGAATCTTCTAAACATAAATATTAGGGACAAGACTCCTAGGATGTAAAAATGGCAATAGGAGGTAGACGGCTAAGCAAGTCAAAGGGTGCAGAGAATTGGGACTCCGCCCAAGGAAAATCGTGTTGGACAGTTTGGCATTGACCTAGTAAATTGGTCATAGCTAAGAAGGATCATCTCCCAAGTGCAACTAGGCAGCTGAAAATTTAAGTTATCAAAGGAATTTTCTTGCCTAGTGTAGTAGACCTGATTCTTGACAAGAGTAAGTCATCTCGAGCGGCGTTGATGGTACCCTTATTTCCTTCGTAAGTAAGATTCCCTCGAAAGTACTTCACCGGCAAATTCAGTCAATGGTTTTTAATCTGGATTATGTTAATGCCATATCAGAAATACCCGATCCTTCATTACAAAGTTTGAAGTGTGGACTAGATGAGGCAAGGTTTTAGAAAAGGGAATTAAGGTAAGGAGCCTCAATTAGGTATAAGGGAAAACCTTTTCAAGACTCTATTCAGAGGTTAAAATGGTTTTCTTTTTCGAGCGCTTGTAAAATTGAGGAGCAGTAAGCAGGATCTTAGCCTCAATGGAAAACATTAATGAATTTTTTAGAAATTCATCTAATCATACAGTATATCAGAGTAGAGGCACAGTTATTCATGGTACGAAAATGAAGTAAAGCTATCCAGACTATTTCCTATACCTTGGATCTAGGGGATCTTTCTACCTGGTCTTGTAACTTTAATATTCGATAAAAGTAATTTTGGATTGTGATAATACTACATTATAAAGACCTGATCCTTCATTAAGAAACTTGTAGGGTGGACGAATAAAGCAGAGGATCGGTGAAAGAAGCTAAGGGCAGAAGCTTCGATTAGGTACACTGGAGACCTTTTTAAACCCTTGTCCAGAGAATAGAATGACGTCTCCCTTAAGGATATAGGGAACTAGCCTTATAGTGATTACAAATAGGAAGAGTCATAAGTCTTAGAACTTAGTCCGTATAGTAGGAGTGACTTGAAATTTTCCTACAGGCATTAGGCACGAGGCAAATTTTACCAAGAAGAATGAGATTTAAGATGAGGCTCCTAATTATAATTTTGGGAAAAGGCCTAGACCTATGTTTCTAAAGAACCGTATCGGAGGCGAATTTATTATTGAACTAAGGGTAGCTGAGCGAATAAGAATCTTGGAAAAGAATATACAGACCTCCTTTACATAGGCATTATCGTCACCATATATTGATGTCAATTACTATGATAACTGCTAAACTTTGCAATCGAAAATTTTCATGAGTTGAGTATCTGGGGTCTCATGAACAAGTGGCAGAAGATTTAGCAGCTACCACCAAGTAGGACTAGTGGGATATAGAGCTAGGGCGATGAGTAAGAGTCTCTAATAAACTGAACAATGATTCAGAGCGTCATAGGGACAAGGCAAGCTCGGACACCAACATAACCCTCATGGATCCTTTATACGTATCAAGACATTATCTCATAACTATCGACAAGTAATCTCAAGATAAGATGTGTAACATCCCCATTTCTACCTAAGCTAATTAGCTCGGTGTTCCCGACTAATTAGAGGGATTAGCAATTAATTGAAAACTAATCGATTAATCCCGAAAGCAAGAGCTTAGTAAATTAAGTCTAGCCAACAATTTAATCATAATGTCCTAAGCGTTTTAATAAAACCTTAATCGTCTAATCCTTAATTACTCGAAGGTGCCAAAACAAAAGTAAGACAATCTAACCTTACTAATTAAGTTTATAATGATTAAGACACTTAAGACGACTCTTGAAAAATTAAACCCCAAATTAAGCATATGGTTAACCGTAATGCAAGGTATCATAAAAAGTGTAATTGACAAGAGTTAACTCATGGGTAATTAAGCCAATTAAGTTAAATTACATTTAAATAATTCTAATAACATTTAGAGATAAAAGTTCTTCCATGCATATGCCCTAAAAAGACATACCAAGGAGGAGCAACATCTCACCCTTCATTCAATCTCTTTAATCCTACACCATTAGATCAAAAGCCAAGACTAGGATCCTTGTCATCCACCATTAGATCTTGACACTTGGATGAGTCTTAGACAAGCAACCAAATCCTAAGAGGGGTACTCCCCTTTAACCCCTAGAGAAAAGCATAAATTGGACATTAGAATGCCTTCAAGACTCAAGGAAAAATAACTCACCCTTTTACCCCAAGGTTTTTCCACTCTCTTGCTTGTTGTAAGAAGCAAAGTCACATCACCTTTCCCTCCCTCAAACTCGCCACCCATCAGCCCTCCTCTCTCCTCATTTCATTCTTTCACTCCTCTCCCAAAGACACACACAAAGCTCTCTTCTCTCTCCTCAATTTCAAAATTCTCCTCCTTCTCTCTAAACTCTCCAACTTCTCTCTAGAATCCTCCCACTTCTCTCATCCTTTCCTCTCCTCATCCCACTCACAAACTCTTCAAGAGCCACCATTTCTTGCTCTTGGAGAATCAAAGACAATCACATATCAAGCCTCTTTCAAGATCCAAGAGGAGGAGCACCACCACCACCATCATCTTTTTCCATCACAAGTTCCTTCAAAGAAAGCTTCTTGGTAGTGGCTCTAGACTCTTTTTCTCTCTTGTTTTCAAGCTTTAGAACTCCTATGCTCCCCATAGCTAGGTGGTTTTAAGGATTGATTATGGGCATCATAGCCATTCTTGTCATAAAATGAGATGTTGCTTGTATGGTTGTTTGTTGAAAACATGTTTTCGGTTTGGTGTGATGCATGGCTGAACTCAATAGTTTTGAACTCCAACATGTTAGTTTTTCACTGATCTTTCATGGTATATGGGTGTTTTATAACTTGAGAATGTTTTCTTGAAAGTGAGGTTGAGTGTTTTGGAGAAAACATGAGAAAAGTCAAAACATGAAACCTGGATTTTCTAACAGTTTGTAAACCGAATGGTATAACTTTTTCCAGAAAACTCAGAAATTAGTGGAACTAATTTTATATGAAAATAGACTCAGAGAGCTTTCCATACATATAAAATATATAAGATTCGGAGTTACAATGAGTGAGATATGATTTTTCAAAGTGGACTGTTCTCGGATTGGTTTCTGGCTGGGCAGTCTACACTAAAATGTGTATAACTCGAGCTACAAAAATGATTTTTGAGTAAGACCAAGTTTAAATGAAAGCTAAGACATAGAGGAACCAACCCATAAAACAGTTTTCTCAGATTCCTTCTGAGCAATTATAATGAGAGGTAACAATCCACTGTACCGGGAGTGAACTTAGAAACTAAACTGTCAGAATAAAATATGCATAACTGGAGTTAGACAATGAATTTTTGAGTGGGACTTCTTTTGTTAAAAACTAGACTCAGAACCCTATAAGCATATAAAATTTCGCATTAAAATGATAAAATACCAAATTATGGTGAATTTTTAAAGTTACTGCCTAGGGTAAAAGTAAAACTGTCAAAACTTAACCTTAAGTAAGACTATGCATAAATGACTTAAAAAGGTAAAAGGCCTTAGCCTAAAGTAATGAAACTTCATAATTTACTTAATGAAGACTAGGTAGAATAAAATACTAAGCTCACCTAATCCTTAACAAAAGAAGCGAATAACACGAAAACCGAATGTAAATGTAGTTAATGTACTCGATTAAGTTCATAAGATTCTAATCAAACTATAATGCAATACCTAAGTTATAAATCTTCCAAATTAAAATATGGAGATCATATAAGTCAAGTTAGAATAATGGAGGAGAAGGAATCAATAAAACGAAAGCCAATGTAAAAGCTTGCACCTAATTTACTAAGCTAAGCTCATAAGACTTTGCTTGAGAATATGCCTATGTTTAGGTTGCAAGCATGATGTGATGAGGATGTGATTATGATGCCATGATAATGATGATATGATGATGATGATATGATATGATGATATGATGATGATGATATGATATGATCTTTGTGATACTTGGTATTACATCTGGCAAAATTTTGGGAAGCTGCGGTCTAGCCGTTATGCTGCCGAAATTTTGTAGAAATTATGGACTTAGAAATATTTTGCATCATAAGTTTAATAAGAAAAGATTAGATAATGTGTGATCCTTCAAAAGGGAAGGTGACCTAATCTAAGTTCCCTTCACCCACGACTCACATGAGGCATGGCGTGACCCAGCTAGTGTGAGTATAGGGGATAGGGTTTACATGAGGCATGGCATGACCCAGCTAGTGTAAGTACCGAAATTCTATGGTGGCGACGGCCACGGTATGAGCTCATTACCACTTATGTTTAGTGGGTGGAAAGAAAGGACTTAAGATAAGTCAAGTTAAGGAAAGAAAGGGACTTCGGTCCAACCCAAGTAAAGAACATAACTCTCAATCTGTTTATGTATGTTATGACTAGTCGTATGAGCTTTCATGTATGCCATGATGTTGTTAATACAACGAGGATAAGTACTAAAAATGGGATCCACTTCGGATAGTAACGTTTTCGAAAATCCAATAATTGAACCTATTGTATGCCCACAATTTTCATTTAAAAACCGAAGTGGTTGGGGCGAAGACGATGACACCAGCGTGTCAGGGTCGAGTCCTACTGAGAAATCTCATTTCTCACCCTAGTTGTTTTTCCGTCTCGTCACCAGATACTCATGGAGCCTCACGTGACATGGAGCATGGAGCCTCCCCACCATGAGTGGGCCTATGATGAGGACGCCCACGCTATCGTGGCCACGACCACCACGATAGTTCGCACATACTTCTATCCGGGTCGAGTTTTTGAGCAGGAGGAGCCAGAGATCCCGCCAGCCCCTGTGGACGTATCTTCGTCACGCCTTGGACAGCCGTTGGGTCCTTGGGATTTCCCGCCCGAGCCATTGCCCGCGATCGAGATGGAGCCTATGTCTCCCGGTCTACCCATAGCCGAGCCTGTGCCGCTGCCAGAGGTTCCCGTGATCGATGTGAGTTCGACGGCCACCCCTAGGGCCGCAGCAGCTTTGCCGCCACTCCCCGAGTATCTGCCTGTTGCATCTGAGGAGGATCCCTCCGAGGCACGTTCTTCGGTGGGCAGCTATGTTCCCGGTCGTCGCATCCGTCGTATCGAGGTGATTAGCAGGCACCCCCGCATCATTCGTACTCCGCGCGTTCCCCGAGGCCGAGCAACATGGGGGACTAGACATTTGAGGACCTGAGTTCGTTCGATGGAAAGGCATGGAAGGGGCAGAGAAGTCAGCATATGTCTACGTGGGCTTATTTTGATTTGCGCTCCTTAACTCTTGTATTTCATTTTGTATTGGATTTCATCAGACTTGTGTACCTTTGATATTTGGGGCCATGGCATGACCATGAGTTTCCTTTATATGTATTTGTTTGGATATTGCGGGATTAAGTATATTATGTAATTGATGTTATAATTTGAATGTATGATATTATGATTTATCTCTTGTCCTTTCCATTTATATCGAAATCTCTGCGATACGCTCGTTTACTGCTATCTTCTCGCGCAAGGCTTTACTTTTCCAAAGCAACGACATATTTCAAAAAAAAAATTTTACTGTATTTTCCGCGTAATTTAATTTTAAGTGAAGTTTAGTTTTCCACGAGCATAAGTAACAACTAATAAAACGCCGTAATACGACTTAAGCGTAATATGGATTTATTAGGGTGTTACAAGATGCAAACTCAAAAAGAGGAATATCTCTATAAGTTAAAAGGAATTTGTCCTTGACCCTCCTTAGTCCTAGAATTTTGAGGACAAAATTCTTTTAAGGTGGATGGAACGTAACATCCCCACTTTAGTAAACTAAACATGATGGAAACTTTGAATTAATTGCCTTAGGTAGTGTGAGAATTTCTCATACAGCGCTATGCCATGACGATCCTCACACTTGGAAGTATAGGGTAGTGTAACACTGCCGTTGAGAATATAGCACTACCGTATGTTAAAAACTAGGAAATGACAAAAGTGCCCTTATAAACTTTTGTTAATTACAGAAATGCCCAAGATTTTTAGGAATTATATTTTTGACCCTGAAGAATTATTTTCACAATAACCCTAAAACTTTTCATAAAATGACATTTATATCCCCACATCGGTAGAATTAGCAAAATGGGGTTTTAAGCGGAGCAGAATTACGTGGCGAAACCGTAGAAGTTTAAATCTATGCCGATTGGACCATGGAGGCAGCCTAGTGTGAAATGACGTGGGGTGCCCCTGGACTTGTTCAAAATTACGAAAATGCCATTAGTTACAGGAAATAGGAAATAGAAAGGCTCCGGATTTACGAAAATGTCTAATTTACTCCGTTAATTCCCTTATTCGGTTTCAATAGTTATGTAAGGACAATTAGAAGTTAATTAGATATTAATCAAGAGCTAATTAGATATTAGTTAAAGAGATTAGGCTTAAGATAAATTAAAATGAATATATAGATATCTTACAAACTATTGAGTAACGATTTACCGATTTGGAGGAAATCGGTAACTATTCGGTGTTCTAAACTACCAGAGCCGAAATAGTAGAATTTTACACTGATAACCTTAGGTTGAACGGCTGAAATTCAGCCACCTCCACCACCATAGATGGCGCCATATCTTCCCTCAATCCGCCTTCAAATTTGACGCACTTCCACGCCTCATCTGGATTCCATTGATAAATTGTGGAAAACTTGCATAGTTCCTCAAACTTAGCGATATACTCTGACATGTAATTGTTTCCTTGGCAAAGTTGCATAAATTCCAACTCCTTGGCATTCCGAACTGATGGAGGGAAGTATTTCTGGTAAAAAGCATCCTTGAACACAGTCCAGGTGATCTCTGTCTGGGACTCTTCTAATAGCCATTTCACACTGTCCCACCAAAATTCTATGTCTGCTTCGAGCATATAAGTGGCGAAGGCCACTTTCTGGTGGTCAGTGCAGTCTAGAACGGAAAAGACCTTCTCCATGGTCTTAATCCACCCGTCAGCCTTATCAGGATGAAAAATGTAACATCCCCAATTTTTGTCTAAGCTAATTAGCTCTGTGATCCTGGCTAATTAGAGAGGTTAACGATTAATTGAAAAATTAATCGACTAATCTCGAGAGCAAGGGCTTAGTAAATTAAAGACAAGTCAATAATTGAAGCATAATGCATTAAGAGTTACAATTAAAAGCCTAATTGCCCAATCCTTATTAATTCAAGACTTAGAATATAAAATCAAGGTGATCTATCCTAATTAACTAAGAGCATATAAGTATCACACCTTAATCATATTAACCCTCACATCTCCTTTACATAATTAATGAGGAAAATCCTTTCATTGAAAGTGTGCTAATGTGTAATTAAGCCAATTGAATTAATTAACATTTAGATAAGTATAACAATTATAAAGATGTAGAAACTTCCCTTTAATTATTGTTTAAAAGTTTGGTCAAAGCAAGAGCCACATCTAACCATTCAATTGCCTTCTCATCATACACCACTAGATCAAGAGTCCATGTTAGTAGAACCCTTAAGTCATGACAAGAGTTGTACTCTCCTTCATCAAGATTGTGACACTTGGAGTGATCACAATCATCCAATGCCAATCCAAAGGTAGCTCATGCTTTTAACCAATTGACAAAAACACCACAAAGCCTTTTACCCAAGTACCAAGACTCAAAGGAAACACAACACTCCCTTTTGGCCCATGGTTTTTCCCACTCCCTAGCTTGTGTAAGAAGCAAAAATCACATCAATCTCCTCCCCTCTTTTTGCGCCCCAATCAGCCCCTTTCCCCCCCTCATTTCATTTTCCATTCCTCTCACTAAAACACCAAAAGCTCTCTCCTCTCTCCAAGTCTCATCCTACTCTTTTGTTCCTTCCATCTTTCTTGTTCTTCTTCCAACCTTCTCACTACTTCCTACCCCATCTCCATCACCATTCTCACAAGCCCTTCAAGGACCACCCTCTTTGGTTCTTGGAGAAGTAAAACAAACACTCACCTAGCCCCAATATCAAGCTCAAGGAGGAGGAGGCCATCTCCAACCATCTTCATCCTTCAAGCCTTCAAGAGAAACTCTTTGGTAGTGACTCTAACCCTTCCTCTCCATATATTTTTCAAGAACTAGAACCCCTAAGCTCTTCATAGCTAGGTGGTTTTAGGACTTACTTCAAGGTCTCATGACCATTCCTTGTTCTATGAGCTTTCTTGTCTTGTTGAAAAGTGTTGTTTTGAAAGAAAATCTTGTGGCATGATGGTTTTATGTGTCTTGCTTTATTTTGCTTCAAAATACTGCCTTGGTAACTAAAACATTGATTACAATGTTGAGATAAAACATGAAAATGGTGTTTTGAAGTGATATAACAATTTCTCCATAAGCTTGAAGTGAAAGACTTAAAAACTAGTAAATCTGGAATTCTGGCAGCCTGTAAAGCGTGCGGTATGTTTATTGCTACAAAACTCAAAATGCAATGAAACTAATTTTCTGTGAAAGTAGACTCAAAGAGATTTTCATACATATAAAATATGCGAGATTTGGCCTTAAGATGAGAGAGATATGAATTTTTAAAGTCTGCTGTTCCTGGATGGGTTTCTGTCCGGGCAGTAGGTAATAAAATGTGTACAACTCGAGCTACAAAAATGATTTTTGAGTGAGACCAAGTTTAAATGAAAGCTAAGACATAGAGGAACAAACCCATAAAACAGTTTTCCCAGATTCCTTCTGAGCAATTATAATGTGAAGTAACAATCCACTGTACCGGGAGTGAACTTAGAAACTGAACAGTCAGAATAAAATGTACATAACTGGAGATAGACAACGAATTTTTGAGTGGGACTTGTTTTGTTAAAAACTAGACTCAGAACCCTATAAACATATAAAATTTCGCATTAAAATGATAAAATACCAAATTATGGTGAATTTTTAAAGTTACTGCCTGGGGTAAAAGTAAAACTGTCAAAACTTAACCTTAAGTAAGACTATGCATAAATGACTTAAAAAGGTAAAAGGCCTTAGCCTAAAGTAATGAAACTTCATAATTTACTTAATGAAGACTAGATAGAATAAAATACTAAGCTCACCTAATCCTTAACAAAAGAGGCGAATAAAATGAAAAACCAAATGTAAATGTAGTTAATGTATTAGATTAAGCTCATAAGATTCTAATCAAACTATAATGCCAAACCTAAACTATAAATCTTCCAAATTAAAATATGAAAATCATATAAGTCAAGTTAGAATAATTGAGGAGAAGGAATCAATAAAACGAAAGCCAATGTAAAAGCTTGCACCTAATTTACTAAGCTAAGCTCATAAGACTTTGCTTGAGAATATGCCTATGTTTAGGTTGCAAGCATGATGTGATGATGATGTGATTATGATGCCATGATAATGATGATATGATGATGATGATATGATGATGATGATATGATATGATGATATGATATGATCTTTGTGATCTTTGGTATTACGTTTGGCAAAATTTTGGGAAGTGTGGTCTAGCAGTTATCTTCTTAGAAATTTTGTAGAAATTATGGACTTAGAAATCTTTTGCATCATAAGTTTAATAAGAAAAGATTCAATAAAGTGTGTGATCCTTCAAAAGGGAAGGTGACCTAATCTAAGTTCCCCTCACCCACGACTCACATGAGGCATGGCATGACCCAGCTAGTGTGAGTATAGGGGATAGGGCTTACATGAGGCATGACATGACCCAGCTAGTGTAAGTACCGAAATTCTATGGTGGCGACGGCCACGGTATGAGCTCATTACCACTTATGTTTAGTGGGTGAAAAGAAAAGGACTTAAGATAAGAAAAGAAAAGAAAAGGGACTTGGTCCACCAGTGAAGGAGGCATAGCGAGCGGGAAAGTTACAAGTCAAGTAAACCAGATAAGAGAGATAAGAAAGAGACTTCGGTCAAGAAAACTACTAACTCATGAAATGTCTGCTTTCATATGTTTACCTATTTTACTTCAATGCTTCTAATAAGAAGGTATGCTTAAAAGTGAATCCACTTCGGATAATTATGTTTTCGAAAATCCTAGTAACTGAATCTTGTATGTTCACACCTATTTCTTAAGAAAACCGAAGTGGCTGGGACGATGACGATGACACCTCCGTGTCGGGTTCGAGTCTCTTGAAATCTTATTTCTCACTCTAGTTACTTTTCCGCATCGTCACCAGATTTTTGTTGGCACATCCGATGGAGTAAAGCATGGATCCTTGACACTGTGAGCGGACGGACGATGTGGGACGCTAGCCGAAGCTATTTTGGGACTTATAGCGAACGTCACTTTGCATCTTCGTATATTTCGCTTTGAGATGAGCTTTGTCATTGGAGTTTGTATTTAGTACCTAGAATTTGGATCATGGCCCGTCCATGGGCTTTCCTCGATGTAATGCTGTTATATATATGCATGTATATAAATACTATGAACCTATGTGGATGTAATGAATAGTTATGTAATGCAATGTATTTGTGAATTTCTACTTATTTACCTTTCTCTTATTTTATGATATTTGGGCATTTATTTTATGCGACACGCTCTTTCTCTATATCTACCTTCTCGCTCAAGGCTTTACTTTCCAAAGTGATGACGTATTTCAAAAAAAAAGAAAATCTTACCGTATTTTCCGCGTAATTTAATTTCAAGTGAAGTTTAATTTTCCACGAGCATAAGTAACAACTAATAAAACGCCGTAATACGACTTAAGCGTAGTATGGGTTTATTAGGGTGTTACAAAAAACTCCTCTAAAATTGGGCGGGTTCACCTTATGGAATTCTGCAAACTTGAGGTATTCTAGGTCTAGTCCTGAGTTATTCGGGTTTCCACCATGACCGACCCCAGGTTGTCTTCCTAGTTGGTCCATCATTTGGCGTGCTGCAGCAGCTTGTTCATGCATGGCAAATACTATTTCTTGTACAGTGTCCATGAAATTAGCAGGGTCTTCTGAAGTGGGTGCAGTTTGTGACCCACCACGCCCCCTGGAAGCCATTAGTTCCTAATCACACACAACAAAACATTGAGTTGATCAGGCTCAACAGTAAGTTAAGTGTGACAGCAACTAATAACATTCATAGTTCGGCGGTCACACATATCTAGTTCCCTATATCTTATTTGAGCAGATAAGATTTGTCGCATGACATTTTTTTAAAGATTCCAGAGTGCACTGGAAACGTAGTCAATCCAAATCCTCAGGTCTGGGGAGGATTGAACTGCTATGATACTATTAATGTAACACCCTCCCAAGCACGGTACTATGCTTAAATCATAATACCTCATCTAGGAGTTGTTACTGTCACTTAATCGAACCTTGTCTGGCAGCAACCTTCGGCCACCTTCAATCTTACTAGTCAAATCCGCCTCGAAGGGCCATCTTCGGAACTTCTGAACTATCTAGAGGTAACACGGAAATGAATATAGGAGTGAGAATTATAAATTCTCAGTAAGATTCGTTCACTGTCATACATAATGTCATTGTTGTCATCTCCTGTTGCTTCGGTTTATTATGAAAAAGGTGAACATATTATACAAGCTGTTTAATTTTACAGTTCGAAAACATACTGTCCGAAGCAAAGATCATTTTATTCATACACTTGTAATTTAGGCAAGCCAATACAAAATTAATTCATGAGTTATACTATGAATTATAACTGAAACATGTTAACTTATAACAGCACCAATATACTGAAAACATAAAATCTACACACACCTTTACTTGTACTTGGATTTTATGCAGAATACACATATTTTTCCTTTATCTTTCTTTACTTGTTACACATATCCCAGAGTACAATCGCCATGTCATACTCCATCGGGGTATGATCGCCATGTCGCACTCCTTAGGGATAGATCCATCCTGCCACGTCCCAGAGTATGATCACCATTTCATACTCCATCGGGATGTGATCGCCATGTCACATTCCTTAGGGTGTGGAATCATCATGCTACATTCCAGAGTATGATCGCCATGTCATACCCCATTAGAGTGTGATCGCCATGTCACGATTCTTAGGAATGTGGGACATTCATCATATCCTTTATCATGAATATTTATATGCCATCATGAATTTTCAGTACTTACACTAACTGGGTCATGCCATACCTCATGTAAGCCCTATCCCCTATACTCACACTAGCTGGGTCGATGCCATGCATCATGCGAATGGGATGCTTGCATATGCTTTAATCTTTAGTCTTTAGTCTTTACTGCCCTTGGGTAGTCTAATCTAGGAGTGAGCTCGTCAGCTCAACTCATGACCATCGTCACAGAAACTAACCCACAAGGGGACCCACGTGCCTCTAAGTTGAAGGGATCTTTTCTGGTCACGTGCCTCAATAAAGGGATCTCAGCTGACCACGTGCCTTCAATGTAGAGGGATCTCAGCTAACCACGTGCCTCCAAGGTAGAGGGATCTCATAGTTTTAGCTGCCTTCATAGGGAGAGATCTCGTAACTGCCTCCAGGTGAAGGGACCCACATTCAATATATTCATATCATACTTAAGTCATCCTTGCATATAGAATTTCCACATACATCTTCTTAATACATAAATGCTCATAACTTCCTTACAATTCTACCGAAAATTCAGCAGCATAACGGATCAGAGCCGTTTCCCCATGAATAGTGCCAGTCTTAACAAACAATCAGTCACAATAAGAGATCAAATGTAATGCATCAATCTTTCAAGCACCAACATGGAATTGCAAAACTTAGACTTTAAGTGAACTCATATATGCATTAAGATGCCCAATTCTTTACTTTTGGAAATCCTGCTCATATTCTACAATTCTGGCCGTTTTTAGAAATTTAACCCTAAATGAATTTTAACTCATTTAGGCCTGAATTTTGGATATGTTAAAGTGTTATGTGTCTATATTCTAACCTCTTTAGTCCCATCCAATTTTGATAAATATAGCTCAAGTTATTTAGATTTTATTCTGACCTGCTCAGGGGCTCGCCAGAATTAGGCACCTAAAAGTAAAAATCTATTAAAAATCGAAAACTGATTCAAATCATATGAAATTGATCTCATATTAAAGCTGACATGGAAAAGTTTTATTTACAAAAAGTTCCATTTCATTTGACTTAGTAGGGCTCTAGTTATCAGCCCCGAAATAGGACCTTCCTAAGCTGCCCTGTTCTGCCCTAGTTTGGACATAAGGCAACTTTCCGGGATCACTGGGAGCAAACGGGACCTTATCTAATTCTGAAATTTTTATGGGATATTCTTCTATGTGTAAGATTTCTAAAAAAGTTAGTTTCATTCATTTCCAAGTAGTATACGGCGTGTTCTACCCTAAACAACCCAGTCTGCCCAGAATCAAAGTCACAAACCTGGGTCAAAATTCAAAAATTCATAACTCTCTCAATACTAATCCAAAAGCCTTATATGATATATGTATGGAAAGCTCTAGATGTCTAGTTTCATATAAAAATAGTTTTATTGAATTTAATTGGCGATAAGCGGAACCGTACACTTTGCTATACGGACTGCCGAGGGTTTTTGGTTCTCCAGCCCTTCAGTTCTTCCTATTTTCATTCTTTCTTGCTTCCAATTCGGTTTTAACCAAATAAACAGCCAATAACCAGCCATATATCATCATAATCACTCGATTAATACATCAAAAACTGAGAGAAAAAACCACCACCAGCCACCTAAGTTCAGAGAATCAAGACAAGAATTAAACCCCTACCTTTATTTTGATGTAACAACTAGCTAGTCTTGAGCTCTAGTGAAGGATTTGGATGCAAGAAGCTTGAGAGAGGCTGAAAGTGGAAGAATGAGATGAAGAGGATGAAGAAAAGAGGAAAGGAAGGCTGCTAGAAGAGGGAGCTCGAAAATTGGGTGGAGAAAGAAGGAAAAAAAATCTAATTTAATGATGATGGTAGTTGGCTTCTTGCAATGTGATTGGTTGGAGCACAAGAGGCTGAAATTCAGCCAAGCTTCCTCCTTTCTTGTGGCCTTATTTGCGCCACTTTTAGGGGTTAAGTGGCTGAGTTCTCAGCCACTTAAGTAAGGTTAATGAGTTGAAATTCTATTGGTTCAGTTCCAACAGTTTAAAATACTGTAATCTTTACCGATTTCCTTTAAATCGGTAAATCAGTTTTGAAGAAATTTGTGAAGTTTTATATGTTTCTATTCTAATTATTTCTAATCCTAATATCTCTAATTAACACTTAATTAGCTCTTAATTAATATCTAATTAATTTCTAATTAGCTTTACTTATCCATTAAAATCAAATTAATCAATTAAAGGTGTAAATTAATCGTTTTGCAAATTGATGGCCTTTATGTTTTCTATTTTTCATGGTTAATGGCACCTTCGTAATTATGGGCAAGTCTAGGGGCATCCCACGTCATTTCACGTGTGGACATCTCCGTGGCTCAATCAGCTGAGGTTTAGGTTTCTATATTTTCGCTACGCGATTTTGCTTCATTTAAAACCTTATTCTGCTAATCCAATTGATATAAGAACCTAAAGGTCATTTTTTAAAAAGTTCAGGGGCAAGATTGTTTATAATAAGAGTTTATTTTTATTATTTCCTATTACGTTATATGGGGATGTTACACTACACATGATCTCGAACGAGCAGCAATAGTATTTGTTTTGAAGATATGGAGACATCACCTGTATAGAGTGAGGTTCGAGGTCTTTTCTAATCATAAGAGTTTGAAGTACCTCTTTGATCAGAAGGAATTAAATATGAGGTAGCGGAGGTGGATGGAACTTCTTAAAGGCTATGAATTTGAACTAAAATACCACCCAGACAAGGCAAATATTGTGGCAGATGCTTTGAGTAAGAAATCTCTGACGGTCACCTAGATGATGATTAAAGAGATTGAGCTTATTGAGAGCCTCCGAGATCTTAATTAGGGAATCCTTATAACTCATGAGACCTTTCAGTTACACCAAATTAAGATACCCAGTGGCTTTAAGGAGCAGATTCGGCAGGCACAACAGCAAGATACTAGTTTTCAACATTCGATCAATCTCATGCAATCAAGGAAATTAACGGGTTTTATTCAAGATAAAGAGGGCATATGGTGACATCATCATGATAGGGTGTGCGTACCCGAGGGAAATGGTCTCCGAAGCAGAATCTTGAAGGATGCACATAAAGGTGAATTTATTATACATCCTGGCATTACTAAAATGTATCAAGGCCTCAAGAAAATGTTTTGGTGGCCAAGCATGAAGTCAGACGTGGCAAGATTCGCGAGCAAGTGCTTGATCTGTCAGAAGGTGAAAGCGGAACATTAGAAACCTTCTGAGATGCTACAATCCTTGGAAATCCCTGAGTAGAAGTCAGAGAGTATCTCCATGGATTTTCTAATGGGATTACCAAGAACACCAATAGGATATGATGCCATATGGGTCATCGTGGATAGATTAACCAAATCTGCTCACTTTCTATCTATTCGAGCAAATTATCCGTTGGAAAAATTAGCGCAATTATATATCCAAGAGATTATAGGGCTGCATGGAACCCCTTCAACCATTATTTTTGATCGAGACCCAAGGTTCACCTCACAGTTTTGGGGAGCCTTACAAAAAGCATTTGGTACTAAGTTGTGCCTAAGCACTACATATCACCCACAAATAGATGGTCAAACGGAAAGGACAATTCAAATCTTAGAAGATATGCTACGAGCCTATATAATGGAGCAACGTGGGAATTGGGATTGATACTTACCACTAGCCGAATTTGCATATAACAATAACTATTATGCTAGCATCGGCATGGCTCCTTATGAAGCGTTGTACGGACGAAAGTGCTAATCTCCCCTGTGTTGGCATGAAACAGGAGAATCAAGTCTATTGGGGCCTGATTTAGTTGGACAAACCACCGAGCAGATCAAGAAAATTCAAAATAAGATGTCTGCAGCTCAAAGCCATCAGAAGAGTTACGCGGATACCAGGAGAAAACCTCTGGAATTTCAAGAAGGAGACCATGTATTTCTAAAGATTACACCTACAACAGGGATAGGTAGAGCCATTAAGGTCAAGAAGCTAAGTCCTCACTTTATAGGTCCTTTCCAAATCTTAAAGTGAATCAGATCAATTGCATACTGAGTCACTTTACCTCCACATTTGTCAAATACTCAGTGTTTTTCATGTTTCTTAACCCAGAAGATATCACCCTGACCCTACACACTCCCTAGAACCCGAGTCAATACAGTTAAAAGAGGACCTGACTTTTCGTGTATCGCCAGCACGGATCGTAAATGAAAGCAACAAGCAACTTCGAAACAAAACCGTGTAGTTAGTAAAGGTAGCATGGGGAAAAGAAGATGCCGGGCAACTAGAATCAGATATGAAGAAAGAGTATCCTGAACTATTCTCAGGTACTAAATTTTGAGGACAAAAAATTTTTTAGCAGGGTGGTAATGTAACATCTACCAGATTTTTTAATCGTTTTTCACCTAGTTGTTCGATTTTTATTGAATAATGAGGTTAATTAAAATTTGACTAAATATTTATTTAGGATCAATTAATTAGCAATTGATTAAGTTTAGATGTAAGGGAATTAGGTTAAAAGCATAAAAGATTTCATAGAAATTTTCTTAAAACTGATTTACTGATTTAAAGGAAATCGGTAAGATTTCGGTATTTTAAACTGTCGGAATTGAATTAATAGAATTATATACCCAAAACTCTATAACTCAAAGGTTGAATACTCAGCCACTTACTCCTCCTTTGGTGGCACCACAAAGGCCACAAAGAAAGGGAGACATGGCTGAAAAATTGGCCACGAAGTATCATCTAATCAAAACTCACAATTCCAGCTGACTTGTGCCTCCCTTTCTTCTTATTCCAGCCTTCTTCTTCTCTTACTCCATTAAACCTTCAAGCTTTGATAAGGTTCCATTAATCCAAACTCAAATTTAGCAAGATCACACCTAAAGGAGGTAGAGATTCAACTTTGTTCATGTCTTCTTGGTTATGGGTAGTTGATTGGAGCTTTTGTTTTCTCATTTATTGATGTGGTGTTTGGATGTATATGATGATTATTGGCTGGTTTGATGGTTGTTTTTGTGTTTAATGTTGATTAAGAAGTAAAAAGGAGTGAGAGTAGGATGTAGGGAGGGGCTGGAAGATTAAAACCTTTCAATAGTTTGTATGGCAGAGTGTACAAATCCATCTAAAATCATTTAAATTTGATAAAAATATTTTTATGTAAAACTAGATATTCAGACTTTCGATACATATATAACATAAGGCCATTGGATTAGTATTGAGAGATATATAAATTTTGGAAGTTTGACCTAGGTTTTTGTGTTTGATTCTAGGTAGACTAGGTTGTTTAGGGCAAAAATTGCCCTATACAACTTGGAATTGATTGAAACAAACTTTTTTTAGAAAGCTTACACATAGGAGAGTATCCTATTAAAATTTCAAAGTTAGATACAGTCCCGTTTGCTCCTAGTGGTTCAAGGAAATTGCCCTATGTCCAAACTAGGCCAAAAGAGGATAATTCAAGAAGGCCAAATTTTGGGGCTTACAACTCAAGCTCTACTAAAGAAAATGAAATGGAACTTCTTGAAAATGAAATTTTGTCCTGTTAGCTTTAATATGATATCAATTTCATATGATTTGAACTAGTTTTCAATGTTTACTGGATTTTTACTTTTAAGTGTGTAATTCTAGCCAGCTACAAGGCAGGCCGAGATAAAACTTAAATAACTTGAGCTACATTTATCAAAATTAGATGAGACTAAAGAGGTTAGAAAATAGACACATAACACTCTAGCATATCCAAAATTTAGGTGCAGATGAGTTAAATAGAAATTGTGGCCTGATTTACAAAAATTGGGTTGAATGAAAGTGTTGAGATAGCAACCATGTTTTAAATGCAACAATTGTACCCATAAATTTGATGTTTGAATTGTGAATGAAGTGTTATGATTTCTCTAAAAAATTGTTTTCTTGAGTACTGGCACTATTCATGGGGAAGCAAACACATTCCATTATGCTGCCAAAATTTTAGTCAAGCCTATGCATGAGTTATAAGACACATTCAGATACATGTGCATTTTGCAAGAATTTATAAAGGTTATGTTATGATAAAAGTTCCATGATACTTGGGCCAGTCCCAGATTAAAGTTAAGGGGAATAGATCGGTGGCAAGGTCAGGGAAAGTAAACCCGGCATTCCTATATAGGAATGAGCTCGATCTTGAAAAGTAGACTATTACCCAGGAGTTGAATGGCCAAGAACTCCCAAGGGATCAAGTAACGGAAAAGATTATGATGCTAAGTTTAAGAACGTGTCCTTACATGGTCACATGGCATGGTCATTACAAGTTGTTGACAGTTTGACTGTTATGTTTACTTGCTGCTGTTTGTTTATTTATTCTATATAATACTATTCACTAGTTCATTCTGTTTCTTCTACTGTCTTAAGTAAAATTGAACCTTGCCTCAGACCAGATATTTACTTAAACTTATTAAATGTGGATTGTTCCATTTGACGTCATTTTTTTTATAATTAAACGAGAACCAAGGCAATTGAGAATGAATGTGACGTTAGTTTAATACCGTACTCGAATCCTGCTGAGAATTTCTTTAAATTCTTACCTCGCTTTCTGTTTCCACATCATTCTCAAACCCCGGTGATGGACACGATAGCCACCCTATTTATTGAGATCTCGGACTTGCAGCTCCACCATGACCCCATGGTAGGCTCATTGTACATAGCCAGCTCCTCCCATTTCCGTCTCTATCTTTTTAGTAATAGGAATTTTGCTGTTCTTTTATTGACCCTGCATTCGGCCCTGCCGCTCCATATTTCACGGTCCTATTGCATGTAGCGCACCCTCCTCCAGTACCTCCAGCTCCTGCCAGCCCTCCACCAGAGTCACCTTCACAGGTGGTTCTAGATATTTCGCTCAGTCCTAAGAGCGATCCTTCTGAGACTACCGGCTCATCATCCTCCTATTCAGAGCCTAGTGTCAACTACTCCCTAGCCAGGCGTAGTATGGCCAATGGTTACATGACCAAGTAGGTCCCAGTCGCATGTTACATTGTACAGTATGGCCCTCTTTTGGCAGTGTGCAGCATTGGGCTATAGACTTAGCCGTATGTATATCAGTTAGTGTGAAATGTCCTCTGAGGACCTTGTAGGACCGTTTTGACTGACACGGGCCTTATGCCTTTTTGGAATACTAGCCCCGCTTATGTATCCTTTTTGGAACCTATACATAAACTGAAGCACTGGCTTCCAACAAATATATGTATGTATACAACTGATGATATATTACCTATCTTTATCTTTTCTATTGTGCTTTTTATTAAATTTTGTTATGTTCTGCAATGCTGATCACATTTGTTATATACAGCGCGCTGTTTCTTCTATTTACATATATCTATGTGATCTCTATGCCCCGAGAGGTGTTTCATCAAATATATAAATATACATATCAGAGAAAAAGAGAATATAATATAATGAATACAACTGTAAACGGAATACTAATGCAATCTGCTCAATTTTATGCTATGACTTAAGTATACCATTAAATTGGTAGGGTGTTACACCATTCATATCATAACTAGTATTTGTGACAGTGCAATGTATAGGCTAAAGAAAGTTTTGACCTGTAATGCATGGTAAAAAATTAATTCAACCAAATTATTTGATTATAACAAATCCTAAAATTTCATACAAAAATTCCAAAGAATTGATACATACAATTTACTCAAATTAGCAATAAAATTTAATATAGATTGAACTAACCAACAAGAGGAAAAATAAATAATAAAAATTTTATATAAAATTTAATGCTTACGTTTTCTTGAGAACTTTTTCTGTTGATACGTCGAAGTTTGATCTTGGTCAAAGAACTCCACGAACTGGCATTGATGGTTGTTGGACAAGGAAGAAGATGATGATGAAAGAAAGAAGTGAAGAACCCTGCAAAAGACAGGAAATGAGAAGCAGAAAATGAATTGAACAGAAAAAATAAGTAAAGAAAACAGGGAAATAGAGAAATAGATAGAATGAGAAAAATCAAAGAGAGCGAACAATGGCTTCGTGGAGGTTGATCTCTGTGAGAGTCAGCCTCAGTCAGAGCTTGAAGATCACAAAGAACATTAGAGTCTCAATGAGAAAAAGCGGAAGAACAGGAATATGAAGCTTTGTTATATATTCATGGTGGCGGGTTTCTTTGTTTTATACTAGTGTATCATACACTAATTTAAAATAGTTACTGTTCAATGCACACTCATGCACTATATATGAGCATGCATTGCACGACAACTATTTTTTTTTCATAATAATAATTATTAAATGTTAATTATAACTTATTACTTTATTAAAATCGAATTCAAAGTTTATTCTAATATTTATTATCATATATCATTATTATTATTAGTAGTATAAGTTGATATTATTATACAATATATTTATACAATTTATTATAATATATATGCTAAGGATTAAAGTCAAGGTCATTAAAATAAAATAAAATAAAATAAAATAACAAAAAAAGATACTAAAATTATGGAACCAAATGACAACACTCCTCCTAATGTAATAACTCTTATTCCATCAAAATAAAATCAACGATATTTGAAAATATTATAATTTATATTTATTGAAAATGATGTTTCAGAGTTTAATTGTAACAAATTATTAATGTAAAGATTGAATGCAGAAAAGAAAAATGAGTTGAAATACTCTTTTGAGAATTAAATAAATACAATGAAGCACATCAATATGTGTCTGTATCTTAGTTTAGTCATGAAAGCTTGTATCTACAGTTATCTCTTTTTGACATGTAAGTTTGCTTTTACGATGAAATATTGTTTGCTATTCATTTGAGGGAATATTATTTATAAATAGGTAATAAAACAATTTTAAAGTTTAAAAATTTAGAGAACAAAATCTGAAAATTGCAACATGAACAATTATATTAATTTCCAACACACAAATTTAAGTATATAAGAAAATCTTTTAGAATTAACATGGGGTTAGTCAAAATGGTAGGAGTTTTGCCCTCTTAATTAGATGTCTTGGCTTTAAGCCTTAGAAATGAAAAAATCCTTACTAGGAGACCCTTATCCCTTCCAGGGACATCTGTTGGGTCAAATTTGATTTGTCGGATTCCTGATAATTGGGCCAAAAATCTTGGTGGTTCCATCAAGACAAAATAAAAAAAAACTTTTAGAATACTTTTTTGGATTTTAATTTTTTTGTGTTCCAAGTCTTGCATTGTAAGTTATACTGGATATTTGGTATTTTATAGCTATAGTTTATTACTAAAAGCAACTACTCTAACGATTAATAATAATAGTGGAATGGCTACTTAAATTTAATGGTATTAACATAATAATCATAAGAAAGAAGTAGCAACTCAAACTCTTGAGCCTTTGGCTAAATCAATTGTAACATATCAAAATTGGATACTACAATAAGTTTCATTCATAACATAACTAGTATTTGTGATAGTGCAATGCACAGGCTAAAGATTGTTTTGAAATGTAATGCTTCGGATAAAAATTAATTCAACCAAATTATTTGATTATAACAAATCTTGAAATTTCATACAAAAATACAAAAGAATTGATAAACACAATTTACTCAAATTAACAATAAAGTTTAATATAAAATGAACGAACTAATAAGAGGAAAATGAAATAATAAAAATTTCATATAAAATGTAATGCTTACGTTTTCTTGAGAACTTTTTTTGTTGATGCATCGAAGTTTGATCTTGGTTAAAGAACTCCATGAACTGGCATTGATGGTTGTTGGATAGGGAAGAAGAAGATGATGATGAAAGAAAGAAGTGAAGAACCCTGCGAAAGATAGGAAATGAGAAGTAGAAAATGAATTGAATAGAAAGAAATAAGTAAAGAAACAAGGGATATAGAGAAATAGATAGAATGAGAGAGATCGAAGAGAGTGAACAATGGCATAATGGAGGTTGATCTCTGTGAGAGTCAACCTCAGCCAGAGCGTGAAGATCACAAGAACATCAGAGTCTCAGTGAGAAGAAGCAGAAGAATAGGAATATGAAGCTTTGTTATGTTTTCATGGAGGCAGGTTTCTTTCTTTTATACTAGTGTATCAGACACCAGTATAAAATAGTTACCATGCAATGCACGCTCATGCACTGTGTATGAGCGCGCATTGCACAACAACTATGTTTTTTCATCCTAATAATGATTAAATGTTAATTATTACTTATTACTTAATTAATATCAAATTCAAAGTTTATTCTAATATTTATTATCATATATCATTATTAGTTTAAGTTGATATTATTATACAATATATTTATACAATTTATTATAATATATAAGCTAAGGATTAAAGTCAAGGTCATTAAAATAAATAAATAAATAAATAAATAAAAATAGATATTAAAATTATGGAACAAAATGACAACATTCCTCTTAATGTAATAACTCTTATTCCATCAAAATAAAATCGACGACATTTGAAAATATTATAATTTATATTTATTGAAAATGAAGTTTCAGAGTTTGATTGTACAACAATTATTAATGTAAAGATTGAATGGAAAAAAGAAAAATGAGTTGAAATACTCTTTTGAGAATTAAATAAATACAATGAAGCACATCAATATGTGTCTGTATCTTAGTTTAGTCATCAAAGCTTGTATCTACTCTTTTCTCTTTTTGACATGTAAGTTTGTATTTACGATGAAATATTATTTGCTGTTCATTTGAGGGAATTTTATTGATAAATAGGTAATAAAAAAATTTTAAAGTTTAAAAATTTAGATAATAAAAACTGAAAATTGTATTATGAACAATTATATTAATTTCTAACACACAAATTTAAGTATATAAGAAAATCTTTTAGAATCAACATGGGGTTGGTCAAGATGGTAAGTGTTTTGCCCTCTTAATTAGATGTCTTGGCTTTAAGCCTTAGGAATGAAAAAATCCTTACTAAGATACCCTTATCCTTTCCAAGGACATCTGTAGGGTCAAGTTTCATTAGTCGGATTCCTGATAATAGGGCCAAAAATCTCAATGGTTCCATCAAGACAAAAAAAAAATTTTGAATACTTTTTTGCATTTAAATTTTTCTGTGTTCCAAATTTGGTTGGTAAGTTATACTTGATATTTAGTATTTTATAGTTTCAGTTTATTGATGAAAAGCAACTTCTCTAACGATCAATGATAATAATGGAATGGCTACTTAAATTTAATGGTATTAATACAATAATTATAAGAAATAAGTAGCAACTCAAACTCTTGTACCTTTGGCTAAATCAATTGTAACATATCAAAATTAGATACTGCAATAAGTTCCATTCATATCATAACTAGTATTTGTGACGGTGCAATGTACAGGCTAAAGAAAGTTTTGAATTGTAATGCATGGGAAAAAAATTAATTCAACCAAATTATTTGATTATAACAAATCCTGAAATTTCATACAAAAATACAAAAGAATTGATAAACACAATTTACTCAAATTAGCAATAAAGTTTAATATAAATTGAACTAATGTAACATCCCCACTTTCATAAATAGAATGTAATAAAAACTTTGAATTATTTCCCTCAAGCAGTGTGAGAATTTATCTGGTAGCACTATGTCATAACGATCTTTACACTCAGAATTATAGGATAATGTAACACTACCGTTGAAAATATGGCACTGCCATATGTTAAAAATTAAGAAATGACAAAAGTGCCCTAGTAAACTATTGTTAATTGCAGTGATGTCCATAACATTTAGAAATTATATTTTGACCCCAACGACTTATTCCCACAATAACCCTGGAACTTTTCATGAAATGACTTTTAAGTCCCCATATCTGTAGAATTAGCAGAATGGGATTTTATACAGAGCAAAATCACGTGGTGAAATCATAGAAGATTAAATCTCTGCTAATTAGGCCATGGAGGCAGTCGGGTGTGAAATGACGTGGGGTGTCCCTAGACTGACTCAAAATTACGAATATTCCATTAGCTAAGAAAAATAGAAAACAAAAAGGCTCTGGATTTGCAAAACATTTAATCTACACTATTAATCGATTTATTCGATTTTATTGATTAGGCAAGGTTAATTAGAAATTCATTAAAGGATAATTAGAAGTTAATTAGAGAGATTAGACTCAAGACCAATAGAATAGATATTTAAGAAATCTTATTGGATTTTTAGTAACAGTTAATCGGTAAAGATTCGGTAAATTGTACTGCAAGAACCGAGTCAGTAGAAGTTTGCACTTGGAAAGCCCTAGATTGAATGAGTATGGTGCAACCACCTATCCCTATATGTGGTGCCACCATGAGCCATGGATTAAAGAAGTTCAACAATTTACTAACCACAACATTCACTAACCAACATACCTAGGTCATTTCCATTCTTTAAAGTCAAAACCAACATAATCCCTTCTCCTTCCTCATCTTCGCCCTCCACTAACTGCAGCCTCCTTCCATTTCTTCTTCTTCTTCCTCCTTTCTTTCCTTACCTCCATGACCAAGAGCTTCAAGCTCAAGATTGGAAGCCTTCTTGACCTCAAATTCTCTTACTCCTTTTATGAAAATTGATCCTCATCTTCTTCTCTACAAAACTCCTCTAACAATTTCATGATTAAACATCAAATAGAGCCTATCCACATTCATATGAGCTGTTGCCTTGGTGAAGGAAGTAGGCTAGGAGTTTGTTCTTGGCTTCCTTACTTCCATAGTTTCAAGGATTTTGAGGTAGGTAGCTCAAATTCTTAATTATTTGATGTATCATATGACTATGTGGCTGCTGTGTTCCTCTTATGCCATGCTTGCATGATGGTGTTTTGATGTTTTTCTAGTGATTTGAGATGAGGAAATTTAGTTTAAGTTGAGGAATTTATCAAAAACTCAAAAAAGGAGCTAAGCAGAATTTGTTTTGTGAGAAAACCTTACGGCATCTATACCAGTGGAGTGTATGGTGTAACACCTTACCAGACAAAGTATTATGCTTAAGTTATAATAAAATTATCCGATAAGTGATTATGTATACTACTGGTTTAATTCTACTTTTTGTATTAGTACTAATTACTCGCATAAGGATACTTAATCGCTTAATAAAAATTCCTGCATGACGGCGGAATAAATTCTGATTAATCGGTATACTGTAAGTAACATAACATAAATAAGAGTGCAGTAAGGACGAAATTTCTGCAACATATATATATATACATAAACATCTGATTTATCTGTTTGACAAAACGATACAGGGTAAAAAAAATATGAGGCCGCTAGCACAAAATAAAACGCCCGGTCCCTAAGAATTTACCCTGAGTGGTCCCCATGGGACATTTCATATACTACCCCTAATCCATACTCATCTATTCTTGACCTAGATTATCAAAAGAGGGCCATTCTATACATCTACTACCACTACAGTACATCTACTATCTAAGCAGAATCCGAAGAGAGAAACCCATTCGCCATGGGTGCATCTGCGGGAGGGTGGCCCGTACTGGGAGCAGAGGAAGAAGAAGAACTCGCTGCCTCCGATGGGTCCTCCTCTGACATCGAGGCGGAGAGCATCGACTGTGGTGGTGAAGCAGGAGGGGCCATAGGAGCAAGGGCTGCTGGTGCGGCTGGTGCTGCTGGAGGAGGTGGGAATGGCTGGGCCACATGAAGTAGAATGGCAATGTATGGGACAGCGGGATCAAACAGGGGATGCATCAGGGGTACAGCAAAATCTCTCTGGAAGAAAAAATATAAACGAAGCGCACTTGCGGATATATATCTGAAGTCCAGAAATGGATCGATGTATATGTGAAGCTCGGGGAACTCAATGAAGAGGACTCCTGTCGCGGCGTGCTCCATAGTCTGAGAATGACGCGGTAATAGACAGTAGGTGAGAAATAGAAATTTCTCAGTAGGAATTCCTAGTTCTAAACATGCGTCATCGTTGTCATCCCCAATTGTTTCGGTCGTGCAAAAATTTTCAAATAGTATGGTAAAATAATAAAATTTAACTTAAATACTCATTTGTAAAGCATACACCGAAACAAGTTCAATTTTAATTAACTAATATACTAAGGTACTCGAATAGTAATCACAGCAGAACAATAGCAGGATCTGAATAATAAACAGAGATCTAGAACAATCAATAGAAAAGTGTTACACTGTACATATGCATGTGCAATGAGAAGATGCATCTTATTCTTGGAGGCTTTCGCCCATTAAAACTCATTTACATCCTTGGTCCCCTGGAGTCATTGGCCATATACTCCTGGGTAATAGTTCGCTTTTCAGGACCGAGCTCGTTCCTATACAGGATGGCTGGGTTTACTTTCCCCGACCTTCTCACTGATCTATTCCCCTTAACTTATTCCGGGGCTGGCCCAAGTGATATGGAATTCTTTCTCATATCATAAAATGAATGCACATTTAACTTGTCTCTTTATGTATGATGCACTCAAGTTGTCATAGGCATTCATAACATATAAACTTCTTACCGAAATTTCGGCAGCATAATGGATCAAGTCCGCTTTCCTGTGAATAGTGCCAGACAACCAGTACATTTATACAACTTACAATTTCAGTATAGGGCAACAATTATACATGTACATTCATAACACAAATCAACAATCTCAAATTAACATCAATAGGGTTCCAGTTTAACCCCATCTGTTCTGCCCGAATTTAGTGTGCCTCACCTCTCAGTCAATTCAACTCATAAAAACCTGATTTTTGGATATGTCACTGCCCCATATGTCTAGATTCTAACCCTTTTTGTCCCATCTCATTTTGATGTCTACAACTCTAGATATAAACAATCTACCTCAGCCTGCCCTGTTCTCAGCCAGAATTGGGTCCTTTTAAGTAAAAATTCACTAAAAATAGAAAACTAAGTGAATTTATACGAAATTTATGTTAAATTAAAGCTATCAGAACAAGATTTTAAATGAATTAAGTTCTATGTCATTTACATAAGTATATTCTGACTTATGAGTCTCGAAACTTGGCCTTACTAAACTGCCCTGGTCCAACCCGTTTTAGACTTAAGCCAATTTCCTTAGTGCACTGGGAACAAACGGCTAGGAGTTTGGTTCTGAAATTTTTATGGCATATTACTCTACATGTTAGCTTTCAAAAAAATTTTGGTTCACTCAATTTGAAGTTGTATAGGGTGAGTTATACCCTTCTCAACTCATACTGTCCGGGTAAGAACCCAGATATCTAGGTCTAACTTCAAAAATTCATAACTAATTCTATACTAATCCAATGGCCTATTATGATATATGTATGGAAATACCTAGATGTCTACTTTCATATAAAAATGGTTTCATCAAATTTAAACAGCGGTAGGCGGAGCCGTACACTCCGCCGTACGGACCGCCGAGGGAAATCCTATCCTGCTTCTAGGTTTGTCTCCTCCCTCCAAGCTATTTGCCCCCAAATCCAATTTTAATCACAACACTCATGCAAAATCAATCATAAAACATCATCATCACTCTATAAAACATCCAAATCTCAGATTAGACCAACCCCACATGCAGCCCCAAATCAGAGAAACAAGATGAGAAGTAGGATTTCCTACCTTGTCTTGAGTAGTTTGGCTGATTTTGTGTTCTTGGATGGTGGTGGCTTGGGATGAAGCTTGAAGATGGATGAGAATGGAGTAGAAAATGAGAGCAAGGAGAAGAGAAAGAAGGGAGTTTCAGCTGATGGAGGGGTCGAAATTTTGCTGATGGAGAAAGAGAAAAGGAAGTGAGATATTTGGAAGTTGGCTTGATTTTCATTGGTGGACCTAAAATGGTCATAAAATCTGATTCAATCCTCCTCATCTAATGGCTATCTAGGCGCCACTTGGGGGAGCATTTGGCTGAATCTTGGCCATTGATTCTAGGGCTCTCATGGTTTAATTTCTACTTTGGTCAGGTTCAAATGAGTTGGAAATACCGAAATCCTACCGATTTCCTTTAAATCGATAAATCGGTTTGAAATTGTTCTATGAAGTTTTCTATGCTCCTAACCTAATTCTATCTAGCCTAACCCTTTTAAGTTACACTTGATTGGCCTTAAGTAAATGTTTAATCAAGTTCTGATTAAACTCACTTATTTGATTAAAAACCGAATAATTAAGTTGTTAACGGTAAATTTTTCGGTCGTTACATATGGCTCTACCTACAGCCATTTAAATTTAATGAATCTATTTTTATATGAAAATAGACATTTAGTGCTTTCCATACATATAAAATATAAGGCCATTGGATTAGTATAGAATTAGTTATGAATTTTTTAAGTTTAACCTAGAAATTTGGATTCTCATATGGGCAGTATGAGTTGAGAAGGGTGTAACTCACCCTACACAACTCTAAATTCAGTGCAACCGATGCTGTTTGAAAGCTAAATCTCCCATAAAAATTTCAGAGTCAGATTCATTGCCAATTATTTCCAGCACATCAATAATCGGGTTGGAATAGGGTAGTCCAGTAGGGCCAAGTTACAGGGCTTATATCTCAAAATATACTCATGCAAATGATATGCAACTTATTTCATTTGAAAGCTTGTTCTGTTAGCTTTAAAGTGATATAAATTCGTTGATTTCACCCAGATTTCTATTTTTAGTGAATTTTCACTTATAAGGGTGCATTCTAGTACAGGGCAGTCTGAGGTAAAATACTAATAACTTGAGTTATACAAATCAAAATGAGATAGGACCAAAAGGGTTAGAAACTAGACACATAGAGCTATGACATATCCAAAATTCAGGTTTAAATGAGTTGAATTGGGCTAAAGGTGGATTATACAAAATTCAGGCAAAATGGGATGAGGTAAGCAGAAAACTTTATGGATGTTTGTATTGAAATTGATGAATGGCATTGTGAATATATAATTGCTATTCCATATTGATTTGCATGTTTGAATGATTTTACTCGTAATTTGGCACTATTCATAGGGAAACAGACCTAATCCATTATGCTGCCGAATTTTCAGTAGAAGTTTATGAAGTTATGAGAACTTATACTATGGGCGACTATGCTTTGAATATATTTACATTTACATGTCATGTTCATGTATGTGATGCATGCAAGCATAATTAGAATATGATATGAGAAGTAAGGTATGAGACATATCCATGAATGCACAAAGCATCCGCATGCATGCTAAGATATGGAAAGGAAAAGATAATAAGAACTTGCAAGAGGGACGTACTAAGCGACACGTGAGGCATGACATAGACCCAGCTAGCACCGGCTAGAGCAGTACTGTCTAAGACTTGGGCTAGCCCTCGACCAGAATTAAAGGGAATAGACCAGTGTAAGGGTCTGGGAAAATAAACCTGTCACTCATATATAGGTACGAGCTCGGACCTGAAAAGCAGGCTATTACCCATGGGTGAGAGAGGCCATTCACCTCCATGGGGCCAAGTACAGAAGAGCAAGATCAAGTTGCAAGTTAAGGAAAGGACGAATTAAGTTAAGTGCACTTGCATACAATCAAGTACAAGCATCTATATGTGCATCTTCAATTATCTCGTTATGTCATAATGTTATTATGATTCTTGTTGAAACATATTACACTATTCGTGTTTCTATGTCCGTCATATAATAGGACAAGTGGTTGTTAAATTATAACCCACTTTGAGAAAGATGTTTTCAACTTAAAATTAAACCACTGGTTGTGTATATGTGCTCGCATTTTCATAAGAAACTGAAGCAGCTGGAATGTTTATGATGACACTGTATGCGTGAAAGTTCGAGTTTACCTACTAAGAACCTTAGGTTCTTACTGCTTGCTTGTATGTTCTTTTTTCCATAAACATTCCAGATCCTAGGTTGAAACTTAAGAACAAGGCAGAATCCTGGGATGATCATCATGCAAGACTCAGGCATAAGTCAGCTCGAAAGACTATAGAGGCCGGTTGAAGTTCAGAAAGGGTGACAGCTGCAATGTAGAAGCAGTTTCTACATACAACATTAGTTACAAAAAATTTCTTAAATTGTAATTATTTTATTCTCCATGTATCAGAGATGACGAAATTTATAAACTATATTCAGTAATAAAGTGTGCAGTTAAAGGGTCATGTATTGTATTTTTCACATTTTAAAGATTCTCTTAGCACAATGACAAACTTTTAATATAACTCTATGACTCAAGCATGGCTTATATAATAGAAGGTGTTACAACTAACCAATAAGAGGAAAAGGAAATAATAAAAATTTCATATAAAATTTAATGCTTACATTTTCTTGAGAACTTTTTGTGTTGATACGTCAAAGTTTGATCTTAGTAAAAGAACTCCATTGTAATACCTTGTTTATAATAAAATGCATATTTAGAATAAAATGCTGGTAATCTGGAATTAAAAAAATAAAAAGTAAAAAATAAAAATTCATAACTTATGTGTTGGGCAGGATAGTAGAATTAAAATTGTTTAGGTGAATCTTTGAAATGTTTGTTATTTATATATATTTAAAAAAACATGAGGGACCATGGTGTACCATAAGTGGTATGGTGCACCCTAGACCTCTCCTTTCCTTCTTAGTGTTGTCTGGAGCCTTCTTCCCTAATGCACTACTTTCATTCATTTTTCCTTTCCCCTGTTACGTTTCCATGCTCCCTTCTCTCTTTCTCTCTCTCTCTTTCACGTTCATCTCTCTTTCTTTCACCCTCACTCACTCCCAATCTCCCATCATCATCACCACCGCGTGTCTTTCCCCTCCACCGTACTGTCACTATCTTGCAGTCTTTCTCATCGTCCATCTCTCCCTCGCTTGTGTCTCTCTCTCTGCGCCCTCCATTCACGTTTTGCTTCTTGTGGTGGCTGGGTTCTTGTTTTGCTTCCTTCTAAAACCAACCCACACTGGCGAGCTTCCCACTTTGAAGTCAGATGCTGATTTTGTCTTGTTTATAGTTAGAATTAAATTTCAAGGATATTTGGATTTTTGAGTCTTATGAGGGTGGAAGGGTGAGTGGTGAAATATTTAAAGTTTTAATTTGGGAATTATAGTATAGAATGGTTAAAATATTTTGTTCAATAGGAAAGACACACAAAAATTTAAATTCCTATGTTATATACTTGATAGTAGTTTGTAATTAGATTTAATTAGAAAGGTTAGATAGAGGGAAAAGACTAGATTCTAAACCAAATTTATGTTTAAATTCAAAATAATTGTTTATGTATGATTTTAGATTTCCCAGGAAATCAACCTACAAGTTGAGCGGCCTGAGGACATAGATTGTGTACCCTGACAGTTTGTGAGTGGACAATGCCTCTATGGCATATGTTCTTTTTATACAATTAATATTAGTTTGATTTTAGCAATGACTTAGTTTATTTTTATATATCTAGTTAATTATGCATATTTTGTTTAGTGGTACTACAGTCATATAGTTTAATATATCTATTTATTCGTGGATGTCTATTTCGGTTTTGAGGAATTTTGCTAGTATGCATTTGTCGAATGTTTTGAAAGCATTTTGGATGAGAGTACGAATTTTATAAGTGAAAGGACAAGCTCTGATCTTTTATTGGATTATTAAATTGTTTTGTGGAGCAAACTGTATTTTGGATTTCAAACTTTGACGGATATCTTTGTTCTTGGGAAATTTGATTTGACATTTGTCACATTAGCTTTTTGTCAATATCCGTTACTTTACTTTCTATATACTTTGTGGGAGGATTCTCAATTAAACAACAGCTAGCGGTCACTAACACTAGCCTTGGTGCACCTTGGTTCGAACCCAACTAGCAAGGGTGTTGCTAGCTCGGTGCGTGTGTGTGAGGCCTATGCTCTACGCACACTGCTGACTTAGTTAGATCTGAAAGGGCTAATCCTTATTTGGAAATAACTTTGAATGTGAAGCCTCCCTGTTTCAGTATTTATGCTTGAAAAATATGTTACTAATTCTATGAAGTGGTTTAATGCTTTTATATGAATAACTTACAATAGTAATTCTTTATTTGCATACTTTAAAATGTTTATTACATATATATATATATATATATATATATATATATATAGTTAGAATTTGTTCTCATATGCTATAGTTTTATTGCCCCTCACTGAGTCGGTTGGACTCACTTATTTTTCCCTTCTTATTTCAGATTCTAGTGTTGTACCTGTTTCAGGTCCTGCAATGGTGTAGAGTGCAGATGCTTTTGACAACCCCTCTATTTGTGAGGGCTTTTTTCTAGACTTTTATTTTGAGGTTTTCAATATAACTGCCGCCTTAGAGTTGCTCTATAATCCACAGACAGGAACCTATTGCTTGTCATTCTTTTTGGATGGGATATGTGTACAGGAACTCGTTTATTTTGTAAACCATGTATCTTTAGCACTATGTTGTTATGGATGTATATATATAAAAATGCGTAAGTAGATAGACATAAATATGTTGTTATTATAATGAATGAATGCCTATATGTCGAATTGGATATATGTGCTGGTTGATTGCTAGAACAGGTTTGCCTTTCACAGGAAAGCTAGAAAAATAGGGGAGACTCTGTCTGTTTGTCATGGAAAACTTGATGTTTAAGGCTTGCTGGAGGTTTGTCACCTCCAAGCGTCGATCACAACTCAGGGTCGATCGTGACAAAAGTGGTATCAGAGCCTGGTTAGGTTTTCTATGGTTAGTGGAGCAAGTGTTCTTTAGTAGGATCACAACTATGTAAATGGAAGCATGCCCATTTTTACGGATTATGGCCCTACCAGAGGCCTATAGGAACATCATCCTCACCCTTCATGCCTCGATTACTTTGTGCAATCCTTGGTGACATGCGCTTGTCTGTGTCACATTTTGGAAACCTCTGCTTCCTTTTTTTTTTTTTTTGCTTCGTACCTCCACCTCTGGTTCCCTTTTTTTGTCCCGAATTACTATTCAGATCTTGAATCCTTCTGTGGAATGTGCTGTTCCAATGCTTTATGTTAAGTGGCTGTTTTGGACACTTTAAATACATTCTGTAGGTGCACACGTATGTTAATTATAAAAATAGGAAACTTTGGTTGAAGCTTGATTAATTTTGCATAGTGATTATTGAATCTTAATTTTGGATATTAAATGTATAGTGGGGTTTGCTTTGATCTTGGTATTATAGTGGAGAGGAAACAAATTTTATTACAACTATATGCAAGGTTATTGAAAGAATTTTGTGATTATGCTTTATAAATTAGGGCTTAAAAGAATTAACATTGAATAAAAAGAACCAAGTTTTATGCAGTGTGAACTGAATTGCTAAGTAAAAGATTGGTGTGGTCTCGAATTTGGAATGTAGTTTAACCTTAGCTTTAGGTTTTTATTCTGGTGATTTGTATTTGGGTTTGAAGAATTTTACCATACTTACGTGACTGCTTCATTTTCATTCTATTATTGATTTCTGATCAATGTTCTCATTTCCTCATTAGATAAACAATTCTTTGCTGGAGTCAAAATATTAGAACAGATAGTTTCCTTGGGTCCTTTTTGTAGGTTCGAATGTTGTTATTCGTTGGGTGGTGTGTTTCGTTTAGATAGCTAGGAAGAGTGAACGTTAATGTTTCATGATTTGCAGATATGTAATAGATACTTATTG